>JAVKLA010000014.1:12674450-12708114 GCA_034782735.1 Sagittarius serpentarius | reverse complement strand
CTTCTTTTTTTTTTTTTTTCTTTTTTTCTTAAGGGCTGACCACTGATGAAAAGATACCGATAGCAAAGTATTTGAAGCTGGTGGAGGCAGGGTGCCCTTCTGGTGCCTTCGAGGGGAGCCCCCGAGCCAGGTCCTGCTGCCCCTGGGCACTGGCTCCAGGTATCCCCAGCAGCACGGTCCCCACAGCCGTGCCCCTTCTCTCAGGCACTTGGCGTGTGCCCTTTTTGCCCTAATTTTAACTTAGCGCAGAGGAGTGATCTCGCCATACTGCTGCATCTGAGCACGAGAGGAAATTTAGACATTTCTTTCTCCTTTTTTAAATTTTCCTGACCCGTGTTCAATCGCTTACGGAAAATTCTGGTCAAAAGGGTGAAATTTCTTTGCTGGGTGTTTAATCTCAAAACCACAGCTCCCAAGACCCAGGACACACTAGTGGTAGTGCCCTGCTTACAGCCTTTTTCCAGCACTGTGTAGGTGTGGGTAGGTGTGCGTGGGGCGGGGGAGAAAGGGAAAGGGCACGAATGGGGTGGAGGGGTCTCTCTTGCCCCTTGGGCTGCTCTTCTGGTTTGTTTCTTAAAATAAAAAAAAAAAAAAAAAGAAAGAAAGAAAGTCTGGCTGCCTGCAAAGTAGGTTAATCATTGCAGAAAGACTTGACGCTGGTACTCCACGTATGTATTTTCACACGTGTGCCGATGGCTGCGTGCGTACTTTGCGGCTGGTGCAGTGTAGCTGGAAAGTATGTGGGAGCGCGTCTGCTTCCTCTGAGGCTGCTACAGGTGGTCAAAGGAGGGTGGGGGGTGGAGGAGGAGATGCTGGGGGTGAGGTACGACACCCACTTCCTTTGGTGTCTGTTGTCGTGTGCTCGAACCCGCTGCCTCGCCGACAGCCAGGCGGCTGCAGGTCGCGCCCGTGGTACTACGTCTTTGCTCTTACTGATTTGCTGTTGTAGGTTTATGACTAAGATTGTGGTTTAATATGCCCTTTTTAGGTATGTGAAGTGTTTAAAATTATCTAGTGTTGCATTTCTCCTTTTTATTTTATTTTTTTTTTTTTGCCATGGCCTTTTCTAGCTTTAAAAGTTTCCACAACTTTTAGAAGGCAAGAAGCATAACTTTGTTTTAAAAGAAAAAGTTTTCCCTGATTGTTACTCGTCAGCTATGAGTACGCATTTTTTGCCTTTTAAAGATTGTTTTTTGAGATTAAATAATTCCATAGTTTTTAAGATTTAAATATCTAATATAAACTGCTGGTGAGCCTTAAAACTAAATAAAAAGAAAGCTTAAACACCTGGAATTTGCGAGGAGACTCTCTTTTCAGACAAGATGCCTGCCTTCTGCAGCTGTACCCCAGGAAGCTTGGTGTTAACATTTGCAAGTACAGATTCGTTTCCTTGTAATTTTGAAATCTTTACTTGAGGGCCTGTAATTTTCCTTAACTGTTCAGGTGCTGCTTAATGCCTCGGATATTTGTTGAATGTATTGCATGTGTGCTCATATTCCCTTACGTTTCAGATGAAATGCTATAGCCTAGCAAGCTACGCTGCCAGCATGCTAATGGTGAAGATAAAATTGCACGTGCTGGCTTGGGGAGGGGGTGGGAATGGAAGGGAGCAGACCTACGCTTACGTGTACATCTGATTGATGTAACACCCTTCTTTCTTAGCAGATTGTGCAGCTTTAGTGCCTACTGATTACCTTTATTTTTTCAGTTCACATCCTGTTCTGCCATGGAGCGGGATAGAGTCTACCTACTCCTCTTCTTACTGAAGGAAAGGGTGTTTTCCCCGTGGAGGCACCTGGAATACCTGGCATCAGCTCGTGGTTGACAGCAGCTCCAAATGCTCTGCTTCAGGGGAGCCTGAGCGAGTTGAGCTGTCAAATGTAGCTATTAGATATCAAGCAGAGGTGTAGAGTAGTCTTTCTGACGTTTGTGCCACCTCGTATGCCATTGTTAATTGAGACTGCAACTAAAGGACCCAACAGTAGTTCTAGACTGTGTGTCTGATACTTCTGAAAACGTTGATACGCAACTATTGTGGAGGTGTTAAGGCTTGATACGTGTTTTGAAAAGGAGTAACTGCAGGGAAATTCGGTGCCCCGCAAAGGTGTAGCAAGATACATGCATCATTCACAAAGTCATACGGAACTAAATTACTTTAGTTTGGGAAAAGGTGCTGAAAGTCTCGTAGCACTTTGGCTCAACTTTGTCTCCTGCAGAAAGACTGCCAAGCTGTTGTTTCTTGTGTATTGTTTGCTTTGGACTTGAAGTGGCTGGTCTTTGTAACCCTGCAATCTGCTTGCAAAAATCCTTGCATAGATCAGGTCTCCCTGGTGTGCCTTCTCGAGCACTGCAGGAGCCCCAGGAGCAGCTCGGGTAGAAGGTGCCAGTCCTTCTTTGGAGGGTTCGCTGCTCAGTGCTGCCTCGGGGCTGCCTTGCTGGTGGTCCTGGGGGCTCAGCAGCTCCTGTGGACTTCACCCATCTCCACGCCAGCAGGGCGACGGCAGGTCGCTGCACCAGCGGAGCCCTCGCACCTCTCGGGTGATGCAGTCCCTGGGAATGGCCCCTGAATTGCTCGGGAGGCAAAGACTGGCTACCCTGATTTAGGGACTGTTTGCAAAAAGAAGCAAGATGAGGGAGGTTGAGTTGAAATAGCCGTAAACATTGTGTGCAGCTGCCGGGCTGGAATTGTTGGATTAGAAAACGAGAGAGAAGGTGGTGCAAAGCCAAGAAGCAGCTGAGAAAAAGATCAGAAATTACAGAGAGTAAAAATTGAGAAGACGGTCAAAGCCCTGTCCTCTGTCACGTTGGAAAGGGGAACACAATTAAAACCTCCGTGTTGGAGTAGGTGATGTAGGAATTAAAACGCATACCTGTTCCAAGTTGCTGTTTTCTATGCAACCTCGCTTCAAAATTAACTCTACCTCAAAAAAGAGCTGCTTGCATACAGGAAACCATGTTTTTGACTAGAAGATACAGTAAAAAGACAGGGTGGGGCATACATGTGCTTTACTGTATGAAAGCAAAAGGAGAGTGTATGCTGCAGAGTATCATGAGTGAACCGATGTTACTTCTCTCCCTTTGTCAAAATGAGTTTGGAAGGTATCGTGCTCTCAAGGTACAACGTTGAGGCTTGAGCAGTTGGTGTGAGAGTTACAGTGTGCCATTCAAACTCTGCCATTTTACCATCCATTTGGTGAAAAAGGGATTGAACAGTTGCAGGGAGTTTTAAAACATTGGAGTCCCCAAAACAACACAAGCATTTAGTTCAGGACACAGAACTTGCATGCTGATTGGAGGCACATGGCAAATACAATTCTAATTTATTTTAACTTTTTAGAGGTCTTACCGGTAGACATAAATGAAGCAGATCGAGCTCTCACCACAGCTACAAGCTGTGGCAGAAAAATTAGCACCACACTTTCCAGTGGAAGCAGAACAAAAATGTAAAGTCTGCCAATTAAATTGGAAACAGCTCTTAATTTCCCCTCTCCTCCTCCCCAGAAGGATGAATGGCTTACTCTTCTGGATGGAACTTTGTGTAATGACTCATAGTTTTATATGGATTAATGTGACTATGTAGGTGAGGGAGACGCTGGTATTTGAGGAACTATATATAGTGTCTAGAAGTGTCCTGGAACACAGAATAAATGAACATTTGATCTATTTTTCTTGCCGAATTAACGGAAACATAAAAGCAGAATACCTTCCTCCTTTTACTCCCTCCCCTTTCAGCTGTGCTCAGTAGACACAAAGGAGGCTTATGATGAACAGAGAGCGTGCCTGTATCCGTAACCGAACTAGTCACTAAAATACAGGTATCACCTTTGCTCTCTCTGAAATATGCGTGGACGGGGCACCAGGAGCCAGAAGCATGACACTGCAGACATCACCAGTGACCGTGCAGAGTTTCTATGGTACCCTTTGTGAGGCGGTTATTGTTCCAGTAGGCTTCCAGCAGGGAAAGAAAGGCCCTTCCACCTCTTTGCTCCACGCCTCTTGGGTCAGATGGTGCTGGTCTACGCCTTACTACGGGCAGCAGCCAGAGGTAAGAGCGTCACACGCCTTGCTCTTCTGGTGGCACCTTAACATGCCTTGTGGTAGTGTGTCACCATCATACCTGCTGCTGTAAAGCCAGAGGTAGGGCAGCCGTATTCGTGCTGGGCTAAGCCAAAATCTTATGGTTCTGCAGTCATCCATAGCTGGTAACTTAAGCTCAAAGCGTGGGTTCACACAAGGCTTCTCCAGCGGACTGTGAAGTTTTCCATTTCAAGGCTCCTGTTTCACCCTCTCCTCTCTACAACCATTTACTATGCATTCGCTTGCACCAGAAGAGCTATTAATAGCAGGACAGGGAAGTGATCATCCCCCTGTACTCGGCACTGGTGAGGCCGCACCTCAAACACTGTGGTCAGTTTTGGGCCCCTCACCACAAGGAGGACATTGAGGGGCTGGAGCGGGTCCAGAGACGGGCAACGAAGCTGGTGAGGGGTCTGGAGCACAAGTCCTGTGGGGAGCGGCTGAGGGAGCTGGGGGTGTTCAGCCTGGAGATAAGGAGGCCGAGGGGAGACCTTATCGCTCTCTACAGGTACCTGAAAGGAGGTTGTAGCGAGGTGGGGGTCGGTCTCTTCTCCCAAGTAACAATTGACAGGGCAAGAGGCAACGGCCTCAAGTTGCGCCAGGGGAGGTTTAGATTGGATATTAGGAACAATTTCTTCACAGAAAGGGTCTTTTCCAACCTAAATGATTCTATGATTCTAATAAAACCCCTATCAATGAAACATTCAGGCTAGGGTCAAAAAAAAACCCCCAGCCTTTTTTAAAGATGTTTCAAACTTGGCTGTTTGACTCTTGCTCATAAGCAAGGCTACAGAAATGTAAAGTGGAAAAAGTAAGGGGTCAGTGAATTGTGGTAGAGGAGAAATTGGGATCAAGCAGACAGGGGAAGATGGAAATGTGTTGAGCTGGCATTGCTGCAGACACTTGCAGTGGGGCCTGCACCTTTCAGTGTTGTTTTTTCTTAGTCGGCAGCAATGCCATTTGCTCCCTGGGGAAGATGGTCTTCTACGCAAAGTCACCATTAAGGGCAAAAGGGAGAGAAAACTGTTCTTATGTCCTTGTATGACAGTCGTACCTTAAAATTAGGCCTTATGTAAGGAACTGCCCACTTTGAGCAGTTGTCCAAGAATCTGATGTAGTTGAGTCCTCCTTTTTAGATTGTTCACTATAGCTTACTTTAGCATTTAATTGTAGGGACCGTATTTTTACATCTCAGAATTGCAGACGGGTTGTGTTAGCGTAACAGTTGTTATTAGGTAGGAAGACAGAAAATCCTGAGGTCAGTCCTGAGCTCCTGGCCTCTGCTTTCCCATGCTAGGTGTTGGTGGTCTTCTCTGGGAGGACCCTGACTGTGGAGTCTCCTCAGTCTTCTGTAGGAGGAAACTTTGGTTTTCCCTTCAAGCAAGATGCCATGCAGGGCTTACTCTCAGGGTGCCATGATGCCCTGGGAACATTTTCTGGAGAAGAAGAAATGCATTTACATTAAAAACACACAACCAACATCAACAAAAAGAAGCAGCCACTTCTTATGTAAGTCGGGGGGAATCCCACACTGTCTTCAGAGAAGTAAACTTACTTGGTCATGTGCAGTAGTATCTTAGACCTCCCACCATTGAATGTCAAGGGGGTCTGACTTCCATTTTAGAACTAGTACTTGGCGTGGAATAGAGTTATACTAAAGTCTTATTGCCTAGAAACCCAAACATGGAGAAATCGAGAATTCATGTCGTTTGGTGTAATTTCTTGAAAAGAGATTAAAACTCCAGTGTTTATCTTGGATCCTCAATGCAAGGCGCAGGAGGGAGCGATGAGGGTATTTTATGATTAATGAGCCTTTCTGCATATGTTTCTTGTGCCTCTTGGCATTTAATAGTCTCAGTGACCTAGCTTTTTATTTCATTTTTCTCTTGTTGGCATTCTCATCAGTAGTCTCCTGAGATGCAAAAATCTACCCTCAACCCGCAGCTCTCTTCTTGGCTGTGAGGATGTGGGCCAGTGTACTATCCTGGGACTCCACCAGTCAAGTAGGTTAGCATTTCTGTCCCATTCCTACCATCACTTCTTTAGTTCTCTGCTTTGGCACAAAACAATTCCTACAACACATAAAGCCATCACCTTCACCTTGAAAACAGGATCCAGTTAAGATGGGGAGCAGCGTTACACTGAAATTGCCAGCCTAACTGAGAACAGGTTAATTTGGGTACCGTAGGAGTCTAGCTGCGATACTGTTGAGTGGGAGTCAGGTTTGCAGCCCCGGCTGGCCCCCATGCACAGCGTTCTGGTGGTCCCAGCCACTGCAGCTGCTGTGACAGCGGTGTAGACCTGTCCCCCACCGAAACGAAGGCCACAGGAAGAAGCACTCTTCAGCTGTCTTTCTGTGTCCTCAAAAGAGGAGAAACCCAAGGTAAAGACACATGGTTCCTGGCACTTAGATGAGAAAGGCAGCAAGGAGGTGCAAGTGCTGTACGGACCAAGCAGCAGAGCCTGTTGCAATCAGAGGGAGGATTCTTCTTTTTTTCCTTTATGGATCTGTGTGATTTTTATGGATAAGCAGGGATTTGGCTTAGACATGGGACTGATCCTTCATCTAAGTGTGAAGAACATCTGACACTGAAGATAAGCAATTTATCCTTCCAGATGGGAGCTTTCTCAACTGGTGGCAGGCCATGTACGGCACATCAATAGCTCTGCCTCCCCTGGGGTTTCTCCCTGCAGCTGCAGACCATGTGCTTGTGTATGTGTGCGCGCTCACCAAGGAGGCAGGGGGAGTATTTAACCAGCTGCACATCAGTGAATTGGTGCAGGGGAAATGATTTCCCTGGGGCAGAGGAAGGCTGTGCTAGAGTGGAGGCTGAGTTTGGTAGGCCCTCCAGCAGGTCAGGGAGCCCGTGCCAACACTCCGTGGTGGCTCACCTGGGCTGGAGAAGGGACTCCTGGTTGCCAGGTCCCACTGAAAGAGTCCCAGGTGCTTTACAACCGCTGTACAGCTGTCCGTGGCGGTTCCTGTGCCGCTTTGATGAAGGTGTGGAAGGGCTGGACAAAGAAACATGGGGACAGAGGGCTGGAGCATGACCCGGTGTCTCTGTAGAGCAAGAGCAGGGAGATGGAGGACTACTGAAAAACGAATAGTGTGCTGCAGGCCAGGCGGCAGCTCTGTAGGGACTGGAGCATGAGAAGAGCATACTTTTGCTCTTCTGGCAGTAGGGCTTATTCTTCCTTTCCTGCCTCTCTCCTTACTTGGAGAGTAGTCAAAAGAGAAGTAATCCGATCAACCTGCCAGAGGCCCTTCTTCTTGCTTCTGCCTGGCTGAAGAGGCAACCATAAAAGTTTCGCCGTTCGTTCTTAACTCTTCTTTCTTGGCTGTTGATGCACGAGCAAGTTAGTCTATACCAGCCTGTTTTCCTCATACAGGCAGTCTATCTCTATAGTAAATATTTTTTTGTCTTTCTCTAACCCCTGGGTACAACACACCTGTTTTCTACAGTGATGCATGTCATTTTAACTGTGCTTAAATGGAGGAAGTCAGCAAGTAGATGGAGGGTTTTAATTTCACTGAAGCTGTTCAGGAAAAGCAGCTGGATTTCTATTCTGCATACATCCTTATTCCACCCCACACTTGACTAGTTTGGGAAGTTCTGTGGTGAGCACCCGACATGGTGAGTTTTGTCACCTGCATGAGTGGCTGGATGCTCATCACAGAGGCTGCAGAATGAAGTGTGCCGAAACGTCTGGGGCAGAGGAAGTGGCTCAGCTTCACTTTTATGGAAGAAGCCGTAGTGGTTTGCATAAGCCTTTTCTGCCTCCTGGCGAGTAACCCAAAGGGGTGAGGCCTTCCAGGATAGAAGCTATTGGAGAAAATGACTAGCTGGCAGCTTTGGGGCATAAGCATCCTCCTAAGAGCTTGGTTTCCCGCAGCGTGAGGGGAACAGAAGAGACAGGATGGGGTAGGTTTTCCTGTGATTGACCAGTGTTAGTTTTTTTTGGGCCTTGCCCTAAAGCTTCTTTAGCTCTGCTGCCTAAAGCTGGTGGTGGGGTGGACCATGAGTGTGATCTGAGAAGGCATTTTCCTGCGTAGAATATAAACTACTATCATATCACTATTAAACATTGCCAGAATGATAAATTCTGAAGTCTTATAAAAAAGCATGTGAACAAAAGGTATCACTGTGCGGGGAACGCTTAGCTTCTACAGAAATGAAAATTAGCAAAACTAAATGCAGTGTATACATCTGGCAGACCATTAGGCTGTATCCAGTGAAATAGATAAGGGGCTTGCCATTGACTGACAGGGTCCTAGATACACTGCATTGACCTGTGCAGATTTAGGGCCTCCAGATGGAGTAGAAAAGTTACAGTGAACACTAGCACAAAAGCTGCCATTCTCTGTAGGGGTCAGCTAAGACCATGCTTTCAAGCTCTGACCCAAATAATGAAACAATTTTCAGTGTGGTTTTTTGGCGATTATTCTTTTTGCCTGGGAAGGGCGCTGTTTGAAAATCAGCTGCTCATAAATACATAGTGATTTCTTGGTGCTCTGGACAGTGTCACACTGCTCTGAAAAACTTAGGCAAAGCTGTTCCAGTATGTTTCCTCTTGGATCCTGAAGATGAGGACTACCATAGAGGTAGGATGGTACATCAGATGTAGCCCTATTAGCAAAAAGAGGAGGATAACTGACCTAGCAATGTTGATGTAAAAAAAACACCCCTTCAGCGCAATGCTGTTGATAAAGCATTCGGTGTAAAGGGAATGGCAGAGAGGTTGGAGCAGGTCATAACATGGAAGTAAAGCGTGAGTGTGACCATTAGCTGTTGAGTCCAGCAAGGAAGATACCCTATTTTGTTCATGATGCGTATATTGTACATTTCATTTCTTACAAAAAAACAGATGTACCAATTTTAATGTGCTGGACCTTTGCTTAGTTACGTATCATCTTTCTGGGAAAATCTATACATAACAGCATTGTTTTAGTGGGCACAAATCCTTGCTTGGGCTACAAGCACATGTTTTGGACAGGACATGTTTTGGGCGCAGCACATGGAATTTTATGTAGTGATTGTCCTCTTCACTTTTGTGGGTAAATTTTTTAGCACTAAAATATCGAGCTACAACACTGCGCTTCATTGTTAGACTCGCTGACCTTTGCCTTTAGTTGGAAAGGGGGCAGGAAATCTGTGTTTCCTAAAAGCTGCCTGAAGTCATAGAAGAAAGCAGTATCCCTTCTGCTAGTAGCATACGAAATGACCTCTTGGTGCAAACAGAAGTAACTGTGGCCACATGAAAGCCGTATGGAGGCTTGGCTGTGGAAAGTCAGCGATGATGGGAAGCAAATAAACAACAGGGAACTGGATGTTAATGTTGGTTGTGTCAGATATGTAAACTCCTGTAGGTTGCAGTAGTTCTGCTTATCAGGATCTGCAACCCATCTCTTATCAGAGCAAGCGTGAGCCCATGTATCAGATGTATACGCACTGCTTCGGAGGCAAGATCCGGTTGTGGGCAAAAGAAAGGTGATCTTACAGGGAAGGGAAATCAAAGTTCTTGCCTCTTCGCTGACTCTTGGACTGTGTGAGGAAACAAAAAGCAATCCAGAATGGTGAAGACAAAACATCTCAGCCTGTCTTGCCAGTTGGAGAACTGCTAATAATGTTTATAGTCTTGGAACAGAAGACAACAAAACAAGTTACTTAAGAAAAGAATCCATCATTCTGACAAAAATAGAGCTTTCAGCTGTTTGGTTTTTTTTTTGTCTGAGCCTCTGTTTCTCCAGCCAATCAATCCTGTTACTGAATAAAACTCTGGAAATCAACTTAACAAGATTAATGCCTGTAAATATTTGTAAAACCTATGTGTTATACAGTCTCTTTAAATGAGATTATGTCATGTTTATAATACTTGCTCATATTTTGTACCCAGTCTGGTCTAAAATTGAATAGTTTTCATTAATTTTTCTTGCTTGTTTAATTTCATGCTTAAACCAATAAGTTCCAAATCTGCATGACTGCCCACTTATTGTTACACTAGGCATAATTGCACTGAGTCACTGTGCATGGTCTCGGATTGCCATAGGGTGTTAATACTTGATGTTTAAGCAAGCATGTTTATCTGAAAGCTGGCTCGCCAGTCTGTGGTATGCAATGTTTACTACATGAAGTTCAGCCTAGAACGATTGCAGTTAGGGGATGTTGTCTGTGATCATTAATAACGCCTAGAATTAGTGTCTGTCTTTTAAAGGGTGTTAGGGAAATTATCTGCTAAATGTGGGAAAATAAATGCAGGGAAAATAAGTGTTAGGCTTTGAGAAAAGGAGTTTTGTGTGCATTCAATACAATTACCGTCAAAGATTCTTTTTCTTGCCTTTGCTTTTTTTGTCCTGGTATCTGGGTTTTGTCTGTGCTCTCTCTTGAATGTCTTCTTTAACCAGAGGAGAATTTGGGACTATGCAAGCTAATAATCAGTTCCCTTCATAAACTGAAAGATTTGGTTTTTTCCCCTGCTCAAGTTTATTTCCAAGGTTTAGTCCAAGCGTTTAGTTCCAAACACTGATGTAGAGGGTTTTTTTCCTAGTGAAATTTTCCTCTGTGGCAGAAAACACCCCAGGGAAACTGACATTTGAAACGCCATTTCGCCTTCGTTTATTTTGCTAATGTGTTTGCAGGTAGTTAAAATGCTGAGAAATTCAGTGGCAGCATCACCTGCTGGAGTATGTTTTACAGAAGGAAAACGAGTAACGAAGGGGGTGATGGCTGTTTGTTTACTCGCACCTTCTGCCAAAAGGCTGTTCCCCAGTCCTGAAGGAAGCAACTGATGCTCTGCAAACGCTTGGCGCACAGTGAGGGCAGAGGACCCTTCCCCGGGAGATTCCCTGCGCCAGCAGGCGAGGGGCTGCCCGGCCGCCCCGCGGGTGCGTGCTGGGTGAAGCCTGCAGACCTGCTTCTTCCTCAAGCAAGGTGGATGATTTCATGGAGGACTTCGAAAGAGCTGCTCTTTGGGTTTTAGCAGGAAAGCATAATTTCCTAAACTGCAGAGGGTCCACAGTTCTTGCTTTTGGGATTACTAGCTAAGTGTCAGCAGCAGGCTGGATTTAACTTTTTTATGGGAGAAGCATCTGTGCAAGTCTGCAGACTGAGATAAAGCAAACTTTAGACTGGAAATCAGATGAGTTTGTCAGTCAGAATAATGGTATTGTAGAGCTACAGGAGAGGAGTCGGATAGCACTACGTTCTTTGCAATAAAACAGAGGGAAGATTTTTATGAAGCACCACTCTTTTACACCAGTAGTATTTATTGCTTTTGAGTACAGTTGCTCCTGACCAAGGTGATTTTGTTGTTAGTTGATTTCCTGTTACTGCAGTTACTTGGACTATCCAAAGGAATCACTGCTATTCAGAGGCCGCATCTGGCAGCTTAGTATTTTGTGTTTCAGGTGGTATTTGTGTGTCCGTGTATCATATTTATAAATAACATTTATATTCCTTTTCCAGCGTATGTATTACAATAAGAACATGGGGAAAAGGACTGGAGGACATCATAGTTACAAATACACTTTCATTTATATTCTTTTGTTTGATGATCTCTTCTTGATCTTTTGCTATCTATACAAAGAATATTTTAGTAAGCAATACCAATTTTATAGAGAATGTAGAGGAAATATGTATGTGTGCAAGAGAGGCTCACTTTTTTTTTTTTTCAAATGTATTAGACTTTTTTTTAGATCTTAAGTACTTTGCATTATTCTTAACAGCAATAATACATGGAGCATACTGAGATATAATATACACATATCATTTGTTCTTGGGCACCAGTGTAACATACGTGGGTGTCAACTGCATATCGCTGTGGTTTTTAACAAATTTATGATAGTTTTGTTCTGATGCAAAGCTTAAGTATGCTAGAACCAGGATTGCCACCCACTTCAAATGTTGTTAGCAGATAGCATTTATTTCTGTCACTTTAAAATCTTAACATTCTGAAGTAGTTTTAAAAGGTTTATATCTTTTTAAAGCAACTTTTATATTCCATCTGGGTAATATCTACCGGTGTTGGTACTGGACATCATTCTACTGTAACATGTAATGCAGGTGTGGAGTTCTGTTGCATTAACTAATTAATTCCACTGAGGTCTCAGACCTCCTTGAAGAGTAGGGTCATCCCCGTTAAGTGTCCAAACAGGATACAACCGACCGAACAGCAGCATTCTCTCAAAGCTCTCCTTGATCCTCTGGATGGAGTCCAGGGAGCCCATCGCTTCAAGGAATACACGTGTCAGACCGTATCACCTTGCATAATAACCACGCGTGTGAGAAGCCCAGAGGGCGGGCAGTCCGTGGGATGTCCAGTGGCGATGCTGGCAGCGGGCTGGCAAGTTCCTGTGCCGGAGAGGTTTGCAGCTGGCTGCCTCGTGGCTTCTGCAAATGGCATTCTCCAGCTTTTGTTTGTCCTCCTGCCTTTCTTGTATAGCAGTTAGACTGGGAGAATGGGAAGTGTGGCTTGTGTAGTCCATGCAGAGATTTCTGAAGGAAGCTCACAGGGCTGCATGGATTGCTTCTGTTGCCTCCAGTCAATTCTTTGGCTGAAATCAGCTTGAAGATTAGAGGAGAGGATACAGCCACAAGCACGCACACACAAACTTGCAGAACAATGAACATGCCCAAAATAAATTTTTTTGTGTCATGCAAACAAATATAAATATATATAAATAAACATTCAGTGCCTGCTTGTTAGGTTTATTTCGTAGCTTACTCTGTATTGCCGAGGAGCTTAAGTTAAAATGCTTACCAATGCTGTACGTGGTCTTTGGGGATCTACTGAAAGAAACAGGCTGAACTTCTTCACCCCTTCTTCCATTTCTGCATATTTAAAACGGAGGCTACCTGCCTTCCCGGGGCTTAGAGAGGATTAGTTACTCCTTACGGCTGGCTTTGGAGAGGAGAAGCACTAAGCGGGGTGGTGTGACGTATGTCTGCTCTGATGGAGATGGGAAGGGAGGAGGCACTGGGGTGCTCCCTGAGAGGGAGGAGCGTCGGCTGGTGAGGACGGGGTCAGGAGAGCCCCTGCGTGGGTGCAGAGGGAAGGCTACCAGCGGCCGCAGGGAGACCAGAGCTGCGTGGGGCTGGCTGGCTCTTCTGGGACGCCTGGACCCAGCCTGCTCTTTAAAGCAAAGCAGAGTGAGGCAGGCAGAGGCAAAATACCCAGAGCGTTTCAGTAGATATGAGCACGAATGTGTTGGCTTTAATCAGCTTGTGAGAAACGAACTGCGCCTGGGACCTGCACGTGCCGGGTTGCAGGGTGAGCTCCGGTTCGGGTGTGCATGTCCCGGCTTCCTCCCCAGGCACACACTTAGCATGATCTAGCACGAATTTTGGAGTTCGCCTGGAAAACCATGCTTAGTGCTTGCTTCCAGACAAATTCAAAACCTGGTTCAGGACAGATTATCCTCACGTAGCAGAATCAGCAGCACAGATGCTTGCCTGCCTGTTCCCACTTAGCTGAGCGCGTTTCTTTCCTCACGAGCTCTGTCTCGTTCCCGTTAGTCCCCATTGCCTCTGTAGTGAGGGGATGCAGCCCCACGCTGCCCTCCCGGTTAACAGCTTCCCCATGATCTGCTTAAGGGTCCTGGTGGTGTCTCCGGCAGGGGCTTATCCCCCAACCCATCCTCCTTCCTGCCCATTCCCCTCCACATTCTCTGGGGTTTAACTCCACGTAGTTGGGCTGGATAACACCCAACAGATAAAGCAGCGTCTGAAATTGGGGTGCAGAGAGCTCCCGCACTGTGCAGACTGAGGGGATGCCCAAGCACATCTCTGCCTTCCAGAGGAGCCTGCATCCATTGGTTGAAAATCAGCTAGTTTGTAACATTGCCTCAGATTTCTTTTTTTTTTTTCTTTCTTGTTTTTGTGTTCTTTATCCCTCTGAAGAAGACAAAAGGCTGTAGTATTAAAAGATAATTTTATAAGTCCAGGGAGAACACGCTTTTTCCTTGTGCAAATTAAAGTAATGTTCTGTAATAACTACCATGTAGGAATTGATTTTCTGCAGGTAACAACTTTGTAGCCTTGATATGATAAAGTAATAGAGCTGTGCATGTGTAACCCCTGCAGTATTTCAGGGCTGTGATAGAAACAACCTTTATCATGCAAGAATAGCAATCACATTCTAACATTTTTAGGTTTCAAAGTGTGAACATCAAACATAACAATAAACCAAAAATATCTGAAATTCATCATCCATTTTCATCTGAGTTTGCCAGGCCCCACACTGTAAGTGGTACTTCAAAGTCCGTGACAATTCATTTTAAAAAAAAATTAAAAAATTTCATCCTCTTGAAATATTAACATAGGAGAAAAACAAAGGAAAAGGCTCTCTTGGCATCTGTGATGGGGCGGATGATTTGTCACCTTGAAGTTCTACCTAAAGCTGAGAGAGAAAACCCTGGCACCGCATTATCATTCAGGCTTCTTGCCGTCTCTTTCAAATGTGGTTGGCAATCTATCTCCTTACTTTTCCCTTCTACCATGAACGGGGAGTCTCCAGCTCGCAGCGGCTCTGGGAGAATGTGTAAGCCATTGCGTAAGTCCTGAGAGGAGCTGTGAGGTGTGGTTCCGTAGTAAGCGGGCTCGCTTGAGCCCAGGGGCTCGTTGCAGCAAGAAGTAGGGCATGAAGGGCAGACAGCAGTGGTCGCTGACGTAGAGGATGAGTTCTGTGATTCTGGACCAGCAAGTCATGTCCAAAGAGTGCTTATTGTATCCCCCCCTGCATCAGCTGAAAGAAAGGGTAGAGCATCTAGGGAACTGCTGTTTTGTCTGGCTACGTACATGTCTGGTACTTGTTGGAGTACTAATTGGTTTCTAGAGCCCACATAAAATCCATCCATATGTCTGAGCTATTCCTCTGTGCCTTGGAAGAAGTAAACTTGTGGACCTGGAGTTAGGTCTGAATTCTGGCTAGGCATGTGCTTAAGCCTGCTAGGAGCCTGAGAGGACAGTGCAGGTTTGGGGATGGAGGGTAGCTGGACCCTGATGTCCCATTTTGAAGGAAGCCAGTGGGGAGGGTGACCTCAGGAGGTGCCAGAAGAGAGGCCTGTGTTCTGGCCTACTTGGGTCGAGGCAAACCTAGAGGGTGTAGTTGGCTCCCGAGGGCGGTGAGAGCGGGCACTGATCAGGCACGGTGATTCTGCTGGTTGCACAGGTTGTGGTTCTCCTGGTTTTACTGAGAGGCGTTTCTTTAGGAGGAAGGTACTTACCAAAGCCGTAAGTACCCACCGGGCTGGCAGCAAGCAGATGCTGTTGCCACCTGGGCAGAGCTGAAGGGCTGTGTGTAGCTGTTGCCTCCTCTTCTCTTCTGGTGGTGGGGGTGATGCACAGGCACTTGTGCCCTGTCCCTCCCCGTCTGTGCTACCGGTGCTGCTGTTCTGCAGCCAGCTCTTCTCCGCCTGGCCTTGCCGGTCTCCTCTGTTTTGGTGGCTATTTGAAATACCTTGTCGCTGATTATGCAAAGTATCTGCTTTTCATCACCATGTCTTTTTGTGTGAATGCTGTGTTGAGTCTTCAGTATGGATTTAATATTTCTTGAATATTGTATGTTAATTGCTTCCACTTTTCTATTGCTTCATCTCTTGGCCACTTCAACTTAATTATTGTTATAGCTGCCCTTTTGTGAAATGTGTTACGCCTGTTCTGATTTTTCTCCTCAGTTTCATTTAAATATTTGGTGGCTTAAGTAAATGTTCTTGCCTTATATATTTTGTTTAGAACAACAGATTCCCATTAAATCAAATATGGGAGTTTAGTTAGTAGGGAGACTGATAGCACTATTGAGTGGAAAATACAGTGTGTTGTAGCCTACAACTTTAAACTGAGAATGATGCATTTCTTGAAACTTGAGGTTCGTGTGTTGATTCTTACATATAGCAGGGTCTCAGAAAAAATTTATTACCGCTCTTCATGCAGACCTTCGTCATGGCAGGTGACCTCTGCTGTTCCTCTAGATCTTTGTATAGGGGCTAAAAACCATCCTCTGCATGCTTAAGTTGAATGAAAAGGTGCTCCTTCAAAAGGCTAATGAGTAAAACTAGACCTCAGCAAGAAAAATATATGAAGGTAATGTATCCCTTAAACCTTGACTCTGAAATTTATGAGGGTCTTCCTTCAGTGAAGCAGGAGTTGCTGATTGAGTCCCTCTGAAACAAGTGCCAAGTGTCCTCATGTCCCAAAGAAAACCCCTCCTAGGGGACAGAGGGGTAGAGGGGGCAGTGCAAAATTTAGAAGTTGCGAGGCACTCGAAGATGGGAGTGACAGGCACAGAAAGCTGCGTAGATGGTGGCGAGTTTTATCTCAGCCCTCTTAAAGAGCCTCAGGGCCCCCCTGGGGGATGTTAGTGACACATTGACAGCTCTTCTGAGCTTGTCCTTTCCTCTGGGTAGCAAAGGATGGGAAACTTCTGCCTAGGACATGTGGGAGCCGGACCAGGTGAAACAAAGGGTGGTGGGAAGGTCCCCACTGAATTGTTGAGTGTGTTTTGTAGTAAGACGGCTATGCTCAAAAAGAAAGGTGCCGATGCCTCCGCACAGTCTCAGACCGCTTCTTTCCTGGCTGGCTGGCTGGCTGTGCAAATCCCGGTCCTGCTGTTTACCCCGAGCAGAAAGTATTTGGCTGTAAAGGGGTTGAGCCCATATAAAGACTTGTGTGAGGAAATGCAAGATCTCCCAAAGATAGCACAAAATTTTTTCTTAATGAGTCTTCGGTACAGTATTTCATAATGGACCTTTGGAAAAGTATGAAAGGTATTTGCCTTGGTGTCTTAACCTCTCTGGGGGAGGGAGCGGTCTCCTTGCTGTGCATGGCTGCTGCGAGCCGGAGCCTTGGGCTCCGCTGTGGTGGGCAGCCCTTCTGCCTCCTGCATGTCATCGCTTCCACCCCTGAGATTTGTACTTAATAGTGAGGCCGCTTGCAACCTGGGATTTGACGGTGTCTTTTGTAAATTAGTGTTTGGAAAGGAAACCAACGGGCTACGCTGGATGCCCATGAATTGATCCAGGTGCTTGTTTCTAATGCAGACAGTAGCTCATTCATGAGCATAACCCGAAGAGGATGTAGTCGGTTGTATCTTTTTTTTTTTTTAACTGAAAAAAGTATTTTTACAAGTGATTTAAAAATGGCAGTAAGTTTAAAAAAAAAAAATCAAGCAGGTGTTATGCTAAAATGTGAAGTGCTTTTACGGTTTCACAGCATATCTGGGTTTTTTTCCTCTGTATTATCATTCCCCACAAAAGCAAGTGGATTGAAGACACCGAGCAAACGGCTGATCATAGTAGACTTTAAGGTGCTGGATTATTGCTCAGGTTTATGCTGCTTTGGGGTGCCTGTTGGTTGCATGCTGACTGCGAAAGAGTTTGATCATCTTAATGGTTGAAAAGCAAAGAAGCGTAGGACCAAAAGCATGGGTTACTGTTGAGATGTTATGACCCAAACATTAAAAATAAATATGCTAAAAATGCCTTCCATTTCCATTCCTACTTATCCCTTCTTAAAATAAATGAAACCAGCATAAAACGAGTATTCATTTATTTTTAGAAATTTCTAGAAAGCACTGGAATACGAGGACATGAGCGCGACAGTGCTACCAGCCTGCTGCGAGACCACATGGAAGCATTTAATTGAGTGAAGAGACCCGTTTCTTTTGTTTCAGATTATAGGGTATTAGTTAAAACCGATTGCAGCTTGTTGTTTTTAAAGTCAGTTATTTTCAGCCAGTAACCTCTAAATGCCGTCTATTTTGGCTGTGTCTGCTCCGCACACGCCGAGGCTGGGAGAAGGAGAGAGGGGCAGCCGAAGCTGGGGGCATGTGCCCCATAGTGCCGTGGCTTGTATGCACCAGATAGTCCCACCCCACAGCTCACTCACTGCTTATTCCCTCCAGTTTCTTAAATCTTACTAATTTTCTCTTCCATAAATCATCAGCTCCCTTTCCTAGCAATTAATCATGTTGCTTATTTTGTAGTTCTATATTTAATCCTTCCCATTCATCAACTCTCTCGCATGTTAATCTTCAAATATTACAAGAGTTGTATGCATTTCTGTGCCCGCTCAGATCCCTGTCCATATACCCCAATTTCCTCTCTTCATTTTGGTGACCAGCAACACGATGCTCCAGAGGAAGGAGCAGTACTCCTGCCCCACCTCGAATAACAAATGCAACATCCTGACAGCCTGTGGTGGCTTTACCCTTCAATTACTGGGTCAAGACTGGAGCATGAGGCGTTTATGTTCTTTTCCAAAGTCTAGCTGAGACGGGAAACTCGTGTCCAGTCCCTTTTTGAATCCAACTGGACTCTTGCCCTCCTTGGTATAAAGGCGAATGAATTACTATTGGGTAAATTGCGTGTTGCATAGAGAGTATTTTCTTTTACTTGTGTTGAGTTTTTGTTTGGTTGAAATTTATTTTCTTCTTGTGTTATGAGACAGAGAAGCACGATCTCGTGTTTTCTCTTCCCAGTTTATTTTCCAAGACATGTATTTTAAGCAGACCAAACGGAGCGTGTTACCCAGACCCGGAGCGCACCTTCCCTCCCCCTCAGCAGCGCTGCTGCAAGGGTTTTGCCGTCTCTCCTTTCTTTTTGCCACCCGGTGCTGGGCTGCCCCTGTTCAGAGCTCTGGCACGGGCTAGCTGGCCGGCCGCTGGCTCTGTGCTGTCCTGCCACCACAGGAGGGCAACCCAAGCCATCCCCGATGGCACCACAAACTGTCACTTCAAATGGGAGAGGTGTTCACCAAATGATTTAAAAGCCATCACTGTGTGGGTGCGTTTCTGGGCGGGGGGGGTGGGGGGGGGGGCGGGGAGTTGGCAAAGCATGGGAGAGGTGTCTATCAGCTGAGCGGTCTGACTGAATGATAGCTCTTTTGTTCCAGGATACACCTGCAGTGTATACTTAGGCTCCTGTCTGCTTTATTTTACTTGTATATATGAATTCTACAGAAAACTGTAAAAGCCACATCGCATTTCTTAAGTGATTCTTCGAACCAGCTCTTGACTTAGAAACGCTCGGCAAGAAGGACGAGGGGACGTGCTGAGGTGTTGACACCTGCAGCAGCAGTTGGAAATGAAAGATCGGGAGCCCCGTACCCAGCGGCATACGGCTGCCTAAGGGACAAACCTGGCCCGGAGAGCCTACAAGAGGCTGTGTCGGGGGGGGGCGGTTTATAGCTCTGCGTTTGAATGCGTGTATGCAATGCCGTATCTTTGACAATATGTGCTGCCCGCATCTCTTATCATTCCAGGACTTACTCAGACATCTGAATAACTTCCCACCTCTCGACTGCAGGTTGATGGTGGTGCCCTTTGTGGACTCGTATGGGTAAATTCTCTATAGTAAGTACATAGCGTTGCTCTGCCTTTAATGCATATACATAGCTGCTCAGATAAAACAAATTCGTTGTACCTCGCTGCAGCTGTCGGTGAAAGGAAAACTGTGCATTTTTCCCTTGACTGTTGGGATAGTTTTTCTCCAGTCTTTCTTTCTTTGAAAGTCCTAGTAGCATGCTACTTTTTAGATCGAGATGTCTTTGCGGAGGAAAATTCACTTTCTGCTTTTCTTGTGTTCAGAATTATGCAAAGCAGTTGCCAAACATAAACATACAACAGTAAATGCCATAGTAATGTACTCTACAAAGATTCTGCCGTTAACCACACCAAAGAAAACAAAAATGCAAGGTTCTTCAAATCGATGGCACATGCAGGAAGTGACATTTAAATTCTTACTCATTTAAAATTAAGCTGTCTTACTATTTTCCTCTTTTAAAGTGTTGAAGATTTTCCATTAGTTACAGGGTTGTCTTGCAAGCCTTCAAGAATAAGTTTTTCCATTTTTTTTTTAAGAGCCTTGAGCTATTGGGCTTTTTTAAGATGATGGTATACATGTGAGTGTGAGGACTGTGTACATTTAATTGGCTATTTGAGAACCTGTGTTGGAGGACTGACCTTGGAAGTGCTAGGAAATGGTAGTCCCACTGCTTATCTTTACACTTCATAAAAAACGTTGTTTGGTTCTTAGAAGAAAAGGGTGTTTCAGTCTCGCTCAGTTTTTTTCTTTGTTCTGGTTTGCTTTGCTTCTGTTGGTGTTTTTCCTGGTCTACTTCAGTGCTGCAATATAGTATTGAAACAACTGTCTGTTTTATGGCTTTTACTCTCAAGTTTTTTGGTTTTTTATTATGTGGAAGCCTCATGTTGAGCCCCCAGTAAACAGATTTTCTTTTAATCCAACCAAAAAGCTAGGGCTGTGACATGCGACCGGTTTTGGCTGTGAAATCAAGGTCAAAGTCACTTGCACACACCCAGTCGCGGCAGCGGTGAGCTTGGGCTTGCCCAAGTGCTGATATTCCCCACGGCTCTCGGCTGAGCTCGTGTCCCAACAACAAATAACATTCAGGACTCCTCTGGATGGCAAGCAGAGCTGTCAGTCCCCTCCGCCATTTGAGTTGTCCAAACAAGCTTTTTGTCCTTCCTTTCTGAAGGAGCGTTGCTGGAGTAAACATCTGTCCTTCCTTTTCGTGTGAATTTGCTGATCCTTTCGCGTGCTGGTTGCACTGTGGATTGAACACAACTCTCAATGCTGTTCTGAAGCATGAAAGGACAATGCATTTGTTTTGTTTCTCGGGCATCTGCCAGAAGTATTTGATAACGTTGAAGTGTCGAGATGTTATCTCAGTTACTTAAATTCTGTACTTCAGCATTTCTCCATTGCTGGGGTTGAAAACAAAACCACCAAATTTGAAGTATAAACTTTTTCAAATGAAATACAATATTTAATGTACTTTTAGCTGGTGAAATTATCACAGTTGCTAATTGGTATAACTTTAATCATTACTGTTGAATCTTCTGTATCAGAAGATGTTTGTGTTTCTTTTATCTACCACTTCTCCACAGCATCATGGAAAAGTAAGTCTTTATCTCCGGTGCATCTCCTTTATATTATTCTGTGAGCCAGAAGTCTCTTTGGTATTCTGGAAGTATTGGAAGATTTTAAAATACAGTCTAC
The DNA here is from genome assembly GCA_034782735.1 of Sagittarius serpentarius. Lineage (NCBI taxonomy): Eukaryota > Metazoa > Chordata > Aves > Accipitriformes > Sagittariidae > Sagittarius > Sagittarius serpentarius. The sequence goes on along the minus strand of JAVKLA010000014.1, from coordinate 12,687,026 downwards.
TAAGGAAAAAAAAAATAATTAAAAGATACTCTGTTAAAGAAAGAAAGGAAAAAAAAAACCCAACCTAAAATCCTGTTAAATAATTAAGATGCTTTGGGCTTTATCAGGATTGTCAGTGTTCTTGCCATAATATACATATGCAAAAACTGTAAGAAGTTTAATATTTTATAGCAAGGATAACTCCAAAACCTAAATCTGCTGGCTTGTTTCTATGGTAACAAATATTGAAATACGTCTAGCCAACACTGTAGGTCCCCCCCCATTTAATTTCTATGGGTTCTAGGAATTCATTTAAACTGTAGAATCCTTTTAAAACTGGTATGTTCTGTTGTAAAATTCCCTAAGATTAATGTTGAACATAACTTTAAATTTTAACATAAACATTTCTTTGAAAGAGATTTCTTAGCAAGTGAGGGATTACAGTTACATTCCTAAAACTGTATGCTCATTGATCTGGTATTTTTGTTCTTCACTGGCAAGTTGAATTATTTTTTTTTCTGTGCATGACTATACTTAAAAAATGGAGTTTAAGTCTATGGATTCTGCTGCTTAACTGGAGCGGTCTGGCTGGAAGACAACGGCAGCGTGAAGTCAGCACCTGCAGGATTAAATTTAGTGGTCAGGACCTCTTGGCCAGAGCTGCTACTTAGCGATCCTGTCCTACTCTTAAGACTAAAATGATGACTTACTGGGAGCTTCAGCTTTCATTTCAATTAATTGCACTTAACCTTTTGTTTATTACAGAGTAGTTTCTAGGTATCTGATTTAAACCATTTTGTGTCTGACATCTTCTGGTTGTTTTTCTTTTGAGGGCAGCCCAGCAGTGTTGGGAAGTAATCTGGAGTGTTGGCTGTGAGTTTCCATTTCCCCAGTGGTAACTCAAACCACAAGCACCTAGTCCCAGCAGTAAGAGAAAAATTTTGAGACTTTGAAGTGAATCATCAGCTTGATGCAGCATTTTGCATCTGGTTGACTAGCCAGCATTAGATGCAGCTGAAAGCATAAAGACTTCCTCCCTCCGCCTGCAGGGACTCTGGTTTCTGCTGGGATGTAGCAAAGATGATGAGGCAACAGAAAGAAAATTTCAGAAACTGAGATTTGCACTTAACAGCTGTGTTTCAGGAGCCCATGGTTATGGACTAAATGGATGTTTTCTCATAGGGCTAATAGCATCCAACCTTTTTCCTTGAAGAAACTTATAGCTGGGGACTTGGAAATCAGACCCAGCAACATTAACTGATGTCTTGAAGGGCAAGGAGATGCAGCTGGAACCGGTAACTGAAACACTCAGTAAGAGCAGAAGGTGGCATTCAGAAAAAGTGCAGTTCATTCATTCGTATCCTTCTGGAGCAGTAAGGAAGAAAGTGGGATATTTAATGGGCAAAGGATTATCTCCACAGTCCCGTGCGGGAATGAGTGATTTCAGTGCTGAGCTCAAGGCTGGCGTCGGCAGCGCTTTGCTCCGAGAGCCCAAAGACTTGACGGTTCTGCTCCTCGGGCACAGCCAGGCTGAAAGGAGGGGGCAGTGTATGTGCACAAGGAAATGTAAAAACAAAGCCACGGACATAAATACTGTTCAGCTGGACTGTAAAGCAAAATATCCTGTCACCTCACAAGCCCTAGGTAAATCTCCAAAACCTCCTTTTATGATCACAGACATTATGTAGAAAAGGAATTGAGGCAGTGTTTAGTGAAGAAGTTGCTTTGGGCTGGATACGGGAGGCTTGCGAGATCCCAGCGCTCAGCTTGCTTCGCCTGTGTATTTACCTGTCCCTGGCCCGAGATACTCCTTTTTCTTTCGTGCCCATCCTGTGGTGTTCTTGGAACCAGCATGGGCTGTGGAAATACGAGCTGCAGAGTCACCAACAAGAAAGTTATCAAAGTCTCCCTCCATCTTAGATGAGTCGTATCACCGTACTCTCTGAAAGCTCTTGTGTGTGCGTGCTCTCGGGGTACCAGAGTGCCTCCAGCAGCGCCTGGGCTTCTCGTACTGGGAAGCGTTATGGCTGATGGGGGAGTCTTGCCTTCACGCACCCCTATGCCACGCAGTCAAGGACAGCAGTGTCCACTCTCGGCAATACTTTGAACTCTCCAGACTTCACCCCAACTCCATGGAAGGACTTTTGATGTCTGCAAGAAGCTTCACCCAAGGGGCCAATGTAAATGATAGGTGCATGTTCCTGTTCCTGAGAAATAATGCTTTTCTGCAGGGCTGCTTTTCTTTTTCTTTTTGTTCTCATGATGAAGTCTCCCTTTTTTTGAAAAAGAAAAGCAAAGAACGTCTAGTCTTATAAGATGAAACTTGGCTTTTCAGGACAGAGATGTGAAATCCCCGTATGCATTTGTAGAGTGCCTAGTGCAGGGAAGGTAGTGGCTGAGGCCCCGGGGGGCTGAGGTGTAAGCCTTTTTTATTTATTTTTTAAAATCCAAACACAAATTCTGAACAAAGACTTGCTACAAACAAGTGAAAAAATTTTGCTCTTTCATTTCTTGGGTTGAATGTGGAAGTTGGTGAAACCATAGATGTGCTACAGCCCAAACTTTTTTTCTTTAAAATAATCCGTACAACAATACATGTAACAAAATGAGTTCTGTTTTGAGGCTTTCTCACATCACGCTGATGGACTTGTCAAATTTATTTTCAGGAAAAGTGAGCAGGATTGAGAGCAGGATTATACATGCGCATGAAAACTGAATACTGCCGTTCCATTAGGCTTGTAATCTTTTGCAAGGCAGAGCAAGCCTGCTCACTACAGCACAGCCGGTTGGTAGCTGTTGGGAAGCTTTCACGATGGACAAAGGTGTCCTCACCAGTTTTTCCACCTTACTTTAAAACATCTGGTATATATCAGGGTCCCACACACCCTTTTTGACTCTCAGAGCTGTGAAATGAAAAAGCAACTTGTACTCTTCTGTGATCAGCTCTGACGTTCTTGTATGGTGTCTCTGCAATCAGACACATCAAATTATCCTTTGACTCGCTCCTGCAGTTTGAAAAATACTGTCAGGTTTAGATGAACTGCTTAGTAAAGTCCTGCAGAGAGTGGGCATGAGTTGAGGGGAAGCGCACGTGAGAGGTAAGGCGCCCGCGGTTATATGGTCTGCTTGGTGCGAGGCAAAGGCTGAGTTCAAGTCGTGATTGCTGCTATTAACCTTGGCGGCGTTTGCGCAGAACCGGAGTCGGTGTTTTTTGCAGAGCTAATGTCATTATCTCCCTTAACATAAGCAATCCTGTAGGAAGATGCATACCAGACGATTAAAAAACAATAGGCAGCGTGAGGGCATGCAGAGAAAATCTGCTTTGATATGGGAGCGCTTGTTTTTTGCAGGAGTTATATAGTCCCTTGTGAGAGGAGAAACAAGGATTTGTAGAACTGTATTCATTTTAAATGTCTCCAAGTGCTTAGTGTTGTCCGGATAGTGGGGGAGAAATTTTTTCTGATAGGGTTTTTGCAGACCTGCAGTTTGGAACAGAAGGTGGATGGTACAACTCCATAATGCCTTTTATGTGATATTCCCAATCATAATGTTACTGAGAGCGTGTCTCCCTGCCCCATTTCCCTGCTGATTAAAAATTCGGTTTCTTATTTTTGTGTCCTCTGGAGGCAAAATTTTGAGAGGTCAGGAATGGCTCTGTTGCAGCTTCTTTTCTGTCTTCAATTCCCTAGCCTTATGGCAGAATGTTTTTCTCTATAGTTACTTCTACCATAGTGGTTAAAGACAGAAAATGTTTAGCTTAACCCTGAGGCAGCTCAAACCTTGTGCTGGATTAATTAAAAAATAGTGCTATGCCCTCCACAGCAGCAGAGTGTTGTTTGGGAGGGGAGCGAAGGGAGAAGCGCTGCGCGCTGGGGGCAGAAGGACTCATCCTGCCTGCCAAGATCCCTGCCGTCAGCAGGAGATCCCTGCCTGTAAGGGGAGCGGGTATCGGCTCCCAGATCTGCCGCGCAGCTCCCCAAGCTGGATTTCGCCTGCAGCACTCTGTTTGCAAGAGAGCTGTTCCACCACCACAGTGTTTTATTTTCTAAAGTTGTTTCAACCCCCTTTTCCATCCGGGGAGGGGGAAGCCCTTTGGAAGAGGGGCTAGGTAACAAAGCTATGCGTTTCTCCTCCGTGTTCTGTACTTCGTACAAGTTAAAAGGCTTGTTCTGCCTTTCATCTTGCGGACTGTTTTCTGCAGATATTTCCTAACTTTTCCCATGACGTTTTTGCCTGGTTCTTCAGAAGACCGTACGGGCTGAAAGAGACTATTGTTTCTGCAAGAGCACAAGCATGTGCACATCGGCTAATCTGGTTGGTACAGGATTTCAGGAGTGGGTGTTGGACTGAGGAACAGGATTGGGATGTGTGCGGCTACAGATTCTTGCAAACACCATGCTCCCTTATTCTGTAAATAATACCACATTTCACTTTCTAGGTTCGCCATTCGTGTTTTTCCGAAAGTTGAACTCCAGTACTATGAGATGTAAACAAGGAAATGGTGTACAGGAAGATTGCAAAAGCTTTGGTTAGCAGAGATTGGAAAGCTGGTTTGGTTTTCAGTCCTGCGCCTCGATAGGTATCAGCTACTTGATTGCATGGAGACTCAGCATGTTCATTTTTCACAAACATTGTGGGTTTAAAATTGATACTTCATTGTCTTTCTTGCTTTCTCCTTCCCCGCATTTGGGCTTTCATTTTTGAAGTACAGGATAGGCAAACAAGTACTTTTTAGCCTGGCGTTCAGGAAGCAGACTTTGGCAATCGAGATGCGTTTGCCAGCTCGTGAGACGCTGCAATCTGAACCTTGCATTTACAACAAACTCTTTCCGCAAAGTAGTTTGCATGCGAGACATCATGTGATATCTTGGTTTGTTTGGGTTTTTTTTTAATTGGATGGTATCACCAGGGAGCAAAGAAACTGCTGGTGGTTGTTTTTGTTTTACACCCAGGACCTTGTCGGATGCAACCTCGCCACAGGTTTGTTTCCCCTTTTGGGAGCATTACCTAGAAGATGGTGCTGGGATAACTCCAGCTTCCTGGTGGTGACCCAGATCTCTGCTGGCGATGAGATCTCACCTCCGCTGGGCACGGCGCAAGAACAGCAGTTGCGTTTTCGACTGCTGATCCGCGGGCATGTTCCCATACGGTGTTTCCAGGCTCGTCAGCAGCCTTGCAGCGCCTTGGCTATTGCTGCTGACGTGCCCGTGTCTGGCGGCGAAAGGCGGGGTTTTCTGCCACGGTCTGGTTTCATGTAGGTCTCGTAAGAGGGTGTGAGGCAACTCCAGGGTGTTTTTACATACTACTTTATGTATGTGTGAGACAGCATAAAAACCCTTGGATTTTTTTTAGCAGCAACAACACTATATAACTGACAGTTCGCTGTATCTCCATTTTAATACAGTTTCCTTGCTTAGTCAGGAGTAGTTGCTGCTTTTGAATGACTCCTTGGAACTAGAGGATGCAGGCTGGGAAGGCTAAGACATGCTGGTGATTTAAGAATTGATGAGGATTGATACTGTGGTTTGTTGATGGATTTTGTCTGCCTGAGATGCTTTTGGACGGAGGCACAGGAATTCCCAGGTGTTGATAAAATAGCTTGACCATAGCCAATTTTGTAAGAGGATAGGGAAGAGAGATTGTGAAGTGAGGAGGAGTTGGGGGTTTGTCTGGTTCGTTTTCGTCTACAGGCTGTCTTATTTAGCAAAGAGTTTACAGCCTCGCCCTTAGTCAGGTGTGTTTTTAGCACCTCTGGACCAAACTGCTGTGTCAGCTATCCTTGGAAGGGTTTTTCTGATGCTTCCATGGGACACAGCATGGGTCAACTACCTTGCTTCGCAGACCACCTCACTGCTGGCCCAGGTGATGTTTCTGAAATTGCACCTCCTTTTCAGCAGTTCATGGGCACAGTACGGAGCACTGGAACCAGTCTGTGACGCTGCCTTTTCCCATCCAAGACTCCTTGCTGCTATAGCCAAGAATATTTGAGGCGTGTTTTTGCTGACGGTTTTCTACTCTGCGCTCCCGAGAATTGGATGTAGGGCACTTTGGAGGGTTCCTAGCAGTGTAACTCCCTATTTACAGTGAGCGAGTTCATTAGAGCCCTAAATTATTTACCTTAAAGAACTCAAGCCCTGAATTATTTACCTTTAAGGTCTGTCGTCTTCCATTGTGCGTTTGGTTGACTGTAGACCTATGCTCCGTTATATGCTATGAATGTCTAAGGCAGCATAATATCTAGGGCAGTTTCAGCTATTTGCTGTTAATTTTATTTTCATACAGAAATACATTACAATATTATAACTAAGGTCAGAGTGTGACTCAGTGAGATGCAAAAAGGATTTGTGCAGACCTAATTTTAAGTCTTGTGAATGCATGGACAGTTTTCGACTACGTGATCACGCTCTTCTCTTTCTGCAAGTCCCCTGCCTAGTGCCGAGCACACACAGCTGTAGCTGCAAGCCCTGGGTGGACGCCCTGTTCAGCATCTTGGTTTTTCCCTGCTGTTCCGTGTTTGGCCCCGGGCTTTTCTTTATGGCACACTACTCAAACCCTACTGAAGAAGTCTGTCATTTCCTCACGAACTTACTCTGTTTATCAGGGTCAGGCTTGAGGGTTTGACAAACTACTTGGGAAGCGTTACCACTTCTTTACAGGAAGAGAGTTAAAACAAAAGGAGAAAGGATCTTGAGGATCTTACAGCCTTGCGGCTGAGATGTCTCCATACTACGTACTATTTCATGTACTGGAGATGCAGTTCCCGTTTGCTGAGAGCATTCATTAGCTTTGCTTGAGAGAAGCCAGGTTTTCAGGTTGGTTAGGGACTCGCCATTAATGGCCACTTGGGAAATGCTGGGTTTAAATGACTGGAGCGGTGCTGCATTGGAGCTGCGTGGCGGCTCTCCAAGGCACAGCTCATCTGCCTGAGCCCCGAGAGGGGTGGCAGGGATTGGCGGGGTGGCTGCCGTCTTTGCTGCCAACAAATGTCAAGAGTTGTCCTGCGCTCTTATCCCATAGCCCTGAGGCACAGCTCGGCTACGTCCCACGTGCCCAGCGTGGCAGGAGAGGGCGAAGGGAGCCGCTGCGGGCAGCGCTCGCCCGCCATGTTTCCCTCCCTTTTCAGTGCTTCAGCTCATCAGTGTTCTCTCTTGCAACACAGCTTTGGCAAAACAGGCAGGAAGCAAACAGAGGGCAAACGCTGGCGTCGTAGAGGCTTGAGCACAGTTGGTTGGCAGTGCTCCAGCTGCAGAGCCACTGTGCAGCCCTCCATGCTTAACCAGGTGGTTGTTCTCTCCCCGTCCTACCTCCACTTTTCCGTCCCCGCTAAATGAAATTTCTTGTCTTGCTGTACTTCTCCCCGCCATCCCCTGGCCCAGCCCTTGGCTGCTCTGTGTTGAGCGTAGATGGCTCCAGGCTGCCGGGGCTGCGGCCGGGAGGTCACCTGGAGCAGGGGAGGGGGTTTGGTCCCTGTCCTTGCTCAGGAGGTGGCCCTCTGCCCGGTCGGGAGCAGATGCCAGAGGCAAAGGCCACCTCTCTTCTCCTCAGCCCTGGACTAGACCGTGCTCTTTGCTTTGTGTGGCACCTGGCTAGTCCCAGGTTTGAACTCTCTGTTCCAGAGGTTGCCAGAATTTGTTGAGTCTTTCCAGCTGCTTTTTTGGGAATGGCTCAATCAGACCACTGCAACCAAAACCTTGCAACCTGCAACCTTTCTGGCAGACATCCCTGTCGATGATGGGCAGAGTATGCCAAGTGCCTGAGCCCTGAAATCGCAGGAAGGGTATCACAGCCATATCCCCCACCCCGTGCTGCATGGCTGTGTTTAATTCCTATGCCCTTGTGGAGGTAGGCAAGGGATCACATACAGATGGTCGAGTTGCATCTCCTTAAGTGAAGGGGTTTTTGTTGTTTGTTTTCAGAGAAGGCAATGAAATACTGACATTAACAACATTTCCAGTACTGAAAATCCAGTTGCATTTTTTCTTTACTTATGATGTGTCTTTTGGACATTCAGAGAGGCTGATGGGGTTTTTGGGGGTTGTATCTTCAGCTGGGTTTCTGCCGTATGGGCTTTTTTCTTCCTTATTTAAGTGTGGAAATTTCTTATATGAATTGTACATTTTGGTTCGTTGACGTATTGGCAGGAGAATTTGACACTGAAGCTTAAAGCTACTAATATGTGAAGTGAGGAGTAAACACAGACGCTAAAAGACCCTTTCAAGAATTTTAAGTGGAGTCACTACTTAAGTAATGTTGTAGGTGCAAAGTTCAGGGAAACTGTACAATGAAGTAATTTACTGTCGATGTAATTTTGCAAGTATTATTTTTACATTGCTGATGGGGTTATTAGTGGCATGTGTTTACTGCTGAAACTGAAAGAAACTTAAGCAGCTCTCTCTTCCCCCGTATTTCTGCTTTTGGTGGCACCGAGGTCTGCTTGGCATTGGTCCCAGCACTGCCAGGCAGGATGTCCCGGGGAGAGAGCAGAGGATTTAGGCGCAGGAGAGCTGCATTCTCCCGTGCAGCTCTAGAAGCGATAAGCTCTGGTACCTCAGCTGCCCCTCCAAATTGTTCTCCGTCGCTTCTGTTTGGTCAATGAGCAATTTTGCAGAAAGGACTTTTTCTTGTTTGATATCTTTATGACACACAGCAGAAAAAAAAAAGACCTAAATATCTGCTGGGAAAGCCAACTGCTTGCAAGTAATAGATAGTCACGTGCAGTTAATCAATTTTGTCTTTTGTGTTGTTTTTCACACAGACCGATGAGGCAAGAGAGAAGTTTTTAAAAACAGAAAAATGTGATTGCAAAAACATCATTATTGGCAGGAGGACTCGGTGGATTCAGGTAATAATGTGACACCACTTTTTATTATGCTTTAAAAACTGGCTGGGTTTCAGGCTGACAGTGGCCTTTTGTCAGGGACTGAGGAGTAGAGGAAGGTGACAAGGTATAACAAGACCCAGTGGCTGGCTGTGAAATTAATTCAGACCGGGCAAGAGGGTGTGAGTGTTCCCACAGCAAGCGTGATTGCTGAATAGGACAACGTGGCTGTGGTAGCTTCCTTCCTTATGTCAGGCTGTTGAATCTGAGGCTGTTCTTTTCTTGGTTTTTTTTGTTTTGTTTTGGTTTTTTTAAATGTTTGTTTTGTTTTTTTTTTTACCCTAAGAGAGTCTCTAATTCAACCTCTTACAGCTGTGTCGATGTAGGCGGGGAAGCTTCATGCCTGTTTTATGGAAGAAGGTCAAATGATTATCTGTCCCTTCAGAGTGCAGAACTCTGAATCTGTGAATATTTCCCTTGAATTTCCCCTTTTAAAAGATTTCTGGATCAGTTATCATTATGTGCTAAAAGACCCAGACCTAGACCTTTACTGGTTTAGAGGACTACCACTGGTTGTTTTCTGTGTGTGAATGAAGACAATTTCTTGTTGCGTGGTTGTATGAAACCTAATGTGTGATGTTTAAGCATGCTACTAATACGCTTGCAACAATCTTATCTTAAAATAATGGACTTTTAACGTATTTAGATCCTATTTTGTAGGACATGTACGTTGCTAGCTAAAATGCATCTCTTATGTTTTTAATCATTTTAATTATTTCCCTCACTGAGGGGGAGTGGAAGATGAAGGGGGTGAGTTCACAGTGCTAATTGCACTCCACGTTCATAATTGGGGCCAGAGCCTACCCTCAGACTTCTTAGGCAATCCCAGTGAAGTCATCAGGCTTTTCACAGGCATATGGGTTTTCCCCACGTCTATTTGATTCCAGGACAAGGGCCTACAGAGCACTGATTTCTCACACATATGAGGACATTTGAAAAACGTGCATCTTTTTCAACGTAGCCTCTTGGTTTCCAGCACCAATTGGAGAGGTTCTGCAGTATTTTATTGAGAAGCAGATCAGCAGAGCTAGTTGCCTTAGACTGAGCTGTTTTTAACTGGCGAGTCCTTTGCATTTTCTTTGTTAGATGCTAGGTGGGAAAAACACAGTTGTGGCTTTGCATTGCTATAGTCATGACCAAGAAGGACATTTAAATAGCGTGTGAATGGGTGTGGATTGGTAATTCCTAGAGCCAGCTTCTATTTAGTATTAAATTGCATACTCCGGGAAGATAGTTGCTGTATCAACACTGGTATAATGACACATTATTAAAAAATCAATATCCAGTCATAGAAACAAGTCCTGGTGTAAGCAGTTGGGTGCTTACAGCTGCGATTTGTATGTATTTGCAAATGTAATGGGCTTTTTTTTTTCTTGTAGCACTGGTAACTTGGATAAACACTGTATGTGTGACTCATTGCAGAGTATAAACTTATTTTAAAGGAGCGAGTGTGGGATTTGCTGAATATCCTATTGCTTGCATCCCTGAATACTTTCATTAGGTCATGATTAATCGTAAATTGGCCAACCTGAGAGGAGAATTACTGCTGATCTCTCATAGGTGACTTCAGAAATAAACAGAAGGATGGAATTCATAAAATCATAAAGCAAGCATATGGTACAAGGTCTTCTAAAATATAACACTTGAAAGCTTTTTTTATAGTTTCAGAAAAAGCTTGATTAGTTGTCACAGGAAAAGTAAATATTTTCATTATTTTTGCTTCAGCTCTCATTCCTTTCCTTTTTCTCCTTTCTTTTTCTTTTTTTTACCTTTTTTCCCACAGACTCGTCTTAATTTGATGGGGTGGGGGACCAACACCCAGTGTGCCTAGAAAGCCCTGTTTGGGGGCAGGAGATAACACTGCTAATTGTCCTCCTGTTGTTAGGTTCATTCTTGAAGTCCTTCTGCGGTGTTGGCGTGGAGCTGATGCAGTCCAAATGGCACAGTCCTTGTGTGTGTGCGTGCGTGCATGAGCGAGATGCGATGGGCACTGCGGCGGCTCCTGGACCGGTCAAGAACATGCTTATTTTTTAATGTGTTACCCCAAGCATGGGTGATGAGGGGTACGATCCCTCTGTGTGTGTGTGTGTGTGTGTGTGTGTGTGTTCAGGGGTGCCAGCTCACAGGGGGTGGCACGATGCAGCATCCCTGCTCTTCTGCCGCACCCTCCGTGGGGCAGCCGCGGTCCCCAGTGCTTCGAGCATTGTGGCGGGGAGGCGAGGCCACCGCTGAGAGGGGGCGATGGAGGAAGACGGGGAGCGGAGGAGTGGGGGGCCAGGCGGGGAGGGGGAGCCGGGGAGGAAGACACGGCTCCAGAGGGAAATACTCTCTGCTTTGCAGTTGCTTGTGTGGATAGAAACCAGATGGTGTGCTGGAACACCCGCTCGCTCGGGCGGCGGCGGAGCCAAACATATGGTTAATGGTTAGGAGAAAGAGCTTTGCGAGCCAGGGCTTTGCTGACTGCCTCGCATTACAGATTGTTGCAGTGTGTCATTACATTGCCAAACTAAGTGCTTAATACCCGCTGCGGGCGCTGGGCAGGCATTTGCAGGGAGGATGCTGAGGCTCCCCGGGCAGGGCGGGAGGCTGACATCACGTGCATCCCCCCGCCACACCCCCCCACGCCCCCTTTCCCCACTGGAAACGCCATCAATCTCCCCTTTTACAAGCTCAAAACCTACAGCAGGCAGTTTTCCCGTTCTGCATGTCTTTAATCTGTTTATTTCCAACAGCATATGGTTGGTTTTGCCCTTTTTTGTGCTTTTTTTTTTTGGTCCCCGAGCAGCCAAGTTCACCTAGGCTGCAGCACCACACTTACATGCCCGGCATCCGAAGTTCCTGCTCTGGGATCTTTGGGCAACACCAGGCTCATGTTATCTAAGGAACTGCTGAGCTCATTCATCTCCTTTTCACGGCCCGCTTCCTTTTATTTTTAGCCAAATCCGTCAGGCCTGACAGGCGGGTAATTTGAGCCAGAGAAAGGGCAAAGCTCCAGGTCCTTTCCACAAAGCAATTCTTCTCCTCCCTCCTGGGAAGGCTCCAAACTTGGCCTGCTCCAGGCAGATGGATTTGTTGAGTCATGTGAGATCATTTACACAAAAACACAGCGAGGCAGTGAAAAGGAAAAAAAAAAAAAAAAAAAAGAAAAAAGAAGAAAAGGTGGGGGGGAAGGGGTGGGAGAGCGTGTGCTGCCGGGGCTGCTGCGAACGTAGGAAATGTGCTGCGAGGCAGCTAGACAGAGGAATGCAGCAGATTCATTCTTGTATAAGGTAATGTCTCGTTTACAGTACAGGGTGGAGCCAGCACGGAGGAAAAATCACTCGAAAACAGATCAATTGTTTAAAACAAAAATTCTTCTTAAAATAAATAATAATAATAATAATAATAAAAAAAAAAAACAAAACAACAAACCAACCAACAAGCAAGCCGCGCACACAGGCGCGCAACAAAGGCGGCGTTGTTGACAGCACCGGATTACGGTAGCGGTAAACTCCGGGCTGGGAGGTTGCTGGAAAATGAGTTTGCTCCGTGATGTAACTGGAGTTTGCTTTGTCTGGCCGCCAGCGCGAGTGGGGCGGTGGGGACGGGGAGCCCGGCGGCGGCGGTGCGCGCTTCGCTCCGTCCAGGGGTGGTTTCAGGCGGCAGGGAGGGATGGAGGGAGCGATGCAGGACCCCGAGCGGGCAGGCTGCGCTGGGGCGTCGTTAACAGTGAAAATGGG
>JAVKLA010000014.1:12633021-12674436 GCA_034782735.1 Sagittarius serpentarius | reverse complement strand
TGGAGGGGGCAAGGGAGCCTCTTCGTGTTTTCGTTTTGAACTGGTTATGGCATGATCTTCATTAAATCAGGGAGTAAATTGCATTTATTCAGTTGAATGTTGATTTTGTTAGCATTTGCAACCTAAGCTAACCCCAGCGTGTTGGTTTGGGGTTTTTTAAGTGGGTGGTAAGAGAGAACATCAAACTTGGGGCTTTTTAGATCTTGATGCAACCTGGAGAATTAGGTTGGGTTAATTTATGCAGTGTTCTAACGAGATGCATTCAGACCTTTAAATAGACATGGACTGTATTTAAATATTGTTAATAGAACTTCCAGTTTCTCCAGTTTTCTTAGCAAGGCAATATCTGAATATTAGTGTTTCGTCCCGATGATGATTAAAAATCAGAGTAGGAGCAGAAACTGGAACTGGAAAACGTGTGCAATCAGACAACTCCAATGCAAAGCATATCATTAAATTCTCAGCTGCAGTTAAGGAGCTCATGGGAGTGTGTGAACGTGGGTTTGTATTTTAACTTGACCCTTTCCCCCACTGAGCAGCATCTTCTGCAAACTCCACAGCCGTGTCCATTGAGGTGCTTTCCTCTGGGGAGGGGAGGGTTTGTCTGGAGCCTGCCTCCCTCTGCTTGACCTTGTCTTCCCTTTTTTTCTCCTCCTGCTTCTTTTTTACGCTTTTGTCTGAAAGACGGCTGGCTTTCTCAGCCTGCTTGCCCTGCCGGGCTGTGGCACTGACCACGTTCAGCATGGGGAGAGCTTTCACTTCTTGCGCTTAAGAGTTTTCTCACTTGATGGAAACCTTTTGTCTTCTGTGTCTCTTGATCGGGCCGCCTCGTTAGTTATGTTGAAGGAGCACTTGGCAGCACCCCGAGTCCCGGCTGGGGTCCCGCACTGCACAAACCTGCAGTAGGATCCCTGCCCCTCAGCTTACAGCTGATGTCTGGGGTGAGGATCAGCAGGGGGATAAGAGTATAAGGATGAGAAGTATGGCCAGGCTTGAGACCCAGACCGTGCAATAAGCTGTGGCCGTAGCATGGCAGCTTTTAATAAGGAATGGCTGTAGATTGCTCCGAGATCCTCGGAAAGGTCCCAGGGAAGGACAGCGTTGTTATTTCTTCTGTTTGCATAGGTACTGTAACTTTCTTTCCCCTCTTCCCCAAAATACCTAATTATCCTACATTTTCTGTTGCTGTGAGCAACATTTCCCGTAGTTACCCAGAGCTGCAATTCCAGTTAAATTCTCACTTTATAAAGCTAATCTTCCAGCAGTGGCTGTGGGATTTCCAAAAGCAAAGATGTTTGTGAGGAGCCAAAGTTTTTAAGATTTTTGTCTTAGTGGACAATTCTGCATAACTCCTCTGTTAACTGTTTATGTTCATTATCGGTTGAGAGCTCAATAGCTTCATCTCTATTTATGGCACTTAGAAGACTTGTATTTTTTTTAATTCCCCTGCAGAGTGCCCCACTCCCCAGTATCTCCTTTTTCCACTACGAAGATGCTGCATGTGTTGCTTTTTGCATCTCTGTCAGACAACCAGCCCAACTATACAGGTTTTGGGAACTATTCATGACCTGACTATCGGGAAAATCAGCCTTACTCTTCCTTCCCCCTCTTTAACGGTCGCTCAACTTCCTCCCCTTCTTCTGTAAGTGGGTTGTCTATAAGATGCTATCAGCCCTGTAATTCTTTTATCTCGCTTCTCTTATCATTTCCATTCTTCTGCTCCTACCGTCTCTTCCTCTATCTCACGATGAGACCAGAAATTTCTCTTCTGCTGGTATCTTCCCTCCTTGCACGTGCTGTGGGCACTGCCTCCTTTGGGATCTGAGGAAGGATGAGTTTGGAGTTCGTACGTGTTGTGTCATGTCCTGTGCTTGGCTCCAGTTTGCAAAGGTAGAGAGCATTGTCTATGCTTATTTTTCTTTCATTGCCACCTTAAGCAACCCACTCTCTTTCCACCTAGGTTGGAGGATGAGCAGGAGGTTGCTTTTTCCAAAGCAATGCAACTTGTAGCCGGGGTTTGCTTGCTTTCCTCCGGGCTTGAGAGCACCGAGTTTTCTTCCAAAGACTTTATTCTGTGCCGTAATTGTGTAACTTTCCTCGATGTGAAGTTGTGCCAAGGAGAGATGCTCTGGGACCGAGGTAACCCTCTACTTTTGAGCTGAAATTATCCCGGTTGACAGGATCAGATAGCAGTTCCCTCCCGCAGAAAACTTGGACAAACTTTATATTCTTTGTGGAGGGGTCGGTGGGCTGAGAGGTGAAACCTAATATGAGTGGGGCAGTGACCTCCCCGTATCACAAACGTTCATTTATGGAACTTAAGAAATAACCTCAAAATAAATAAATCTCTAGCCTGGCAGCTTCCTCCGTACAGAAAATCATAAAAGTTATGGCGTAGTAGTGGCAATTTCCTCTTCTTCATGTGTGCATCTACAGGGCGTGCCAGGGGAGAGGCGAGATTTGTTCTAAACAGATTAATCTAAATTTCTGTGGAGCTTTTTAAGGCATTAAATCCATGTAAATTTTTCTCATCCAGCAATGAACTGGTGCAGTGGTGAAGCGCAGGACTGTTTGTAATGTATTCGGAAACCTAGCCATTTTCTGGTTGCGGCCAAATCCCATTAACTGTGATTTCCCTGCTTCCTTTTTCCTCCTGTCAAGCCTTCTGGATAGCGGCTTCTCTTAACAGCTTGTTTGGAGAATCTGCTCTGAAAATCTCCCAGCCACACCGCTCCTCTCAAAGCAAGGGAAACTCTGTGAGCAGCTTATCACCTGCTCATCAGCTGACTTCCATTTCTGCTAGAAAGTCTCCATCGGCCATAGACCAAACAAGCTTTCTTTTCCATTCGGTTGAGCTCAGCAGAGGTAGAAGTCCTTTTGGAGATTAAACTTTGCCTGTTGGTTTAGTGATACGTCAATCCGGACAGCACAGCATATATAAAATTGGCTTCTTTAATTCCCTTGGAGCATCCTTAGGGATCCTTGAGAGTTGTCTGAGAGTTTCTAGTGAGGATGTGCGAGCACCCTCTGGCAACTGCCCTTGCAGTAGCAGGTTTTTCAAGTTTGTGCTAAAAAACATCAAGTTGTTTTAAGGCTCTGTTCATTCCATTAGCTTTTCACTGATAGTTCCTGTAGCATTACTAACGGCTAACGTGATCCTTCAGGTTTTTTCCTTGATTCTGTTATAAATTAAATTGGTGTCAGCAAAAGCTGCTTCCCATCAAACGCTGTAAAATCTTTTTTTGCCTGGTTTTGCAGCCTCTGTGCAATTAATGGGAACTTACTGTTGCTCCTTGAAAAATTCATTCATGTTTAATAGGTATTTGTGGGCCATATTTGGCTTTAAGTGGATCTGTCGGAGCTCTTGAGGCATTTTGGTGTATAAATATCTGGGATTAGACACTCCGGTTACTCATGCCGGTTGTTTTCCTGTGTCCATACCGAACTGTGCGTGTGTTAAACAAGTATTTTTAGTTACAGCCTTGCCAGATTTGTTTAAAGAAAAGAGATGTCCTCATTTTTCAGAGATGTTTATCTGTGAGTGGAATTATATTAATGGTTTTTTCTCAGTTGATCAAATTCTAAGTGCTAAGATGAAAGGCCCACTATTACTTGCAAAAGTAAGACTTGCTTTTGCAGGAGTAGAGCAATTTATCTTCTGTATCTGCTTTTCTAACTGCAGTCTGTAAAGATCCTAAAGAGTCCTGCTAGTTAATGATTTCCTTACTGCAACCAGTGAAAAATCAGATTTAAAATCCATTTAACTGATGCTCCGTTCCACGTTAAATACCTCTTGATTACTGTGGTCACAGCATAAATACATACATTTGACAGCTTACTTGATGATGCAAATGTTGAGCATCTTTCTCCTGCATCAGAATACTCCTTTTATCAAAGATATCTGCTATCATAGAGCCCCAAGCTGTTGGTTAGGTAAAAGGGAATGCCATATATGGGAAAATAAACCAGCACCTGCAAGGTAGCTTCTTACTAGAAAATAATGAGATTTCTTTTAGCAACTTCAGCTTGTTGTTTTCTATTTGAATACTTTCTCAAAATTAATAATAAAATACTAAAAAAATAAAGTTGGCATGCCTTATGGGAAGATGGCATAAATAATT
This sequence comes from Sagittarius serpentarius, assembly GCA_034782735.1. Classification (NCBI taxonomy): domain Eukaryota; kingdom Metazoa; phylum Chordata; class Aves; order Accipitriformes; family Sagittariidae; genus Sagittarius; species Sagittarius serpentarius. Next base: position 12,670,315 of record JAVKLA010000014.1, on the reverse strand, counting down.
AATGTGGGATATCTGCCTACTCGTTTTGGGGTTGATTGCTTATTGGCTTCCCCATAGTACCATGAACGGGTTTGAAGCCCCTGTGGTGGGCTTGGACTGTGCCGGACCAGCTCAGACTTGTGGCTGCCCTTCTTGATGCCACTCACGGTGATTAACGGTGTCTGGATGGATGGCAGAACCCAGATGGTTATGACAAAATAATTGTCTTCTCCTTGGATGTGCCGCTGGGGCGCAAGCATCAGTGAAGCCCCTTCTGCAGCCGGTGACGTTGGAGGCAGCGGGACCACATGCTGCTCCTGGGGAGGACATCTCGCGCAGGTAGCACTGCGCTGCCGAGGGCACGCGTGGCACAGCCAGGCTCACTCAGCTGTGCTTTTTGAGAGCGAGAGGTTAAAAGGACAAGGGTAAACCACGGTCTGAAGCAGACTCTTGCATCTGGCGGGTCTGTTCTTGGGTGACGCTTATTTGGTTACGCAGCTCAAGTGCAGCAAGAGTTTCACCCCTGCCCACGGGCTGACAGTCACACGCCAAATGGGAAGTTACTTTTCTGCTGGGTTTTGCCCCTTGTGAGTGTTGTCATTGGAAATAACAGCAAATGAAGGGACGGAGGTTTATGGGGCAGCATGGCCTGTTCACCATTTAAAATAAATCTTCTGTGATTAATTCTCCATGGGGCAAAGGGCAAGAGGACTTCGTGCTCTAAACTCTGGAGAATTTTTAGTATTTAATGCTAATTTTAACCCTGAAGCATCAGTGAGTTAAGTAGAGCTCAAAGTGCTGCATTTAGCCTTCATCAGGAAACGCTGGATAGCATCGCTGGAGGAGTTGTGACAGCAGGGAGTTCCCACACGCATGCAGTGGTACTTCCAGAAGAACTAAAGGTTGGTATTTCCAAAGAGAAGTGGAGACACGCGCGCGTTGGTGAGACATGTTTTGATTTTCAGTACAGTAGGTGGCAGGAGAGACAAAGCGACAGCTTGGCTGAGGTAGCTGCTTGTCCACGTGCCGTAATAACAAATGAAGGCCGCACCAATCTACACTCAATACCCTGGAAAAAAAGTGACGTTGCATTGTCGGGTGCTTTTGTGAGGTCTGTCATCTGGCGGGATAAACACGAGGACATAAGAAGATGGGAACGTTAGACGTGTATTGCAATGCCCATGTTAAAAGCCACACTGCACGCTGTGTCTTGTGTTTTTACGATGTCTTCTGGTAGGCATCAGGGACTAAAGGTTTCATGGCAGCCTAAGCCAGTCCCAGTTACAGCTGTTCATCCTCTTTCTCTCCCCACAGTGTCCTTGGCCAGGACTTCCCCCATTCCCTCTTGTGCCTGCGTTGGTGTTTATGAAGCTGTACCATGAGCTGCTTCATGGGGTGAATCCAGGCAACAACTAACTAAACTAAAGACGTGGTTGGATTTTGTGCAGCTCAGCAGAACCATCTCACCTTGTGCACGTGAAACTAAGGTTGAGGCAAAGGAGAAAGTGATAGGAAAAAGGGACTGATGGCTTCAGGCTGCAGTAGAGCTGCACCCTTGATCTACTACCGCTGTCAAACAGGATGGAAGAGGTACTTCTTTAATGGACAGTGAAGTAGATGCTGGAGGCTTTTCTAAGCCAACATCTGATATTCTTGGACTTCTGATCTGCAGTTGGATAAAGTAACCTTAACAGCCTGAAAAATACGTCCTTACTAAGCATACAAGAGTCTTTCCTGATGGAGAGGCAAACTGAAGAAGTGAAATTAGTGGTGTTTTCCCTTCTGTCTCTTAGGTATATGTCTCCTTTTTAAAGGTGAAAGGGATGTTCCTCATCCCACTTCAGTTAAGATGAACAGATTGTTTCCTTTGTTATTTACGGGAGATTTGGCCTCCCATTGCACGCAAGGACAAAATCTGCTCTGGTGCACATGTAACTTGAGCAAAGTCAATGAAGTTGCGTTTGTGAAACAGAGAAGGTGATTTGGCTCAGGTTTTGTAGCTGGAGAAAGGAACCACTTCTGTCTATTGATTTTATAGGGAATTAGTGTATGGCTAAAATAGGCCCAGCCATTTGCTGTGCTTTTTTTCCGAGGGTTGCCCTCTGAAGGACTTTTGGTCATGATGGAAACAGCTTCATTGTGTAGGCCTGCCTTAGAGCCAAAAAGAGCAGACAGTATTTGATTCATACTTGTCAGAGGAACCTTTACTCTATGTACCAGCTCCAGGGCTAACTTTAGTCCTCCTTTTATCTGTGCTTGGACGTAAACTTTCTCGTGTATCAAAACATGCAGTTGTACGATGGCTTAAACTCTGCATATTAATTTGATGTGAAGCCCTGTTGAGCAACTCCTCTTCATTACTTACTCTGTTTCTGTGCCCACTGGTTTTGTAGGATTTTTGTCAGCATTTTTACAACACATTAATGTTGGTTTTGTCATTGAAGGTGACTGAGAATTAAACTGGTGTTGAGGCTGTAAAACTGTCGGTGTGATGTAGTGGCAAGGACAAGACATCTGTTTAGCTACTTGCTCGGTTCTCTTTGCTGGAGAGCCTGACTGCCCCATAGATAGAACCTGAGTGCTTCTGGACATCTCAAAGAGGATGAAGTATCACTCTCATACTGATGAGAAATGGAGGCAGGAACACGGTGATTTATTGAAGGTCATGGAGGAAATCTGAAAGGCTGGGATCTAGGTGTCTTCCATCCCACCCCAGGACACTGAATCTTGTGATTTCTAGCATGATGAAGTTTACTTCCTTTCCCCTGAGAAACATGAGACTCTTCCCATTGGAAAAATAGCTGTTCTTACCGCAGGAGGCACAGGCGCACATTTACAAGTTTGGAACCACTTTTAAGACTCACTGCCATGAAAGCCAGCACATCTAGGCAGTAGCTAGCTATAACTGCAGCATGCAGTATTAAAAGGGGAAATGGTCTGAGGGGTACAAACAACAGTTAGTAGCTGCTCTGTTGTTGCTTTACGTACGACGCAGAGAGTTTAGTAGCTGGACCAGAGGAGGGACCTGGGCATACACCGAGTTTGAGCAGCTTTTGGGCTGCTCCATCCTTGCATCCGTGGGCTGCAAGGTCAGGTCCTTTCTCACAGAAAAGCCATTTATAAAGAATGGGACCTTGTTGGCCAAATTTTCCTTAAATAGACTGGTATCTTGCAGATACTGGTATGCTGATTTAAATTGTATGGCTGCAAATAGTTAATTGTTTCTGTAACCCGGTTTAACTGTGGAGTGCTCTGCTTGGTGAAGAGGATCAGGAAGGAGTTCCTATTATTTGAAAGCAGTAGCTGTCTGAGGCTAATTATGAAAAACATGCCAAGTTGAAATACTCATTTTTTAAATTAATTTCCATAAGCAGCTCATAGACAGGCTTATGCTGTGCTGGAAGAAGTCTGACTGCACTTTAATGTAGATACCTGGATTGGTGATTGTTAAACAACTGGAATTTAAATACCAGTACAGCTTCACTGTAACCATTTCCCCAAAGGCACGTTGGTAATTCTGCTAAATAGAGAGTTTAATAGACTTTAATAATGTGTACTTTGGAGACCCTATACACAAAGGAATAATGCATAAACCCATTTGTTACGGTAAACTGCTACCTTTGCTTGTAAAGGAATCTGTCAAAACAAAAAATGGCCTGTTGTATGTGGCAAGACATCTTTGGGTGTTAACAGACAGAAGTCATTATCGCCACCTTACCTGTCACTTCACCTGTTGTGATCAAAGTTGCAGCCCGTATCGCTTCACCTAACAGTGAATGAATTGTCCGAGGTAGACATTAGTTTATTTTCTGAGAAGTCCTTTGCTGGCAGGAGGGCTGTGGTGGTTCACAGGGCTTTGTTTTCCTTTGATGTGCCCGTTCAGTGTCAAGACAAGAGATACTTGGTAGGAAATGCAGAATAACCCCATTTAAAAAAAATTACTAAATAAAGAAAAGAATAATAAAAAAGCAACCTTAGCAAGCGGCTCTAAGCGAGTTTAGCATTGCATTTTGATTTGATTTTGCTGCGCTGCTGCTGAGGGCCCTGCTGGAGAACAGGCGGGAAGGAGGAAGGAGCAGATGCTTTTGGTAGAACAGTAGGGCATTTATCTCTTTTAATGAGGTAACATCATTAGTGCTGACAAAGTGCTGCAAATCAATACGTGTAATGGACTGCTGCTGTCTTTCAGCAGTGCACAGGCTGTTGTACTTCTGAGCATTCAAATCTGCTGAATCACAGGTCAGGCTTTATCTCCTCTCTGATGCTGGCTTGGTTTGGGGTTTTTTAACCATTTTGTTTCTCCCCCTCCCAAATCTTTGCCTTCGATCTCCGAGAACTGGAGCGTACCTCTAGCATATGTGTTGGGGCAGGCAGAAGTGTGCTGATTTTACGAGCATGGGAGCGCGTTGAAATGCCGCATAGGTCTATGGCGGTGCAAGGACCTTTTCTTTAATTGGAAAGAGTGAGGTTGCTAATGTCTATTTGAGCCTGATTCCTTCTGCCTAAAATGGCTGCAGGTTTTGTTTTGGGTGGTGTTCTTTTTTTTTTTTCCCCTTGCCCTCTGCCTGCTTCCTTCAGAGCAGTGGTGTAATGTCAGCCACACTAATCATGTCAGCCGGTGGCACTGATGACCCTGACATTCAGCAACAAAAAGCTGCAGAAGAAAGGAGGGAGCAAGGTGGCTGCGGCACTGGACAAGGAGCAGCAGCGGGTGGGGGGGAAGTCTGCGGGTCAAAGCACTTCTCTGTACAGAATCCATCGGTGTAAAAATCGTATGCACGGTTGTATGCAAGGTGGCCAAGGGAAGAAGCGCCATGGATGCTAGTGGGGATCTGTCCTTTATTGCTCACTTTTCAGCTGGTAAACATGACAGCACATGACTATAATAGCATGAAAATAACAACAAAAAAAAAACGGCAAAAAGAATCAAAATTTGAAAAAGCCTGGAGGTTTTAATAATGTCTCTGTTAAAAATTACTTAATTCCCCCAGAACTCCCATCAAAACTATGTCATCCTCCACCACAAACAGGTAACATAACCTAAACATTTAAGGTGCGCTGTCTGTTTATCCAAGGGCCCGGGAGTGACGCTTGGGCGTCCATGCTGATTCCAGGAAAAGAGTCTGTCGGTAAAAAAGATTCATCTGAATAGATCACGCACGTCAGAAAAAAAGTGGTTCCTCTTTCTTTTTTTATCTGTATGCCCCTCCCATCCTGGGCTTCCCAACACCTGCTTGTGGTGAAAGAATATAAACAGAATTGCAAGATTCTTCAGCATTAACTGTTGCCTGACAGCTCCAGCCAAGCACTGCAAGGTTATCCGGTTTTTCCTCTTTATTTTTGTTTCTTGCTCCCCGCCACACATCCAGTGAGCCTCTGCAGCATCCCCAGGTGGTACCATCCCTGGTGGAAAACCTCCACATGTTTTTGCCCTGTCATGATCTGAAAGTCAGTGAGTCAGAGCTGATATGAATCCAGAGCTGGGGGTCTCTCATTGCCTACCCCTCTCACGTTACCCTCAAACTGAGCTGGGGGACAAAACTGAGGGCCACATAAGGTCATCGCTGGTGGGGCCATGTATTAGCATGTACTGAAGTATCATTCAGTAGTAATGCTGCTGAGTGTTGGTTTGGGTCAAGACTAGGTAAGGCTCTGTTAATACTTGTTACTTTTGTTAAATTTAATTGGTGTTCCTGCTGGAGAGATTAGAGGGGTATGCTTCAGTGACACCCAGGGTACAGTCAGCATTCCTCACTGCTGAAGGGAAAGCATCATTCCTGCAAAGCAAAAATCTCACTAGCGGTTTGTTACCTGCTTGTGCTCTCGACCGTCTTGAACTGGCAGAAAGTAATGGCCAACAGATGTAGAAAAGGTCTTGGGGAAGCTCTAAAGACATTTTTGTTTGTTTGTTTTCCCCCCACGAACGCCCCCAGAACATCCATTTTATAAATCAAAGTTTCTACGTCACATACCAAAGCTTTTATGTGCTATCTTATTCCAACAGTGAAACCAAAGTTCACTTACCTCCCTTCCAAGGTTGGGATTACAAAAACCTTCCACGCATCTCGCCCTCCTCTCTCGCTGCATGCACTCCAGTCCAATAAATAAATACTTGGCTGAGTTTTACTGCCCTTTACCCAGTTAACTAAAAACAAATGCCTTCTGCTTTGTTGAAGGCAAGTCATGCCTACTTCTGTTGCTCCAGCCAGCAGAGTTTCTCAACCAACTTGGCCTCCAAGGGACTGATTCCTTTTTAGTGACTCTGAAATAGTTACCAAATCTTTCTGTGATCAATGTATGAAAAGAGAACAACATAGTCGTGGGCTCTAAGGAGAGGAAATAGCTGGTCATACCCTTTCCCAAGACTACAGATGGCCCACCTTTGCTCTACTTTCCTCAGTAAAACTGGGGCGAAAGTGTTGTGATAGAGGGCAAGGGGACAGGGGATGGAAGGGTTTGAGAAATAAAGAGCTGTTAGTATTACAGGCTTCTGCGTTCAGATTATCTGCTTTTTTCTTTTTTTTCTTGTGGATAGCGTATTCAAAATACTTTAGCACTGCGTCGGAGCTTGGCACAGCTTCTCAAGAGGAGAAAACGCAGGGCTGCTTGTTGGTATTCTTGCAGAGCAGGCTTAGAGACGGTCCTGCTGAAGGCTTGGCTTCTCCTAAGGCTTGATGGTTGCCTCTCGTAGCAAATACAGGGCAAAGTGTTGATGGAGAAGGGCTGCTAGCATGCGATTGCAGCACTGGTGGGCCAAATCGTGTTTGCCCGACTTTCCTGGGTGGTCGCCTGGCTTGTATGCAGCACATGGAAATAGATCTTCTGGAATGTGAAACCGTGCTTTCTGCATTTCTCCCACAAGTATTTTATAGTTTTGACTGGCATGCACGAAGGAAATGGAGAATAATAGAAGAAAAAACTTATATAACCCTTCAGCTGTGCTTCCTTTCCATACCAAGGTTTTGCATTTAAAGTAAAAAGACCAGTCTGTGTTATTGTGAAAGTCTTTTTTTAAAGTTTAGTGATGAGTTTTTTGGTAAATGAGTGAAGGAGTGGTTTTTTTTTTTTTCTTTAAACTCATTTCCAGTTTAGATAGCGGATACTTCTGTGTGTCTTCACTCAGAGAAACTGAATCAGTGTGGGTTTAGTGTTTGGGTAATCTGATTCTTAACAATTCAAAAGATCCCTTTGTCCAAGATAGATTTGTTTGATTCCTGGTTTTACAGAAATAGATTGTGAAGGGATCTTGAGTGTTTGGGGATTTTTTTGGTTGTTCTTTTCTTTTTAGTAATGATGTTATAAACCAGTAAGTATCCAGGCTTTTGTAAGTCTCATGTATGAGTGCTGTACGTGGGATGAGGAGAGAAGGACGTATGACCGGCATCTCTTTCCTTGTTCTCTAGATGTGGCTGCCATCTACTCTCTAGCCCTGTGATCATGGCTCTTAATGTCTGGTGTAATATAGAAGCAGCATGTCTTTTCAGTCCCTTCACAGAGAGAAGAAACAGGCCTTTGCCAGGGGGGACTCCGTTCTCCCTCAAGTTCAGCTGCATAGCCTGGAAAAGGCAGCCCCCACACGTAAGGAGTTGTCCTTTCGGAGCATGTCGAGGATTCAGCTTTGGTCCAACTGTGAATCAGCTGCTTGAGGCTGAGGATCCTTTGTGCTGCTGGAGACGTTACCACCCCAAAACAGTAGGATCTTTGCCTGGGAAATGAGAGCTCGAAAGGACACAAACGTTGGAAGGGGCGTTGGATGTTAATAGAAGTAAAGTTGCGCAAGAGCATGGGGGGTGAATGGGTATGTGCGAGTGAGAAAGAAAACGTGTGCTTTTTCCCCAGCTCTGCCCTTGGAGGTAGCCTCGTCCTCTGGGGTCGTAGTCGCAGTTTTGTGAGGGATGCCCAAGGGCTCCAGTCTCTTCGCTTCTGAGCTTTGTAAATCTGGGGAGAAGTGTTCCGTTGTTTGCAAGGTGCCTTGCAGTCCTCTGCTGGGAATGTGTAAAAAGTATACACGTAAAAAGTACCCCTGCCTTTGCAGTGCCTTTCAAATGAAATATCTTTTGTTTCGCTAACACAACGGTTCCCTAGCCTGCTTTGTCAGCAGCTCACTGAGATGCTTCCCCAGTGGCTTACAGCTCTTGGTTTCATCTGGCAAGAGCAATCTATAATCCAGGGATGTACAGGTATGGGAGCCCTTCAGAGGCCTGTGGAAAAGGAGCGATGCATTCGGCTTGGTACTTGGAGAAATTGAATATTCTGACGGTTTCCCACTGTGTCGCGCTATTCGGTTTTGAAAACTGTGGCTTGCATTTATCCTCTCAGTAGAAAAAGGCACTCCTCTCGGGCTCCTGGAGGAGACCAAGAAGTATACACTTAATTGCTTTGTGAATGATGTGAAGTCTTGGAATGCAATCTAGCCATTGCTCATTAACTAGCTGAACCTATTAAACCTGGACAGCAAGCAGGCCTGAGTTGGCCGTTCTTGATTGCAGGCAGCTAATGGAGCTGTGGGAGCAAGCTGTGACTGCAGAGCGGAATTGGCAGTAGACTGCCATCAGCCTTCTCTGTTTTGAGCTCGCCCTACACTCCATTTAGACTTCTGGCTTGGAGACAGGTGGTTTCAGAGCAGTGAGGAGGGGGGCAAGGTGGAGGGTGGAAAGCATTGTCTTCCCAGCTATGTTAGCTTTGATCTGAAGTTAAAAGCAAACCAGAATTCGAATGGCATCGGTAATATGACATTTAAACCTGCAGAAGCAGAGAGATTTGTCATCTGGCTGTGGCTGGCTTTGATTATTGACTGGGTCTCATGCAGATGGTTCTGCTACACAATGCTAAAACAAAAGAAAATGCCCAAATAATGTGACTTGGCATCTGCTCGGTGTTTTTTAGCTCTGAGGGAATCAGCTGCTCTTACAAAGCACACATATAGGTGGTTTGGTACTCAGGAAATACATCCTGTCTTGCAAAAGAGCTTGGTAGCACTTTCTTGGATCTTCATGCCACACTAGCAGCACAGAAGAAAACAAAATTCACTAGATGTTAACTGGATAATTGAGGGTTTGTTGTGTTGGGGTTTTTTTTGGTAGCTCGAAGAAAAATGAACAGAACTGGGATTTGCCCAGGAAATTTGAAGCGTTTAACCTTTTAAACGCACGAGAACCTCAACTGGAGATGGATACAGCCCTGGATATGTAGCATTTACCTCTAGAGCACTCTTGGCATTGCGCCGGAGCATTGTTTCAGAGCAGTTTGTGCTGCTTGCTTAATCACCAGCATCTCATCCTTCAGCACTCGCATGCCTCCGATCCAGTTGCACTTTGTGCCCAACCTTATTTACCTTGTGGGTTTTGCCAGGATCACAGCTTGGTGGTGTGGCTTCGGGCCCAGTCAGACCGTCTGTCAAGGAGAAGGGGAGGAGAAGTAGTGGTTTTGACACGTTTCCTGAAGAAGGGCATGTCCAAATGTGCTTTGAAATCTTTGTTCTACTTGCTTGTTCGATACTTCTAAGCTGCTGTGTATTGTGGATTTTTTTCCGTTGTTTTGCCTTAATTTCCCCATTGTGGAGAGATGGTTTCATTTCTAGTCTAGATTCGTACATTTTGTTTGTGCTGCTGGCAGATCCTATCAACACCCACTTTTCTGTGATATTTAAACTTTAAAAGATAAAATAAAAATCTTTGGTGTCATAGAACACTGACTTGCTTGTAAAATACTTCCATATACCGGAGATGCTATTTAAAAATATTGTAGGAGTCTAGTAATACATTAGCATTTTATGCATTTCACTCTGAGCAGTCCCAAGGTACTTAAACTGTAGTGCGTGCATGCAGCCCTGCTGAGATGCAGTCCCTAGGACAGAGGCTGTAAACCAGCCCTGCATTTGCTGAGGGTACAGGGAGCGATGGATGTGAGCAGCTTGAAACAAAGCAGCCAGAATAAACTGCCTTCTGGAGGGAAATGCTATGAAAATTACCAGTCTTGATGTAGGACAGCCAGGGGTTCAGCCTGGGATGCTGTCGGAGTTGCCCACCCTGGGATCGCTAAGGTATGTGCAGACCTGCAGCGGGACACCCCCCACCCCACCCCCCGCAGCCTGAGCTGCGGGTACAGCCCCGGACTGGTGCTCGAGGCCAGAGGGGTGACCATTGAACAAGTGTCCACGTGGGCTCTGTGTTAATAACTTGTTTCCCTTAGTAGTCTTCACTGCATTAAAAGCAAGTACCCGCTTCAGTTGCCAGCGGCTACAAATGGGGTAACCCGCGCTAGCTGTAGGCTAAGCTGGGCTGAGTTGCCTTGCGGCGGCCCCGCAGCAGGAGCAGCGTACAGATGGGCAGCTGCCGCGGGTCCTTTGGTGGCTGGTGATCTCTTACACCATACCAAAGCGGTTGTGTCCCCGACAAGCGCCAAGTACGTTTCTCTGCATTGTCCTAGGTATCCTTCAAACCATTTTGTATTTGGGTCCCTTTAAAACTAATGTCTGAGTTGCTCTCAGATTAGCTATTTTATACGTATCTCAGCAGCGGGGGATGTGGAGCTTTAGTGTGAGGACAACAAAACCATTTTCACATGATTTTGAGACACCAGTGACTTCATTCTGGGAAATTCAGCCTTGCAGAGGCTAATAAAAACTAAAATTCAAGCTTTTATAGTGTTTAGGAGAATTAATACCACAGCACATTTTCTGGTTATCATTTCTAAACTTCAGTGACATTTTATCTGAATGTTCCCATAAAGGTGCTGTTATTCACGTGTGAGAATCTCAGGAGCAGCTGGGGGGAAGAGCAACCTCACTGGTGTATAACAGAGCTCCATTTTCCAAAAGGATTTACATCATGGCCAGCTGTGATGTCATAGCTCAGGGTTCAGTGGGCTGGTAGCAGCCTCCGAGTCTGGTGTTTCTGACTAAGCGGCATAGCAGCCTGTGCTCTTTTTTCACTCTTTAAACAAAATGAAGTGATTAATTCTTTCAGTTTTAAAATATATCATGTCTAAAACAGAGAAAAGAAAAAAGGAAAAAAAAAACTATTTTCATTTGACATGACTCTGTCAGGCAGAAGGAGCCTTCTGATACGTTGAGTTGGGAAGTAATTAGTGTTGGGAGTGTGAGAGGTTATAATCTTAATGTCATTTCACCATTACTAAAATAGGCTAATTTTGTCCCTCGCCAATCCATGCGAATCCCGTTGATGTAACAGTGTTGTATGGATGGAAATAAGAAATGCGGCTGGCCTATATTTTAGGATCTCCTTGCCTAGGGTAAAAGCTTACAGAGCACGTTGTTTGATGAAGCAGCCATCCCTCTCGTATGCTGGAGCACCGCTACCAAATGCTGGTACAAGTCAGAGCATCGCGTGCAGCTGTTGCTGTTTCAGAGCTAGCAGGTGAAGCACAAAACCTTTCATTTCTCTAGATTCAGCAGAATATGTGTATGTGCAATTTGTCAGTGTGTTTATAGCAAAATAGGCTAAGAGCAGAAAACATTTCTAGAGATGGTGAAACCTGCTTTAAATGAAATGAGAGTCTTTAAAAGCTTATGCAGATCTTGAAAAACACAAAGAGCTGGGCTGAACGTTGCCGTTGCAGTCAAATTTAGAACCTCCACCTATTTAAACGGGAACACATTTAGGTCAGTGCTTTGTGCTTTGCAAGATCATCTCCCTAATCTCCTTCGGAGCGTTTCTGTGATTTAGGTGAAGGGGGGAGGGAAGTGCTTCCAGGCTGAGACTTGCAGCTGAGTTGTCATACGGAGTTAATCTGTTGAAAGACTGAAGTGGTGTGTAGATAGATAGGCGCTGAATTCTGAAACCTGCTATTTACTGACGAGTATACTTGCATGCAGGTACTCATTATTTGGAAGCACTCAGACAAGGTATCTGGAAACTTTTAGGTTTTAAACCATTTGCCTAAACCATGGAAGCAAATTCTGGTTACTTGGGCTGATCTCACTTTGTGTGTTTCAGCAAGATTCAGCGAGGTTGTGTCAGATGATCTCTTCTATATGCAGTTTCTTGCATTCGTCAAGTAAGTGGAGCAGAAATACAGTTTCCTCCTTTTTCCACCCCCTTTTTCATTTAGCGAAATGGGAAATGTTGAAGCTACTGGAAACCTTGATGTGACATTTCTTGGTGTAGAGTTGCCGTCTCTTAGCTTTGGGTCCTGCAAGCAAGTTGCAAACATCAAAAGCTCCTGTATCACTGGTCTTCTTTAGTGCTGTTGTTTTATGAAGTTGGTAAGGAATAAGTAATCAGGCTAATATATCAGGCTAATATGTATTTTAAAACACGTAATGAAAAGTACTCATTGGCAGATGATACTAGTGGTGAAGCTGTTGGTAAAGCTGCCCGTTACTATAAAGGATCCTGAGTGAGTCTGCTGTCAGAGGACTTGGGATAATGAGAGATGGAGATAATGAGTGATGGGGTTGGGATTTACGATCCCTTTAACCAGCATCCTGCAAGCAGAGGCTCCAACAAGACTGTAGCTGGTGCAGTTGTGATTGCAGTGTGAACGTGGGTGTCATGTAAGTGAGACTGAGCCTCCTGGGAATGAACATTGGCGCTCTTGTCTTCCATGAAACCCCCATGTGCTCACCCACATCGGTATGTATGGCTGCCGCCCACCTGCTAATGAAGAATGAAACAAAAATATTCTTCAAGGAAGTCTTCCCTTGGCGTTCATCCCCCAAGTATTTCTTCTGTCTGCTCAGCAGGTGCTGAAATGGAAGGCAAGAGAGTTACAGAAGTGGAGGAGTTAAACTAAGGAGGAGGTGACCCTGTGTTCTCTCTGGGCTTCCCAAGTATCTCAAGTGCTTGCTTTTGGGAATGGGGAGTGGGGCCCAGTGCTCTTCGGGCTGACGCTTCAGTGCTTGCCTTTCTGTGTCTGCACGTACTGCTTTTCCACAAGCAGTAAAATCAAAAGCTGACAACAAACCCAATCTTGATGGAGCGCTGCGGTTGTAGCCCGGCTTATCTGGAGGTACAGATAATATTAAAATGTGCTCTGTCAAAGAGGGCTAATTGTCAAGAGGCAGAAACGAAACTGCAGCACAGATTTGTTGTCTAGCCATTATGAGGCCAAGCAAGGAAAGTTAAGTATCACAAAATTAAAATTCATAATCAAAGCAAACGAAGCAGTATTATAATAACTTGAGGCAACAGAAGCTAGCTGTTCTCTTGCGAATCTGAACTAGTCATTTCAGTCTTCCTTCAGCTTCCTCTTTTCTTCATCTGAGACCTAATAGCTACAGATTTTTGTGACACCTGTATTTACTCAGACACCTGCTCTTCGCTAGAAAACAAGTACATTGGAAGTTCTCTCCTGGAGATTTGGAGGGGAGTTAGCACAGACAGGTACCGGCTGTGTCCTGTATCCGCTTGCTGATCGCTCTTTCTCAGCGGAGAGTAACTCCGCAGCGTGATGGTCCGCGTTTCAGAAAGTCTAGGGGAATTGCTTATGGCATTTTAAAGTCTGGATTTGAACAAGTGGATTCAGGAGTCCCTTTCAGTTTCAGAAACACAGGGCACTTTTTATGCTCTTTGTACTTTGGAAAAAAGCTGTGTTTTCTACAGAGAAATGATGTATCAGATAACTACAAATGGCAAAATTATTTTAACTTTTCTCAGAGTTTTACACTGAACAGTACTTTAACCACCAAATTTTAATTAAACCCATCTTACAGACACCTATTGCAGTATACACAGCTTTTATGTCTGTGTAAGCTGAGGCACAAAGAAGTTGCTCGGGGTTATACAAGAAGGTTTTTGACACAACCCAGGTCCCTTGTCATTTGCTTTAGCCTTTACATGGCTGTTTGTTTGTTATGGTATGTTAACAAGAAGAGGTGAAATGCAGATGGTTTGTCTTTTTTAAGGGAAGCTATGCACTGGTTACACTTGCTCAGTCTGTATTGATACTACTTGAGAGGTGGTTATCTGCAAATATCGTTAAGTCATCTCTGGTTTTTGTGTTCTTCTGACCGGCTCTTCTTTGTCTTCTGTGTTTGTGTCTTCTGTCTTGATTTGTGAAGATTAAAACGCTGACACTGATTTCCGAATACCTCAGATAATAGCATTTTTTGTTTCATTTTTTAACCAGAAGACTCTCTTTCAACCCTGAACTCTGTTATTTCCTTCTCCCCTCTCCCCACCCCATCTCCCACCGCGTTCACTAACCTGGCTGGTGCTAAGGATGACCCCACTAGTGCAGATAGTGCACTGACCTAATCCACTGACCGTCCCGCAGATTTACAGAGCAGCTCATAACATCCGGATTTGGTCTAGCTTCTACATCTCTTTGGTTGACAGGTACCCCCTACAATTGTACTCTGAAAAAGTAAGTTAGCAAGTCCAGGTAGTGGTCCTCTGGGTTAAATTTCCCCCCTCTGTGGAGCCTATCTCCCTGAAGCATTGGGCTTTTTGCAGTGATGTGCTACTGTTCTTTTCAACCCTGCTGGCCCATTTTAGCGCCCTCTTGAATTCTGACTTTTGAATGTTAATATTTCAGGTCTGTGGCAAGTGCAAAGCCTGCTCTTCCCGTACAGTTTACCCACTGTCAGGTCCAGAATGACTTTGTCACGTGGGGCCCGGGTGTAGATAACATCTCTCACGTGAGGTAGTATAAATTGTTGGCAAAAGGGACCCTCCTTTTCGTTCTCCATCTGTTGAACCAAATAGCACCATAAGTATAGAAGAATATGAGCTAGTTCAGTAGCCAAAAAAAAATTTTTCTGATTTTTTTTCTCCCAGCTCTGGTAGGTGTGAAGTTTCTGTGTTTCACTGTATTTAGGGAGTCCTAACGTGAACCTACATAAGATTTGGGTGGTAATAACTACTAACATATTAGTGTGCTGGGGACGAGAGAGGGAGGCAATGCAAAATGTCATGCTGAAGAAAGTATGAACAATTCACAGCAGCTCTGGAGACAGAACGCAGCTGCTTCTGAGATATAAGATGTGGTTTCTTTTTTAAGCAGGTATTGAAATGGCTGCTGTTACTGTAAAATGTGAGTACTCTGCAATCTTTTCATCTTGCAGCATCCTTATCAAGTAGAATGTAGGTGACAGGAAAACTGCTGTGTTCCCTTAGTGGCTGGCGGTGCATGGGTACCACCTAACCCAACAACCAAAACAAGGTTTTAACCGAACTCGCTGAAGGCAACGTTGTAGAGTCTCATGGCCCAAACCAAACTGGCCAAACAACATGGTTGAGATAAAAAGCAGCAATACACCACTCTGTGTTTGGGGTTCAGCTACAGGCAAAAATCTGTCCTTGGAAAAGAGGCAAATTAAAGGAAGATGGCAAGGTGGCAGTTCCAGAAAAGCACATGCCAGGTAAGTAGCAGATTCTGTCTTGGGTGGAACGATGCACCTGCTTTGGTGAAAACCATGAGCCAGACAAGCCTCTGAGAAGTTCTTTAGGGAGAGTTTTGGGGAAAAAAAAAACCAAACAACCACTGAAAGTAGGTTTCTGGAACACTGGAAGAAGGGCTGCAACAACAAAAGAGGTGCAGGTGAAAGAGATGGCCGAATACATTAAGTAAAATCCTTTGAGTAAGCAAAATGTATGTGACCAGGAATTGATGAAGAGCAATCTAAGAATGAAAACAAAGCTATAATATATTCATGAAGCAAGATGATTATAACTCAGAGGGAGTAGCATTAATTACGACTTCCAAGGCAGAAAAATAGCTTATAGACTGGGAACCAATTAACGGTCGGTTGCTCTGAACTAGGTTTCAAACACAGTACGTGAAATGACAACTACACAGTGTTACCAACAGACAACTATTATGATGAGATAAGAGCTGTCAGCAGATTTGGACCAAATTTCTCAGCCTGACATCTGCTTACTAATGGGGAGACTTACTTCTCGAGGTTAGGAACGGTGACAGAAAGGACGAGACAATGGCCAAGCATCATCTTCTGTCTCCAAAGCAATAATGCGGGGCCTGGCAGAGCTCTGCCTGCTCTCGAGGCTCTTGGTGATGCGTGGGCATAGTGTAAAGATGTCCCCAGAGCAGCTGCTGGAATTGTTGCGGTCTGAGTGCATTGGAGGCAAACACAGTGTATGTCTTCAGCAGATCTCCACGTGCAGTGGAAGTGATTGTTATTTTTTGTGACGGGACCAAAAAGAAAAAAAGAAAAAAACCTCTGTGGGAGAATTAGAGGTGTTCCTTTTGTATTTACTACCAAGTGAACAAGGCGTGTTGCTAAAAATGTAACTGGTTTTCAGCTAAGCAAGCCCAAATGGTGGGCTTTCCAAGGATGGAACTATCAAAGCCAACACCGGACATTTGAATGCATCCGGCAAAAGCAGCAGGAAAGTCGGTCTCAGAACAAGAGTAGAGGGGCCCAAGAAAAATAAAGCAGACAGCCTTGCCCAAGAAGTTGATCCAGTTCCTGAAAAACCTGTCCCCTTTGCTGCTGTCTGCATCAGCTCAACAGGTAAGGTGCCACCACCCAGTGAGCCAGTCTGAGGTTAACGAGTGAGAACTGTTTAGTGACAGGAAAAGAAGGACGATGATGGGAGGAGCGCTATGACTTTGCCAAAGGAACTGAAAACGCCAAAGTAGGGATGCTGTTTCACAGCACAAAGGCAGATGTGAAAAACTCACTAAAAATAAAATTTGGAGAAGCTCTGTGTAGAGACTATTGCTGAAAAATGATCAAATGAATAGTTGCTGAGTTCTTCAAGAAATATGGGAATATGAAAAAAATAATCCGACTGATGGAGGAACCACATTCCAGTTAAAGTATCCTAGAAACGTGATATAAGCAATTGCAACAGTTGAAAAGAAGTTCTATTCCTTTCAGTGGTACAGTCATGAAAATGAAAAAAAAAAAAAAGAACAAAACAAAACAGAGATTCTAATTTTTATTCTTACAGCTTCAGCTCAGCCAGTTCAGTTCAGGAGATAAAGGAACGGCCAAATTTTTGGATAGCCTCTCCTGCTCCCTGGTTTGAGGGAGATTACCTGCTAATCTGTTGCAGTTGTTTGTTTGGGGCGCTTGGGGAGGCAGAAGGGTATTTTTATAATCTTTTTCAGGAGATTAATCTACTCTTTTCAAGAACGTATTTATAATAATTGTGAAGTCTTGACAGGCTTGAACCATTGAAGTAAGTGGAGAGCTGAGTGAATGGTTCATTGTGGATAATGCTGGTGTAAAACAGATATGCATTCTATCACCTCTTTACGGTTGCTGTTGACTTGATGTTGACATGACCAAGTCACTATGAGAAAAAGTGCAGCCAGATATAATGTAATGAAGTGTTGTATCAGTTAGATCCAGCATCCTGAGCGTGTGGTGCTTAAGTGACAATTCAGAAAACATGGAAGTAAAGACTGTCTGGCATTGCAGGGCTAATAATTACTTAGGAAAACAAATCTGAGGAGACCTTCAGCAAATCCCAACTGAAGCGTTATATAAAAAGGCAAAGGAATACAAGGAATGAGTCACTTTACATGTCTTGGCAGAAACACACCAACCAGCGCAGAAGTCCAAAAGGAAATGTCACCAACTGGCAAGGCAACAGCTGCGTTTACCAACTTAAACAAAATTAGTCATTGAAAATACAAATGTAAAGACCAAACTAGGAGTCTTCCACTCAGATGTTATTTCCATTTTAACATGTGGATGCGAGTGTTGGAAACTCACCAAAGGCACAGACACCTCATGCCTCCAGCAGTAAATACCTGAGGAAAACACTAGGTAACAGACGGAGTGAATTTGTCACAAATGCAAAGATCTGTCACTTTGTCACCAGCGTGTCCCCCAGGTTCTCCAGGGTACGTGATGGAAACACTTGGGTAGTGTGCTGAGAGTGAAGCCAGGAAGCCTGTCCGAGCAGATGGGCTCTTGGGCAGCTGGAGGAACGCACAAATGGTCAGACCAGATACTACTTGGAGTGTGAACGCTTACTGGCACTCAATGATACAGAAAAACCATGGAGTGGCTAAAGATCGGCATAGACGGTGGAGCCGCGTTGGCTTCCAGAGCAGCATCTGCGGGTGGAAGGAGGCTGTGGGGGAGAAGGTACTCTTGGTTCACTTGCGGGGGTGGAGGGGCTTATGTGGTGTTTTATCCTTTGCAAATTTAGACTATTTAGGGGTAGGTTACTGAGAGGAACCAGAGCTTCCCGGTGACTGCTTTTCTGGCCCCGGCTGCAGAGTGCTGCATTGCACACACAAGCCAAGACATCCGTCATCTCTGGTCTAGCGTGCTTTTTCTGTCTGACCTTAAGAAAATCACGCGACCCTGCCAGTTCTCCAGAGCTCTCTGACCACAAGACTATGGGATTTTAATTAGGAACAGTGGACAATACACTGCGTTTTCTGGTTTCACAGCTGCCTGCAGGGGCTAGTAGGTGAAGCAAGTTGCTGTGGAAATAGTAAAAAAGCACGTGTTTCACACACTGCACTGGGAGTAAGGATGTTGCTCGTAGCTCTATATGAAAGTGACATAAGATGATGTAACTGTAGCTACAGATTGTCTTCAGAGGTGAACACTAGCCCTTACCTTCCTCATTTATGGGTACTTGCATGTTTGACTTAATACAGTTTTGCTTTTTTTTCATTTGGTATTTTAGGTGATGCCAGTTACTACAGTAAAAAAACGTTTAAGTTACTGAGTTTTAGACCACTTTGTAGAACATGGAGACAAAAATAACATCCCATGCTCTTTTTTTAATCCTTTCTGCATTTGCACAAACAGCACTTCAGTTGTTTGTTCTTTATAACTCTGGTTCCTTTATGCAAACTCTGCTTTCATATAAAATTTATCAGACCCTGTTCATTCTCCCTGCTCTTACCGCTGCAGCTTAGCACCTTCTTGCACATCAGAACTGAAGTAGTTTGCACCCCTCTTGCTAGACCAGTTGCGCTGCCTCACCTCTGATGCCCCTCTTTTGACATCTACACTTGGGTACAAACAGCCATCATTTTTATTCCTAGTGGCAGTGTCATCAGCCTGATGGATGAGAAGCTGGTTTTTCAGAGAGTTAGAATTTTAAGGCAGAAAAGGCTTATTTGATCATCTGCTCGCACTCTCCCTGCCAACCTCCTATTATTTCTTATCCAGCCTAGCTCTAAAAGGTTGAGGCGAGAAGATCCAAGCCCCATGGCTGGGGAGGCAGTTCCAGCACCCAAACCCAAGCTTTCTGCCGTGGAGTTGTTCCCAGTGAGAATCCCAACGTCTTCCTCCCAGATTTAATCTTGCTGGTTTACTTGCCCGTGCCTCAAGGGCATTTATTACCATTTACCACAACCTTCCCAGCTAGCGAGGCTTAGCCCTTTTGGTTCTTCCTCCAGCAGTCTTTCTCGGTGGCCTTGTAGGAGAGCTGCAGCTCCTGGTAACGAGAAGCCTGTGACTGAGCATCGCTTTCGAGGGCTTGGTTTCTGCCTGCCCTCTTCCGTGCAGCGGAGCCCCCCTGCAGCAGGGTGAGCTGTGGCAGTAGGTGCGGACAGACCTGCACGTTTCACGTGACACCATCCTTCGTGTCTAGAGCCCCACTGGATGACGAAGTACAGCCATCTATTTGCCAGCCGAGAGCTAAGTGTGCGAGAACTGTTAAGCATCACAAGCAGCTGAGTAAAGGCACAGCGTTTTCCTGCGTTGTTGGTCGTGTGAGTTACGCTGCCTTCCCTCTCCAGAGATGCTCAGAAATCAGGGTCTGAGCTTGGGAGCGTGACCGAGGAGCCACCTTCCAACCAAAGTGAAAGACAAGTCTATCTAAAATGATACTGCTCCCTTTTGAGAACAGTCTGCTAAATGGGGCTGCAGACAGCAAGGGCAGCCGCTGCGTGTGCTATCCACGCCAAGTAGCTCATCTGGGTTTCATTTAAGAGGGAGTTCAGGACGAGAAGAACCTAAATGAACACAGGACCTCCTGTATTTGAAATTTTGACATCAGCAGGCATCAGAATATGGGTTGGCACCAAACCCTGTGGGTAGGCAGGGATGCAGCAGAGGCCAGTTCTGAGAGCTGGGGCCTTGCCAGGGGCAGCTCTGGTTGCCCGAGGGCTTCCCCGGCCGGCGCTCCGCAGAACCATGGGAGCATCTGGCGAGGCTGCTTGGCGGTTTCTTCAGGGAGCTTCGCTTGCAGAATCTCAGCTGGAAACCATGTTAAGCTGGTAGCCAGCCTTCTTGAGACTGCTTCTTTTCCCCCTCGACCCAACGCGGACGTGAGCAGCGCTGCCTGCCTAGCTAGGCTGAATCAAGTCATTTGGGCCCTTCATGTAAGTCGTTGCAGATACGTTCCTAGAACAAAGTTGTAATACAAATTGGTCATGGCAGCAGGGATGGAGTTCAGCAGGCGTTAGCCTTTGGGGTATTTTGTCAAATTTTTGAAGCGTGAACTGTTGGTAAACCAGAGCTAACAGGGCAGATCCATAATCTGCAGCGAGAAGCAGTATAAAGCAGCTGCAGCCCCACTGCCAGTGCCCGGCGTTAGTTTTCTTCTGCCCTTCCTCTGCAGGCTTGGTGTTGCTGTCACCACCCTACCCGGGGGCTTGGGGCGCACTGAGGACCCCAGTCCAGCTGAAGATGGCAGAGCTGCTGAAACGCTGCTGCGAGGGACCTTGGCCCAGGAGAGCAGACCCCGCTCTCCTGCTGCTGGCCCCCTTAGAGCAGGGGTTTGTGTGGGTGCAGGTAGCTGCAGCAGAGCTCTTTGTCTGTTCTGTAGGCAGCGAAGGGGTTCATCCACCTCCTCGAAGATGGGTACCTGAAATGGTGTGACATGTGCCCTGGAAAGGACTGTCACTTTGCATCGACAGTAAAGGAAATCTGGAGAGATGACTGTCGTGGCTGCAAATTTCTGTGTTGCTTCTGAATCAGATGGGATTAATCCTGTTGTAAATTGCTGGAGAGATGGGGCCACAGAAGTAGCTAGATAAGTAGCAGACAGCTAATTAGATAATATTTTACTTTGTGAGGTGCACTTTGTGCGTGAGTATGGCGATCAGCTGAAGTAGAGAGGTGGGTGTGAAAGGCATAGTAGTACTGAGATTCTTGTCTCTTTAAGTTGTGGTGCTCTATAATGTTTATTAACTGGCAGCAGATTAAATATTCTGTGGTAGTCTTGCACATTTTAACAGAGAAAAATATCTTACAAATAAATGTGGATGTTTTCTAAAAATACATTCATTTCTGCAGGAACATTATAGGTAGCTTTCTGTTTGCACCTAGCCATTTCAGGATTGCATCAAGAATAACTGGGTCCTCAGTTTGGGCCAAAGTCCAGACTTTTTTAATATGAAGAAAGCTTTTATAAACCTAAAGCCATGGGTTTTAGCATGTTCTTCTTCTTCTCTTAAATCCTCTGAAAATGTTGTTTGTAAACAAAAATAATACATGTAGCAGTTCAAAGCCCCCATCTTGATTTTCATACCTTGGTTTGTTTACTTCTTCTGTTCCTCTTGATCAGGACAGCAGAAAGAGCTTTAAAGATATTTTCCTTCGTATGAAGCAGTATCTCTCTGTTATGGCTAAGACTGTAAGGACTTCTCAGTGTCAGTTGGCTTCCACATCCTTTAATCTCTTCCAGTTCTGTGTGTCTTTTTGCATTGTCTCAAACTGATTAGAAGCAAATTTAAAAATTTAGTTGGCAATTACAAGAAGTACTGAAAAGTGTTGTACTCTTTGACTGTCTTGCTCCTAGGAGGCAGTGGGTGGGAAGGAATAAAAGCATACCTTAATTATACAGTCTGGCTGTTTATTTTCACAGCTGTAGCACTGCTGAAATGTGCAGCAGACATCCTAATTCCACTGAGCGTGGTCCCTGGATGTTGTACCTGCCAGTCCCGCAGTCTCAGTACTGGCTGGGGATGTGTGTGTGGCTGAACAATGCAGGAAGACTACAAGAGTTTTATCCCATTAGAAATAAATTACGGTGTAGTGTAGCATGAAAATGATGTGTCAGTGAATACAGAACACAGGATTACCTTCTGTCTCTTCCCTTTATCATTGATAACAGAAGCAGTATGGGAAGGAGATTTGTATTGCACTCATTTGAAGCTGACCAAGCAATTTAGATGAGATGAAATAGGGATTTTATTTCTGGAGATAAGAATGTGTTTCTGCTAAAATGCCATTAATTGCTTTATTATTTAAGGCACAAATTATATCCAGCAATTTGTTGGTCTGTTTTTTTCCAGTGGAAATAATTCAGCATGGAAAGATTATTCTGTCAAAAATTGATGATGAACCTACTAACAAATTCAGTTGAAAGAAGCTGAACTTTCAATTCAGCTTCGATTTCCTCCCCCCCCACCAAGCATCGTGTGTGTTTGAATTTCAATAAACACGGTAGTGGCTTTGCTAAATAGGAAAACCTGAAAAAAAATCACGGCAAATACCATTGCAGCACTAGAATTATGGGCACCCTCTTGCATGTTGGGAAGCTGCTGTCACGCTGTAGTAGCAGTGGCACTGCGCGCTCGTCGGAAGCAGAGCTTTGTTGCGCTGGGGGCATGCGGAGGAGAGGAGCTGAGGAAAGCTCCCAGGCTCTCCTGGAGGCAGAGGCACTTGCCAGGGTGGAGCAGTCCCTTCCAGGTCCAGTGCTGAACACTGCTCCTGCTTCCCTGCCCTTGTTTTAAAGATATCCTGTAGAGCTTCCTCCGCAAGCACTGTCCCTGTCTGCCAAGCTTCCCTCCTTTGGCTCCTTTTTTTAAAAAAAAAAAAAAAAAATCTGTCTCCTTGCTATCTCTCTTTGCTCCGGTTGGCGCATTTTTGTTTTCCTTTATCTGGTGCCCCCATCACCCTGCCGCCAGCAGGCTGGTGGCCTGTCTCCATCACCCAAAGCTGTGCTCTTTCTCCCATGTCTTCACGCCTGGAATTTGCCCTGCCAATATTAACCCAGTGATTGCCCGTGGCTAATTTATTTGCCGTAAAGGCAAATCAAGTGGAGCCCAAAGGAGATGCGCCTCTGTGCAAATCACAGTTGTCTTATACAAGCACCACTTGTAGGAACAATCACTTCTGCATCATGCCCAAAGCACAAGCTTTGGGGTTTGTGCTTTGCCACCTGCTCGGGATTAAGAAAGATTTGGAGGTTGTGAGATGAGCAAGGTGTTTTGTACCATTAGTACACTCGGGTTACTTCTAGAGACCTTGCAAGCATTGCTTGCTTTGGTTGTGGCACCAAGGATTTCCTTATATCCAGGGAGGCAAGGAGAAACGCATCTAGACATGTGCACGACGTACGTGGGGACCTTGTCCTTGCTGTGCCTGGATCTCGGGTCTGTGGGCTGCAGCAGAGGTGCCCTCCCTGTGGCAGAAAGCCCCCCAGGTGCAGGGTCTTCTGTGCCTGAGGTTTAACTTAGCTCTTTGCCATACCGTGGTAGGGTTTTTTGGCTAAAAGCAGGGCTCAGTCATAACTAACATGGAAGCATCCCAATCTTCTGTGTCCTATTTATAGAGGGTTTTTTCAAGGGAGGTCTAAATTGTACTTCATGTGGTTGCTGCCCTCATCTTTCTACTACTGCAAGCTGAGCAGTGATCGTGGTAAACTAGATCTGTCCTCCCACTGATGAACTCTGAGGGTTTTTTTCTGGAGCGAGGTGATAATTATGTTTGACTTTAAAAAATAATAGTTGTTCCACGGAACAAGAGCTTTGAAGCCATTTCTTGTATTTTTCAGTTCTTCACAAATAGAAATGATTCCAAGAATAACAGCTTCATATATATATATATAAAAGTTCCATTATTGCTGTTTCCCTTGTAAGACAGAGCATTGCTCTCTGTCTTGGTCGGTCTTTAAAGCTGCAGCTTGACCCCTGAATTGCCAGTGACTCTATATCATTTGTGTCACCATCGATAGGGAAGAAGAATAGCTTTTACAAAAACTATTTTTGTTACAGATGTGTAGACATGAATTTATAGCTTCAATCATGCTTCCAAGAGAGCATCTGTGAAAGTGAGATAGTTAGCTGGATGAAAGAGCTGGCAAGAGGAGTAAAACATGGCGGGGGACCGCGAGAGGGGGTAACACCTGAGAACATCCATCGGGAGAAGCGAAGCTGGGGGAGGTGTGCAGCCATTAAACCTCACCAGTCCCTGACCAGCTGCTGGCTGCTGGCCTGCTTTTTTTTTCATTTTGATGTTTGGCATTGCCTGGTGTAACTATTCCTACCCTTATTTACAACAGGTGGTTTTTATAAGGCTCGGAAGTGAGCGAGCGCTTTTTCCAGCTCTGTGCTCTCCATGCCTCCTGGAACATCTGTACGCACACACTTTTCCTGTCTAAAGATAGTTTGAGCTAGCATGCCTAAAATAAGGCTTCAGTCTTTGGTTTGTTGTTGTCTTAGTAAGCATAAAAATATGTTCTAATATTATGTCACTCCAGTTATGCGTTTCAGCAGCTGCAGTCTATCTGTGTCCAGTTTGTCAGGAGCGGCCTTGCTGCCTGGGATTTGTTTTTCCGTGGCCCGAGTCCTGGGTCGCTTAGGTTGACCGAGCCTGTGCATTGCAGTCTTTCTGTGAGGATGATCATTCTTGCCCAGCAGGATAATTCCGGCAGGGTTTTCTGCAGGAATGAGATGACCTCCTCTGACTGACCTCACGCTCTGCCAGCAATGCCATTTGACCAGCATCCCCTCCCACCCCCACCGCTTCCCCTGTGCATTCCTATCCCTGCAGGCCTTGCCGTAGTTGTGCAAAAAAATTCCTTCCCCTCTTTCTGCAGTGCTATCTCCACATCAGATATTCCTGCTTTTGCTTCCCCGATTTCCTGACTTGACCTCTCCCCCTCCCGCCATCTGACACAGATGAAGTACACTAAGCCCTTCTGCAGATATGTATGTTCCTGAAGTGTGCACTGGGAAAATGGAATTTACTTCTGTGGACCATTCCTTATTTTTATTTATATTTTATTATATTTAGTTTAATGCATTGTAGCCTGTGCTGTGTGGTCATGAGGTTTAATCTTGCCCTCCCATTGTGCGTTCCCAGGTAGCAAACCGGGACTGGAGCTTCGTGCAGCCTGGGGACCCAGGGAAAGGAAGCTCTGCTAAAGGGCAAGTTGTGCTCCAGCCGCAGTTCTGGGGCAGCTGGTGTTTGGAAAGCTGAAACGTGCTCAGGTGTTTTAGGGGAGGCTGGTGGCAAAGGTAAAGAGGAGCACAGAAGTGACCGGGATCAGCAAATGTTAGGTGTTCAGGCATTCGTAAATGCATATCGCAGTCCATGTATTTGTGTGGAGATGTTCGTTTTTGCTGAAAAATGAAAAATACACTAGGTGCTTTTATACATAAAGCGAAAAAAGTGACATGATCATGCGTGGTTGTAAAAGCTTTTATACTGCTGTAAGTTTGGAAATGTTAAGTGGCAGAGTGGATGAGTTATGTGGGTCATCTCAAGTGAGTGCCTATAAAAAAGGGCTTTGCAGCTCGTTATTGGTTATTCTCTGTCTAAGGCTTTTTTTTATGGAAAGGGAACTTTTGAAAGTTTGAAGGTTCGGATTTTTGTTGGTGATATTCTTCATCTGTCCTTGGAGCGGCAAAGGCAGGCTCTCCTCGCTGCAGGAGCCCAGCACGCTTGATGTGAAGGAAGGTGGAGGCGTCAGGGGTTCCCTAGCAGAGCAGGCGGGTGTCCCCTCGCCGCTGCCGGCCAGTTGGAGCCGGGAGAAGGCGGCAAGAAACCATACAGCTGGCATCCTGGTTACGACTCTCAGCGGCTGCCAAAATTGGTTTAAAATAGCTTTTACTCAGAGAGCAATGTTACAGATTTGTATTTGAGCTATTTGGACTTCACAGGGGTTGGAAACTGAGATGCCAAACAGTGCAGCTTGCTGGTTTTTTGATGCAGGCTTTCCCATTGTGAAGTTTTTGTCACATACATTTCGATTTCAAGCTCTGGGCCGCAAGGCCTTCACTGTAAAGCATGCCGTTGTTCCAGGACTGAATATTTGCCCTTCTTTGGCATTCGGGTTATCGTCATTTATGTTGCAGTGATGCCCAGAGGCCGAGTGGGTCGGGGCCCTGCTGCACTATGTGCCGGGTGAATGCGCAGTGACAGCTGCTGCCCAGGGAGCCGGCAGCCCCATTTACTGGTTTCAGACAGCCGCTGCCACCAGCTGCTCAGGAGCGGCGGCTACCGGGCCAGAGCTTATTAGGGACAGATAAAGCAGGGATAATTCAGGTGAGGCAGCCAAATGTGCATCGTAAATGCAGTTTACAGTCAGGACATCAGTACGGCCTTTGTCGCCTGACTCAGCACATAAAAATGCACAGCTCATTGTTTCAGTGACTATCATTATATATTGCAAAGCCTTATAAGCCCTGGCCTACTGTTTGGTCTCTGTCAACAGCAATTTCAGTAGGACCAGTGTGAAAACAAACTGTTAGAAATAGCAATTAGAGATGTATTTTCTCCTTCCCAGTGGGGAATCCCTCTGCCCTGTCCTTCCCCGTGCTCTGTGCGCAGCAGACCTGCGTGAAGGACAGGGAATGGTGTCCGTGGGTTCAGGGGAGAGGTTGAGCTGCAACAGTGAAGTGCTGGGAAATTTTTCCATGTTTATAGTATGCCTTAGTCTGAGGCATGTGCAGGTTGGAAAAGAAAATAGGAAAGTTGGAAGGAAAATAAAAGAAAGCAATTGAAAATTCTTGAATATGTTTCAAAGCCCATTGGGTGCTATTTGTACCTTACATAGGAAGGGAGCGAGACCGTTTCTCCGGCATTTAGTCTCAACCGTCAGTGTGATTCGGTGGTGCCTTTGCCACTTAGGACTGGTCTGCAGTCCTTGGGAACTGGGGCGAGTAAAGCCCTATCCCCCACCTTCCCTCACCAGGCAGTGTGTGTGCTGTACGCAGCACCAGTGTGGGTACAAGCTGAAGGAAAACTTCATTATGTTTGACAGTGCCTTTTTAGCTGAAGTACTGCCACGATTGGCATGACAGCAGTGAATCCCAAAATTGGTTGATTGCAGAGAGAGACTTTAAACTGTGAAGAGAGACATGAGGGATAAAAAGAATTAAATGCTTAATTAATGGGTTTATACTGCTGTTTCTTGGAGCATGACTATTTTTCCTCTCTCCTGTTTTGTTTACTTTAAGGTGCCATATGTTCCACTTGAAGCTGTATAGAAATTTGGTAAAGCAGCCCGCATGTCAGGGTTAAGAGGACTCTGAATTAGGTGATCTACTAGTTGAATATTGGCCCTTTTTAATAGGAAGATGCTTTGGGCTACCAACATAAAGAGGTTGGTATATATTTGGCCAATATTCTGGGTCCTAATAGCAGCACCTATACAACCGTGCAATTACTCTTGCTCCTGAGGGACTAAAATTAACCTTTTGCCTTAGTTTCGACTTCTTGTGGCAGTACTCTCCCATTTTCATGGATTCCTGATAACATTTTTCATTAGAATTCTAGTTACGAACGTCAGCTTTTCTTTGGTGTCTCCTTCTGTTACTTCCTTCCTTCCCACATGCTGTTTTATGTGAAGATCTTTGTGAGCTGCTTAAAGGAGTAAAATTCTTCATGGTAATGGAAATGCTAACGTGTGTGACAGTTCTTATCCACCCAGAAAAGGCAGCAATTGACTTGTAGTTTTTCATATAAACTGATTTTTCACTCAGAAAAGTTTTCACTTAGAGAAGGTAGCGATTAATTACTTCTCTATCCATGTTTCAATATGCCACCATCTCGTTAAATAGCTCCCTTGTCTATTTCTTTCTGAAACTGTAAAGCACTCTTTTCTGCAGAACAAGCTTGATGTCATCTTGACACTTCCCTAATGTTTTCAAATCCTGGTGGGTTTGAGCGAATTACTGGATTTATTTGAACTTTGGATTCAGGGCTTGTAAATATGCACTGATGAAAGCTAGAAAGGTTGACAAAAATGCACTCGCAGTTGCAAGTGCTAGATTTGGCATAGTTATCTTTGGCAACATGAGCCTCATCAAGTCCAGGAACTTGTGTGATCATAAATCTGTTGTGATACCAGTAGTTGTCTTCTATTATGGTAGTTAGTACTACCTCTACTATTGTTAGGTTGGACCCTCGGGAAATGCAAAGGAAAGTGCAAGTCTCACCCACAATGTTTTAGTACTAAGCAAGCCAAGCACTTGGAGAAGATCCTTATCTTCACTTTGCAGATGGAGGGTGAGGTGAATGTATGAGACCAAGTTGCTGAAGAGGTCTGATGCAAGCGTTACTTGGTGGGTTCTCATCTTCCAAATGTTAGTCCAGAGCCTTAATGCAGAATGGCCCTTCTTTCACAGATCGGTACACTGCTTTTGTCTTTCCAACCAGCAGTGCTGCTACCCACGAGAGACCTGGAATGATGAGTCCACCCAAGCAGTGAAGCTTTCAATTATGGCATTGCTGAGGATGATTTCAAGAGCAGATTTCTGATATTTTGATGGTCCATGGATTTGGAAGGTCTGTGAAACCCTCAACCATGGTTTTATTTTAATGAAAGGATTTGTGTGGTGACATTAAAGCCATGTGCATGTAGCCATTAAGCAAAGAGAGCAAGTATGTGGCACCTCTTTTGCTACTACTTCTGCCACTTCACTTTCTGAGTATAATGCTTTAGTTTAAGTGCTCCTACCATACCACTATCCCCTGGTGAGCACAGATGTTTGTTGGCTGGCTCTGTGCAGGGGATGATCGGATGAATAGGCATTTAGTTTATAAGTTTCACCTACACATCTTGTTTTCTATTAATAACTTTGTGTTTTAATCCTGTAAATATACTGTGCTATGCATCTGTCTATTTGGGGAGCTAATCCTGTTGTGGTAGGCATCTATTTCAGGAGCAGCCTAGACAAAGCACAGCATATTTGAGTGCTAGCCTCCGTTATTGTGTGTAGTGGGTTATACTGCTGGTATTATTGTAAAGTAAAGTAGGAGTTCAGAAAGGAAAGATGTTATTTGCAGTGTCAACTCATTAAAAATATTCTGTACAGATTTTTCCAAAAGAATAAGCAGACCAAGCACAGTGGGCCCTGTGCCAGGGTATGTAATAGCCTTGCACAGCATCAGTTGAAGCTCCAAGTTGGATAAAAGGCCGATTTTTATGGGTTTGTTGAGTATTCCTTTAAAAAAAAAAAAAAGGTTTGTGTACAGAAGTAGCAAATTAATTCAGTTCTATCAGAAAGTAGGTCAGTGACTGACCTCCTGATAGCATGAGGCAGCAGTTTCTAGCAGAAGTGACAGCTCAGCAACATGAACCCTCCGTGTCTCCAGGAAACTTTTGACAAATGTAAACACATTATATCCTGTATTCCTCGTACTTACTTGTGTTTTTGCTGCTGCATTAGAAACCACAAACTGTCAGTCTCCATCCCCTTTCTTCACCCTTTCTGGTCCCCAAAGGGAAATGCCTTGTAACGTAGCGAATAATTTTTGCAAGGCTGCGTAATGAGTAGGGCGTTCCAGCGGGGTTGGGTTGGGTTTTTTTTGACAGCTGAAGTTGAGGACTGTAAACCAGACTTGACAAAAATCCAAACCAAAGTCTTTCAGATGGCGAGGGAAGTCACTGGGAAGACAGGAACTGGATTAATTTAGGATCCTTGTGTCCCGGTCTTGCTTTGCTTTCCGCTGAATGAAATTTTTGCATATACCCACATGCCTCTTCAACATTTGTATTGCCAATGTTGGCGTCTGCATTGCTGAACAGACAGTGCTTTGAACACACCCTCACTGCAGCCCAGCAACTCCTGAAACTGGGATGCTTTTGTAATTTTGGGGGAAGTACCAAAGAGTTGATAAAGGGGGTGGTAGCTCCTTGAACACCCTGTAAAGAAAAATTTCCCCAGAGGTCATGGGGAGTATGTTCAGCTTTTCATTGAGTTGTCTCTATCAAGAGGTATAAAAGATGGATCATACACTACTAGTTAACTACTTTGACTGATACCTTTTCTGCAGGTGGATCAAAAGGCCGGGCAGGGTTTTCCCACTGCAGTGCTGCAGGTGAGACCAGTCTCTGAAAAACTCTCGAGCTGGTTCTTTCTCCTGACTTGTAACCAGGTTGCACACACAAGGTGACACCGCATGGAGTAGGTAGGAGGATTTCAGAATGTACTAACCAACATGGTCCGATTTAAACATTTTTGCTAAAGATCTCATAAAACTTGACATAATTTTCTTTGTTACTTAGTTACCTGAGGTGGCTCAAAAGCATCCAGAGAATCCTATGTTCATTTATACAAATGCTGTACGAAGAGTGATTTTTGCCATGCGACAGGTAGAGCCCTTCAGCTGTGCGTTGCCATTTAACTGAATTTTTAAATTCCTTTCTCTGGAAGCACTGCACTACAGTAAAAGCTGGATGACATTGTCTCGGCCAGAAGTAGAGAGTTGATTTGGTGGGGATACATTTGTTTAGGAACAAAATGCTTCTAGGTCTGGTAAAGGTTTGATCTGAGTAGACACAAGTCAAGCAAGACTCAGATAGTCTTATTTAACAAAACCGGCTGTGAGAAGTTGGGGAAGAAGCAAGTCCTATTTCAATGAATTACATGCTTCTGTGCTAATGCTATAGGTAATGCTGGCATTGATCGTTATGCACCATACAATAGATGTAATTCCAAGAAAGTAATGAAAAATGTGTTAGCGTATAGAGTTAGAAGAAATGGTAAAGCAAAGGAGAGGGATGCCCACGACCATGTGTGTGAGTAAGCTTGTGTGCAGGAGGCAGGCAGTTCCCAGTCTCTGCCCCCTGAGCGGTCCTTGCCCTTCCTTTTTGGTGGAGCAGCCAAGGGGGAACACATGCTGGCTTTCAAGTGATTAAACTCTTCATAGGGCCACCAAGTTTCTTCTGCTTGAAAGGGCTGGAAGCGCAAGGTGTACTCCAGGGAGGCGTGGACAAAGATCTGATGCCTTTTCCCACTGTTTCGTGCTTACGGAGGTATCGCTTCCCGTTGCTGCCTCTCCTGCACCGGGGAGGGAGAGTCGGGCAGGGAAGGGCTTCTTTAGGGCCTGGGCTTTGCTGAGCAAAGCTTGCTGTGCAAAGCTGGTGCAGGCTGAGATCCTTTCAGTTCAAGGCAATTTGAGCATCTCAGTCCCTTCTTAAGGTTTAAGAACTGGAACCATTTTTTAAGCACACACCCCCTCCTTTTACCCCCAAGTGGAAAGCTGCAAGGTTTCCCCCCACCCCCAAATGCTCGCAGGAGGTCCTGCCAAGTCTATCCAGATAAGCTGCTTCCCTGTTTGCTGGTGGGTGGCAGACCTCAGTGTAACAGATATGACGTGGTGACCTTTTCAGCGATGTGAAGACGGGCGTAGAGCAGAGACAGGAAAATTGCCCACGGTGTAGTTAGTCACTGGTGCTATTTGCCTTGGGAGGGGAGAGGAGAGGCCCCCTTAAACCCCAGCAGCTGTGAAGCGTTTGGGTTAGCGTCCTGTCCTCGCTGGTTGGAAGAGTAGTGCCCAGGGAACAAAAAGCTGCAGTCCTCCTTTTTCTTTAAATTTCTAGACAGGGGAGTTTGTTTCACAGTCCGCATCCCATGCAGGTAGTGACTACCTAGTGCATATTCAGTATATATATTCAATATATATATTTACTGCTTTGGTTGCATGTGTACATAATCAAGAGAGCAGGACAGCTTCATCTATTCCCTTTTGCTTTTGAAATCTTGGTGAGGGCTTGCTGGGGCAAATGTCATCTTTATGGCTTTCTTCTAATGCCCTGCAAATAGCAGCGGGAGGGAGTGCAGCTGCGGGATCAGCCAAGACTCTGCCATCCTCCCCGTGACAAAACCTGAAGGGCAGAGCAGAGAGGTGTGATGCAGAAGAGGCCACAGGAGATCCCCGGTCTGCATTTCCCCAATGTTGAACCCTCCTGCGCTGGCCGTGCGTTGGTTAGAGCAGGCACAAGCTCACGCAGGGGTCTTGGCAGGAAAGGCCCTTCTGCTTGTGGGTGGCTACTTCACACTCAGAGTTGGATCCATCAGGAAAAAACTTGTCACAAGTAAATAGATACTTTTCCTCAAAAAAAACCCAAACAACAAAACAGAAAACCCAAAGTCCCACTTTTTTCCTAGTAGTATTATTCACTGGGTTAGTGGGGAAGTCTTGGGCTTTTTCCATCCCAAAGTAAGAACTCAGGGAGTTTTAAATTCCTTATGTTTCCTTCTATACAGCAAAGAAGCAAAAATGTACAGGAGAGATTATATTTGGGCAGTTGAGATAACTTACAGTAAAACTTAAGGTTTTATTAGTTTTCTTCCAAGGTGGAGGAAAATCAGTGTTACCTTCTGGGTAGTTACACAGCTGAAGTTTTTGGCTTAATAGTTGAATCGTCTTTATTTCAACCTCAGTGGCGCTCAGACTGAATCTAGTGAAATAATGCATTTCACGTGAAGCACTGAAAATATTTATACATTTTTGTTGCTTTGGGGGAGGGACGTAGGAGTTGCCACTTGAGTGCTTTTCTAAATGTACAGCAATCTAAGCTAATTAAGCGTGGATTATATCATTCAGCAGCACAAGATAACGTCCATCCTGACTGTAATGACGTAAATGCCCTTTGCTTCCGTTAGATCTATCAGAGAGTAATATATGTCATTTGTCAGAGTCACATCTCAGATGACGAAGAATTCTGTACAGGGTGTGTGAGGTGTGAGCAAGTGAAGAGTCCGTATGAAATTTCATCCCCCCTTAATGTTCTGCAGGAGCTCTTTTTGTTGATGTTACGTGTTTTGAGTTTTTTAGAGAAATTACATGGATCACTCTTGCACTGATGCAGGCATGGGGCAGGTGGATCGGTTCTGCAAAGGTACTACGTCGCCTTCAAGACTTAGGAACTACTCGAAGCATCTCTTCTTTTTAGAAGTGGTGGTGGTGGTGGGGAAATAATTAATTCCCTGTATTGCCAAGTTAATTTCCTGAAATAATTTCCGCTGCATTCTTGTGCGGTATGTGGTCTGAGAGGTGGTGGAGCACTGGAAGTCCAGGTCACTGGTGCACAACATAAAGTGAAGCCCACTTGGCAGTCGCTGAGAGTGCTCGTTTTGCAGTACTGTGCTTTGCTGCCCTGGGCTATGGCTAGCATTTCGATTTTGCCTGGGGTCCAGCCCAGCCTGACTCCCTTTGTCCCCTGCATTGGCAGTCTTCTTGTCCTGACCATCAACAACACTGGAGGTAAAACCAACCAACTGCTTGGTTTGGTTGCTGGATCACAGTCCCTAGCTTATACGGGTGTCTCTGCAGAAGTGCAGAAGAACTTAAACCTCAGAAGATGAGAAAAACAAAGACAACTTGAAGTTGTTGACTCCTCAACCAAATGGATACCTTGGTTATCTCCTGCTGGTTTGGTTCTCTCCACCCTTGGCCTTGTTTCTTTACCTTGATTTAGACTAGTGTGGGGCTAACGTTTTAAGTTAGTGTTGCCGCTGAAACACTGCTCGTCCATTACTGATTCCAGGGTGTAAACTAGACAGATTATTTATCCTGCCCTGAGGAAGAAGAGGAGGAGTTAAAATTTAAGAGCTGCCACTCGTGGGCACAAGTGCTGACTAACGCTTGCTATCTTGAGTACACGGAAATCAATTTGGACCTTGTCTGACGAATGCCGCCACTTTTTTTTCCCATATAGAGCTATACAGAAGAATCAAGAAATAAATGCGTTCGCTTAAGATAACATTGTGTGACAGCTGAGAACAATTAAAACTCTTACTTGCAGCTATGGTTTTTTTTCCTTCCCGAGTAGTTGATACAGGGTATTTGTCACTGGTCCGATCTTATCTAGAACAAGTGTCGTTCAAGGTTATTTATTTTACAGCCTTTTCTCGTAGTTTTGCACAACACACAGATCTTGGTAGATGGGAAAGGATTTATTTTTTTTTCTGACTACAGTCTTTTTGGCAATAAACACACGCCTAACTGTAAGAGAAAAAACTTTCACAACCAAGCTTGTTTTGTGAAGCCCAAACATTTGTGAAGCTTACAAACCCTCAAACTTTGCATAATGTGCCCATCCCTGGTCTCAAACATGAGGTGGCAGAAGAGGGAAGTGTTACTTTTTTTAACCAACAACTTATGACTGTGTCAACACATGACAATTTGTCAAAGCTTGCTGTAGCGGTGCTGTAAATTAATTTTTAGCATCAGTTGTGAGTGGTAAACACTTTGTGCGGTGTGAACAGCTCTTCGTACAGTGTGAGTTGTCAGCAGCTTGTGAACTACCCTAAAAGAAAAAACAAAGGCAAAAGAGGGAAGGATAAAAGCTCATATACTAGTACAAAATGGATCTGAGTCTGCAGAAATTCTGCATGGGGTGGTATTTTCTTCCTCCTCCATACCAGTCAGCTCAACCTTGAAAACTTGCTTTTTCCGTTAATAATAATCACCTGCAAAGTTGATTCAAAGGGAAAATCGCAGCGCTCTGTCCCGTGCACCAAGTACTGTCTGATAGCAAACAGGTTTCTCAGGCTCATAGCTAGGCGAAGTAGAGCCCTCTCGTTACTCTTGGGCTTTGCCTTTGCTTGCTTGCTTTAAAAGCAGAATGTGTCCTGTAAATGCGAGCGTGCTCCTTTGTTGAAAAGTCTCGCATAAATGAGATAAAATGCCTGGAAAAAAAAATAGGACGGTTGCCCAAAGAGAAATGATGAGGGCTGAGTGCTCTCTCTTCCTCACCTGTCCCCTTTCTGTTTCTCCTTGCCTATCCCAGCTGCTGTGGTGGAGCTAGCAGTGATGGTTCGTACAATAGGAGTTGACGTGATGGAAGAAAATTATTTGGTACGAAAAGCCGGGGAATATGTATTATAGAAAACAACTTTTCAGATACAAACCTATTTTAACCTGTCACTTTAGCAGAACAAGCAGTAATAACCTCCCAACCTAACAATGACTGTTAAGTTGAACATTAATTCGCTCAGTCGTTGAATTGCTAACTTGTCTACAACTTAAAAGTGAACACCCACTCAAGAGAGAGAAAAAAAGAAGTTGGTGCCTGGAATTCCTAGCCTTGCTGAAATCACCTACATTTTTGGCGCTAACGCCGGTATTTCGTCCTGCGTTTCCTGCAAATGTTTTAAGTAGAACTAGATGAGAAAAACAGCTGCATGCGTTTGTTCGCTGCTTTGATACGCTCAGCATGGGGCTTTTTTCTCAAGTGCAGTCGCTCTCGGCTTCAGTACCCTAGGTAGGCTTTGACTGCACCTTGGAGCTTATTCCTGTAAGTGGGCAGCACGCATGAAGCTTGGCATGAGAACTTTATCAAGTCCTACTAAAGCCAGTTTTAACCTGGTAATGATTTTAAAAAGAAAGATGACTTTATTTGTGTATTTGCTCACAAAGAATTTTGGTTTTATTTCCTTTTCTAGATATAACTGTAGGTGCTGCTTGTATGAAAGAGCTGAGCCACGCCATCCAGTAAACTCTCTAGAGCAGCAGTTGGCTTGCTTGGAAATTGCTTCCAGGACTGTGTTGTAAGTAAGTGTTTTTGCAAAAGCAGCATCAAACAGTTCCTTCAGTTTGGGGGCATTTTTTAGATGTTTTGATTATTCCTTATAATTTCAGTTTTACTTTAACATCTAGTAGGCGGTAGCCATGCATGTGGGAACACAAGCAGTCTTGTGTCTGAAGCATAGAGCTAAAGCCTTTTAAAGGCTCTTTGCTGACTTGCTCTAAAACTCCCTGGCACAGTACCTGAACACTTCTGAGAACAGGCAGCTACATATAAAACTAGAAAGGAATTTGGTAAAATATGTATTGATCTGTTTTGTCATTCAGTCTGTGGCATGCGTGTTTTTTGAGTGTTCGTCCCTGCCTGCATTTTCGCACTTCAGCGTTTTAGCTGTGCTGGTATAGCCCTGCTAGGGCAAATGCTTTGTGGAGATTTTCGTAAACTGTGATCTGCCTAACTCAATTTGAAATAGGCCATGAATAGCTGCCCTAACTAATCCGAAAAGAGCGCTGGTTTGTCTCTTTGGACATGCTGTGGGTATGGCTAGGGAACCTCAGTAGGCCGTGAGCGGCAGTGAATTTGGTCAGCTGCATCTGTCTCCACGATGAGTGTGTGTCCATGAAAAAGACCCCATTTCAGGTTACGAGCCAGTTGCATTGAGTATGACATTAAGAACGTTTGCACTTTAAATGAATAACATCACCCTAGAAAACTTTGAGATGTACTCCAAGAAAACCTCGTCATGCCATTTATACAGTTCCTTTTGAAAGCATAATCCATTTGGGGATGTTTGTGACCTGAAATTTTATAACTTTTATTTCTTTCTATATTGCCTTCATTTTTCTGCTGCTGATGATGCAGGTTATGAGAAGTATGATGCGAGAAATATTTATGACTTAAGTGCATTTCCCTTGAAATGGCCTCTGATAATACGGTCGCTTCAGAGAACAAGGGTGGGAGAGTTAGTGGCTTAGAGCTCAAATCACTTAGTTAAGCATGTTATACAGGCTGCTCACACTCCTCAGCACCTTGCAAAATATTCCCTACAGGTTATATTTGCTGTACATAAACTAGTTTTTAAAATATATATATGTATATATGCTAATCCCATCACCGAGTCTTTCAGTAAAGCAGTTGAGTCAGTCTTTTGGAATAGGTTTCTTGTTTGTGGATCTTAGTTCTGTGCGGTCAGTTGACACACCTGGGTCACTCTCCAGGTGAGGTTGTGGTGGACAAAAATCCTTGGCTCAGCTCTGCCAGCAGTTACCTGCCAGATGGACTGACTGCCATTTCATCCTTGCTCTGCGCCTACCAGACCCGTGGGGCACTCGGCCTGATTTTGTGTGGGTGGATGTGAATGAGATGAAAAAAAAGGACCTGGTTGCTGTCAGTGATGGGACACCTCAGCTATGGCAAACGGGCAGAGAACAAGTGAGGGAATTGCCTGGTGGAAATTAGGACTTAGAAAAGTCGTAAGTTCTAAGAAAGTTTTCTAATTAGAAATTTAGAACAAGACAATGTTTGCTTTCAACACCCTGCCTGTAAATGGTCTGTCTGCTTCTGGAGTTAGTCCTGACCCAAGCTGCCGTTGCTTTCATAGAATCACTTAGGTTGGAAAGACCTTTAAGATCGAGTCCAACCGTTAACCCAGTACTGCCGAGTCCACCACTAACCCATGTCCATAAGTGCCACGTCTACATGTCTTTTAAACACCTCCAGGGATGGGGACTCCACCACTTCCCTGGCCAGCCTCCTAACAGCAATCTAAACCTCCCCTGGATCAACTTGAGGCCGTTGCCTCTTGTCCTGTCACTTGTTACTTGGGAGAAGAGACCGACCCCCATCTCGCTACAGCCTCCTTTCAGGTACCTGTAGAGAGCGATAAGGTCTCCCCTTGGCCTCCTTATCTCCAGGCTGAACACCCCCAGCTCCCTCAGCCGCTCCCCACAGGACTTGTGCTCCAGACCCCTCAC
>JAVKLA010000014.1:12580775-12632921 GCA_034782735.1 Sagittarius serpentarius | reverse complement strand
TCCTTTTCTCCAGGCTGAACACCCCCAGCTCCCTCAGCCGCTCCCCACAGGACTTGTGCTCCAGACCCCTCACCAGCCTCGTTGCCCGTCTCTGGACGCGCTCCAGCCCCTCAATGTCCTTCTTGTGGTGAGGGGCCCAAACCTAAACACAGCGTTCGAGGTGCGGCCTCACCCGTGCCGAGTACAGGGGGACGATCACTTCCCTGTGCTGCTGGCCGCGCTTTCAGCACGGGAGGCAGGATCCTGGCTCCTCAGGGGTGACGAGTGCTTCTGGTCCTTTCTCGCTGGGCACTGCAGTGCTTGCCAGCTGGAAGCCCCGCTGCCACCCGGCCCTGGGCTGGCACCCCCGTAGAGTTGCCTGTAAGCCTTGCGACTGTTGCGAGCGGAACTATTTGCTCTATTGCTGTTAGGGCTGAATTTTCATCCAGTTTATATCATGGTGTTTGAATCACTGTGGCACCAGGAGCTGGAGCTGTGCATTTTATTTAATTTACCCTGAGGGAGTTGCTATTCATTTCGTAGAGCGGGTTCGGACGTGGTGTCGCGGGGCGCGCCCTACTGAGACAATCTCAGTTATAGCAGTTCCTTGAAGGGATTCACTATTCCAGTGTGGCTTTCTGCCTCATGTCCTTCCAATTTAACTGTATTAGTCTGTTTAATGGTGCCAGAATGCCACATATTGGCTCTCTATGAAGCCTCAAACGGTAGATGCTTGCTTTTAAATAGTTAAATAAATGTTAATTATGATTCTCAAATAGTTTTTCCCAAATTATTAAGTAGTATCAAACACTGAATTCTTCAACCAGTAATTGTTTTTCCAGCTACTGAGTGGGACCAAGTATTCAATATTTTTAGAGGGTTATTTTTGCAGCTGTTCTGCTGCTTTAAGCATGAAAGTCTTCTGTTATTTTGTAGGGCTTGACAACCTTGGATGCACAGTGGGCACAAGTTACTGAAAGCCTGTGGCGGAAGTGGAATGATGACAATCTTCTGATGTACCTTGGTTAGCTGTGGATAGTTTGGGCTGCGTCCAGATAAGCTGAAAATAGCATATTGGGCACTTTTGAAAGTTTGTGGGTTTGCAGCATTTTCTCACAGAAGTCTGCAGTCTTTTTCTTTCTCAGTGTGTTAGTTATTACACAGGTGGAAATTAGGTATTTTTTCCCCCTCATGATCTTGAGGCTTTCTGTAAGGGATTCAGCTAGCGTGAATTATTTAATGAAGTAACAGTTTGACTTCTTGCACTTCCTTGCAAATAGTCTAACACCACAGAATTTTGTCTTAGAAATATATATTATGTGCCTTTCACTGGAAGATCTTAAGACATTTTCAAATACCAATTAAACCACAGATTATGATGATAATGGAAGAGACACTGTTCTCACCCACCATGAAGACTACCCTGTCTGTGAGTGCATTGCTCACGTTTGCCCAGTGATTCATTAGACGAGCCAGTAAAACGTTCTAGGCAGTCTGATGCCGTGGCTTACTGATAGCTGTTCTTCAGCCGATTGCTCATTTTGACATGATGCATAGCAGCATCAGAGCATTTACTGTGGAACTTACCTTTTTTGTACATCTCCTTTCTCTGGTTTTCCCACCAGATCTGCTCTGCTGGCTCACAGTGCTGCTGTTTGCGTAAGCAGTTGCTGTAACTCTTTGAAGCTATGAATGAGACATCTCCTTCTAAATATCACTGATGTGTTTTGATGAAACCATAGTTGTGAGCACCAGGTGCACAAACAAAGGACACAACACTGAGAGCTAGAGAGAGGCTGATGTTGGTAGCAAAGACCAAACGGTGAAGGTTGAATTCTGTTTAATGTTCAGTTGTGTTGGTTTTTTAAGCCAAAACAAAAAAGAAGCAGAATTAAAAGCTTCGACAAAGCAGAAGTGTGAGTGAAATGAAACGTAGTGGCTAGACAAATGAAAAAAAAACCCACATTCATTAAAAAAAACCCACCAACTTAAATTTCAGAGCCCTGGTAGAAGAGGTGATCTGTCAGCCACCCAGCTTGGACTGGGCACCCAACTGGAACTCATGGTCTGAGTTCAGTTCCCCACCTCGGTCACAGGTTTCCTGTGCGTACTTGGGCAACCTCCTTCATCTACCCCATGACCGACTTCCTTGTTTGTGCAGAGGAGATCATCCTCCTCCCATCCATCATGAGGGTGAAGCCTACTGATGCTGCTGGAAGATGTGGATGTTGCAATGGGGAGAGCCACACCGGGGACTAGAGCAAGAGGGATGCGCTTCCTCACAGGGTATAATCACACATGCTGCTTGCATTTCAGTGTTCAAGAGTAGAGGAATTATTTCCAGATCTAGAAAGGGTTCCGAGTCTTTCAGGCCTATTTCTCGTGGAGTTTGGCTGCCCCGGTGCAGCAGCAGGCATTTGGAGTCTCTCACCTTTCTCCTCTCAGTCTCCTTACGGCTTTCAGTCAGTCCTGTCTGCTCGACACACATGACCCACACAAACCCAATGGGATCGGAAATGCAGCTTCTGTCATCTCCCAAGTTACGTGGAGATCTCTTGAAATTTAAATACAGTTGTGTATAAGAAAGAAACCGAAGAATGCTTAAGCCTGGTCAGAGGGTTACCAAAGGAGACCCTAGCAGCTGAGCAGGTTGGTACAAGGGAGTGGGCTGTCACCTTCCCGGCCTCGTCGCAGACAGTGCGCTGGCACAGTGTTGCTGTGTCTGCTGAGGGTGTCCAGGTAGCCCGTCACCACCACTGGCCTTCAGCCCCTCTGCTCCTCCACTCAGCCCCTGATAGGCAAATATTCATTTAAGAGATTTTTATATGAATCTCACCCAATGCCAGTCCTAATTCTAAGTAAGGAATCAGAAATGACAAGTCACATGCCTTTTGATGTGTCCTTTTATTTCCTGTGGGTTGGTAGTTAAACTTTTCTCACCCCTTACAGGAACTGCTTTTCTCTGGGAAGAGGGTGTGGAGCCCCGTATGCTCTTTTTCTTCTCCAAACATGAGTAATGCTCTTCTCCAGCCGCTGATGAGATCTTGAAAGTACAAACAGGTTCGTATTCAGACCAGAGTCACATTTTGTTTTCTGTTTGATTCTGCTACAGCAGCTCTTGCTGTTTCCTGTCCTCTCACCTTCTTACTGCCTTCCCTTTTTTCTTGGTCTTGCTTTTACAAACCTTCCTTTGACCTGACCCTCAACTTTGTCTGAGCTGCCACAGTTAATTAGAGATCCTCCTCTTTAGGACCTGCGTACTACTCTTCCCACCCCTGAGTTATTTCAGTCCTCCTCCTCCTCCCGTGGCCACAGAAACACTTCCCCAGCCCTACCTTGAGATCCGTACTCAGCTGGACCTCTTTCTGCCACTGATACTCTTTATCCTGGCCCTTCCATGAGAAGTTTCTTCTCCGTCATGACTCATGTCTGGTAGGATACAGAAGTGGCACAAGGTGTGCTCTTCCCTCCCAGGTCCTCCCTCCTCTACTTGTTCCTTACTCCCGAATGGCAGCCAGCCTTTGTCTTGGGCAGGTTGGCTTCTCTTCAGTAACTCTCTCACCAAGTTACTTTCCTGTTTATTTTTCCCCGCCATTTCACTGCACCCGGTTTTCCCTCTCTCCTCATTCATGGAACGGTTTGGTTTGGCCTGGTTCTGGTTTCTCATTTGGACCCTGGTTGATGGCAGCCTAAGTTCTGACCCCGGCTACTGGATGAGGGTCAGACCAGAGGTCCGCTAGCCCTGCCTCTGGCTGTGGCCAGGAGTGAACACACATGGAGGGTGCGTGAGAAGGCAGAAGGCAGTGAGGGTAGTGCCAGGCACCGAGGGGATGCGCAGGAGGGGCTGTGATTTAGAGCCCTCCGTAGGCCTTGGTGGACCCAGGGCCAGCCCCATTGATTTTCGTTGACTTGCCGCCATTTTAGATGAATAAAGAGCCTGCTTCTCACTTGGAGAGACACAGTGCAACTCCAGGTTGACTGCTGTGTCTAATCCAAACCTCTAAGTGTGAGGACTTCTAATTACAGGAAAAGTGCTGTCTCAGCCCTTCTGAGGCCGGTTAGCCTAGCGTCCCCTGCCATGAGAAAACACGGATGGTTTGAGACGTGGTGCTGCTGACACTGGATGTCCCCTCTCTGCCTGCAATGCTTACCCCTTTTCCCAACAGGTAAAGCTGGGAATTCAGTCTTCTTACAGATGTAGAGGACTGCTGCCTGAAAATAACAGCAACTGCTTAGTTGTCCATTGCAGTTTCAAGCCCGTGCCCAAGCTACAAGTAAGAAGTTATTGAGCTAATTTAGTTTTATACCGAAGAAGTGATTTTCCTCCTGCAAATCAGGAAGGCTATTTAACGCAGTGTAATTGACTTTAGCTGTAAGATTCAATATACTTATGTAGGATTACAGTTCAATAAAATCTAATTGCGCTGAGAGCAACGGGAATTGTAGAAACACCCAGGGACTGTTTTCCGCCTTTCCCGTAGACAAGCTGAGTTGGATTTCTGATCCTTATGGATTGGGTTACGCTGCTGCTTGACCTGAGCGTTGGCCAGAGCAGCTTACAGTGGCAGTGTTTGGCGCGGGGAGGTGAAGCCAAGCGGCTGAAATGATGGGTAGCCTTCTTCAGTCAGTTTTACATGAGTGACTGTCATTTCAGCGTGCCCTGCCGGTGTCGGGCTGGGGGAACGGGAAGTAAGCTGTGTCTGGTTTCATTATGATGGTGATGATAATAGGATCCAAGGTATACGAGATTAAAAGCTCTATAACGTTGCAGGCCAAATCATGCACAGAGAACAAAACCTGAAATCAGTTCAGTACCTAAACATCCTTTTGTCTTGCCTCACCCAGTGTAGAAATAAATACGGGAAAACAAATATTTATTCAGAATTTCCTCTCACTATTTACCAAGTAGGAAGCTGTGTTAAGCCAATTTCTACATAGAAACATTTGCTGGCCATCATGCATTGGCTTTTATAGCTGTGTGCTGTAGTTGTGGAGAGCCTTTTTGCCCAAGTATTCATTAATGAGTTTTTCGTCAGCCACTGTGAACAAATAGGAGAGCATTAGGTTTAATTTTTCACTTGCAGAGCTTCACGAAAAAGTACAGACTTTTTCAGTGGGAGGAGGACACTGGCACAGGTAATGAGTAATTTGGGATGGTGGCTGAACAGACAGTGTGGCAAGTGTCCTTATCACATGCTGAGGCACAAACTTCATTCTTATTTCTTCACAGAGATACGTCCCAAACCACAACCCTTGATCCAAACGTGAGCTTATGCCATTCGGAGTGCTTACCTACCACCATTCTTATTTTCTTCATTATTTCTTCCGAGTATTAATTATCCTGTTGCAAGCAGGAAAGGAAAAATATACTTTCAGACCAAACAAACAGATTTGGCTGGTTCTGGTACGCTGACTTCATAAGCAATAAAATATATAACATTGCTTGGTACAGCACATGCTGTACTAATCATTTTCTATACAACTGCCTATTTTTTACATCACTTTAAACAAAGGCCAGGACTACAGAGAATAATAAAACAAGTTAATCAAAGCAGAACAGGCAGGTTTTGTGGCATGAGTTAAAAACAAAACCAAAAAAAAACCCTCCAAAAGCCATGAGAGTTGGAAAGAGAGACTCACGTGGCAAAGTTAAGCTGTAATTACTGGGTGCAGAGAACATTTTTCTTACAGGAACGAGTGGTGAGTGTGGATCGTACCAGACATCCCTGAAGCTGGCATAGCCACAGTTTAAAAGCAGAGAAGGGAGCTTGCTAAGAAAACCATTCTTTTTTCTGGTTATGGAGTTGGCTTTGTTTCAGGCCTAATGTATGCTGGTTCTTACTACTGCCTTGGATCATAGTTAACTGGGATGGTGACAATGCTGATATTAAACTTCTGTTTTCAGGTGGCATGAAACTGAAGAAGAAATTCATGTAGTGCCTAAGTTTTCTGTTTGAGTTGAGCTGTTAGGGAGAACTAGATAGACATTTAAAATACTGGTTTTGCTGGTTTAGTTGACTTTATGAGGTGATGAACCCTGTTTTGCTTTGTTTCCCAGGCCTTTATTTTTTTCATCGTGACATTCAAGAGTTGGTGCAAAATTAACTAAAAAGCAAATACAAGTGGCACTTCAAATTTTGCCCGCTTAGCTTGCA
This sequence comes from Sagittarius serpentarius, assembly GCA_034782735.1. Classification (NCBI taxonomy): domain Eukaryota; kingdom Metazoa; phylum Chordata; class Aves; order Accipitriformes; family Sagittariidae; genus Sagittarius; species Sagittarius serpentarius. Next base: position 12,626,787 of record JAVKLA010000014.1, on the reverse strand, counting down.
TCAGAGCACTAATGTACGTTTGTACATGACCTGCTGGTATGCAGTGCCAGACGGCAAATGGTTTGTTAGTATTGGCAATGCTCTTATGAAGCCAAATACGATTCTTTCACTTGCTGGCTTGAGAGTGCAAAGTGCTTTTAATTCCCATTCAACTTTTCTCTGCTTCCTCTGTCTTCGTATTGCCACCCTTGTACCTTGGAATAATAAAACTTCAAAGAATTTATAAAAGTCGCGGTCGAAAGCATGTGTTATCCTAGGTCAGGCAGATAAAACTAGTGCTAAGTGCAGTCTCTTCTCAAATCTGGCCGAAATAGCGTGTCTCCTCACATTTTGGGAGTGTGGCTGTCCGTTTCTCTCAGCTGAACTAGGTAAAAATGTTGTTCAGAAAAATACGAGATTCCCCAAAACTGTTGCAAAGTTGATGATACTCATTGGATCCTGTGCTGAACAGGGCTAAAGCTATATGCTTCTGGACATTATATCTAAATCACAGCTGAGATTACATCTTGTTTAGTGTTGTCATAGGCTTGTTTCGTAAGTGTAGCTCTGCAGTTGCTTCTTTCAAAAGAGCTGTGTAAATTGCTTGCGTGAAGATTTTTTCTTCATTGAAAAGCAAGACTTTCATTTAAATCCACTTCTGCCCCATTCAAAGGAGACAAAGTACTTTTGCAGATACTTGTGAGCATTGGTTTCATATCCAACTACCTACCACAGTTAAGGAAATAAAATCTAATGTAATTTTCAGCCAGTTACTTTCTTTTCCCTTTTTATGTCATTTGTTTCATCATTTCTTCTCCACAGCTTTGGATTTTGTCTGTCTTCTTGTTTTAAAATCTACCATTGTATTACTCTTAGTACTCAGTGTTTAGATGAGTCCTTCTCCATCTTCTCCAAAGTATATTGAGGTTCTCCTCCTATCGCCATGCCTTGTTTTTAGCATGCTGTGTAATCCGTGAGTTACTGATACAAGCTGAGAATTGTGCCTCCAGCAGCGCTGCTGATGTACTCCAGCTGCTGGTGGGCACGCAGCCTGCAGCACCAGGCTGGAGTTACTGCCAGGGAGAACGCAAAAATTGGGCATCGCATCAGCTCCACAGTACTGGCGGTCTCAGTCTACAGACAAAGGCTAATACAGACATGGCCATTAACCTCTCACCCACCCAGGGACCGACTTCTAATAAGACCACGTTATCGGCTGTTAAATGTTTCAAATACAGTCCCCTTCATCTATAAATTATTGGGCCATTTAACAGGGCTCTGTGTTCAGTCCCAACCCTGACACCTGGGTGGTACCCACTGAGCCTGGTGCTCCTGCCCCAGTCATCTCCTCTGCATTTTCATGGCAACGTAGTAGTCTAATCCTCTTTCTGTTAAAGTCTCACACCTATTTCTCCCTTTCATTTCCTTGTTTTTCTTGATTTTCTAATGATTTTGCTATTCCAGGGCAGATTCCCTGGCAGAAGACCCACAGTACAGCTGTCTAGCATCACCCTTATCCCGGTAGTTTAGTGTCACCTTTTCTTCAGAAAACACCGCTAGATGCAGTTGCGACCTCACTTGATCTTTCCCTGTTTAGAAAATACAAAAATAAGTAATGAATTGTGTTGGGGAGGTGTGACCTGAGGGATGCAGACGTGTGGGAGTGTGTGTTTGTTGAAAGCATCAGAAGGGGAATCACTCCGTTATCCAGGTCAAAAGGTGGGAAATCAGCGTGCTCTGAAGTTGCACTGCATCTTGGTTCTTCTCCTGTGTATGCCTTCCTAGAAGGTACTTCATTTTGGAAAAGCCCAGGAAGAGGGGAGAAGAGCAGCTTTTAAATTCCCAGGATTTCTTTTGGGGGAGAGATCTCGCAGGCGAAGGAGGGAACTCTTCTAATAATCTTTGCAGCATTTAATCCCAAGAAAATGCAACAAAATCAGTGCTTCCACTGAGAGCTGGCAGCGTATTTTTTCCATAACAAGCCGTGGGTTTGGTTTCTTTGTAATGCAGTCTGATTCAGAGTGTACCGCGTTGACTGAGGAGAGTGAAATCTGTTTTTGACAGATGTTTTCCGTGATCTGGTGAATACAAACACTCCTGTGAGATGACAGGCGGCTTGTTTACGTAAGAAATTTATTTTTTTAAATTAAGAAAAACAACAAAAACACACAAACACAAAGCAACATTCGGATCAGTCATTCTGATCAAGGTAGTGTCAATTATTAGGCTGTAAAGGGAACTGATGACTCAACTTAGGCACAGCGCTGCGGCGGTCTCCGATTTTCGGTTTCATAACAGATTCTTTTTAGGAATGCTTTTCATTCATACCCGACGTTTAAACGTGTCTCTGGGAGCGTGTATCATTTTGCGATCGGGATGCGAGAGACCGGCATCGGTGTGCTCTGAGCGATTGGGCGGAATTTGGGAGGCATCCCCATACCTCGGTGGGATGCCCAGTGGGAGAGGGGTCCTCTGACCCACAACATCACGCGCCCGGACCATACCCACACTCCGCCAGTGCTGTCAGTCACTGCATTAATTTATAGATAAGTTCTCATCAATAAAATTGAAAAGCACTTTGATTCAGAAAGCAAAATGTTTTGATCAGATCCCGTGCTTAGTAATTCCAGCGAGCACGTTTGTTAAAATGGGTGAGTCAGAAATGGAAATGCAAAGCATTTCTCTGAACAGTGGCCGGAAATCAGCTCTGAAAACTGAAACAAAGCCCAGACCGCAGTTTTATCTATTTACTTCACAATTTTAGATCTGCGAAAATCCCTTTGTCTTTGGGAGACATTTTGATTCTTCTCTTGTAGCGCTGGTGCGATCCTTAGGCTGGGTGATCAACATGTCAGGACTGTCTGACGTGTCTTAATTTTTTGGTTTAAAAAGAAGAGTTCTCTGTAAGTGGCTTTATTGCCTGTGGTGCTGCCTGATTCTGTCCCAGCACGTGGTAGAAGTTGGTGGAAGCATTAGGCAGGATGGGATGCTGCAATATTTGAGGTCATGTAATACTGAGGAAGAAATCCAGGGGAATTGAGTGGAGCCACTCAGCTGCTTATTACCCAATGCATAGCTTATATATATGCAGCACACGGGGCTATCTGACTGCTCCAGCACCAAACACTCATTGGTTTGGGGCTGGCTGCTCCCCAGCTTAGCATGGAGAGGGCGCAGTGGTGACAGCCCCTGGGTTTGTAAGGACATAGCCCTCTGTCCGTGGAGAGAGAGCAGAGGGGGGTCATGAGTGTTTTGATGTTAGTAGAGATGGTCTTGCTGCAAAAAATGTAAAAATCAGCATATTGGGAGATAGATAGCAGCATTCTGGTCCTCATCCTGCACCCAAGATGTTGCTACTTTCTTCTCTGCTGGCATCTGGGTAGTTGCTGCTCATCCTTGAGAGTGAGTCTGGATGCTGTGGACTTGTTACACGGCCTTGGATGACATAGGGACTGCTTTCCTGGCAGCTGTTACGTGGTCTGAGCCCACAAATGTAAATCACAGTGGAGGAGGACAAAGTAATCTATGAGTTTAAGGAATTTGCAACTCCCATAGCAAGGCTGGTGAAGTAGTGCTCGTTTCAAAGAGAAGACAATCTGGGTGATTTTTCTTAATTACTGTTTATCTAAATAAATAAATAATGCATATTCATGGCTTTAACTAAAGTAACTCGTGTTGAAATGTTTACATCTCCCGAGGATAATTATTAAGGGTGGGGCGCAGGGTGCAGCAATTAATAATAAAACATTTAGAGGAGATTACAGAACATCCTGATTGGAATAGTAAACATTATGCTAGCGTTAAAAGCAAATGCACGGACCTGTCTTGAATTTTAAAAAAAAAAACAACTATGCTGTCTAAAGAAACACACTGAACAGAAGCAGTTTTGGGTGAAGTGGCAGTGGTCTTGGTGCTCTTCAATATCACAAGGTGTTTCTTCAGTGTACAGTTAGACAGTTTCAGTCCAGAAAAAAATGACATGAATATTGGCATCCACACAGATCAGCGTGGCAGCTCTAATAACTGTCAGCGCTGCTTTGAGGCTGATTGATTCTTAAACCGAGCGACAGAGAGTGTTTTTCACCTGTTTGTATCAGTAGTAAACAAACCCTTCGTTTGTGTTGTGAACCTTCTCCCCCGCCTCCGTTTTGTACAGTCCTTTGAATGAAATTCTTTGGACCCATCCTTTCATGTCTTTTGGCTATGGTTCCTTATCTGGTTAATCAGCTCAAAGAGAGCCAGTGATGTGTTCAAAGATTTCTGTGACAGCTGCATACCATTAGACTGAATGATTAAAAAAATCCCCATAATTGTAGTTTAGTGCAGTAAATACAGATTGATCTTTCAGTTTAACATACAGTAGCAAGAGAACTGAGCCTTGGACAAGAGAGCTGCTGCCTAAGCCCATGCAGACGAAGCCTGTGGGGATGGTGGAGCTGGTCTGCCCTGTAGCCTTAACCTGCCTCCAGCTCTTTCAGACCAGCAGAGGAGCGCGATCGAGCAGTGCGATGTATCTGCCCTTTTGCACTGGGTTGGGGATGAAAAAGAGTAGAAGATGGGCCGAAAATAGTTAGGAGCACTAAGGCAGCCTGTGGTGGCCGTAGCCTCGGAGCTCCTGGTGCAAACGGGGTGGGCTCTTGCTCACCGAGGTGTCTCTCCAGGCCACTCTCTAACTCAGACATATTTTGGGGGCGAAGGCTTCCAGACCTCCTCCTCTAGACCAAATTGGTCCCTTCTAAGGTAGCATCAGAAGTGCTGGGGGCACTTGCCGGCGGCTAGCACGCCCGGTGTGCTGCTGGCACATCCTCTGGATACCCTCTCATCTAGAAACCGAAAAACAGCTTTTCTGTGACTGGAAGTGCGGTCTGACTATTGGATGCGGTGGAGTCTTCGCTCACATCTGTCACCAGTGGAAGTCCCTGGCTGTGCTCTGAAACTGAGCAAGATGTCGAGGAACGAGCACTGGTGGATGGGCTGCCTTGTTCCCAGCATAGGTGGTGGGAACACACAGTTGACTTTAGTCCTTGTGAGGCAGCTCCGCAGCTGCTTCTGGCTGATGAATTTCCTGACCACATTTTCTTTCTCTGCTTTGGTGGGTCAACCTTTTCCCTGACTGAACTGGCTGCTCTGCACGATCTGTGAGTGGTGTCTGTACCCGAGAAGACGAAGGTGCTAATGGTGGGACAAGGTGTCCTGTTGGTCCATCTCCCCTAGAGGGGAGGGGGTGGTTTTGTAAGCACAGTGCATTTTCCCAATTGAAAAAAATCTTTCTGGGTTCACCTCAGAAAGACTTCTGTGGAGCAGAAATACCCATCCCCACTTCACTTTTATTTCGTAAGGGTTTCTGGGAGTTTCAGCCGCACACCTCCTGGTGAAGCTGGCAGCAGCGAGGCAGCCAGAGCCTCACGCGGTGTTTTGCAGGTTGAGAAGGCGCTGCGCACGCGGAGTGCACAGCACAGTAAACCCGATATCAGCTCGCAACTAATTATCTGTGTATAAAAATTCCCCTGCTCACCGTTTTGCCGTTAGAGGCTCGCTGGTAAGATTTATGACTCTGGCTAAAATGAAGTACCATTTCCTTTTTCTCAGCATTACTGTGTGTGGCCTCTCTGGCTTTTCGTGTTAAACAGACTTGAGTTCACCCAAGAGGGAACGTATTTTTGAAGCTCTTTCCCACCACGATTCTGCCTTTCTCTTTTTCTGTTGGTTACAACCAGTGGAGATAACCCACAAAACATTTTCAAGTCTTTAGACTGTCCCGTGCTTGGTGTGAGGGTGAAGATGGAGAAGCTAAGAGGCAGCTCCTTCACATGAGATGCAGCGTTGGCCCACTCTCGGCCCCACCACAGCTTGCGCAGGCTCCTGATAGACGCGTACCTCCATCGGCATGGGCTGCCGCTTCGTAATTTTATGCGCAACTGTCGCATTCGGCATTTGTATGAGCTAAAGGATAATTCCTTCACTTCACACTAGAGCGTGGGGGACCAGCTGTACAGCTCGGAGAAGGGCTGTATTTCTCCTGCCCTTGTGTTGCACACGTATGTCCTCATTTCACAGGCTGATGAACATGAGACCACTGACTGAACTTTCTAAACTGGCAAATGCATTGCTGACTTCACCCTGATCTGAAATCACCTGAAAATTTGCCTGACGTCGTAAGATGGTAGGGGTTTTTTTCTGAGTACAGAGAAAAAAAGGGAGCAATGTTGAGCTGCTGCCATCTCTCCCAGTCACAGTTAGACGTAGTTATTTTTGTATTAGAGCTTGGAGGAAAACCGGTAGAGATGCCAGATAAACCTTCCCAAAAAAACCATTTGTGTTAATACTTAAATATTGTTCATCTTTTGCAGCATTTACTTATCTGTTTCCCACATGCTGAACCTTATGGGGAGTTTTTTGTGGTTGACTGGGTCCCGTTCTTTCTGTATGTTAACTGTTTTCTCGATTTGCGTTTTTTAAAAGAAATCAGCAGTAGAAGTCTGACTGTGATAATTGTTCAACGCAGGAGCATTCTTTCAGCAAGGCAGGCATGCGTTCTCGTGGTTCACGTGTGTTGGGGCAGGAGTCCTGGAGCATAAACCCAGTAAGCTGCATCAGTTCATGCCGCCCTGGGAAGCATCCTTACCCGAGAGACCCAGTGCTGGCTAGTCCAGTATTGTCTTCTGAGATGCCAGGCAGCAATTTCATCCTCATCACTGAACCATCGTACTTTCTCCTGACTGCATGTGTATCAACCAGAATCTCCAGTCCTTACAGAGAAATAAGCCAAATATCTGAATTTTCATCAGATCTGACACACAGTATTAGGCTGTGACTTTTGCTGTGTATTGGTTTTACTGCATGGGGCATAAATATTCACCTTGTGTCATTTGATAATGTTGTTGTGTGTGGGTCTTTCTCACAGCATATATTAACTTTCCTTTCACACCTAGCCATTCTTTCATGAGTCATACCACCAAGATAAAATATTTTCAACAGTGGCTTTATGTTGTGTCGAGTATATTCCAATGATAAAGTCATTCAGATTTTACATAAAAAGATTTACAAGTTCCTGTGGTGATGCTCTTGAACTACAGTCTCCCCCCTCTCCTAGCCCAGCCTGGTTGACGTGTCACAGAGTTAACTGCAACCAGAGGACAAGAGGGGGTGGAAAATTCCCCCCATGCACATCCCCCAGCTCCTCTGAGGGTTTTCCGTTTAAGCTCAGTTGGTGCTGTTAAGTGTACCTGGGGAAAATCCAGTTTGCAGACCCTGGAGCGCTTCCCTGGCCGGCGCAGGGCAGCGGCAGCTGCCTTCCCCTTCAGTCAGTCAGCGGCGGTTATCTTGCTGCTTCTCCTGATGACTTCGGTCGTGGTTGCTAGCCAGACTGATTCCTCACGTGGTTTTGCCATTATCTGAACAAACTGCTCGATCTCATCTCTGCTGCCTGTTGGCATAGCTTGCCCAGATAGAGACGCACCGCAGAGCCGGTCCTCAGGGTCCTGGGTGGGTACCTCACTGCTCCTGGTCCACACCTCCTCGGTTGTGGTGGTCTTCTGCATCCCACCTCGGGGCAGCGGGGAAGAAGCGGCTGTGCCCTTTGGACTCCTGGTTTTGGCTGCCCTTGGCCAAACGGCGCATGTGAGCACAAGCAGGAGCGGCGGATGAGCATGTTGCTTCTCTTTGGAAGAACCGAGCAGTTTATTAGGAGGAAATTAAATGCACTGATAGTGAAGCAGGCTGTACGTCTTTTCTGACATAGGTATCGATACCATCTTGGGTTTAATTTACAGATTTCAGGGAGAGATTCTGCGCTAGGTGTCTGGAGCACTGCAAATGCCTTCTCAGCCCCAGGCAATCCTTCAAGCAGTTGCAAGCTACAGATGTTCCAAAGAAGCTGTTTCAGCCAGAAATAAATATTCTTCAGCTTCACACAGACACACAAAACATAAAGAAAACACATTTGCTAATCTGTGATGGTATTGCATGTAACAGACTGGGATCCTTGACTTCACTGGGACAAATTTCTGCACACGTTTGTGTAAGAAGCATTGCACTCCACCAAGTGGGGCACTGCTTCAGAAAACACCAGCTCTGTTTGCACATCTGTGCTCACTTCTCCCTGCTCGCTGGTGTGCAGCCTTCCTTAAATAGCTTTTTTTCCTCTTGTCTGCATCTGTGAGAAGCTCACCAACTCTTCTTGTCGTGTGGTTTCATTTTACTTAGCCCTAATTTTACACATTTGTTGTGAACATTGGTGTGTTTGCTAAGCCCACTGTGTACTTGTTGCTCACATCCCTCACTGCCGGCCCAGCTTCTCTGGTTTTCTTGAGCACAATTACACGATTTTCTGTGTCTGAAACATCTTTTGTGCTAACCAGAGTAATGCCTAGGTACATTCATCATGCTCTTCTCAAATCATCTTTCTTGGTTTGTTCATTGCAAACTGAAGAACTTACAAGTTTTCCTCCTCCTAAGCATCAAAGCTCTTGTTATTTTACATTAACAACAAAACCTTTCTTTGAAATGCACCCTCTGTATAACAGAAATCCAAGCTGGAAAGTGTTTTCTTGAAGTAAATACTTTTTTAGCTTCATGCTTCCTTCTGCCAGTTGTGGTGTCTGGTGCGTCTTCCTTCACATTTGCATTCTTCAGTGCTAACTTGAGCTGCCAAGCAGTACTGGAAGGCCTCAGAAAGGGGGGGGGAAAGGTAACCTGGTTCAAAAATGTACAAGAGGTTGTTAAACAACATAATGTTAAACAAACCCAACTTATAATGTCCGGTTTGAAGTGTTATTTTTCCAGCTTTCTCTGCAGCTGTGAAGGCAGATGCTTCATTTTAAAACAAAGATAAGGTTTTCTTGCACCCCCCATGAGTCCAGGAATAGAACAACGATTTTGTGGCCTCTCATGATCCTGTAACTGATTGCCCATGTATGCAGGTCTGTGCTAAGAGCCGAGACCTTGATGTGAGCAAGCCTTGGAGCAGAGAGTCTGTCTGTCCCTGCCTAGGGTCCCGCTCTTCCCATGCTGTAAACCTGGCCAGTCAACATGTTAAAATGTGGAAACTTTCTTCAGTAGATGCACCGTTGGCTCTTAATTTGGTATAAGCTCAGTTTTCATGTATTCCTTGTAAGTTTACAGCTGTAGCGACAGTTTTGCTTTTAATAATTTGCCTGTTTCAGAAAGAAAATTCTTTTATCAAATGGAAGGCATGAAGAAGCCCTCATGCTGAGCGTAGGCGGAGGCTTAGGTTTCATTCTACCCTAAGCTGACCCCTGGGCAGAGAGATTCCTGCTTTCATGTTTTAGATCATGTGTAAAACCTGATGCTGGCTGGATCGTCCCGTGTACGGCAAGAATATCTAGGGAACATGGGGCGAGATACAGAGTGAGACATTTGCAGAAGGGAATGAAATGTTTGGGATGCAGCCTCATGCTTTCTACAGCAGTGACCATCAATCACACCTTCTCAGAAAAGCGTGGCACTAAAAGTCTTCCTCTCCCCCCCTTTTCTCTTGTTTCCCTGTTCCCACTTCTGTTTATTCTCCGTTCCTTCTGATATGCTGTGGCAAGTGCAATTTTAGCTCAGAAAACTAACTCGTCCTTGAAAACATAGAGCCTTCCCTGGTTTTATTCCTTTGGCCATTGAGTAAGCAACAGTTATTTTTGTTCTACCAGTGATTTACGACTGAACAGATTTGGAGTTTATATTTTTAGTTTTATAGGCAATTTAGATAATGTATGTTTGTAACCATAAATATTTGGTCCTCTTACAGTCTGCCAATGAATGTTATGACCAGTTGGAGAAAATTATATAAACTGAAGAGACACAAGCATTGTGTTCCTAGTGTAGCCTCATAATTCTTTTCAAGTACCCATATAGGTAATCCTTAAAGGTAGTAGTATTTTGAGCATCTGTTGGTAGATCATCTAGGAGGGTGCCATCCAGAAGAAATAACCTACTTTTCATAAGTGATCCAGTTCTCTACAAGGCTGGCAGTAAAATGCTGTAGCATCAGTGCTCAGAAGGTATTGAACTTTTTTTACCAGGAATCGCATATTTATAAAAAAGAACAAACACACCTCTTTCATTTGCACTGCTTTGTGTTATTTTTTGACTTTTTTATGGAGTCAGTAGACGTTTCTGGAGAAAACAGAGTTTTTACTGAAGAGTTCATTTTGCGGATTTCAGAAAAATAATAGTTTTTTAAAAAAAATCTGAACTTTTGTTTTTTATTTACCTTCCCCTCACCTACTCTTTTATCTAGTTTTAGTTTGTAGTAATTCTGCAGACAGAGCCCTTGCAGTGATCCTGGGAGTATAGATACACGCCACTGCTTGTACTGCTGCTGTCCCCTTCTGTTCAAAAGAAAATCATCTTCCTTTCCATTCCCAATCACCAACTTTATTCAAGTAAATGGTAGTTAAGCATTCGAATGTTTTTTCCAGGAAAACAGTGAAGTGTTGGGCACTGGCAACTTGAAAACCTGAACTTGAAAATCCCTGTAACTTAAAGCTAATTACTTCTCCTTCCACAAGTATTTCCTTCCCACCCTCCTCCCCAGCTACTTCACAGTATGACTGCTTCCTGGATAGATGGGGGAAGCCTTTTCGGAGTCAGCTGGGACTGGGCACTGGGTGGGATCTGGGCTGTGTGCGGATTCCGGGACTCAGGTGCTGGGGGGTTCACCCCCTTTTCCAGCCCTCCGGCCCCCAGCTCTGCTCTCAGCAGCCCTCCCCGTCCCAGAGCCTCCCTTCAGGGCACTGAGCCCCGAGCCCCTTGCGTGGCGGTGGCAGCACAACAAACGTGCTGTGGGCACACGAACCTTTTATGCCCTTTCCAATTGTCTTTTGACACGGACTGCCATGACAGGTAGCTTTGCTTTAGGGTGGATGGGGGAGTATGACACATGTTGCATTATCCCGAGGATACCAAGCTACGCAGATGGTATTTCTTCTCTGAAGCTCCCCAGAATAAAGCAGAAACAAAGGAACAAATTTGATATTCCTAACTTAAATTCCTTGATAAAATCAAAGCAAAGCTTTGACAAAAGGCAGCAGTAATTGTTATTTGAAGTCTGTTAGATCTTTTTGCTAGTTTTGTTGGATCAGCTTTCTAGTGTGATGCACAGTTTCATAGAACCACAGAGTGGTTTGGTTTGGGAGGGACCTTAAAGATCACTTAGTTCCAACCCTGCTGCCATGGGCAGGGACACCTTCCACTCGACCAGGTTGCTCAAAGCCCCATCCAGCCTGGCCTTGGACACTGCCAGGGACGGGGCATCCACAGCCTCTCTGGGCAACCTGTGCCAGTGCCTCACCGCCCTCATTGTAAAGAATTTCTTAGTATCTGTGCGTAAGTATGCACATACCTGCAGTATGATCTGGTAGAATAATCACCAAAGTGTTAGCTTATCTGTTCTGTAATTCTTCTCAGGGGTCTCATGTGTCTGGGTGCTATAAGAATGCAAGAAAAACATAGTCTTTGTTGTAAGGTGTCTACAGCTTAAAGGTACCAGGAGGTATGTAGTGGGCATAATCTAATTGTCATGTTCGACGTAAAGACCTGTGTTTCCAAAAAAAAAGGCCCCCAAACTGTTTTTAGAACTAGAAGCGTTGGGGGAAGAGGGGTTTTGTGAAGATTCAGTACTTGAATTTTTTAATGTCCGTCTTTATTTTATTTTATTTTAGGTTGCTATTGACTGAGTTGACAGAACATTGCCCTACAAAGCATTGGAGGGCCACTTCTTAATGGATTGCTGCAGCCTCTTAATTTCTCCATTGATCCTGTTCCCTGCATCGTGAGAACATTTTAGCCAGCGCAGAACCTAGAAAAGTTACATGTAAGTCATGATTCAAATTCCTTTCTATTTAAAGAAAAAAAAAAGAAAATAAAAAGGTCTTGGGGAGGCAAGGTGGAGGCAGTAAACATCATACTTTAGAAAAATACTATAAAAGCTGTAATTCAACAGCAAACATTAGGTGGTGAATAAATTGTTACTGAAGTAGTTACTTGCTTTTTTAACCTAAATGGTGATTGTCATTTTGAAGGCTTTTCTAAGCATTCTGCTACCATCGTAAACCATAGTGAGAAGTACTTAAAATAGCTTCTCATCACCCCATCCCCCTAATTATGCTTCGTTTTTCTCCACAACTGGGTAAGCGTGCGTACACTTACCTGTGTGCTGTGCCGAAGCCGCATGTGCTCCATGCCAAGTTTGGAGGCCATCCTTTGCTCAGCAGGACTGCAGGCATCCTTGTATTTTTAACATCATAAACCCCATATCCTCCTCTTTCAACATTTCCAGAATATTTCCCTCGAGGAGCCCTGGCGCTGCTTCTCCTTTCAGCCTGCTGCCCTAAAAGGCTCTTTAAGCATCAGCAGTATCTTCATTGCCACCTCCAGCTCCTTCCAGGCAGAGTTAGCTGCTCCACCTGGCTGTAGGAGGGTGGAGAAAGCCATGCACAGGTCTGCTAGGGACAAAAGGGATTGAAGGGGCTGCAGACCCCTTCCTGTCTCCTCAGTCTGGGTAGTAGCTCCTGGTGCGTTGCGTGCTTGGATTTTTCCTCCCAAGGTGGGGAGCACCTGTGGTGCTGTGCACACATTTCCTCCCCCATCATGGCTAAATCCTCCTCTGAGACCTGGCCTAGCATCAGCCTGGCACGGAATCGGTGGGCTGTTCTAGAGGGGAGAAATTGTTTTGTCCCTTTTTAACTTGGCAGTGGTTCTAACCCTAGTTCTGGGATGGATCTGCAGGTGGAAGAAGCCCCTGGACCATTATAAGGATGGCATGGATCTGGTGGTCTGTGCTGTCCAGAGGGTGGGACACCCCAGAGCTGCCAAGTTTGGAAAAAGGCTTGAGCACAAGTTTATTGCATTAATTTTTTAAATAAACCCAAATCTCGGTTGTGGTTAGGAGGTTTTTATCTTTCAGATGGTGGTATAGAGCAGCTTGGCAAAAGGCCGCCTGAGCCAGAGATAATAAAAAATTGCGTTCACAGTGTGGCACTGTGCGTGTTCCTGCCCTTGTTTGTCCACTGCAGTAACAAATTCATACGATGCAGTTTAATGATTAATCAGGACAGGGCAGTGACACTGACCACTCATTTCTGGTCAGTTTTTTGTGAATGCCTACTAACATCATTTTTTGTCTTAGGAACTGATTTGTAATACTACTTCTAAAAAAATAGGAGTATTTTGGAGCTGAAGAGTTTATATTAGAAGTATACCTGCATTTGAGGTACTTTATTTGCTTATGTGATGCTAGAAGTATTATTTAAAACAAGAAAAGTCTGTTGTAAAAGGAGGACAGGTTTTTTTAATGCACATGGGAATTGAGTTTTTAAAGAGAGGAGAAAAATTTTTTGGTGTGATGTGTATCAGCAAAAGTAATAGTGAAGTAGCAGGCAATGGAGAAATGCTGGGTAGTAACAGAATTTGCTGTCAAAGAGGCCTTACAAGGTGTTGGTTTGATTTTGCTTTCCGAAAAAGGGAGAGCATTGCCATTTCATTGTGGGCTTGGCAATATATGGTGCCGTTATTAATCAAACCCCTGATAGAAGTAATCATCTGACTACAGAAGAATTTTGGATCTGGCTTGAAACTTGTTTCTAGTGCTTGTCTTAAGGGAAGAAAACTTGAAAGTACGAGTTGTTAACAGCTAGGCAGGCAGAAACAACTTGTTGTTCATTAGTCCTACTTAACACCATTGCCGTGAGGTTTGGAAGCGTTAGTCACGATTATTTTGCAGGCTTTTCTCATGATGTTTGAAAAGGTTATCATTAGGCATCTTGCAGATTTGCTATTAAAAATCCTTTCAGAGGAACTAACTTTAAAAAAGGCATCCTTCTTTTAGGGGACTTGAAAAAGCAGCCAGAAATTGAAGGGGGACATAAATGGAGAAAAACCTCTGTCATTCCAAGAAGTGCATAGGAAGTTTTCTCTTGCTGCTTCTTGTGCTGCAAATAATCAAATTTCCAAGAGTAAAATCAGATCTGAGGGCCAAATAAACTTGAAAACCAGTGTAACGATATAGGAGCTGTCATCAAATACATGCTTTCTTTACTTTTTTTTTTTGTTTTTAAACTACAGTTATGTGCTCAAGATACGCCAAACTTTTAAAACGCGTGTGCTCAAACTCCTGGAAAACACGTGTAACCTCACAGGTTGTAGGCTAGGGTTGCACCCGTTGTGCATGCAGATCCGTGCCGGCAGAGGTAGATGCAAGGGCAAGCTGCTGGTTGCTTGCTTAATTTCTTAATGTCTCCTGCTGTCTGGCTCTTTTTTGATAACAAACTCTGCTTGTAACAATTACCTGGTTGTAACAATTCCCATAGAAAGAAGCAAACTTTCCCTTGCTAATTAGCCCTGTTGGAAAGAACAGTTGCACAAGGTTGACCCAGCTGTAACAACCATATTCTTCTTGCTTTTCCCAGGGTGCAGTGTATGTCATAAACAAGTATACCTCCCCCCCTACTTCCATTTATTACTAGAATGCTGATTGATGTGATCTCCATAAAAATAATCCGTATTGATGTTTGAATTCAAAGCAGAAGGTATCTTCCTTGTTCTGACGGAGCAGATTGCAAAACCCTGTTATGGTGCGCATGCCAAGATGAAAAAAAAAAAATATTTCTCCAGGTCCCCTGGGAATTAATCCTGGGCAGGTTAGACCGCATGTATTATAATGAAGAAGTACAGGAATTAGGGAGAAGCTGTACTCTTCGCTGAGCGGCTCACAGTTTGCGATCCCGGATGGTCACTAATGGCAGAGTACAGACGGGGCTTTGCTTGAAGGGTGCTGGGGATGTGGCCCTGCCTCGGAGCAGACGCTGGGACAGGGCGGCTGGCATCCCAGCGGAGGCAAGTGGCGATTTCTAGCAATTTCCACACTCTGCTCACGTTTCTTCACTTTGTTTTACCCCTGTGTGTTTTCCTTTAGAAGTGGTAAAAATAACATCCCAATCAATGGCATTCTGTGTCTAATAAATTGTCCTAATTTGTACTGCTGATGCAGTGTTGAGAATTCAGCAGGGGCCTTTAAGTGCTTTGTTCAGGAAAAAAAAAAAGGCAACCCAAAACTCAGAAGCCTCTGCACACAAATTTCATATTTGCTAGTTATGAGTTCTTCAGAATATTTAAAAATTTTTTTAGAAAATTTTCTTGAAATCTGTCCTGCAACCACCTGTAGGCAGATGTAAATAACGTAAAATTTTAAGATGCAGATTTTGGTGATTAAATGTCTGTCACCCGCCTACCAACACTGCCTGGGAAAAATGCATCTTTTTTACAATCTGCACCGAAAGGTCAGGTAACTGGACTGAATTAAGAAGGAATTAAAATTTCTGAAGGCGAAGTCGCATCCCTTTGAACATTGGCTTACCAAACACTCCTAACTCTCGGTACCAAACCCACTTCCCAAGTGCCATGGCTGTACCTGAGGACATGGGTGGTTTTATCCTACTGGATTTTGATGGGAGGTATGGCCGTGTCTGGATTACGTGATTTTTCTGGTACATTTTCCTGTTGGAGTGCTGTTTTTATAGTGGAGAAGGCATTTTCTTATCCGTTTTATGGTACTGGCATATCAGGGCTCTGCACCTCATGCACCATTGTGTGGAACATCTCCCGCCCTGGGGAGCTTCGTGGCCTCCCGTGGCATCCTGTCCTGGGTGTTGCGCTTGGAACTGCCAAAAAGCATTTACCTACGACGTAGGGGAGATCTTTTTTGCTTCTAATTAATCCAGTTACTCCTCCTCCCCTCCTGTTGAGAATACACAAAGCCATTGACGGCTGCTGGCACTGCGTCGGTCCCTCGGTGTGGTCGGGTGCTCCTCAGCACCATCAGTGCCTCGGTACGGGAGGCAGGCTGCACTCCCAGCCTGGGTGGCTGGGGATGGCTTTTGATGTTTGCTGCAAATATATGTGTTGATTAAATGTATATTCTTATTTATATATATACGTATGTGTGTGTATATATAAAAATGAAATATATATTTTATACATATATAATAGCTATATATATAGAAGTAATATTTTAAAAAATTAAAATGGGTATCTGGACAAATATCTTCAGTCTGGTCTGAAAAGCGCTGGTGTAGCTTCACGCACAGCGTCTGCGCGTGCACACGTGTGTGGGCGGTGAGCCGACGTACCTCTCTGGATGTTTCTGACCAAGAACCGCGGGTCGCGTGGCCAGGAGACGCATCCTGCTTGTGTTTAGCTGGTACAACAGAGGAGGACGGTGGTGCTTGTTGCAGTATAGTGTGCCGTATGAAACCGAATTATTCTGACGCCTCTCCCCTTTGCTGCCATTGACCACAGGTTTGTTTGTTCATCACCCCAGCGGTGTGACAGGCTGCGTGGGCGCGCGGTGTCATTGATCTGTTTACTCGGCGTTTCCCACGTGGCTGCCGTGTTGTGGCGAGGACTTTTATTTTTCACCACGGCAGGTGACAGCCCGGTTGCGTGCGTGTGTCAGCCCGAGGGACTGAGTCACAGCCCTCTCTCTGCCTGGGGCTGGCGGCAATTCCCTTTACCGAGGTGGGGCGAGATGCTGGCCCATCTCCACCGCACAGCTTACCTGCCCACGTGTTGCTTTATAATTTTATTTATTTATTTATTTATTACAGAAAAGACTGAGATGGTGATGGTGAGATCAACTTTCTCTGTAACCCAAACCAGTGAAAAGTAAAATCCATCTCACCGCATCAGTTTTGTTTTCACTGCTGCTTCAACCTGTCCTCTCCCTCTGGCAGAGCCCTGCACAGTCATTCAGTGCCCGGCTTGGGGGTGGTGTGGTTGTTAGCTCAGTGGTGTATGACCCATTTATTTTCGTAATACTTAGATACCCGCACTTCTGCAGTGTTCGGCACACGGGTCCTACGACCTAAATCCTTGCCAGAAAAGCACACACCTGATTTCAGCGGCATGCGTAGAGAGCAGCCAGCTCTGCGCTCGGCTTGCCGGGGGCTGTGGGAAGGCGATGGGCCATTGGGGCGATTAATGAGCAAGTGCAGGTAAAGGTACGTTTCTCTAGAGCTGGCACTTTGTCTTAGATTATTTTGTTAAATATTGATTGCTAGCTTACGGGACGTGTTTCCTGTTAACGATTTGTAAAGAGTTCAGAAGTAAAAGTGTTGTAGTGGATGCTTTTCTGGCTATAATAACTTGCATTTTCAGAAACAGCAAGGTAATTAATGACATCAGATTGTTTGCTCTCCTTTTCCCAGCCCCAGACATGGCATCACCTATACTCCTGTTGAGTCTGATCTCAAGATGGACCTTTTTTCTTTATTTCTTTTTTACTCAGCTGATTGAGTTAGCTTTCTGCAGGTTTTCAGATGATAATTAGGTTCATGCTTGTATTGCTTTCGGTAAATGGGAAGAGTCAGACACAGGACAGACAGGAGAGTAAACTGCCATCGTAGCAGACCTGGGAGCTTTACGTATAAAATTAAAGAGTAATTTGCAAAGCAACTTGAAGTTAAGTGGATTTAAACACAATGAAATCATCCTTGACAGCAATTTGTTTGAAGTTCTTCTACTGTTATGAGTGTAAAGGGATTTTTTTTTTTAATTGCCCGTTTCTGGGTAGAGTATTCAGCATAATTTCTCACAGGTAAGTGAAGCATTAACTCCTTGCACCTCAGTAGTTTGGGCAGTGAAGGGATGTCGTGGTTTAAGCCCAGCCGGCAGAAAAACACCATGAAGCTACTCGCTCACCATGGGCTGCCAGGGCATCCCCTCCTCCGGCGCACCTCCTCCTCCTCCTCCTTCCTCACTGACCTCGGGGTCTGGGTAGGGGTTTCTCTCACATCCCAATCTCCTCCTCCACTGCAGGTTCCGCTCTTAAATCCGTTATCCCAGAGGTGCTACCACTGTCGCTGATGGGCTCGGCCTTGGCCAGCGGCGGGTCCGACTGGGGCCGGGGAAGCTTCTGGCAGCTTCTCACAGGAGCCGCCCCTGTAGCCCCTCCCCCGCTACCAAAACCCCGCCACTCAAGCCTAAAACAGGAGAAACTGAGTTAGGGAGAGGCACCTCCTTCATTTTGTCATTTGAAAATCGGTCAGTGGTCATCTAACTTAGAGAAAGACTCTACCAGGTAACTGAGAGAAAACAATTAATCAAATGTATGAAAATCCGGCAAGATCCCTGACAGTAGATACCCACTGCATGCGAATAGCTGTCCTTGATGTTTAACAGAATTTAGTGGCACTCTAAATACAAACTGGAAAAAAGTAAGAGCAATTAGCTAGTTTGCATCCCTTGTTCAGATGAGCCATGAGTTCTGGGGTTTTTGCATTTATATACTTTTGCTGTAGGTGTTGGAAGTGTGGGTGGCCATGAAAAAGCGGTGGTTACAATAAGATTTTCCGTTTATTGCCCTTTGTGTACAACTAAAAATAAGATTCAAATGCTTCAGAATTTGTAGAGCAAGCATAATCCTTCTCTTAGCTCTGATGACTGGCTCGCCTGCAGCTTCGGCTCTGTCTGGTGAGTCCTGGGCTTAAATGCTTGTAAATGGGTCTGTGTTGGAAGGAGAGGCAGAGTTTACTTGTGGTGTGGCCTAGCTGTGTTAATTCATCAACTTCTTATTTTAAAAAAAAAAGGGGGGGGAGGGGGAGTTAGGCTTAGTGCATAAGTAAGATGTGGTGATGAAAGAATTTTGGAAGCAGAATTGTTCTGCTCTCTGGAAAAAGCAGCTTTGGAGAGGACTGAAAGATCTTTAAAATCAGCCCTCCAAAACTTCACTGGTGTAACTTGAACTGTTGATCCAGAACTTCATCTTCTGGCAAAGGAAAAAAAAAAAGGAAATTATACAAATCTGCTGAACATCAAGAAACAAATTCTCAGGGTTAACTTTTGGCACGTAAAATCCTTTCAGTTTGGTTTTTAGGGTGACGGTATTGAAATAGGCTGTCTCGGTAGCTTTTCCAGGTAGTTGCACAGGCTAGGAATCCGCTAAATTAGTTGCAATATCTTGTGCTACTAAATCTGTTCTGACCACATTAATTTATATGTCATCTTGTGGCCAGGAGAAACATTAAAGAGAGATGTTGTCAGCATATGCAGGGAAATTCGTAACTTCATGGTGTCAGGTTTGGTGCTGTCCCAGCTTCACTCATTAAGTAGCCGTGGCATTTCCAGAGACTGAGTGTGCCTGTGCGTGTCAAGCTTCTCAGTTTGATGTCATTCTTGCGATGGATGAGTAGAAAGAGCATCTATCCACGAGCTGCAAAACTGAAGGTAGAGGCTGAAAACTTGGTTTCTGCTGCGTGGCAGCTTGAGCTTCACCGCTTTCTTGTCGCTTCGTGACCTTTCCAGGTTTTCCAGGCTTGGCAGGGTAGCAGAGGAGTTGGTCTTGAGAATCGAGCTGCGTAAGACAATAGGTTTTCGCTCTGAGTAACTCCGCGTGGCGCAGAGGATGTGGGGTGCTGGGGGCGCTTAGAGGCATGTGCGCTTGTTCCATGGAATAGCCATGCTGTCGGCGGTGAGTCTTTTATTATGCAATATGAAATCCCTTTAAATTAGCTTGGTGTAGCCCTCCCCCCTATTCTTAGGAGAGCTTGGTGCCTGTTGTTGCTGCCTAACTTCTACCTTTTTTCTGAAACATGCGTTTCTGCTTTTACATCTGTACGCGCCCATAGGACTGGCTCCTGCCGTGATACAAAGTACGAAAGGCAAAAGAGCTAATGCAGTAATCGAGGTTTTAAATATTTCAGGTGGGAATGGGCAAAACTTCGGCAATGATTAGTTTCCACGGTGGTGGTTGCTGCAGGGAATTACATTACATCTGTTATAATCACCTGCATGTCTCAGTCCTGTAGGTGACCAGATGCTGACAAGCAGCGTAAACGTTTGTTGTCATTTTTTCTGTGGAATTTTCCTTTTTCAGTACAGATGTAGAGGCGTTTTTTTTTCTCTCCCCCCACCCCTTCTTTCTGCTGCTGTGCCCGATGCAGATGAGTTCAAACCTGATGGCTTTGAAGATAACGGCAGGAGAGAGTGCGTCATGTGGCGACGGCACTCACGCGCCGCTCGCCGCTGCCACACTTTCCAGCTGGATGAGACACGCTGGTCTTTTCCAGGGGTATCGCCGCACAGGCTATTTTTAGAGATGGCACATACGACGCATTGTGCAATTATCAGTACCCGCTGCTGGGCTCTTCATTTTTTCCCTTGTATGGTGATGAGGTTTTTAAGGTGTTTACCTTTCTCTTTAAGAGGTAGACGGATTTCTTTTTGATTCTTTTAACCACTTGCGGAGCTGCTCTGTGGAGGCTGTGGGGTTGTGTTTTCTGTACACAGACCGAAGGGAACAGTCCTGCATGTGGCCGCAAAATTAGGATTTGTACAAGTGACCGAAGCAATGCAGTTACGATTTTCAGCTGAAGAGCTCTAACAACCTGTTGGGTTTCGTAGCAGAAGACCTGCTACCTTGGGAAACCCCCAGCTTGTTGTTGTTTTTTTTTTTTTTAACTTTCCCACGGCAAACAAACTGCACTCAGGCATTCTTACAGTTGTCATAAAGTCTTTCTATGGCTTGCAGTTTCTGGAGTCTTTTAAACAACCACCTCGGCCGTCGCTGCTCCCTGTGATGTACAGGAGGTCCTGTGAGACAGCGGCGGCAGATCCCGGTCAGCCGGTGACGCCCTCCCACACAGCCGGGGGGAACGGCGGGTGCTTAGGGATGTGGTGCAGCCCCACGGTAGGAGCAGAGCTGAACAAAGCCGTTGACTGCTGGCTTATGCCTGTCGCTTGCTGGAGGAACAGAGCTGGCCAGTCGCAGGCTCATTAAGGCATTGCTCGAATAACGCAAAAACATTAGCAATGGAGATTTGCTGTAATGGTGTATTTTAAGTGCGTCTCTGCTCTGCCAGCTTCACTTTTAATGCACTCGGTTAAGGAATGATTTGGAGGTTGGTGCTAATGGATGAATCTTCTGGAAAATTGGAATTTTCAGATAAGATTGACACTTTGGAGTGAGAAATATAAATCTAATGGGAGTATTTCAGCAGAGGTTTGTAATTAGGAATGAATGGAGGGAATTTGTACGCGCAGTCTGCAAAAGGGCACAATGGAAGGTGAAATTGCACCCTCTGCGCTGAATGAGGGATGAAAGCCAATGTATCAGTGTCATGGCATGACAGTGTAGAGTATAAATGATACTGTCACTGAGTGCTGCAGAAGGTATCAAGGGAATTCCACTCCAGTAAATTACATTACTTAGACAGACCTGAAGGCATTGTGTCTGAATGATTGGAGGGAAAAAAGCTTGTCAGCACAAAGCAGAAGATATTATAGAACAACTGGCTGCAGGGTTGGAAAGCAGTGTTTTTCTGATGTTTACCATGCAAAGCTCTTCAGATGTTTTTTTGAATTTTTTTGGTTGAATTACAAATGTATTGATGAAGCGATAGTATTTTTTGAGATGGTGTTCGGGGTGGATAGCAGCCTGCAGCAAAAGGTTGAGCACGTACAGCTCCCATTTTTTCAGTAGGAATTGGGACTCCTTCAGACTTGGGAAAAATCTAGTTGTGTGTTCCCAGCTCAAGCAGTGATCTTTATGCATTGCTTCATTTGGCTGACGACTTGGGTTTTTGACTGGATTTTGGTTATGGGGTAGTTCTAGCATAGGTTTGCGGGGAGAGGAAGGTTGTTACCATTCTCACTAGCAGTGTGTGGGGCTGGATTGTGGTGAGCAGCAGCAGATCACAGGACACAAACTTCATGGTCTCATTTAGAGGCAGTCAGCATGGCGAGGTCTGTGATGCAGGCGGCTAGGAGCATGATGTCATGGTGACAGTGCAGCAAAAATCCAGAGACTTCATCCCTTTCAGCCTGCATCTGCGGGCGCATCATACATATGTGTGCCTCAGACTGTTTTGCTCGTTGCCCACCCAAACCCACTGCTAACGCCGCCTTGCTTCCCCTAGCCACAGTGATGGTGTTGAGTGGAATAGTTATTTCTTGCCTTTTTTTTTCTCTGTAATGGCTTATTACATCCACCCTCACAGGGGCAGTACCTCAGAGACGGGACTTAACTGCTTCTCTGTCTCTGACCTTACATGCAGACAACACCTACAAGCTCTTGTCATTTCCTAGTGTGCTCGTGGGTGAGACAGCCCAGCTCCCACAGTTCTCCCAAGCTGCCGCTCAACGATAAAACAGCTTCTCCCTGAAGACGCTATTTTCATTCCTGCGGCACGTAATAAGCCCTCCCTGCTTTGGGCTTCTTGTAAAACTTCAGCAGACTTTGTACTGCTTAAAAACATATTTTTCCACTTGCCTACTCGTCAAAACCATCACTGAAAGTGCATGCTGTAAATAGTGATAAGGGAGTGGGCTTCATTTGTCCTCTCCAAAACTTGGATTCTCAGCAAAGCCCACACATGGCAGGGGGATGGACATGCAGCACAGTTAAATTAGCAGTCCTTAGCGTAGGCTTCTTTGCCTAGAAATACCGTTTCAAGTTGTGGGGGCATTAACCACGAAATATGGCAAAACTGAAGGGTACTGACTCTGGGAAGGCTGCAGTTCAAATGCTTCCATGGAAATGGCCCGTCCTCCTCAGGATGGAGGATTCAATCCTTCTAGCCCCTAGCTGGAAACCATAGCATCAAACCTACAGGCAGTGTGGAAAAGCAGTGAAGCATCCATGGAAAAGAAGATGGCCTGCGTGGGGTGGGATTCAGTAGTAGAGCAATTTATTAGCAGGTCCTGGTCATAGCCAAAGGTGAGTGGGAGGAAGCACCGTGTAATTTGTATCTATACTTCCCACATTAGAACTGGGCTGGAGTGGCCCAGGGTGTAGGACTGTGTCTGTCTGTCTCGATAAAAAGGGGTGTTAAGATGTAAGAGATGTAAAGTTTTTCCTTAGACTGTCGTTGCCACGGGAAACTACTATGCCTGCTTAAGCACTCGTTTGTAGTAGTATTAAAAATCTGCCGTCGCTTACTTCTCCTGTGGTATTTTGTGTCAAAAGCTGGCATTTTGACACTTTTTTTTTTTTGCATGTTGGGAAAGCAAATGCTATTTCTTATATTCAGTGTCATTCCTGCGGTCATGATTGAGCCACGTTTTCAGAGTGTGGCTCTTTGTAGTCATCCATCAATCAACAGAAGACCCATTTGTTCTCGCTGCCCTAGCTATCCGTATGATGCTGTTTTCCTCTTCCCACGCTGGTCCTGTGGCACGAACGCCTATAACCAGCACCTGTGAAGTCACCAGGATTACCCATGGGAGTGACAGATGCAAGACGGACTTCAAATGCTGCAAAGTACCGTGATTGCAAGAGTGGGGTAGAGGGGGAGAAGGAATGACCAAACTCTACACCTTAGGGAAGACTGAGAGACTAACCAGTATTGCTTTAACGGAGAGAGATACTGAGCCCGCTCAGTCAGATCTGTATCCCCCGGCAAATGTATTTTGTTGTGTAAATGGCTCCCTGCTGTCCCAGAGGACTATCACTATCTCTTCCTATCTTGTACAATGGATTTCTAAATAGTCGGTCTTTGTGCAGGAAAGTTGTGGTTCAGTAAGCCCAGCTTGCTAACAAGTCAATGGTTTAATCTTAATTCTCACTGCTAGTGCTTTTGATAACACAGGGCTATAAAGTTTGACATAGCAGAAACTTCTCTATAAACTCGGATTTGCTTGCCAAAAAGTCAGCCCATTACCGTTAATTCCCCTCTTATCATTAGTGTTATTAAACTGACGATTGATGTGTAAAAACTGCCATTTGCATGAAGTTCCCAAAACTGCATTAAAAGAGACTTTTGTTCTGACTTGGTAAAGAGAGTGGGGGGGGAAGCAAAATAACGCTAGTTCTAACAGCAGAGATGTTCATATAAAGACATGTTCTGAACAATAACATCGTTTATCCGTGTATGACATAAATACATCGGAATTTAAATAATGAGAGATCTTGTGAAATGCAGCAAAACGCACACCACTGGCATTGTGAAGTTTCCCTTCTCTAAAGCCCTGTTCTCAGGGAAAAGCAGCTTTACTTTTGCTTTGAAAATCCATTATCATAAGCCTTTTTTTTTTAAAAACACTTGTCTTAGTGCAATATTAAAGCAATTTTATACCCTAAGAGCAGCTCTTCCGTAAGGTAAAGTGCAGTCCCATGTGTGTATGTAATTGCGGTCTATAATACTTCTCACAGTCCTAATTTCCCCAAAATTAAGAAAACCACTCACCTTTTTAGGCTTTCCTTTTCCTAATTATTTTTTGTTCTACCTGTTTTTCTTACCCAAAAGATCCTTTTTTAAAAATCCCTTCTTAGGTGAAATAAAAAAAAAAGGCACAGAACGCTTTCTGGATTCATTGCAAAACACTGCTTGAAGGAAGCATTTTAAGAGTTTAGGTTAGAAAGTTTCTGCCTCTTTCAAACTGCATGGGTGACATTACTATTTTGGGAGGCAGTGCCATCTGCTTGTTCAACCAAAAAGCAGGGAAGATGTTCCTAGTTCTGGCACAGACTTTTGGGTTGATTCCACACAAAATTCCCGACTGATCTTTGCTTGCACTTGCCCCCTCTGTGAGCTGGGGAGAGCAAGGCCACTCACCTTGTCCACCTTCACAGCTCCCACGGGAAAGGTGTTCAGCTCGTGGTCCACGATTAGTAAGACGTGATTGTTCACAACAGGCACAGTCCGTCATGATGTATGAGATCCACAATTCCTTCGCACGGGTGTTCATGTCACAAGAGCTGTAACAAGGAGAAAAGAGCAACGTAGCGCCCAGCACCTGACATGCTGCAGGTAGCTGCTACCTGCAGGTGAAGAGGGTGTTTGGGGGAGGCTTGGTTGGGTTTTGTTGGAGGAGTTGGGTTTTCGTTTGCTTTTGAGTAAGAAAGAGGAAGGACAAGTTTTCCGGGGTTTTGCTTGCTTTTGGGGAAAAAAAAAGCAGGAGGACAAGGTTTCCTGGAGCACAGATCAGTCATCTACCAGCTAGTGCCAGTGTAAGGGGTGCGGGGACTACAGAGGACAGTAAGACTAGGTGGGGAGGAATGGCAGGACTTGAAGGGAGTGTAGATGGGTTGAAGGAAGAGGTTGACATGAGTAGGAGCAAGGTGGAGTCTATGTAGTATGTACTGCGAGTCTGTGGAAATCGCACAGGGGAACATGGAAATGTGAGGTTGCTGTAGTCCTCCATAGGTGATGAAAATGTTTCTCTGAGATAAGAGAGATTTAAGTCTATGTTATATTTGCAAATACACATGTATCATCATTACAATATCTTCCTGACTGGCAAAATGTTTCATCCGATCTCTGTTGACAGAAAAGATTGCCTACTGATAATTGCTTTGCTTAACTGTCTGATAATACGCCAGAAATGAGAGCATTCTTTGTTAGGTCATCTTCAATTATGCATGTACCACCTGTCAGCTTTAAATCTGGAGAAGATTCGTTTTCTCATTGGATTTAGAGTAGGGAAAAGAAGGGAGCCTTCAACAAGAGGACTAGGCTGTTGCAAACAGTGTGCCTATGGGGGAGTTTCACAAGCAGTCTCCTCATCTTCCCTGGTTCTGGATACCGCTGTTGGCACTTGCAGAAATATTTGAAATATTGCCTAAACTAGCTGCCGTAGCGATGGTTTTCACAGGAAGAGGATTTCAGACCATCTGTTGCATTTCCTAGTTTTCCTTTTTCCCCATTTCAAAGGGAGAGGGAGTGCCGAGGTGGGGGAGGACACGTGGGAAGTTGTGGCTCCTTTGGCAGTGCGGGGAGGAAATCCCCCCTGAAAGGCCTTGCGAGTGGGTTACTGCCGCTGATTAAAGTGCACAATAAAACTAGTCAGACCAATGAAGACATGCCAATCTAATAGGACACTAAGGGCTCAAAAGACTGAGAAACAATGAGGGTGGGTGCTTTGTGGAAGACTGCAACAGGGAGGGATGGTAAAGGTCTCTTAGGATATTAAATTAACGGGGTTGCCATTACCGGGCCTACTTACGATATTAAAAATTACATTGGAGAGGAAATTTTATCTTTGTACAGGGTGGGGAGACAGTAATTGTTCGGGAATAGTTGAAGGGATTCTCAGTTCAAAGGGGAATACTAGCTGTTTATTTGGTACAGTAATAGCTTTTAGGAATCTCCTGGGTTTTCTGGTCTCCAAGGCCAGTCTGGAGAGCAGGGAAAGGATGGTTGTCTGTCCTCTGAAATGCACTGTTTGTACGAGAAAACGGGAATGGTCTTTGTTAAACTTCTCACCTGCTTTTGGCAGAAGAGAACATCACCTGTGGTGTCAAATGTTGGTCCTGCTGCTTCTTACCTATGTGTCCGAGTGGCCCACGCTTCCCCCTCTCTGGGATTTTGGTTTTCCAGCTTCTGTCATCACTACCTCAGCCTCCTGGAAAGAATTCCTCAGTTACAGTGGTTAGCTGACACTGATCATTCTTCGTGGTAATACCTTCAGCCAGTGCTATTTCTGAAAATCGGGGATTTGGAACAGTAGGTCAATTTGTAAAACAACAAGAACGAGCGAAGAGGGACAGATGGCTCTGGATGCAAGAGCATGTTTCTGTTCATCTCCCATTTGGCTTTTGCTGATGCTTCATCGTCGCACGAGCATTTGAGGCTGTCGTTTTGCATTGGTTAAGCAGTAGATGCTCCTTTGCTGCAAAGATTGTCTTATGGCACTTGTCATGTCCCCCCTTCCGCTCCCGTGGGGCTCCAAGGTAGGCTCCCTCTGCAGAAGCTGGCAGTGCGTTTGCAGCCAAGGACATGGAGAGAGCATGGGAGAAGAGTGGTTTTTCTGCTTGGAAATCTGGCTGTGTTTTTCCTGACCTTTTCTCCCAGCGACTCCCCTGCATGAAGCTTGCCTGATTATTCCTTGGCTCAGGATAAGGTTGCCAGACTCACCTTTCTTTGTTATTCCTGTGTAAATGATGACAACTTCTCCGTCCTCTGTTGTGGTGTGGGATTTTGCTCAATTCTTAGACAGAATCCGATTGATTCAGACTTGCTTGCTTCTCTCTGTCTGGATAGTGGTTCCAGTAGCATCACCTGGATGTAGCTGAACTTTACAGAGCTGAAACGGAAAAGGGTGGGGGGGTGCCATAACCTTTTTTTGCTCGCTCATGATTCATTCAGCCTTTCTTTCTAGCCTCCTATTGCAAGCTAAAGGGCTCTCCAGTCTAGCAGTTGTCACTGGAAGACACCTTTCCCGTACAGGCTCCTTTGTTAAGTATGAGAGTGTATGGATCTCATTATCCTTGTGCTACTGCTGAGTTGTGCAGCACCACTGGGCACTGCAGCAGGCGTCCCGTTCACCAGTTCGAGGGGCAACCATACTTGAGTGAATGAAGTACTCTGCTTTTGTCTCTGAGAAACGGGGCAATTAGATGAGTTTTAAGGATACCTTTAAGGATTAAAGAAATATTTACTTAAAACCAGGCTTGAAATAATGAAGCAAAATTGCCCCCACAGAAAAAGAAAACAACAGCATGCCCTAGCAAGGATTTTTCTGAGCTCTTCTAGCTTACGAGATGTGGCTTACATAGTCCCCAGGTCTGGCCAGTCCTGGGGGCTCTTTCTTGCCCTCTGTTTCATGGATGATTACTTAAACTACCCAG
Organism: Sagittarius serpentarius; assembly: GCA_034782735.1. NCBI lineage: Eukaryota > Metazoa > Chordata > Aves > Accipitriformes > Sagittariidae > Sagittarius > Sagittarius serpentarius. The sequence continues at coordinate 12,599,237 of JAVKLA010000014.1, read as the reverse complement.
AGCAGTTTTTCTGGAAAGCCTTCCTGTTCTCAAACCCAGGATGGCATCATTTCCCTTGTCCCCTCTTACGACTACCTGCTCCTTTTCTCTTCTGGACTCTTCGGTGGAGCTTGCCCAGGTGCCTTGGTCACAGGAGGGGCTTCAGCTGTCTTCTCCATGTCTCACAGAGACACTTGTTTAACATTCTCTTGTAACCCTTGGTGTGTTGCTGGTTTTAGGCTTTATGGTTTTTCTGTCTCATTTCACTCTTAAAAACGCTACAATAAAACTTTTCACGTGTCAGATTTGGTATCTGTTACAGTAGAGACTTCATACAGGATTCGTACTTTTCCTTCCACAGCAGTGCAACAATACTTGATAGTGAAGCTGGTGAAATTCAGAGCGATGTGTTTACATTGAGATATCCGAGTATATACACTGCTAATTTTAAGAGGAAGGGGAACCCTTCATGGGATAATGAGTTTTGCCATATTTATAGACATGACCTCTTGCTGAAGCGTGTTTTTCCTGACTCCGAGTTGGCTGCTGACAGCCGGTATTACAAGAGTTCATTGTGAGCCTCATGGTCTGTGTGTGCTTATGTATACACAGCACAGACAAGACGAAGCCACGGAGAGATAATGAAGGCAACAATGCTAAACCCTGTAGCAGCGCCTGGTAGTGAAGCATTTGAACAACCAACGCGGGCTGAATTCCAGCTCCTATGTAGGCTGTAACAGTCAGGAGAATCACCTTGTCCTTTAACTGATTTTACCAATCTGGACGAGTAGCCAAGAAGTCAAGGTAATCATCTCTCCCTTACCTTACAGGCCTGGCAGTGGCAGCACAAGCTCCTAAATCAGGTGGTTTGCCTGTACCCCCACGGCCTGCCGGTAAATGGGGATACTGCTGTGGCTCCCTACATGCCCTTTTGAGGTGTAGAGGCAAAGCGGTGCGTGGATCGCATCCGTAGCGCAGTCAGGTTTTGCAGTCTTTCCGCCGCAAGTCAGTTGGCAACACAGTACTGTAGATCGATGGTAAATACATGCAACCTTCTCGAAAAGTTCAAGTGGGCAATCAGAGCAAGGCAAGTGGTTGCTTTTACACTTCAGTTGCAGAGCGTTTGTGGAGGGATTTCAAGGAAAATTCTTGGTAGCAGGAAGCTGCTGCTGCAGGCATTTGATGAACGAGCTACGTAGTCATCTTGTGCTCCTAGTGCCTCCGTCCCCGGGCTGCTTAATAAATGCGTGAGCACGGCCATGATCAGCCAGGCTCCATTTCTTTCGCCTATGCTAACGTGCCGGTATTTTATGTCATTGAGTGAGGAGGGAAAGCGGTGATATGAAGCCTTTTTTCCCTTCCCTTTAAATAGGATTGATGACCACAGCTTAACAGCATTCCAAGAAAAAGACATTTGATCGAAGGTGGCCAGAGCCTCCCCTGAGATGCTGCATAAGGATGTTCATCCTGATAATAACTTGCCTTTGCCATTTTCAGAGCAGACATTCCTATTGCAAATCCCGTGTCAGCTTGCTGCAGTCAATGTGCACGCACATATATAAAGGTACCGCTTTGATTTCCCTCCAGGCTGCCTCCCCTCACTTCCCACGCAGGCCCAAGGGCTGCACGGGATGCCCATGCCACCAGCAGCTCCATCTCAAGGGTGTTCCTCCAACAACACCCGCTTGGTGCCCTTCGGTGCCCCTTCAGCCATGGGGGGGGTCTGCTCTGCTGTGCGGGAGCACTGGTGGGCTTTCTGCACACTGCAGGCTGGAATTCCCTCTGGGCCACTGCAGTGAATATTGCAGAAACCTCACCAAGCAACGGAAAGTGTCGTGCTTTTATGTGCAAGGGCTTGCCAGTTTGAATCACATCTGTTGTGTTGCAGAGGGGAATATTGCTCTGGTTGCAGTGGGTTAGTGGAGTGCTAGCAAATCTCATTTGCAAGGGGTCCCGGGCTTCAGTCTCATCTCATCTGTCACCAATAGAAGGAATCTACTCTGACAACTTCTGCAAATGCTGGTTTCACTTTTGTTTTTTGCTCCCCAGCCGTGTCCTTTGTTTCTGAAATGCTGTTTACATACCACAGATTTTTTTGTGTGTGCAAATCGATTAGCTTTAATTTCTTTCTCAACTACCTGACTTTTCCCCGTTCCTTCACCAGCATCCTGTTTTTAATTCGCATGATATATGATAATGCGATGTGATATCCCTCCCTAGTTAGCAAAATGTTAGAATAGCTGTTGGCAGCTTCCGGAAGAGTAATTAGCAAGTAGGAATTACTCAAAGATGTGCACACTAGCCTAAGTAGGCATTTTCCAGCTGTCTGCAAGTTCAAAAACTAGTAGGGACTTCTCAGGTTCTAACACAAGATTAATTACTTGCTACTAGAAAAGAACACTTTAAAAAATGTTTAGTGTGCAGTCAGGGCTACTGTGTTTTGTTCCTTAATTTGGAAGTGGGCATCTTTGTCACAAAGAACAGGATTTTTACAGTATTTGGTAGTCGCTTTCCTGAGGAGGCGAGCCTTTCCGTTACAAGGGGATGTCAAGCTCAAACTCAAAAATAGTAAGCTGCCTAAGAAAGCGCTTAGGGCTTTGTGTACATCAGTTCTCACGCCGTGGGGCATAGCGCTGCCTTCCATGGGGACGGCACAATGCAAGCGCCTTTGTGCTGGCTGCCCAAGCCAGGATCCCCAGCTCCATATGCATCCCAGTGTGGCCCAGGACATCAGCATTTCCTTTCTGTCTTTCTAATGTGCAGGAGTTTCTGTCCACGATGCTTTCTTTAGAAAGCCATTTGCACTGCTGTGCCTCTGTTTTGCATGAAGAAGCCCACGTAAATCAAAGATAGCCGCACAGCTGCACTAAAAGCCTCCTTTTTATCCACAGGCAGCTATTGTCCGCCAGCTTTTATTTCCCCTCTTTCCTATTCTGTTGCTCCTCCAGGATCAGCCTGAGGGTGGCTGGATTTTTGTTTGCTCCCTGCCATAAGGTAGTCAGTCTCCAACGGTGCAATGGAGAGAGGGGGCAGGCAGAGGGGAAGCGTACAGCTGGTGCATTCGGACTGCTTGACAGTTTTATTTTAAGCTCAGGCTCTTCTTGCCACCTCCGTAGCCTCTTCTGCTCTCTGCCTTTCGCTTGACATCTCTTGTGCCTAATTCTCTAATCGGCTGGATTATCATCTCTTGGCACCGTGTCCTCACCTACTCTCCAGCCTCTCACCAGCGATTACTCCTCCCCTCTCATCTCCTCTCTACTCTGACACTTCTCCCTGTTTGCTTCTTTGAGTGCCTGCGACTTTCCCTCCTCTCGCCTCCCGTTGAAAAAGCATCATCCCACCTCCAAGTGGGGGAACGGACAGTTTCCAGGAACCTTTTTTCTCAGTGTCACCTCCATTCGCACTGCTCTTTCAAGCTCCTTGGCAGTCGTTTCCCCTCTCTGTTCTGGGCAGCAAAACCTCTCTCTGCCGCCTGCCCACTTCTGCTCCCCCCCAGCATCCTTACATGCTCGCTGTAATAGGCAATGGCTTTGTCTCTGTCTCTTTTTGCTCACTGAACACACTGGAAGATAGCCACTCTTTCCCACGATTCATTCCCTTGTTTTCACCCATGCCCGGACTGGGCTCCTGCCACCTTGCTGCAGACCCTTCTCCCTTGAAACTTCTCCAGCCATCCCTCTTCCACCTTTCCTTCTGTGTAACTCTTGATCCATAAGCTCTCAGCCTCTTCAGCCTCTTCTTTCTCTGAGGTAAGCCTGGTCCTTTCCCTTCTTTTATCTTGGACCCTTCCAATTGTCCAAAATAATGTGACTTTTAGCATCCTTGTGGATGTTGCTCCTGGCTCTTCCGCATCCCTTCAACTTTTCACCATTGCCTTTGGATTAGTCCCATTTCAGAGCTTTTTTCGCACATCTTTTTCCTCCTTTATTATTACTAAAAACATTTGCACAAATATCCTTTTCAGGATTTTAATTTCTTCTCTTGATTATGCTCCTTTTGGAAAAATTCTTGCTGCAAATAATACTGAGCCACCTAATTTGTGCAGAGTTAAAGGAATGTTTCCTCCTTGATATAAGTCTCAGTAGCTCTATTGATAGAACTGGCCCAAAGACCCTTTTAATAGAGATCATGTCATTTTTTAATGTTTGGAAAGCTCATGCCAGGCAACGTGGGCTGTTCCAGAAACAAGCAATGACAATAATACGTATTTTCTAAGAGATATTAATTCAACATTGTGCATATGTGTGCACATATTTATACATACACACATGTACATGTAAACACATATGTAACTATATGCACATGCATATACATGTCTGTTTTTAAGACACTGTATTGGAGCATAGTGTGCTGTGATGGAAAAGCGTCATGTCATTCATAACAAAGTCGTGACTGTCCTGTATTTCATCAAGCAACAAGTGGTTTTTAAAGAATTTTAACATTCCTTTGGGCATACAACCAAACTGTGTCTTACTAGGACTTAAATTCTTGAAGTAATGGCACGAATCTGTAGCTACACTTACCTGATCTTGACTTCGGCTAAATATAAATTACCTGAGCCTATTTCTACAAGAGTTGAATTGGGCTAATGGCAAAATCTTCATCTAGTCTGATAGTGGAAAATTGTCTCTTCCTTCCATGAAGCTATGTCACTATGTGGTCAAGTTTGTCTAAAAAGACTGGATTTGGTCCTGCGTAACAATATTTACATTCTTCTGACAGCCCAAGAAACACAGTACATTGATTTAGTTAAAAGATTTGTGGAGTCACTTTTTTTTTATTATTTATTTTGTATTGCAGCCTGCAATATAGGTTAGGTACAGTTAGGGTAGGCAGAAGTTGAGGGGGAAGAAGTAACAAAAACTTATGCTTGTTTTTGTTTTTGCGTTGCGGACTATTTTCTTTTACATGTATACAGAGAGACAAACTCCCTGGCAAGCGCTAGAGTTTGCCATCTAGGCTGGTCCCCTTTTTAACACAAAAATTGCTGTAGGGGGTTGCAAGCACTGGGAAGTATTGATTGTTTTCTAGCATGCTATTTGTATTATATATTGTAGTTAATAATTAGTAATGCTTTTAGGTTAGTTTCCTCTGAAACACTAATCAATGAGCTTTATAGATCCCCCGCTTTATACATAAACATGTCAGTCTCCAATGGAGCAAAAGAGTTTTAGTTTATCCCAGATTGTTTATATTGTATAATTATTAATCTGTAGTTTAATCTCCTTGTCTTCATGCTTTTATGGCTTGATCCTGCTTGTTGCAGGGGATCTCAAATCTCATTACAGGGTATGGATTAAAGGCACTCAACACCTTGCCAAATAAGTGCTGGAATGTGCCAGCTAAGTCCCCTTGCATGTAGACCTCCCAGTGCTTCTCGCTCTACATATACACCAGAAATAGGACTGACTGCCTTGTATCTTGTCATTTCCCTCTACAAAGCTGTATTTTGCACCACACAGGAGGTTTGCCAGACTTCAGGTGTACAGGGTCACAGTTTTCTTGCTGTGATGTTTCCTCAGCCTGTAGTTGGAAAACCACCACCAAAGTATTTCAGCTGAAGGGGAAGTAAAAAGGAAAAAAAGGTTGAAATTTTGTGTTGATTTTCTGGTGTTGATTTTCTGATGTTCAACATTTTTTTGAGCTCTTCTAAAGCTCTGGTGCCCCCATGCTGTGGAGCAAAGACATGAGATCTCAGCTGAAGAGTGGGTTTGGGGCCACAAGTGCAGCCGTTGCTGTTGCTATTCCCATGGAAATCCATCTGACCGGCTAGAAACTTTGGAAAAGAAAGCCCAGGGCAGCTGATGGCTTCTGCTTAATGCTGCCTCAGAAATCTGGTTTCTGACAAAACAGGGGGACCTGCAGAGCTGTGCTCTGCTCGCTGCATCCGTATTCGGTGCAGCGTTGTGGACTGCTCGGCTGTGATTTTGCAGACCAGCGATGGCCAGCCAGTGCTGCCTGGGAAGCAGAAATCTCATGGCTCCCGCTCTCCCCCGACCCGCGCGGACTCGAGGGTCAGGTTACACAATGGCAGCTTTAGTTTGTTTAAGGTAAGGAAATTGTGCATAGAAGCTGTTAAAAAAAATATAAGGTTGTCAAGTCAAGTGAGAAATGTTGTAACATCGCCGGTTCAGCCTTCAGTTGGATCCTGTGTGCATGCAAATTTGACAGTCTTTAATTGCACGTCTCCAAGATCTATGGAGAATATAGCTTCTCAATTCACATCAGAAAAAGCACACAGACTTTTTTCTTCTCAGAAAAAAAAGCATTTGCTTGTACATCAAATACCATTATCTCTTAAAGACTGTCCAGACTGTAGGTATGGGGTATGTTCCATCAGCCAGGCAAAGTTTCCATTGGTCACAGCTGCCTGAAACACAGCCCTGAGCAAACCTGCCGTGGTCCTGAAAGTAGTGTGGCAATGGTGATTGCCACTGTAGGGACAAGGTCCTCACTGGTTTGTTTTGTGTTGCCCTCGGATATGGTACAGTCAGGTGTTCTGGAGTGTCGGTCCCCTTGTGAGAGGAGAGAGAAGGCAGAAGGTAGCAGCAGCTTGCACTCACCACACTGCTGAGGGTGGAGAACAGCTTGGGGTTTTGTGGGTGTCCAAGCTATGGTCTGCAGACACTGTGGGGAATGTCTGGCTTTGGTGGCCTCTTCCTCTTCCAATAGTACATTCCCCTTGAAGACGAATGAGCAAATGGGGGCTGTAAACTAACTATAGAGGGGGAGAGTGATGTCAATAAATACTCAACTGCATAAACAGCCTTACGGTGCTTTCAGTATATAAGTCTAAACCATTAGAGTTGTACAAGAATCACATTGTTTGACTTTTTATTAGCCATGTTCTTGGCATTATGGGAGAGGCACTGGCGAGAGTGGCTCATGAGCAGGAATCCAGAAGAGTTTCAGTAGAGTGGTTCTCTTAAAAACAGACTGGAAAATAAAGGTTTACAACTTGTTGCATGAGAAAATGAAGCTAGAAGGGAAGCAGTTTGTCAAACTCTATTAATAATTTGTGGACAGTCTTGAATAATGTGAATCACGGGGCCTCAAATCCTGTGCAGTGACCTTCTGTAAGCAGAGCACACTGCCTGCCAGGAGATTATAAATTTATACATGCACTGTACTCAGAACTGAAAAAGATGTTTTCCAAAGTTAGAACCTGTTGTGTTGGCATAACATTACATTCAAAGTAAAAAGCGTTGAATGCACTGGGAATTGTTGAAGAATATTCTGCCAGCTGCTCAAAATTATGATTTTACACTGCCATCAATAACAAAAAACGTTACTCTAATGAGAAGCCATTCTGGTTAAATGAAGAAATAGAAGTCGTGATAAAACATTAATTAATTGAATATCAAAAAAAGGAAAATAGAAAAGGCAGAAATCTTCCCTAGATGGTTTTTGTATTTGAAAGGGTGGAAGAGGATGTGTCCATCCTGTGCGGTGATGTGGAAAGAAGAGAAAGTTTGCTACTTATAGCAAAGGAGGATCTGAGACAGGCAGGAGTGGTTGAAATTAAACATTTTCACATCCTAGTAACTTTTACATCCAGGAATCTTAAAGGAGGTAGCTGAAAAGCTCTGTTAAGTAGCTGTTAATTTATAATAAGTCTTGGGAAACGGGAAATTCCAGAAAATTGGAGGGCTGCCAACTGTATTTCCGATATTTCAAAAAGATAAAAGGGATGTCCCGGGGAACTGAAGGCTGGTTTAGCTTGACGTCAGTCCAGGGTAAAATAGCGGAACAGCTATTTCAGGATCTGTCAAGAGAGAACTTGGAGGCTAAAGGTATAGATAATTCAAGTAACACTTGAAGAGAGAGCTTGTCAAACAAACTGCTGGTTTTCTTTTCTCTGTCAGGATTGCAAGTCTGCGTGATAAAGGCAGCTGTTGATATTGCCTTTAGGAGGCCAGATTAGGTGGTCCTTTCTGCCTTTGGGGTTTGTGAACTGTATAAGGAATGCCCTCAGATTAAAACTCCCATGACAGAGTGCGCTAATTCAAACAGAGATAATCAAGCCACTCTGTTTTCCTGGGATAAAGCGTGGCTTAGTTTTTGGTTTTGTGTGTTAATCTCCTATTTGATTTGATTTGATGGCTTTTGCAGCTTTTAAGTGTGTTGAGTACATTGTAGTTCTGTGCAGGCAAAGAAACCAAACAAACTTCAAAAAGCTGCATGAAAAGCTCAACAAATAATGTAAGTATCCTCAAACAGAGATAAAATCCAAGTTCTTCTTATAGCAGCCTTTGCAGCTTTAATCCCTCATTCTTTACCATGGCAAAGAAGCTTTCATAAGCGCCTCTGGATCTCACAGGAGAAGGAAAGCTTGTCTTTGCCTTCTGCTGTCTTTGCAGTCCTCTAAAACTATAGGTGTAGATGCTATGTTGGCTGTACTCACCCTCAGAACCAGGACCCAAATGCATCAAATCTTTTCTTTCTCTCTGGGTTCCTTCAGGCTGCAGTTGCACATAGTCAAAATGCCCATTTCTGTTTCACATCTTCTCCTTACCTCGGCTGTAGCGTAGGTGTTGGCAGCAGAAGTGATTGCTTTCCGTGCGCCTTTCTCCATGGTATGATTTATTGTCCACAACAGGAAAGACACTTGAGTTCCAGAATAGGGACTGGTCCATGCATAAAGGGACTTTAAACAGGAATCTAGGCATGTGCCAGACTATGAGGATGGTGGGAAGGCCTGCAACTCCTGCTTAAGCCTTCTGATAACAAAATGACAATTCCCTCGAGGATAAAAACCACTGTCAGAATCCCTTGGCGTAATCCAGGTATCCCCTTGGCACTTGCTCTAAGTTTCTAAATAGTCATTTGAGTGACCTTCTCATCATTTGATGGTTAGAAAAACGTGAAAATTTTTTGCATGTGTAGATAAGCCTTCCAAGGTTCAGACCTGTAAATCTGTAGATTGTAACACGGTGGTCACTAGAATTTATTTATTTATTCATTTATTTTTAGATTAGTAAAAATCTATGATTTAACCATAAGGAAACATTTTTCTTTCAGTACATATGTTGTCAAAGGAGAACATTATTGTGGGTGTCCGTTTGGTTGTGGAAAAAGCTGCAGAAGCAGATAGCAGCCCAGTCTCCAAGTAGAAGGTGACACCTGTATTCTTTCCCAAGAGCAGAAGGTGCGAAGTTATACCCTGCAAAATTCTGTCCCAAATTTAACCCGGTGACCTACTGCATGCGTTCCTGCTCTTCACACATTAATTACAACAGACATGTTCCAAAGGACATGCCAGTTTATGTCCCAAGGAAACATGAAGGATATTCTGAACACCTGCTAACTTGTAGCAAAGATGAAGAGCTTGCATTTTAGGGAAAAAAAAAAAAACAACCGCAGATTTTTCCCATAACGACTGTGTAGTATGACAGGAGAAGTTGGGTTTTTGTCGGTTTTGCAACCTCTACAGTTTGGGTAGTCAAAGACGTTTGCAGTGGTTTTTGCCATACCCTTCCATGCAGACAGAACTTCTTCCAGCAGTTCTGCAGATAGGCTGGAAAAGCAGTAATTAGTACAGCTTGAGAAGTGAAGAGAAAATTAACCAGGAGATGTAATTCTGAGAGAGAACTTTTCTGTTTTCCTCTGGAAAAAAAAATCAAAACCAGTACTCATTTGGAGCAACCAAAAATTTCAAGTACAGAGCTTCAGCACTGAACTCTACTGGAGTTTTTAAAGGCTGGGCTTCCCTGAGAATAAAACATAAAGGAGATTAATAGCTTTTACTCAGATAACTTGTTGGCATAATCTTTCACATTAAAAGGCTGCTAAAAGGAGCAAAACAGTGCTGCTGTCCATAATTTGTAGCTTCCAAACAGTGGTAGTATTGGGTCAATATCAGCCTGGCCTTTGTTCTCGTAGTCATATTAGCAAAAGAGGTTCCAAATATAGAGACAAGTTCTTTACTATCCCAAAGTATTGTCATACTGTCAAGTGGCCTGGATACCTGACCAACCATTTATGCTTCAGCACTTCATCGTTTCAGATGGCATCATAGTGCAAATTATACATACATACACACGTGCACATATGTTCATAGAGGTACACGTAAATTATTTAAAGGTTTAGGAAAAGGAGAAAAGACATATCACTGTATCACTCATCAACCAAAGCCCCAAAATACTCATTTAAAGCAAGGAAGGCAGGACCTAAATCTAGTGGGCCCTTGCCAGACTTTCCAGCAGCCATTTGTGTGGAGACCTTAAATCTTTTTGGAGAGCTCACCAAGCTGGACAGCAAGACAAAAACAAATCACTAGTTTGTTTTTCCCTCTCTGATTCTTTAATCTGGCAATCCTTCTTAGCCAAGAATAACCCAAAAGGTTGTGTCTTTTCCCCAAGGTCCTGAAGTCATTGACCACTTCAGAAAAACATAGTATGTTTGTTTTGCTTGGTGGTTTCCTGGCTCTGTTTCAATGTTGGGCATTCCCCATTCTGCTTTGAATAAGCTATTTTGAGTAGCAGACTTGGTTCCGGTCCCCTTCACCATAGCCTGATACTGTAAAGAGCAATGTGAAAGCCATGAGAAGAGACTATCAGGGAAGAGTTCTGCTGCATTTCTCACCTTCCATGTACATATGTCAGTTGTGTGGCTTCTGAGAAATAAGGATAGAGGACAGTTCTGTTGTTCCTTCCATTTTCCTACCTTGTCTGTGTTTTCCGCCACCCCTTCTACTATGCCTCTCTCCTGAAGGCATCATCATTTATATTTAAAGGACATTGAAAATACATCTTAAATTAAGCCTGACTTACTGAGTGTAGGACAATTATTAGTATAATGATATAATTTTTCCTGAGTCATAAAGAGATGCATGTGTATACTTTGCCTAGTAGGCCTGTGTAGAGTATATATGTCAAAGCATGTACTGTGTGTAAACATTATTTGCATGTTAACTGAAGTCCCTAAAGACTGTGAGCTATCATTACCTTGTTCAGCTGGGTTACTCTCTCAAAAAACAATAACAACATAACCCTCTGAAGTCAATAAATAGGTTTTATCTGTATGTGGAACATAAATCTATTTGGACTCTTCAAAGCAACCTCCACTGGGAATCCCTGCCTCCTTATGGTACCAATCTCTGAACAACCTGAAGCACAATTTCTTTAAAGTAGACACCTGGGTTTAAATAAATATTCATCATGGAGACTGTGGGCATCTTGACATTAATTTAAAAAAAAAAACCCAACAAACAAAAACCAAGATCCATTGCAGAAATGAAGCTGTGGTACATTTCTGTTCATGTGTGCAGTCTGCCAATGGCGAAATCATTGTAAGTAGCCAAAATGCTACAGACAAAAGTTACATTAAGCAGTTCTGTTTAAAGGTCTGCAGGATCAGAAGTCCCTTTTTTTTTCCCCCTTTTTTTCTCTATCCAGTTGTGCAGTAGGGTCTAGGTCCGGTATAACAAAACCAGTAAGTGACTTTTGCAGTGGGACTTACTTCCTACATGAAAGCCTCTGTGCTGTGGCGACGTATGGGCTGTGCAAAAGCAGCCATTCCACGGTCTGGAGAACGCATCCCTGTTCCCTGTTGTTTTAAGCTAAGGAATAAATTTCCAGTATTCTCATCTGCACTTCAGAAGTACGTGAAGTTTGCCATATAGAAACAGGGCTCATGGCCCAGCTCTGCAGCCAGCCCAGGTACTGATGCTTCTGCTTTCTGCCCGTGGTGTAGCTCATCAGGGACCAGTTTGTGGCCCTTGATTCGTGTGCAGCTGTTTCACAATTCAGAGGGTGCTCCCAGGGCTGTGAATGCTTGATGTGTTAGAGCCATGCAGCCTCCTCAGCAATGTGAATTCTTGCCTTTAGGAGATGTGACCAAATGTCTGCAAGGCCCTGCTGCGTGCCCAACCAGACCTGCCTCTCTAGAAGGCCCATGGTTAAATCTTCTCTTGGGTTTCTCTTAGCTATCCCCCTTCCCATTCACGGTCAAACGAAGGTCTTGCTGTGAGGCAGTAGGGTCAGAAGCACTAGCTATCACTATCAGCAGCAACGCTGCCAGCCAAGAATGCTCTGCAATGTCTTTTCCAGTTGTCCATGTATCTTCTGCTTTACAGCAGAAGTTACTTAAACAATGTGAAAAGCTCATTTCTGAAGACGTTCTTGCTAATGGTCCTGGCACCCACAGTATTTTTGGCAGGAGGCAAGCCCGTGTAGCCTGGCGGCCCGCTAGTCTATTTTCAGTTATCTGGGGTGCTCAGAGAAGAAGACATTAATATTGCTGAGGATGACATAGCAAATTACTACTGCTCCCTAACCTTTTTAAATTGCTAACACTGTTGTAATCTGTAATTACAGAAATCAGTGTGAGAATTGTGGCACAGTATAATTATCTTTCCTGATACTTTATTGCTGTATGAATTATTAATCAAAATCAGTCTTGTATAGTATTTGCAGCAACTAAGAAGAATAATGTATAATTAAATTTCGTTATTTCTATTTTTGTGCTGGTGTTTTATGATGTTGTAATTGATAATTAATTGGTTAAAAATTCACACAGTTCTTGGGAGTTTCATATGACTATGACTGCTCGGTATTCAGCATTTATTAATTGAATAATGGGCTCACTGAAGAGACCTTTGTATATAGTCTTCTGTCATTACAGTGAGCTCTCAAAAATGGTGAATTAATCATTAGGCCTTTCAATAGTTTCTTTTTAAAGGAAAGCAGTGACAATATAATCATATCCTTTGTTGTTATAGCTATAATTGAGAGATCGTAATAACCAATTACAAGGATGGTCATTTTAGGAGCTCTGAAGTGTCAGTTATTGATAAATTTCTTTAAAACAAAGTGTTGATTACACAGAACGAGTCTTTTCATAGGGAAAAATATTAGGAGATGGGGAAGGAAGCCTGGAAAATTATTTGCCTCCCACTTGCAGGTTAAAAACAGTGTGTGTTTATCCCTAAAAACTGTCAAGTCTGATGTGCTTTTGCTGCCATTTGTCAGAAGTACAAGTTCCTGTCAGCTTTTTCATTATTTTATCATCATTCTCCCCATTTTTTTCCTAGTACCTTTTGCTAAATGGTTAGGGGAAAAAAATTAATAGAAAACCTCAGAACAAAAGAGCATTTTTTCATGCTGCATCCTATTGAACAGAAATACTGTCAGACGTTTACTTGCAAATCTGCGGTGCAGACTCTCCAGCTGCCTCTAAAGAAAGAGTCATAGATGCGTTCAAGCTGACCACTTCAAGTTATTCCCAAGTGTCTTTTTTGTACTGTTAGTGGAACTGATTGGAAGAATCTGAACTGGAACTAAAAAGAACCCCAGTTCAGTATTGATCCTCTCTTAACACAATCAGGAGAAAGCCGGGAGTCACCTTGTGTAGCAGGATATAATGCAAGCTCCAGCTTCCAAGCAAAACCTGCAGTTCATTTTACACCGCATCAGGTACTGCAGTTCTTAAATGAGAAATCACACAGTGTTACCGGTTGGCTTCCGTACTAAAACGCAGCATTACAGGCATAATGAGATACCTACCGATAAACCTTTTCAGGCCTCTGCCATGAAGTTGTTGGGAGTCCTATGTGCTGCTGCTTACACCTCCTGGGATACAAGTGAGCTTGTTTCATGGGATGAGATGATGCCTTTAGGCCCCCTTTTTCCCCCATCCCCTCCGTCACTGGTGTTTTGCTGTGGAGAGGCTACAAAGACACTTCTGCTGCAGTCAGTGCACCTTCTATGAGTTGAGCTTAACATCTGATGGCTTCTTATGTTCTAAACCCAGCACTCCTCTGGAGCCAGTGGGAGCAGGAACCCCTGGTGTCAGTGACACCCACCACATGGAGTCTTTAGACGGATGTTTTCTACTGCTTGCCCTCAACAGCTTCGTCCCATCCAACTTCGGTGCCCGTTTTAGAGAGGGGAGCGCAGGGCAGCACACCCATCGCTGTCTTCTGCAGTTGGGAGCAGAGGGGGCGAAAGGTCTAGGAGGCATGTGTGGAGGTGATAGATTTGGGGTTTCATCTGTGTTGACATCCATCAAATAATTTAATTCTGAGATAATGGTTAGTAGGTTAGGAAGGATGGATAATACAGGCACATTGCTCTGCCCAGGCAGTTTATTGTTGGCTAGTGCGCTGGAGCATGTGAATATTCATCCCGTGTAAACTTGTACCATGAGTAATGTGGCCCTGGATATTTTTAGTAGGAGTGACTAATCCTTTTACAAATCTGGTGAGTTCTTTGCCCAGTAACATGCAACGGTGGTCAGTTGTGCATATGGTTTATTGCAGTAACTGTGAAATCTCTCAGGAAAAACAAAACAAGCATCTTCCTATGAGTACAGGGTACCATTTCAGTTCATTTCTACGATCTTCCAGCTCTTCTTTTTACAAATTCTCTGTTTGTCTTGCTGCTTTTATTTGGGTGTCCTCTCCTATTTACAGCACTAGAAACAATAAATAGCAGTCCTGCTTTGACCTTTTTATTTTGTATTATTTGTATAGTGTTTATTATTTGTATAGTGTTTATTGAATTGATCATACTTGTTGCGGAGGGCTTTTTCTCTTTCCTTGCCAATAAGCTTTTTCGTTGCTCTCCTGAGGATTTCTTTTGTCCCTCTTTTGACATCACTAATCAGAAGCAGACACTACACAACAGTGTACCACACCAGAAGTAACTATAAAATATATCCCCTTATTAAAATATTTCTCTCTCCCTAAAACAGGTGATGACAGTCTGTCTGTCTCCAGTCTGTCTTTTTCATGAGAGACTCCACACTGGAATTGAGATTCCAGGTCAATGCGTTCCTGTTCTACTGTGACAGTGGTCAAACACTGCAACAGGCAGTCCAGAGGTGGTGTGGGGTCTCTGCCTCTGGAGAGACTGAAAACCCTCCTGCACACGGTCCTGAGCAGCCTTCGCTCGGTCACTCTGCTTTGAGCAGGGAGGCTGGACTAGACGGTATCTAGAGTTCCTCTCCAACCTCAAGCATTCTATTTTTTTTTCCTCTAATTGCCACTTGTGTATAATAGAGTGCCCTGGATTTAGTGCGTCACCTTGTTAGTGTCTAATTATTTTTTATATTAAGTCTTTTTTTTTAATTCCTGGCAATCCTTGTTACCTTTGACATTTGAACTAATTCTGTCATTTTCAGTCTCCCAGTCATGGTCTGTGGACTTCTAGGCCGCTAACCAATGTAGGATCATCAGATAATTCATGTTGAAAAGCTCCTGAGGAGGTTCCTGGCACAACTTCCTGCTCAAAGCAGGTCGGCTCTGAGATCAGAGCAGGTTGCTCAGCACTATATCCAGGCTGGTCTTGAAAACCTCCACGGATGGAGATGACACAACCTCTCCAGGCAACCTTATGTCCAGTCTAAACCTCTGTTGTTTCAAATTGCTCCCGGTGTCTGGCTCCATCTTCTCAGTGACCTCGCTGTAGGAGTGGCAGGCTGCTCTTAGGACCCTGGTATGCCCATCCAAGTACTGAGTGTGCCCAACCCTGCTTCAGGTTCAGAGATCAGAGGAGCTCAGGTGTGTTGCACGGTATGACCATAGGCAGATGTGAGCCAGTACTGCTGCTGTTTGTTTCTGAAGGAATTTCACTGTTAACCTGCTGAAAATTACTCCTGCATCCCTTCTCTGTTGAATACAGTTTAGCCTAAGTGATTTCCAGTCTGATGCAACTTCTCACTTTATGACAACTGAGCTTCTCTAGCAGCCTTTTGCAAAGGTTTTGTCAAAGGATTTCTGAAAGTCAACACTAATTATACGTACCAGTGTTCCTCACTGCTAATTTGACACACTTCAGGAATTCTAATAGAGCCCATCAGAGACATGACTTCCCCTTGCAAAAGCCATGCTGCCTTGTCACGACGATAATTTGCCTGGTTAAGTGCTCTGTAGCTCTGCCACAATCAAGATTTACCTTTTCACGTAATTAACCCCGTTCTGATGCAGGAGTTTCTGGTCTGTCTTGTTAAGATTTTCTCTCCCCTAATGCTTCCCTTTAAAAACAGACACCACATTGCCTGCCCTCTAGTCTTGTGAGCTGTTTTTTTCATGATAGGTAATGTATTTTTGGTAGCTGCTCAGGCAGGGCGTTTATGAGTTCCTGGAGAGTTTTGGGTGAGTGGCAGCCAGCAGAGACAACATGCTGCAAACCGAAGTAATTCAGAGGTTCCACGAGCAACTTCTTTGGTCTCCTGAGGTTACTTGTGCCTCCTCTATGCTGCCCATGCAGAAGGCCTGGGTGGGATCTCCCACCCACGGCTGTGGAAGGACCATGTAAGCAACGTTCCAGTTCGCTTCACTGCAGTTGCTGGCCTTTACCAGCAACTTCTATTGGTGAGGTTTCAATGGTGCTTTCCTTGCCCACAATAGTTCATGCCAGTTTCTGGAAACTTTCGTTTCAAAAAGGCTTTTTCTGGCAGTATGGTGACCTATATGCAAACAAATGCACAGCATGTTCTTTTGAGCTGGAGAAAGGCTTGCTAAGACATTCTCTCTTTGGTTTGAAGAAATACCAAGTGTGTAGCAATGACTTCCATGAAGAAGGTTCTGCAAACTCAGCATAGTACCGAATTCAGAAAAAAAGTATGCAGTTTGAATTAACACTGTGTAAAAGACTTCCAGCCCGGCTTGCCTCAGAGTTAATATCCAATGCCTGCTTTTCTCTTCCGAGGAGAGTAAAAAAAAAAAAAGGTTGAATTCTGCTAATTTTCTTGCTACTACATGCCAAAGCCCTACGGTGACCTTTTCGCTTTGCACTGTAAACCCTTTCCCCATGAAAATGAACAATATACTTCCCAGTGCAAGGCTTCACCATCTTGCTCCTGTCCTGCGGGATAAAGCCCTCTTGGAGAGGAAACACCTCGTGCCTGG
Organism: Sagittarius serpentarius; assembly: GCA_034782735.1. Taxonomy (NCBI): domain Eukaryota; kingdom Metazoa; phylum Chordata; class Aves; order Accipitriformes; family Sagittariidae; genus Sagittarius; species Sagittarius serpentarius. The sequence continues at coordinate 12,582,406 of JAVKLA010000014.1, read as the reverse complement.
AAGTCATTCAGTCGATGGCAGATCGTGGAAAAGGGAAGACCGTAAATCACTTGTGTTGAAACATTAGAAGCTGATAAATAGGTGGTCCTGAGCTGTAGCTCAGCCCCGGCTTCCCTGTACGCAACGCAGGGCTCGGGGTGCTTCCTGGAGCGGCCAGGGGCACAGCCAGGGGAAGTCTGTGTTGGGCTGAGATTGCAGCCACTGGCCAGGGCATCCACGCGGGCTCTCACCAGCTGTGGGAAGGGGCAGGGCATGGATCTGCTTTCGGGAAAGCCCTGGGGTCACATCAGTAGCCTTGGGAAAGCATGCCGATGTAAGCAGCTGGGTGGAGGGCCTTCCCGGGAGCGTACCCGGGATCTGCTGGAGCGGATGGTGTGATTTACAGCCCCAGCACCTCAGTACCAGGCTTCCTAGCATAGAAAGTGTGCTCGCTCGCCAGCGGGGAAATACACCGTGGTATTTTCAGCACTTCACAGGGCATGCAACGAATTTTTTTTAAAAATACACTTGATGAAAGCTGTATTTAAAAAGTGGGAAATTACTAATTAGTAACCAAGTAATTCAGGGTTTGATTCACACAAATTGTACTATTACTGTAAAAAAGGATTGCAGTTTCAGGCAAACAGTGGTTTTTGGTTTTTTAAAAAAGGCACTGAAAATATAATTGATGTTCTATTCATTACCTGCCAGGTTTCAGGTTTCTTGTACATTTTTTCATCATCCGAGACATTACAGGCATAAAACATGCCTGGAAAAAAAGAAAAAAAAATTAACGCTTTCCCCTTTGCATTGTCATTTGCAACTCTCAGGTTTTCCCACTAGATTGTTCTAGTAAACTCTTGCATTTCATAGCACGCAAGAGTGACCACTTAGAACATCATTATCATGCTATCGTTAGCATCAGAGTTCAGTTACACAGAAAGCTATGAGTGGGATGGGCTAAGTATCATTTTCTCTTTTACCTTACCAGAGTGCTAATAAAATGATTGTTGTCAATTCTTCTCATTAGTCTCAGTTTATGAGGGGAAAAAAAAAAACATAATAATTTTCTTCTGGTTAAGAAATCTAGCCAGTAGCATAAAAACCCCCAAAGTGTCTCCCTCTGCTACCTGTATGCAGATCAATAAGCAGCTAAGTATCTTCTCTCTAGATATAAAGTCAGTGAAGGGCTAATCTGGGTTGGTTGGTCGGGATTTTTCTGTTCATGTAGGCATTTCAGCTGGGTACTCAGAAGTGTAGCATGAGTCAGCAGTAAATACTGAAAATACCGGTAAAAGAGAAGCCGTAAGCATCCCATTAAGACTTCCAGTAATACAGTTTTGTAATGTTGGCAAAAATACCTGTTTTGTAGAGTCATCATAGCCACTGGCTTAAAAATACTCCTGTAAAGATGGGAAGATGGAGTTACGGTTGAGAAGTCTATTAAATACTTACAAGTAACAAGCGGGTCCTCTTAAGTCCATTCTTGTCTAGATTATTAGTATCTTTTGAATGACACTGTAGAAAAATGGTACCCTGGTTTGAACTCATGGCAAGAGAAATAGTTTGAAGTCATGTTGGTTCTGTCTACTCGTGTACCTGTATATTTCCTAGCAAAGGAAAATGCTGCAAAGATCCACGTTAAAAAGTAG
>JAVKLA010000014.1:12552542-12580765 GCA_034782735.1 Sagittarius serpentarius | reverse complement strand
TAGCAGAGGAGAAATTTTGCTTCTGCTTGCTACCGTGGTCAGATATTTGTGGTGCAAGGGTATGACACCAAAATACCATCATCTGTTGCCCTTAGCCCTGTATGCCTCTGAATCTTACCTCTCAGAAGGCTGTTGTTGTTTGCAATACGGAAAAATAATTCCTTAAAATACTTGAAGTTTGTGCATTTGCACAACTTTCCTTTCTGCAGCAGATAGAATAATACATACAAATAATCCTTTTTCCCATGTAAGCCCTAAAAGAAGTGTGTTTGGTTTTGTTTTCTGGTACCTGGTGTGTTCAGACACAGCACAGGCTTTTACACTTCTCTACTCAGAAAAATTGAAATGGAAAAATAATGTAAAGAGGATTCAGTCTGCTGCTGGGCAGAAACTTTTGGGTAAAAATTACTTCAACATGTTCAAGTGCGAAGGAGGTTCATGCCGTGTTGAGTGTTGAGGGAAGCTGATCCCCATCACCATCACCACTGCAAGTCCAGTCCCCCCGTTCAGAGGCATTGCCAGTTCTCCATGTGTCAGAAACAGCAGAACATCAGGCAGAGAATTTCCTACCTCAGACAGTTGTAAGGAGTGTCTTACACCCTTCCAGCCTCTGCTCTGCTGTCAGGAAGGGAGACTTATCTGCAGGCAGGAGCAGCCCCAGCACCCACATTCTGCCCTGCCGCCCAGGACTGGACGTCCACAGGGGTCAAGGGATTTTCTTGGGTCTGCGGGTCTGGAATTCAGAAACTGCTCTTTTCTGTAAATGGCATTAAACCACTGGTGAAGGCACATTGCTTTAGCCATACCTGGAAACAGATTTCTTCTGAAGCCACTAAACATCTTTCTCTCCCCCTTAAGGCTTAAAATAGCTCTAATTCTGATTGAGAAATGAAGTCAGTATAGTTTGTGGCTTGTCTTCATTGGGTATGGTTCCACCTTTCACTTGAGCTGAGGTCTTCAGTGTAAACAGGCAGTGCTGCCTGTCTGCTGGAGATTAGGCTGGGGTTTTGAGGGTTTTTTCCCTTAATCTGAAAATAACAGAAGCAAGCACAAAGACCCTTTTTTCACTGTTAGAAGACCCAACAGTCACTCTTGCTTTTTTTGCTAAAATCTCCTAAAATTTCCCATGTCCCCATGTAACTGCCTCTACTAAATCAAAAATCGTAGATGTGTAGTAGGTGGTTGAAGGAAAGCACTTTGCAGTCCATTTAAACTCTACTTTGGTTTTGAGGAGGGAAGTCAAGGCGGGGTTGGGTTAGGTAATCGAAGTGTGGCAGAGTGAAAGCCACTGGCAACGAACGCCCTGCCCCATACCATTCCCGAGCAACTTGCTCAGTTTTAAGAATTAATGGGCTGCTTGGCTGTGGTCCCAGGGTATCCAGAAATCAGGCAGCATTCCACCACACCGTGTGCGCCTGGTGGCTGTGTTGCTCCTCACCACCTTGCTTATGTTTTCTTCCTCCCTTCTCCCCTGCAGGGTGTGAACGGCATGTCTGTGGATGAGAAGACTGACTCCCCCATGTATGTGTATGAGTCAACGGTGCACTGTACCAATATTCTCCTCTGCTTAAATGACCAGCGGAAGCAGGACATTCTCTGTGACGTGACGCTGATCGTGGAGGGGAAGGAGTTCCGCGCCCACCGGGCTGTGCTGGCTGCCTGCAGCGAGTACTTCTTGCAGGCCTTGGTAGGGCAGACGGAAAATGACCTGGTGGTCAGCCTGCCAGAAGAGGTACAGTATGTCACTGGGCCCCCGCCATACACGCAAGCCCCCTACATCCCACGCGGTGAGGAAGACCTCAGCGGTCTGCTAAGGTGGCAAAGGAGAGCGTGGTGCAGGTGCCGGTGCCTGCCCTGACAGGCTCTGGATGTGTTTTTTGTGCTTGGGTGGGTTGCAAATCGCTGAAGGATAGACATGTTCATGCCAGCCTTCCTCATCAGCAGTAACTCCTAAAGGTTACGGAGGCAAAGCTTTAAGATGCTTCAGCTCGCCTTCGTCACTGCCGCCAAGGGAGTCGTGCCCAAACACTTAATTACTGTAGCTTCGTTCAGGGCATTACCAGGACCCTGATACTCTTCTGCTGTTCCAGACAGGAAATTTGAAAGGGTTGATGTGGCTGCTAGGCGGCTGGTTATTGTTAGGTATTGAGCTGTCACATTGTTAGGAGTCTCATTGCTGTCCACCCGTCTCCAACAGCTCATATCCTCGTCCTCCTCTTTCCCCTGTCCTGCACCTCATTCAGCCTTGCTTCCTCTCGCCTCCCCTCATAACGAGTTTGGGATTTAACTGCTTCGGGCCATGTGTTTTCCACTGAGAAACCATGAACATGGTCTGTCAAAAAGCAGGGTTTTTCTCATGCGGCATGGCTCCCACAGCAGGAAGCCAAGGGACGTAGAAAATACATACCTCACTGGAAAGTTTACTTTATTTTACCACAAAATCTCACTGGCTGGCTTCCACCCCCACTGTAATTTCCTCACAGCCATACAGCTGTGACAGCACAGCTACCGTATGGCACGCCGGTGGCTTTGCTGCCCACAGAGGGGAGATGTGTGTCTGCTGGCCAGGGCTGCCATCACTCGCCACCTCGGCACTGCCTGCCCAGTGTCTCCGGCTGGGACAGGCAGTATGAGAAGGGTGACTATGTACCCAGTTGCTCAGTGGGAAGATACTCTGGCATACGGAGGGGTTTTCACCATCATTTGCTTAATGCCCATGAAGAAGCATGGTGTGTTTTTAAATGATGACAGATCCCGTAGTGTCACACACCGTTTTTCCCCCTCTGGTTTAGCTTTCCAGAGACTTCAGCAGCCTCATGATGTTGTCATGGCACAAGTTGGAGAGCATTAGAAGAAGTAGGTCACCAGGTGTGTCTTCATGAGTCTTGACACTGAATATTACTCACGAAATTTCAACCCAGACATTTTGCATAGGAGTTTAGAGATATAACAGAGGATGTGCTAGGATGCACACTATGATTCTGCAGTGTCCACTAATAATTTCCAGTGGAAGAATCGAGTCGCAGTCAGTGTTGCATAGCTTTTGCACCACAAAGCAAGGGCAGGAGCTGAGAGGTAACATAACATGCCCAGGGGTGCACAGGTACAAAGAGGCAGGAGAGTACCAGCACTCATCTACAAAGCCTTGGTGAGACCTCCATGTATGATTCAGGTCCTGTTAGATAAAGAAAAATAATTGAAATTCAATTAAGTATATACAAGAGTGACTGAGATGTTCGGAAGAAGGAGCCTGGCCTAAAGGAGGAGAAGACAAGACTGTGGCAGGTTCATACTGCTGGTGTGACAACTGCGACATGCCACAGCTCTGTGTAGGCAGAGGAGATGAAATGGCTGAGAGGAGGAGTTTAATACTAAAAGACAGTGTTGACACAAGCATTGATTGGTTTCAACTGGCTTTTAGTAAAAGTAGATGGGAAATTAGCAGATTTCTAATCACAGCAGCGGTGAGGTGCTGAGCCGCAGACCAGTGGGAGGAGCAGGGTGGTAGAGGGATCATGATGTGTCTGCACTTGGTGACCCAGTCCTATGTTCATATGACACTAAAGATTTAAAACACAAAGGTTTGTCTATGTGTTTTACATGAGATACTACGTAAAAAAAATTCCTCCAGTCCAACAATAAATGATTTCTATTTAAGTGAATCCCCTTTGGTTAAATGAGGTATTGGACTTTTACATTTTAGAATGTACCTCAGTGAACGATCAAAAAGTTTTAGTGAATTAGGGTTACACTGGCTGCTGCTACAGCTCCAGTGAAGTCCATGGCTTTGCAGAAGCAGTGAATCTAGTTCTTAAGGTTTTTCCCAGTACTCTGAAATTGTCAGTTGACCACCACTGTTATTTTGCCACGTGCTTCTGTTAGTTGCAGAGTGCCAGGGCTTTAACTTTCTTGTCGTGGAGAAGAACTCAAAGCCTATCAAAAAAAGACACCTAGAGTTACCAATGCTTACTTGTACAGATATTTTCCATGTACAAATTAATTGCTGTTAACTGCATTGAATTTAATTTGCTCGGTGGCTACTTTATTTGACTAGATATATATGAGGTGCTTAAATAATTTCCTCATAAATGCTAGTCACTTGGGGTAAAGAGAGCTGGCTGATGCACTTCGTTATTTCTGTCATTTCTTGGTTAAGGCACGTCGCTGCTTCTGGCCTTGCTCTGCTTCAGAGTGCTGAGCGCTTTGGTAGGTGCTTGTGTGTAGATATGGGAAGTGCCTCTGACAAAGAACAGTGTTGGATCTCCCCGTGAAAGGAACTGAAACACTCCTGGTTTTTAAGAGCTGATAGAGGAGGGGAAAAACCATCTTAGTTGTTATATTTCATTAAAAGAAGTTAATAGGGTCTTTTGCAGTTCACAGGCTAATGGCTCTTCCCATTGTTTTTAGTCCCTGGTCTGCAGAGCTCTGGCAGTCCATGAGTTATTTCTAAAAGTATCTGTGAAAACTGACTTAATCTGTCATGTAGGGGGTTATTCCTCCAGTGGACAAATTTCAAACAAAAGTTGAAAGTTAATGTCCTGAGCCAGTACTTTTTTCAGGCTTAGAGACAATTTATGTTGGCATATAGTTGTTACAGAAAAACAGAGATCAAAAATGTTTTTTAAATATAGTCTTCACAGTTCAAAACTTTTCCAAATGTGACGATCACTCGTAAATTAGCAAAGCTATTTTTAAGTCAATGATACAAGCATCACATTTTAAATTCTGGCATGGTTTTAAAACTGCTGAAGTACGCAATTGTGGAGAAAGGGCATTATTATTATTTCTCAAAGTTTTGATGTTGGAGCTGGATAAAGCTGTATATGTAAAGCTTTTACATTCATGTAATGTTGGTGTGAGGGAGTTTAACATCAAAACAAAAGAACTTATTTTTGATTATTCAAAGCAGTAAATCTGCCTCTGAAGTCTAAATTGCAGGCTTTTTTTTTTACTTCATAGCATGTTGGGGTCTTTTTCTTAAGCTGGCATCCAGACGTTAACTGTTGTCTAGCTAAACGGTGAACAGGTGTTTTTTACATTATTTCTTGTTTATATCCAATTACAGGTGAGAGCAGTCTTTATGATATGCCAGTCGTTTCAGTAGGAGACATTGCACACACACAGAATTGAGACTAGTTGACCTTACAGGGTTTTAAGCTGCTGCAAAACTTTGTGTTAGACATTTCAGGTCAGTTCAAGCGTGACTTAATGTGCCTCAGTTCAAACCTTTCCCTAATCAACTTTAAGTCAGTACGGAGCTAATTCTGCACTGATTGAAGAGTTTCCATAAACCCTTTTGTGCTAGCCTTGGTAATTTGATTTCATACTACACCTTTTGTTAAAGCAACGTATTCTAGTGTGTAGATAAGCACTTGGAAAAACAGCCAGGTAATAACAAGGGCTCAGATGGGGCTATGGTGTGTGAACTGTCAGCCCTCAGAGCAGAGTTAGAGAAATGGAGTGTGTGAGCTGCCTACAGCTAATAAAAAAGGACACCGTTAGCTCTTAACTTCTGCGCTTTTCTCTTCATTTGCAGTTTTTGGTAGACAGCTAGAGCCTCGCCTGATTTCACCCAGAGTATTTTTAATCAATTGTGCAGTTTTCCTCTAGCAGCTGCTGTTAAATGCAGCCCAAAATTAATATTTTCCAATAACTGAGTTTAAAGCTGTAAAGTTAGTCATTCACTCCATACCCCTAACTGTTGTTTTGTTTTATTTAATCATGAAAACTGGTCTTCCTTCCTTTAACAAGGCACTTAATTAAGCTTTTAATTCATTATAAGAAGTTAAATGGCACTTATGAGGCTTTTTTAATGGTTTCCACTTCCCATCCAGATTACAAAAAAAGGTGTGATAGAGAGAGAGACACGGCTGTCAGCCAGAGGTATTGTAGGTCATGCCAATATTAGCTGGCAGCAGGCCATTATCCAATTAACATTGCTTCATCGCTGCAAGCAATAGCTCTCGAGTAGATGATTGAGTCATTCATGCTGTAGTGGTACTCTACTTTACTTGAGAAGGAGCCAGTGCTTCATCGAATAGGCTTTTTATATGCTATTATTACCTGCCTGGCTTTGCTAATAGAAGCGCACAGTGAGTCTATATGGGCAAGCTGAAAGCTGGGCGCTGGACAGAGGAGCATCGTCTGTGCAAACACCTTATTCACTTGGTTTTCTGAAAGCTGAGGTTGCAGTTGAACGGTGAAAAGACAGAAACAGCAACAATGAATAAAACCCCTCAGTTGCATTAGATTCCTACAGCTTAGAAATGAGATTCCTGACCTTGCTTGCGTTTTTTTGACTTTGGGGTGTACATTTGAAAAAAGCTTCAGCTGATCATTCCAGCCATGAGAGCACCAAATGCCTTTCTCTCTGATGAAGTTAAACACAGGTCTTCCGAAGTAGTAGACCAAGCTTTTTCTAGCACTGGTCTGGCACTGTCCTTTCTGTTATAAAACCAACTTGCTTCTCAGGTAGGTTGGTTAGTTTTACCTGTAACCCTCAAATATCTTGAATCTGTTTCAAAGTGTGGTTACTGGTGACTTTTTTTAGTGCAATGAACTATCTGCTGGAAATGTTGCCTTCCAGAAGGATTACATGGAGTTGTCTGTGGCTTACAAATCTTCCAAGGGACAAAGGGAAGCAGCATCTCTTTTAGGAAGAGGGGGTGGGATGTGCTTGGGGAGCCTTTTTGTTTGTTTATCCGCACAGCTCTTTTCTTTGCTATTAAGAGAATGATGTTCAAAGTAGATGTTAGCACACATCACGGGCTGAATTCCTCTGTGTTCTTACTGCTTTACTGCTCCCTGACAGCTGCTGCGAAACCTGCCGTTTCCCCACGAAGTCTAGCCCTGTAAAATCTGTCATCTGCTTCTTCGGTTGACGTGGGTTAACTCCCTCACCCGGTTAATCTTTGCAAGGAGAAAGGCAGGACAGGACCTTGATTCGGATTCAAGGCTGGCAAAAGCTGTGTGTTGGAAAGCAAAGGCATGCAGCACCCTGGGTGGGACTGAGCCAGGCATCTAACATTAGTATGGCTCGTAGCTGACAGGGAGGAGAAATACTGGCAGCTGCTAACCATCCATGCCAACCCGCCAGCCTGAGGGAAAAATGCTGGGAATTAGCCAACAAAAGATGATTGCAATGAGGAGAAAATCAAAGACAGGATGCAGGAGGTCAACTATGACATACCCTGCTGGCTAAAGGCGATTACTATTCCTTTCTTTCTCTCTAGAAATAAATTATATTCCCTTACTTTGTTTCTTCCCTTTCTGTGTACTGTGTATAAGTATGAATATAGTATCTTTAAGGAATGCAGGAACTGAGCTGGGAGTGCTCTGCACAGGAGCATGGAGTGGAAGAGGAGATAAATGTGGGAAAGAGGAGCAAGAGGGCAAGAAGAAAATGTCTGCTTGGAAATTTCTTTCCCAGCTGGAGGGATGTTATTACACAGTAGGGAACAACAAAAGACCCTTTTTCTTTGGCACCCCAGGGATGTATTAGGAGTAGCTAAGGTCAGTTCTTAGAGAATGGGAAGCATTAATGTGCTTTTCTCTTTACATGACTGTATTGGCCATTGATGTTCCTCACAGATTGTAGCACTGGCCAGAATTATTTCTGCTTTGGCTCAGGAGGCAGTGGTGACCTGAAAGCCTTACTGAAAGCCACCACCCCCTTCATCCACAGAGCTTTTTGTAGTGGCAAAAGGTTGTATCCATCAGGCTTCTAATAATGTCAGGCTTCTAATAAAGTCAGGCTTCAAACTTATTTACGTTTCAACCTTACCTCAGCAATGCCACTTCAGTGAGTCCATGTGGATGGAAGCTGGGTCTTTGGTTCCTCAGTTCCTTCAAGGGAATGTGGTATTTTTCGTGCTGATTCACAATGCTGACACTGACCGCACAGAAGGATGACTGGAGGCTGCAGATCTGTAGTGAGAGTAAAACTGAGCATTCAGGTACTTTTTGAGGTCTTGCATGGCATGATACTAATTCAGGAGAAACCATGAGACAGAAATGGACGTTGTTTTGTGCATTGCTGATGTAGCACAGTACAAGGTACAAATGACATACTTTGTTTCTAGGAGGTGAATGATAAAACAGAAATGAGACCATCAAGATGTGATATGAAATTCCATCCATGTCTCGCTGCAAAATCTTCCAGCACTGCCTGATTTTTCATGCCTTAAGTATGATGAAGAAACTAGCTGCATACTTTTCATTCCGCGTGGTGTAACTTCCATTATTTTCTGATGAGGGCTGTCTTGCTATTGATAGTGCCTCTCTGATCTTTTCCAGTGGAATACATCTCTGTTGTGCTGTGGAGAGAGCTAGACTTACAAAAAGGGAAACAAAAGCCATGCATATATGCATGTTAAGGAGAGAAAATCTTGCAATAACTCCTTTTCCTCTTTTTGGCGGTAGCTGTACTATTTATTTATTTATTCGAGTAAGCATATGAAAATGGACTGTCAAAGGGGACATGGAGATGAATGCACAGAATGAAATTCACCGCCGTGATAAGTGGACTCAATTTCGTTGCCTTTGTTAGACTCCTGCCTGCCGCTAGTGCTAAATCGGGCTGATTGACTGTGATTGCACTCACTATTGAAAAGGCAGTTTGCAGTGTGGAAACTTTCTTGCTCAAACATGACAAACATAATCTAAAATGTAAAAGATGTCCTGAAGGGTAAGTCCTAGAGGTAGACTATGCTAAGGGCGTGAGCAGAAGCAATAATGATGTGTAACAAGAGGTGTATTTTGGTTTGTTTTTTTTATTCGGGTGTTTTTTTCCTGTATTCAAATATATATGTGGGCATGAATGAAAATGAGGTGGCTGAGGCATGACTGTGCCCGAACACTGAGCACTCTGGCCCTGCAGACTGAAAGATCTCCCCCTTCCCTCATCCTCCACCTTTGATTATCTTACCTTTGCTTTTTCTCCCTCTAAAAAAGCTTTGGATTTCTTTAGTGCTGGCAAACTAAGGATCTGCTCTTTTAAGAGTCCAGAAATACAGGCTGAGCATTTGCCATTTGAATAAACAGACAGGTAAAGCCCAGGTAAGACACCCCTCAGCTTCACCACATTACAGACCACAACCTGTAAGGTACTTTCTGATCCCAGTACCAAGCCTTGTTTTGTTAGAGTTCCCAAGACCCAAAGAAGGTAAGGTTTTATCTGCATACAGCACTTTCTGACAAGGATTCCCCAGTGAATAATGTCAGATGGACTGTTTTTCTCAGCTACCAGTGAAATTGAGCATGTTATGGGATGGAATATGGCATGTATTCAAATGATGCATTGCAGTAGTCAACAAACATTAAGACTAGGAAGTATGGTTCAGTTCGGAAGTGAAATACAGGTTTTAGGTGAGCAGAAGGCAGTTGAATCATACTAGGATTTGGGAATGAGATGCTCTGTGAATTTTACAGGCAGGCTGTTGGGTTTTATAGAGGAAGAAGTAGACACACTTCCTGTTACGTATTCGATGCAACCTCTGAAGAGAGAAACGGCTGGTTTATTCCAGGACTTCTGTGCAGCGCTGAATTTTCATCTGTCCCACTTTGATGGGAGACCGCCAACAAACACCTCTGAATCCCAGTGCAGTCTAACACTACTAAAAGCTGTGTCCTTGGGCACTTTAATAAAATAAATAAATAGGAGCAGCTGTACTTGGTCAAACTACAGTTCTGTCTAGTCCACTCTTGGTTTGTTTTAAAGATGAGATTTAATTTCTCTGAAAGAGCTTGAGAGGAGGCTTGTGGTTGTTTAAAGACTTAAATGAAAAGAAAGTATCAGGCATATCTATAGGAAGTGTGTTTTAATTTACTAGGGAAAGATATCATGAGAGCCACTGGCAGTTGTTTTGAAGCCAGGTTAAAATCAACTGAAAATTTTGGCATGTGTTCTTAGCCACAAACTGCTCAGTGACGTGTATGGCTGCACATTGTTTCATAACTGTAAGGCAAATGGCCTTGGAGAGGGACAAGCTTTAGACACCCCTTGAAGAAGTTTGGTGCTCAGTACAGATGTAGTTGAGTGGAATTTAAGATCCTATGATAACATAGATTAGATCTGCTAATAAACCTTTCTGTCCTTCACTTAGCTTAACCTGATCTTGTAAGAGCAATGGCATCAAAGTGTGCGGCTAAGTGTAACTGTCTGTTTCCCGCACACGGAATTAGTTGAAATCTTTTCTTTTTTAAATTTTTGTTTTGTATTTTGGGAATATTTTTTTTTCTTTAAGTTGGCACAATGCATCTTTTGGGTCACTTAAGAGTCAATTATGGAGACCGGAGAAGAGAAGGTTAATTCGTAATTGAAGTGGCACTGGGAATGTCTTGCCATGACCCAGGGCCTGCTGCTGGCTGGGGGTCCACAGTTAAAATAGCCATAGCTGGGCTGAGAACGGCAGAGAATCGCAGTACTAGCACTTTCAGTAAAACCAATATATAAGCGAGGTGTCACCAAACAGCTGGAATTGAGAGGTATCAGCTCTGAAGTTAAATAATGGTAACATAAAACCTTCAGCAGTAGATTTTTGAGGTCTCTTGTGAACAAATAAAATACTGTCATCACCTCTCTGCAAATGTTGGGGTGGAAGCTGATGCATCAGATGGGAATTACAGCACAGGTCTGTGCATCAGGTCAGTGATAATTAAATCACCTTGTGTGAACCACTCGGCTGTGTTTACCTCTCTCTAAATGCTCTGGTTCACATTACCTCACACGGAGGTGAACAGACTGACCCACAGCTGGCACAGCTGCTGAGCCCAGAGCAGCCCATTTAGCTGAACCCAGAGCTTCCAGCTTATCACTCCTCAGCCAGAGTTTCAGTCTCATTTACTTCTCTCTGTATCTTTTAAGCACGCAGAAGGCATAGAGGGGATTTTCAGACTAGTTGCAGCTTTTTTTAAGATGTTTGGGGTAGGATGGAGCCACTCACTGCCTTGTCTGGCTGATTGGTCCTGGGCTCTACTTTGTGTCCTCTACCTGTTCTTCCTGCATCACTCCTGAGGTCCTGTGCACTGCCATTGATAGCAGCTGCTGAGACTACCACATCCAAGAGGAAAGTAGACTTGGAGGCATGGAGCGGATCAGAAAGAGTCTCTGAATTGCTACAGACTTCCAGTCCCTCACCAGGAGACTGGGGCACTTTGAGGATGCTTAATTAGGAAGTTTTACTTAAGTGACAAAGCTGTTGCAGACCCAGGTTCAAAAAGAAATTCTTAGTTTAAAACACAAATCTTGATACTTACAGCAAGATGTAAAAACATTTTCCTGTATTTTAGCTTTTGGGCATCCCATTTATCCCAAACAGTAGGCAAGTAAGTACCTAGCAAGACATGATCTCTGCCACAGAGAGCTAATCAGTCTTGGCAGATGTAAGCTGTGGGTTTTCAGGACCTCAAAAACTGGGCATCTTTGTTTTGGTGTTGAAGCAACCGTAGTTGAGTATATATTGCACCTGGCCCACATCATTTGCTGCAGCAGCTGCTCATCATTTCAGAACAACACTTTAGAGAAATTGAAGTGTACAGACTCAACTGTAAGGACTGCAGAGAGATTTGGCAGGTGTGACCCAGGATGGATTTAGTGGCGGCATTGTATTCTCAGTGCTTCCTTCTGCTCCCTTGGTGTACTTCCCGAAGCCACGGCTGAGGTGGGTTTATGCAGGCAGTAAAATAGAAAGGTAACCATCCAAATAAATTAATTGACCCAGAAAGGGACCTGAACAGTGCTAATAGTTTAAAGAGGTTGTGGGCATCCAGTGTATTGTGCATCAAACTCTAATAATAAGGTAATACTCTACTTGAAATTTGCTTGCTTTGAATTGTGATAGGACCAAATTCCCTAGTCTGTGCATATACCTCTTACTTTATGTTCCCAGAATGGGTGGGGATGCAGTCTGCGGTAGTGTTTCAAGGTAAAAAGAGTAGATTTAAAGAAAAAATTGTCCATGCACACTTTACCAGTACAGTTCTCAGTTTCAGGAAAAAATGGTTTTGATGAAGTGGTCTGGGATTTTTGTCAGACTGTCAGCTAGGAGGCTGAGGCCACATTTTTGGCTGTGTAAAGCTTTTCCTTGTGGGAAATGTGTTGGGCTTTTGCTTACCTTTGAAATTCAGACCTGTGGTCTTCTGTTTCAAGGGCCTGCAGCTGGTAAGAAACAGCTCTTAAACAACTCTGAAAGCAAAATATCTTTCCATCTCTGACCACACGGCAGTAGTACAACATGCCTGGCCACCTCTCTCTCCAGATACACAGGCAGCCTTCAGAGAAAATTTCCCTGTCAGGAGATTCTTGGTCAAGTAAAAACAGAATAAGCTCAAGTTATTTCCTGTTTCTTTCAAAGGACAGGGTTGGAGCCAGTAACCTTTCAAGACAGGAAAAAGCTGGGGAAAGGCAAATCCTGACAACTTCCCTTCTGCTTTCCACAGAAGACTAGTGCTCATTTCTGCTTCCGGAATGGAAGCTGGACTTGTGGTGGATGGACCTCCAGCCATTCCATCTGCCTTTTGAATGGAACTATTTTTTAACCTTATTTTTATCTGACTGCAGCTTTCCATGCTCCCCCATGGATGACTTTCTGCATATGGCATTTTTGTCTGGATGTAAAGCCAAATCAAGCAGTTTCTGTCTATTCCTTGAACTTGTTAGTTTTCAGGAGACTGGACACATCAAACCAAGGCTGTGTTTAAAATGTCTGAATTAATTTGTCAAATGCAAGGCACAAAAAACAGAGTTGCCCATCTTTTGTAAGAGCCATCTATCCTTGTCATTTTTGCCCGGTTTATATAAGCAGTAGCCATTGAGGACAAATAATATCTATGCCATTGTCAAAGGAAGTGAAGAATGAAGAGGTGTCCACGACATATATAGGCATTGGGGCATTCTACGAAGAAACTTGTTCACATTTACGAAGTTGTCACCCTTGTCTCTAAATTGGAGAGACATGGATTTGATGGATGGACCACTCAGTGGATAAGGAGTTGGCTGGATGGTCACACTCAAAGAGTTGCAGTCAACAACTCAATGTCCACGTGGATACCAGCGGCATTCCTCAGGGGTCAGTATTGGGACTGGTGCTGTTTAACATCTTTGTAAGCGACATGGGCAGGGGTATTGAGTGCACCTTCAGCGAGTTTGCTGATGACACCAAGCTGTGTGGTGTGGTCAACATGCTGGAGGGAAGGGATGCCATCCAGGGAGACCTTGACAAGCTTGAGAGGTGGGCCCGTGCAAAAGTCATGAAGTTCAACAAGGCCAAGTGCAAGGTCCTACACGTGTGTCGGGGCAATCCCAACCACAGAGACAGGCTGGGCGATGGGTGGATTGAGAGCAGCCCTGAGGAGAAGGACTTGAGGATGTTAGGGTTGATGAGAAGCTAAGTGTGACCCAGCAATATGTGCTTGCAGCCCAGAAAGCCAACCATATCCTGGGCTGCATCAAAAGAAGCATGACCAGCAGGTCGAGGGAGGTGATTCTGCCCCTCTACTCTGCTCTTGTGAGACCCCACCTGCAGTACTGTGTTCAGCTCTGGGGTCCCCAACGTAAGAATGACATGGACTTGTTGCATTGAGTCCAGAGGAGGGCCACAAAGATGATCAGAAGGCTGGAGCATCTCTCCTGTGAAGACAAGCTGGGAGGGTTGGGGTTGTTCAGCCTGGAGAGAAGGCTCCGGGGAGACCTTATAGCAGCCTTCCAGCACCTAAAGGAGGGCCTACAAGAAAGCTGGAGAGGGATGTTTTACAAGGGCATGAAGTGGTAGGACAAGGGGTAATGACTTTAAACTGAAAGAAGGTACATTTAGATGAGATGTAAGGAGGAAATTCTTCATTGTGAGGCAGTGATGAGGCACTGGAACAGGTTGCCCAGAGAGGCTGTGGATGCCTCATCCCTGGAAATGTTCAAGGCCAGGTTAGATGGGGCTTTGAGCAACCTGGTCTAGTGGAAGGCGTCCCTGCCCATGGCAGGGGGGTTGGAACTAAATGATCTTTAAGGTCCCTTCCAACTCAAACCATTCTGTTTTGTACAGTAGCTACCATACAAGGGGGAAGCATCACTTTTTTCAAAAATGGAGAGTGATGAGAAATGCTGTGGCTGCCCATCAAGTGAATGTATTTGTCGTTTGGTGTTTATATGGCTGATGAGCTCTCTGCACTTGACCAGTGCTCTGTTTTGCCAGAGTTTTTTAAAGGACCTTGAGAAGCCTTTACGGCAAATGAAGTAACCTTGGCAAGGTCCTGCATTACACCATGCCCTGCCCAGCATTCCTGTAGTTCTTGCCATTTCCTGCCCCTTACGACATGGCTGTGGCTTTGGACAGCAAGCAGGTTTTGTATTTCCCAAACGAATGATGTTTCAAATGTCTTTATCTGCAAGGGTTTTTACAGCGTGCTGTGGATTTGCACAGGGGTGAGGGGATTTTTATTTTGTGTAATTATGTGCTGGTTTGTGGCTCTGTTTTATTTCCTCTTTCATCCTCCTCCCCCCTCTCTTCTACCTGAAACATTAAATTAAATCTAACATAGCGATACGTTTAGACAGAGGCGACACTTGGCTATGCCGGTTCCCCAGTGACTTTAAACTGCTGGCTGCAATACTGCAAACAAATTCAGACCCTGGCTTGGCCAGCAGTTCCCCCCAGCTATCTGCATGTTCGCTCTCCAGGCTTTATTTTACCTACACTATTGGAGACTGCGGAGTCACAGCCTATGTCTCATTGTTATGCATGGCTGGGAAATATTCCTGTACTTATTTGCATTCATTAGCTGTTGGTAGTTCCTCTGTTGAGGTCTCTAGCCTTGTTTTTACAGTGCTTTTGGCAGTGTTTCTGCACTTCGTGTGTGAATTTTTATGATCTGTTGCATGTTATTCATGCAATTTCCTGCCCTGTAATGGTATCAGTTTTCCAGACACAGAGGAATACAAACGAAAACCCAGGAGCTTGCATTAGCATAAAATGTCCCAGTTCTGTCAGTTTGATTAATTTGTCTCTTTGTCTCCACTCTATATGATAAGTGCTATTAATGGTTGCAACACTTCATATGTCAAAGTCTTTCTTCCTAATGACTTGAAAATGTGGTTTATTTCCCCCTTTTTTGTATTATTTTTCTCATTTAGCATTCCACTCAAGTATAGATTTATGCCATGCTCTTTCATTATCTTACTGGTTGCAGCACTGGAGTGATTACATATGGTGTAGGGTATGAGCAAAGATACGATCCCAGGGGCAGCAGCTGCTGATGCAAGCTGAAAATAGATCCAGCGTATGCTCAGCACTTTTCCCAGAGGTCTTTTATTTATTAGGAGCAGTCTTGGTACAGGGCAGCTCGGACCCTCATTTCGCAAGATGACTTTTTGCCTTTCAGGAACAGTGCAATGACTTTGCTCTATTTACTGGCTGCTGTGTAGGTTTTTTTCACTGCCTCCTATCGAAGCAGTGGCTTTACCGAACGTAAATTGTAATGTAATCCTGATTTATAATGAAGTCAAGAAATGACAGGCTCCATTTGAAGTAATGGAACTTGACAGATCGAAGGTTTAAATTAAATAATCCTATTTGTAAGACAGCATTTGTACATGGTGCACTGATTCAAAATGAACTTCACTTCTTCTTCAGCGAATCCTTTACCGTTCTCTGTGGTTTGCCTTCCATAGAGGCTTTTTGGGGAACAAAATTCATTTGGACAGTGTTTGTCTTTGTAAACATGCATGGAATAATACATTGTTTTCTTTCCCTTAGCAAAGTTCTCTTAAATCGTTTCACAGAAGAACTCTTTAATTAAAGAGAAAAAATTAATGTAGGTCACTTATTCAGGGCAAGCCACATCTGACCTGCTTCGGTGGCCAGAAGAGCCCAACTGCTGAGAATGAGGAGAGGGAGGATGCTGGAGGGAAAATAGTGAGGAAGGCTGCAGCTTGACTCTTCCCCTCCCATGAGCGGAGGAGGTTCATCCTAGCAGTGATTTGTATGGAGGGAGAAGATCGCCTCCTCCAAGCTGTCCTTCCCTCACAGCTGGCAGAGGGGGACGCTGGAAGATGGCGTTTCCTCCTGCCTCTGCACCCTGCTTTTCTTCCTCTGCCACCATTGTACCAGCACGGACAACCGGAGCCCTGGGGTGTGCAAATCCAAAGGTGGTCCTGCCGTGGCTGGCTGCTCAGAGCTGGCAGTAAATGCAGAATTGGGGGCTGGTGGAACAAAAGGCTCGTAGATGAGGAAAAGAGACCAGGCAAGGAGCATGAGGTGCTGGAGAAACGATGCAAAAGGGCACAGAAAAAGGGCAGTGGGATAAAAATGCTAAGGGTACAGTGCAGGACTTTCTGGCCTAGATTGAGGGAAGCTATTTTAGAAAATGCCCCCTTCCCTTTCTCTCACTCAGCATTGCATTTTTGCCTTCCTTTCTGGCTGCATTTAGTTGCTGCTGCCTCTGTCATCTTTATAATTTTCCTCCGTACCTGGCTGGGATGCGGCCCTTTCCCCAGGAGCCTGACAGACGCTCTCACCCTGGGCTGGCCTTGCACTCTCGGGCAGAAATGGCCCATCCTGTGTATTCAGCTTGGTAACGTGCCTCGTGCTAGCTGTGTCACCCTGCCGTCACCCCGAGCCGTCAACTTCCCTGCAAGCCCTGACAGAGAAAATGTCGCTTTCGCATCCATTGTGTTGGGGCAGTGTCGGCCACCCTCGGCACTGGGGGCTCAGGCCTGCACCGCTTCCCCGCCGGCAGCCTGCCTCAGGCCTTTACCTTTGTCCCTCCCTGCTGATGGTCAGGTCTGTTGCAGTGGCCTGGTAGGGAACAGCTGAATAAAACAGGGGCTTTACTTGGTGCTTTCCTGGGAAGACATTAAAGGTGTCTTGGGGCTGGGTGGTTACTAATCTGCAGGGCCCAGCTCAAAAGAGGGGAGCCTGTCACGCATCAGGGCCATGAGAACAGGCTGCCTGGACTGGAGCCTCAGTGTCATGTCTGCCCTGCAGTGTGTGGTTTCAGGCCCAAGTAGCTTATTTCTCCTCATTTTAATGAGCTCCACTAATGAACAGATGGTGAAGAAGACAAGATGACTGCCGAGGAGGGTGTTGCTCAGACCTGGGAGTGGAGGCCCGGCCTGGGGACGTGGGGTGAGAGGCTCCTGCTCTCCAAGAGATTAAGAACCTTTTTCCCCACTGCTTGCAGGGAAGTAATAACCTCTATTAATGAGAAACCAAGCCTGAGTTCCCCACTGCTGTCAAGAAAGGACAGGGCTCAGGAGTATCGCTGGGGAATGTGAGGAAAAACGAGCTCACAAAGCCAAAGCAGGGCAGGCCAGCAGAGGAGGCAAAGACGAGGAGGATCCACACAGCAGACGCGGTATTGATACCATGTGGGCCCTTGCTCCTCGTCTAGGGAGAAAAAGCAATGAGGCCCAAGAATAAAAGTCCATCAGGAGGTTTCAGAGTTGCTGCTGGTATCCTGCGCGCTGCCCCATCTCCCTCCTCCAACAGACGTGTGCATGGCTACAGGCATGACTTTCTGTTCGCTTGGAATTAATGGGATTATATACGGCAGGAAAGGAGGCGGGGTACACTGAATTGTGCAAACACGGAGCTTCAGCCTGTGCTGCTTGATCTTCAGAAAAATAAATAAAATAAAATAGCAAGAGCCAATTCCAGGATGATTCAGTATGCAAATAAACTGTTTTTCATTACTCACGGCACACATAAACGTGCAGTAGTGACTGAGGCAGCAGAATAACACTTCACTGTTCATTATTTTATCAGACAGTGATAATTGTAGTTAATATTTTCTTAGTAGTGTCTCTGAGAGTTTATTTATACTGTTAATAATCTGAGCAGCTGTAATGATCCTGGCTGCCAGAGCTGTAGCCTTTTAGAAGCACTCTAGTGTGGCAATGATACGACAGTAATAGAAATCCAAGGAGAAAATTATCTTTTTGGAGCAGATGGGGCTAATTCAGTCCCTTTCACACACATTCACGTTCTCTAGTCTCTTTCTCACACTAGCATGTGTGGGTGCACGTGAGCATATGTAGACACACACACACACAAATAGCTGTAAAGTCCTGACTTCCACCCTCCCAGGAAGTCACATGTCAAGCTGAAAATGCCATCATTTTACTACGTGGAGAGTACTTCTAGGGCTCCTAGGGTAGATGACATTTTCTACCCCTTGCTTTAAGGGTAGATCTTAAAAATCTCACATATGAAGGAGAAAGGGGGAAGTCAATTCCGTGGGAACAGCCCAGAGCCAGGCGTGGGGTTGTGGCTGCGCTGGGATGCCGTTGCCCATCCCTCCCATCCTTCCCTGCCTTTGACCACTTCGCTGTGGGGCACTCCTGCTGAGCCTGCGCTCCTTTAGGGAATAAAAGAGCTGGTTTACCTTTGCTTATAGTAGACATGAAATCTCAGCAGGAAGGCAAATGCCTCCAGTTTTTTCTAGTGGGATTTATGGAGCCTAGCTAACCTTTCGGGCCACCATGGGAGGAGCTGACTGCTCCTTGTGGAGGACGGGAGGGGACCA
Organism: Sagittarius serpentarius; assembly: GCA_034782735.1. Taxonomy (NCBI): domain Eukaryota; kingdom Metazoa; phylum Chordata; class Aves; order Accipitriformes; family Sagittariidae; genus Sagittarius; species Sagittarius serpentarius. Next base: position 12,562,249 of record JAVKLA010000014.1, on the reverse strand, counting down.
ACTTTGCTAGCTCAGCAGTGGCTGGTTCTCCTTGCAGACCTGCTTTGCAGAGCTGAGTGGACATCACTGATGAAACGTGAATGCCAAGCGGTGGAACAAAAGCCACCGTAATCCTCAGATCTGTTAGTAGCCATGCAAAACAAAAACAAGGTGAATGCAGAAAAATTGCATGTCCAAATACCAGAAATTAAAAGGCAAGGCAGGGGAGGAGGGGAAGGAAAACTAGAACAAATGCAGCATTTGACAGGTGTTGTTTTAAAAATACGATGCCTGCAGGAAACTGGGTTCTTTAAGGTTTCAACCTACCAGTTAATAATTGTAATTGCCTGGTTACCTCATGATGCATAATAGTAAAGTCTTTGACATTCAGTTCCTTCCATAGCGCAGCAAAAGTGTCTCTGGATTTGAAATGTTACCGTATTTGATGGACTGCGCTCTCTGCTACCCTGGCATAAGGATGCCAGTGATTTTGTATGCTGTGCCATGCCGGCGCATGGTCATTGGCAGTGCTGGCAGTGCTGGAAGCGCTGGCGTCATTGGCACCGTGGAACCCACGGCAGAGCTGCATCGGATGTTATCCGGCCCTGTCTCCTGAGCCTGCTTCTTCTCCGGCTCCTTTGTTTTCTGATTTAGTTCTCCTCTTCGGAGTGCAGCCTTGTGTTTTCCTAAATCCTATCTGACAGAGCCTGTTTCTTCCTCTCCTACGCTACGCAAAGTATAATAGTAGGGCTTGTAGTGAGATGCCTTGCTGTGAAGTATTCCTTGTTTTTATGAAGTAATTACAGTGTATTTAATGCACTGTGTATTTAATACACTGTATTATATAATTGATTCACATAAATAAATTCTGCCATGCTTGGGAAAGGGGAGTATTGGTGTAATTTACAGGTCTTTGTAATTTTTCTGTATTGTTGTGTTTGCTTGTGTATTAATTGCAGCTTCGGAAACTCTGGACCACTCCTCTCTGCACCCTCTGAATTAGCAAATTTCTACACATATCTTCATTTTCTGCCTGTTTGGATATTTCCTAATGTAACTTGGAGGCTTCTGGAGTTTCTTTCTTCACTCTAGAAGGTCTTAAACTGCTTTTTTTTTTTCCCTTTTTCTCCCCACTTTGGCTCATGCTATGCACCTAAACAGATCTTTCACAAACTCTTCTCTCACAATTTATATTCTGTGAAAGTTTTCCCACTCCTTCCTCCCCCCTCCTCACTGCTCAACACTTTCTTTCTTTTTTTTTTTTTTCTTTTTTAATCTGGGGGTCAGTTTAGTTTTCCTTTTGCAAAAATATGGGACTGATTTTAATTTTAAATTATAGTTGCACTTTAATTCTGATGATGGTCTTGGGTTAAAATCTGTTCATTTCTGCCCATTTCTTCCCTGCCAGTTTCAGCATGGTTTGCATGGGCACCCGAGGAGAGAAGGTAGCATTTCTGCTGAGCCACCCTCCTGGGTCATCCTTCGTTACAGCATTCCAGGTTTCTTAAGGTGCAAGTTGCATTGGAAAAACAAATGTATTGCAAACTGCTAGATATCACAGCTGTATTTCCCTTTGGTTTATCTTCCAGTTCATGCCTGAGTGTTTAAACTGCTAATTAGTGCCACTGGTTTTTATGTGTTCTTTGTTGATTCAATCATGTCGTAGCCAAGTTGTTCCTTCAGAGAAAAGGTTATTTGAAACATCCTCATCTCTAATTTACTTTCTAACGTTTCCACCCGGAGTCTGACCTCAGCATCCTGAAAGTTCTCTTCCAAGCCTTTTCACCTAAGCTTGCCTGCAGGTACTCTCTGGGCCATAATTTTGAATTTTCAGTGTTCTGCAATTACGCCCTGGGCAGCCTCTAACATCAACAACATACCCCAAACCACGTAATTAGTTAGGAAAAATTTGTCTCCTTCTGCTGAAGTTCATTAAGGTGTTTTCTCCAAACAATAGCACTTCAGCTGTCATTCCTCCAGTTTGATGCATAATATTACAGGCAGTTTTCTCTTAATGGTTTAATGAACCATTGACTTCAGTACAAGTTCCCAAGTGAGGTTTTAAAATAAGGGCTCTGACAGGTATCACATAGCAGGTTTGCTTGCAGGGTTGTAAGAAGTTCCCCCCTCCAGCCCAAGAGCTGTTTTGCCGAAGGTGTTGCGCCACGGTGGGGTGGCAGAGGGAGGTCTGCCCCGGTGCCAGCAGAGCTGCCCTGCCGGCAGCCCCTCGCCTCCACACAGACCTGCCTCCCTGGGCCCCCGAGCTTCTCATGCTGGGTTGTGGTGTGGAGGAGCGGCCATGCAGGCAGACGTTCCCTTACACTCAGCAAAACCCAGAGGCACCCAACGGGGTGTGCCAGGGGACGTCTGCCAGAGACTGGTGGTTGCAGTAGATGTGATCTGGGCCGTGCATCCCTGCTATGGATAAGCACTGGATCTTGCAGTCCTATCAGTTTTGCAAGCGTACTCGTCTGTGTTTGGTAAAGATGCCTGCTGTTTTCTGCGTTGAAATGTGTCAACAGCAAAGTATTGAAGCTTATGCCTGGTGATTTCTAACTTCCCTCTCAGTAAACAGTGTATTTTCTGAAAAGTGTGGCAAATTCAACAAATTAATTTCCCCTTAAAATTTTCAGGGATGGGAAGGGTGCTGAAAATGCCCAGGGATACTGTGAGGATTTCCAAAAGTAAAATCTTCATGTTGGTTTGAAACTAACCTCACTTTTGAAAGGTAAAAAAATTTCAGTTGGGCTTCAATAACTCTGAGATGAAATAAAACTTGAAGTTGTGGATTAAAATAAGCATTGCAGTTGGATCAGAGATTACTTCATTTTTACTTTTATTACTCTGAATTTTATATTTTATCTCTTAGACGTCTTCTGATTCTGTCTGCCCCTTTGGTTCATCTGACATTATTGGTCCCAGGCGTAGGGACCAGGATTTTTGAGAATGCTTTGAAACTGGGGCCATTACCGCAGTGAATTTGATTCAGAAAAACCCAATTATGCGGGTGCCTTAACTCTTTCGCTCCACCCGTAAGTCACATGCAGTCGAACACTGACATAACCAATAATGTGAGCATTGATCTGCTGGCTGTTTACACCATCTTTATGCTTAGCAGTCAATTCTGAGCCACTTGCCCCGCCGTCAGTGCTGACGCACTTCTCACGGGGCGATGGACACAGTTTGCAATTATTGCTCCCCATCCTTGAGGCGAGTCTAGTGTGAATGACCTCTCCTTCCTCCCCGTCTCACCTCCTGTGGTCACACCTGCTGCCCGGGAGCATCGTGATGCTCTGCAGGCACTGAGGGATATCGGTCTCTCCCTCCCTTTCAAGTGGGGAGGGAGGAGGCCCTTTGAAGTGCTGCCCCTGGATGTGTTTGTTATGCCGGCGAGAGGAAAATGAGAAGTCATTTGGTTTCCTCCTTCAGTTTGTCAGTACTCTCACACAGGCGGTCAGGGCTTCTAGTGTAAATTCGTCATCTGGCCAAAAGCTGGGACTTCAAGGTAAAAGGCTGAGGCGGGCACTTGTGCATTTTTTTTTTCAAAAGCACAAAACTGGAAGTTGGACAAGCACTTCCAATGTGGCATCTTTCGTAGAAGTACTGCTAAAGGGAGTTAAGCATCTCCTTGAAGCTCTCAGCCTGGCGCCTCAAGAGGCTGTTGTGGAGGATGCACTGCAAAGATGCCAGGATGCCCCTTAGCCCGGCCTCGGTGTGGGTTTGCAGGTGGCAGCTTTTTCAGTGGGACTTTTTGCTAAAAAATAAAATAAGTAAAAAAGAATAGGTAAATCACCCTGTCAAAGAAAGGAGCTGTGTGCTCGGGTTCTCCCTTCCCCTGGCAGGCATTCATGCCCAGGGATGTCTGTCATGGTGGCGGTGTGGTGGCCTACCACCCCTGCGATGTGATGTGATGCGATGTGGGAGATGCCAGATTGTCACTTGGACTTCGGGTCACTCTTCTACCCAAATCTGTACACGCTACCTTAAGTGGCAGAATGTTAAACTGGGGCCAGCAAGGTATCTGCTTAACTTAAAAAGTGGTTTTAGAGTGAAAACAAAGGCCTTTCTTCATTGGTCTTCTGCATCAACCACTTGTACATTCCTCTCTTGTTTAAAAGGCCAGATAATGCAAATACCTGCATCTGATGCTTCTCGCTCAAGTTGAATTTTAAAGAGTGATTACTCATTTTAGGAGCTCCACAGCTTTATGAGCAGGTAGAGGAAACACATCTGTACACTGCTGGTGAGAGAATATTTAAATGCTGTTAAAGAGGGGAAAATGCAGTAAAATACTGGCGTGGCATTGGCTTGTGAAAGTACTCTGCTCTTTATCATCTCTTCTTCTGACTTTTTCCTGCCTCCCGCATGTTCCCACCCTATGTAAAAGGATCATGGTTTCAATACAGTTCCTGGCTGTGTGCAGGCTTACTTTGTGCATATATAGGGACAGACCTTGATATCTATCACCATTGATTTTGTACATGCAACTGACCTGTTTGAGCTTAGTAATATATTTAAATCTTTCAAAGAGTTTTCCAAAACCAAATAAGCTCAAGCTAGGAAAAACAGGGTCTGCCAGGCTCCACCATCCCAAGTAAAAATAACTAAGTAAATAACCAGGAAGTCTCTTAACTCTTAGTGGAATAACAGCTTTGGTGACTGATTTTGGTTATCAGATTACACTCTGAAAATAACTTCTGCACTATACTTGCAATTGGCTGTAAAAGAAAAAAAATACAGTGTGCGCTAATTTTAGCAAATAAGATTAGAGTTAATATTTAACCCCGGAGACCTTCTTCAGGCTGTGGAAAAAAAATAGCAGCAGCTAACTGTCATTAATCTTATCTCCTATTTCTAGCATGTGTTTGATTATATAAGTTGTAGTGTTAGGAATACACTGGCCGAGTGAGAAGTTAGTAGTTTGTTTGCTACATCGTTGGGCTTATTAGACAAACTTCAGGGCTGAGGCGGATTTAAAAGGTCTCCACACATGCCTTTAGACTGCAATAGCAACACTGACAGGTTAACAAAATGGGTACCCCAGTAGACCCACTACAAAACAGTATGCGAATAACAGATTGATTTTGAATTCTGCAAGAAAAGGTCGCATTTCTTCTATGTTTCTATCCAATTGTTTTAAATTAATATTTAGTTTGGGATTTGATATTCGGCATGTGAGGTTTGATTCAATTTTCCTTTCTTCCTTCCCCACAAAATGGCTTAATAATTAAATCGATGTTTGGAGATTAGAGATGAGGGGTTTCTAACTAGTTTTAGGTGCCTGGTGATGAATTTAACCTTAAAATCAAAATACTAAAAATATAATCCATAATCCTACAAGCAGCTTGCATGCTTCACAGAAAACCCATCAGTACTCTATTGATTTCAACAAGACTACTCAAATGTGTAAAGATAATAATCTGCGCCTATGCTGCTCCGTCAGGACTTCCATGTTCTCAGTGGGTCTGAACGTCTGACCATCTAATTTACCCCCAGTTTGGTGGGATTTAGCAACTAATGTTCTGCAGATCTCATTGTATCCCCAGAGGGGAGGAGGGGGCTCTGCCCTCCCACGCCACCACCAATGAGCTTGTTCTTTGGCTATGCCCCAGGTATGCTTTATTTGAAAAGGAACAATTGCATGTACATTTGCTGTTGAACTTTGATGCTGTTTTCTAAAAAATCATTGGCACTGTGCCTTAATTAACATGGAAATTACACCTGGAAAAGCCTACCAAATTAAAGCCCACCTTGCCAGAACTAGGTTGTGCTTTGTTAGTTTTGCTTTGCAGTACTCAGACATGAGGTATCCATCATCTTCCCTGGAAAGCCTTTCAGGATCTCACTGAATTTGCTGTTAGGTTAAGAGTCAGGAAGAAATCCCTACATTTTCATTTCTTCAGTTTCTTCTCGCTGCAATCGGCAAAAGTACCCCATAGCAAACTAGACAGTTCTTCTCTGTTCTTGATGTTAGTATGCATCAGATTACTGTAAACATTCTCTTGCTCCATTTTAGATATTGCTTTGCCAAGTTTTACATTCCTACATGTTTACAGTGCTCTTTCCTTGCCCTTAATCACTTTTCCCCTCTTTAAATTGAACTCAGACTTGCTGGCATTTTGCAGGGGTTGACCTTCCCCGCTCCAGATGCAGCTTTTCATACAGATGCCATTCGGAGCAGGGTTACCAGACATCCATGTTTCCCTTGGAAATAACCTTTTTTTCTCCCATAAGAAATACTGTCTGTGCAGAATTGGAGGATTTTGTCTATTTGTCTGGGATTTTGAGACATCTGGAAGTCTGGGGAGCCTGCTAATGAGCATGCACTGATGAACTCTGCAGCACACAGCGAGTCCAGCCCATCCACAGCCATGTCAGACCTCTGCATGTGCTCTGAGGCCACGTCCCGTGTGTTCAAAACAATGCAGAGGCCTCCACAGCATGCTTGATCGGCCGTCGTGGCGGAGACCTGATACAACGGGGAGCCAGAAAGAGTTCACCCACAGTGCTGTGTCTCCCATGGTGCCTGTGGGTGTGTGTACAACTACATTTAAAATAGAATTTCTGGCCTAGAAGTCCCTTACAAAAATACAGTGTTCCTAACGTGGAAGTGAGCTAACCATACTCCTAATTTTAGAATAGTGCGTGCCCAGTACTAGAAAAATGCTGTGCTAAAAGCACTTTATATTTACATCTGTAGTGCTGCCTTTACTAACATTTCTCATTGCTGAGTATCATCTCAGCTGCTTTTTCTCCCATCTGACAGTGATCAATATCGTTTTCCTTGAATTAGCCAGTTTTTTGTTAATGATACAATACCAACCAAAGAAGAAGGGAAGGCAGAGAGTGTAACAATGATACAACTATTTCTCCAAAAGGAAGAAGCATTACCCGGAATGCATTGTGGAAATACAATGAGAGATGATGGAGGAAAATAAGGGAAGGAAGATTTCCTCACAAGGAGGTTTTAAGTAGAGTCTGGCAATGATCTCCCAGAGGAAGTACTGGAAGTCTGGTCCCTTAAATCAATTAAAACTAACCAGAGCATTGCACTCCACAGGACTCTGGAAGGAGAAAAGCAGTGTCGGACTGAACTAAAATAGATTTTGCATGCTTATTTTCTACAGGGCTGCTGTCTATATTTTGCCACTAAATTCAATATGGCTAATGCTGATTAACAACTCCATTGATGGTGATTATATCCTTGCATCATTTCCATCCCGTTCCTTAGTATCATAAACTCATGAGGGCATGGACATACAAAACACGTCCCCTGGCTCAGCTAGCTCAATCCGAAAGACAAGTGGCAGATAAAGGGCTGGAGAACTTTCTTTCTTTCACCTTAGCAGTGGTCATGCTTGTTATTGCCACAACACTGAATTGACGTAAACCTCCACACCACGTGCTGAGTGTGGTGTGCTGCACATGGACCCCCGGTTCTTGGTCTCTTGGATTGCTGTAGAGCAAGAAGATGCACCCGATGGCTTAGGTAGGGCTGCAGTACCCGTGTCCTCTGTGCTCTAGATGTCCAGAAGGGTTTTAATGCATACAAGACCAGCTGGGGACAGGAGCAAGATGAAATAAAGTAGTTCATCCTTAGCCGTGGTAGGGTGTTTGGCATGTTTGAAGTACACAGGAGAAGTCCTCTCCTTGCCTGCCTTGAAAGATAAGGGAAAGCAAGCCTCCAAGAAGCTGAGATCTTTGCTTTGCTTTTTTTGTCTGTGTGGGCATTGTTGTTTTGTGTGTACATTTTACCTTTTCTCTGCCTGATTTTCTTGTAGCCAGCCAATTCCATTTAAACAATAGAAATGGGTAGAAATTGGAATAAGGCACATGATTGGAGGGCAGGGAAGCAGGGACTTGGCATATGAGCTTGGACGAGGTGCCCAGTGGAGGTTCTCACAAATTGACCTGCCTACTTAAACATTAATTTACATGGAAAATAAGGTTTAAAAACAAACAAATCTTGGACATATGGCATCTTATGTACAGCAGGGAAAAAAAATAAACTGAGATTGTTACTGGCATGTGTTTTACCCATCCGGCAAAGGTGTCTCTCACGTGTAAATGTAGACTGTTATATTAGAGAAATGATCTGTTTCTTTCTGCAAACATAGATCAACTTGGTTTCACTGTTTTCACTGGGATGCATCAGTCAGGTCAAATCATTTGAAAAGACTGTTCTTGCCTCTTCCTACAGAAATGGGTGTGTGATGGTAATACATGCGGCTTCAAAGCCTTTTCTTTCCCAGTGTGCGGTGCTCATAGCCATGCTCCAGCGCCTTGATTGCAGCCTTCCTGCCAGAATGCATCAGATGTGGGCAGTCCCAAAGCTTGTGGGGCTGAGGCAGGGGACCTGCCATGGGAGCCAAATCAATATTTAGACAGCTTCAGGCAAGAGAGATTGCGCAGGTTTTCACACTGGCAGCAAGCTTTGCATCTGTTTGTTACCAAAGTTATTGTTTGTGCAGTTTCAAGCATTGGCACTTGAGAGATTCCTCCCTGAGGGCAATGACAAGCACCAGGTGCTTGAAAAGAAACTTTCCCCCTCTGGATCTGAAGATCGAGAGTGAGGAAAGTTGTGTCACCGGGTAAGATCTCATAAGGAAGTCAAGGCGCATGTTTGACCAGCATTTTCATTATCCCTCACTTGAGGCGTCTACCAGGCATAGTGGGGAGCCCACAGTGCAATCTTGGGCTCTGCTTCTGATACATCCAGTGCAGAACAGCTATAACAGCTGTATTGCTGGTGGTTTATTGGGAGCAAAAACCTGAGTCATCGTGGGAGACAGCCTTGCTGTGGGGTGGTATGAATCAGGCCGAGGCTCTGCAGTGTGCCTTCGCTGGGGTGGCAGGCAGGGAGGTGAAACCCTGGCGCAGCAAAGAAAATTATTTTAATTTGCTTTCCAGTCATTCCACCTAGTGGCCAAGTGACAAAACTGCCAGGAGAGTACAGACTGGGTTTGTGCTCCGGAGTCCCTCTTCATCAAAAGGGACCCAAAAACCCCAGACTGTATTTATGGCTGCTCCTATGGACCTACGCTGCTGCAGAGCTTACAAGTTGTAGGAATATGTAAGCCTCCACACTGAAGATCTTACCAAAGAGAAACATCGGCCTGTGAGAAGCTCATTAAGTTCCCAAGCAATTTTATTAATCATGCTGTGTAGATAAAATGCAGATAGGCCTTCAGTGAGCTGATAATCTAACAAATAGGCAGAAAGTGTAACACTGATAAAGCAGAGATCGGTTTAATAGCCAGCTATAAATCTAGGCAATTCTGTACCAGAGGCATGTGGTAAAACAGGAATGTGCAAGTGTGTAAGTATGTGCATGAAAATGCACTGTTTCTTAAAATAGCAGATACAGCAGTAATATTATGTCTGGAAAAGCTATTGGGAGCAATCTTAGAGGTATTTAAAAATATTTTTCTCTCCATCAAGTGTGCACCACTTGTGGTATCTTCATAATCCAGCATCACAAGTGCAGATCTATGAATAACAAAGGCTTGTTTCTGGAAGTCAGGATTTTCTATAAAAATCTGTGAGCTCTACCACTGGTCCTGAAGCAGTGTAGGGAATTTATAGGAATTTTTTCGTTGGGATGAACCAAATTATTCACTCAGATTTATACTAATCACAAATAAGACCATCACACCTTTCCTATGAAGACAGACTGAAGGAATTGGGCTTGTTCAGCCTGGAGAAGAGAAGGCTCCGGGGAGACCTTA
>JAVKLA010000014.1:12536239-12552442 GCA_034782735.1 Sagittarius serpentarius | reverse complement strand
GACGGGGCTCTGAGCGACCTGATCGAGTTGAAGGTGTCCCTGCTCACCGCAGGGGGGTTGGACTTGATGACCTTTGATGGTCCCTTCCAGCCTAAGCCATTCTATGATTCTATGAAATTCATGGCCTGATGTCTCACCAACCGCTTGAGCAGCTTCTTGCTCACTGGTGTTAATTCAATTGGAAGGACAGGGAAAAGCAGCTCATCTTCAGGGTATCCCATACCAACTGGATGGGATATCCTTCTGAGGAGGTGGGAAATGTGAGTCTGGGAAAGGGTCCCTCTGGGTCCCTTTTCTGATCCTTAGGCCATTTTATGAAAAGGGGAAGCAGTGCTTCCTCTTCTTGTTAGTTTTAAAAGAAGAAACTGAGCTGGGAACACCTACTGGAGACACCTACAGCCAGAAGGAGGTTGCAGGCTGTGCATCCCATCCTCACATAGGCATGCAGGTGTCTGGCTGCTCCCCATCCCATCTAGATGCCTTTCCTTGGTATGCAAAGCACAGGGAACTCAGATTTGTGAATACCACTTGCAGGCAAGCTAAGAAGGTGTCTTGGTGAATCGAGACTGAAGTGACTTGCCCGGCAGGGGTCATGCAGAAGGTGGTTGATGGAATGGGAAATTGAGTTGTGGTGTCCCAAATCTCAATCTAGTGGCCAAACCGCTGAATCTCCCTCTTGTGGAGAAACCTTCATCCTTGCTGGTAAGCCCTGGTTTTGAAGCAGCCTCTCGCTGCTTCATGAAGAATAGAGTTTTTCCAGTACCTTTGTTTCCTGCCCACTGAGGGGAAAAATGCAACTGAAGTTAGTGCCAGTGCATTTTTGGTCAAAAAATAGACAATATCTATAGTTTACCATATGTCTTAGCAAGTTATTTGATAGTTATGTGTGAAGATACCACTGTAAAAAAATCTGGGGGGAGAAAGTGTGTATTTTTTAACATATGATATGTGAATGTAAAATATAGATGGTATGATGAGAAAAAGGGACAAGTAGTGGTTCATAACTCAAGTCCTGGAAACAGTTGTTACTCTTTCTGCAAAGAAAATGATGGGAAAATTAAGTACTGAGGTGGGACTTGGAGTAATTTGTCGCTTGAACTATGAATATGGATTTCTTTCCTGTTAGCTTTACCTTAGACTCACTAAAATCAGGAACAGTGTGAGGAGAATAACCTCCATGGGATGGAGAAGACAGCTGTGCAGTCAGTACTTACCTGTTATTTATTCAGCAATGGCTTGCAAAAATTTGAGAAGAAAAAAAGAAACCGGTCTGCTCTTGGAAGAGGCAGAAAGATATTTTCTGTTGACTTTTGCTGTAACAAATGTTTCCTTCCCAAAGCACTTCTGGGATTTAAGTGGTATCTTAAGCTTGAAACCACTGTTTACCAGAGCTTCCATCAGGGCAGGAGAATCAAAATTGAATTGGTACTTTCATGGTAGTGTGCTGCATCACAATTAAAATAAGATCCATCAAAGAATTAGCAGTGTCCACACCAGTCTGGTTTTTTCAGTCTTTTATTAGAGCAGACGCTTAGTTCATAGGTCTTCAAGGTATTTGGGAAAAATAGTGCTCAGCTCAACCTGTAAGATGATGTACAGGAGCAATATAGAAGGAGCAGTGCTAGTTACTAGATGTAGCACCATTGCTGGCGTGATAGAAGAATAACTGGTACTGAGCATTATTTATTTCTGGACACTAGATCTGTTAGGTTATCTAACTTCGCGATGAAGGACTTGGGATGATAGTGAGAGCTGATGGTAATGCTGGCAATTTCCCTCTCTTTTTTGCAGGTCACTGTCAGGGGATTTGGTCCATTGTTACAGTTTGCCTACACTGCTAAGCTGTTACTCAGCAGAGAAAACATCCAGGAGGTCATCCACTGCGCTGAATTCCTGCGCATGCACAACCTGGAGGACTCCTGCTTCAGCTTCCTTCAGACGCAACTGCTGAACAATGAAGATGGCCTGTTCCTGTGCAAGAAAGATACCACCTGTCAGCGCATGCACGATGAGGAGAACTCAGATGGAGACGAGGAGGAGACGATGGAATCGGAGACGTCAAAAATATCTTGCCCAAGAGAGAGGATGCACCAAGAGCCCTTCAATTTTGAAACCACTGTTGCTGCAGCAGACAAAGGCGAAGGGATGCTGCCTGACTCAGACATGCTGAGAGATAGCAAGGACAATTTGGACAAAGATGCAGTAACACGGTACCCCAGATACAAGAAATACCAGCTTGCTTGTACCAAGAATGTCTACAACACATCACACATCAGTACCTCAGGTTTTGCAAGCACATTCAGTGAAGAGAGCTCTGGAAATGGCCTCAAATCAGGACTTGCTATGGGGCAGATAAAAAGCGAGCCTCAGAATGAAGAGAACGATGAAGAAAGCATCACACTTTGCCTGTCTGGAGATGAACCTGACATCAGGGATAAAGAAGGGGATGTTGAAATGGACAGGAAACAGCCAAGCCCCACTTGCGTCGACAGGGCAAAAAGTGGGTCCTCTCCTTCTTGCTTGCGGTCTTTCTTCAACAGAACAAAAAGCATAGATTTGGTTGGCTTCCCCAGCACTTCCCAACAGCACTTTGGCAGGAGTCCAGCATGCCCTTTTGAAAAAGGGACAACTCAGGGTGACCACAAAACTGATTATGTCCCTTTCACAGGGAACTATGGACAGTCCCATGCCATGCAGAAGGATGCTTCCAACTTCACCGTGGGATCGCCACTCAGGGGGCCCGGCTTTGAAACTCTCTGTAAGCAAGAAGGGGAGCTGGACAGGAGAAGTGTCATATTCTCTTCAAACGCTTGTGACCAAGTAAACACTTCGGTGCATTCATATTCTGGTGTGAGCAGCTTGGACAAAGACCTCACTGAGACTGTGCCAAAGGGTCTGTGGGCTGGCGGTAGCCAGTCTCTCCCCAGCTCTCAGACCTATTCGCACAGCGGACTGACAGCTGATCACTTGCCGGGAAGGATGCGGTCGAACACCAGCTGTCCGGTGCCAATTAAAGTTTGCCCTCGCTCTCCTCCTTTGGAAACCAGAACCAGGACCTCCAGCTCATGCTCTTCCTACTCGTATGCAGAGGACGGCAGCGGCGGCTCTCCCTGCAGTCTCCGTCTTTGCGAGCTCTCCTCTTCCCCTTGCTCCCAAGGACCCCGATTCCTGGCGCCCGAGCACCAGGAGCCCGGCGTGGTGGGGGATGGATTGTACAACCCAGTCCGAGCCCAGATTAAATGTGAGCCATCCTATGGAACAAACTCCAGCGATGAGTCTGGGTCATTCTCAGAAGCAGACAGTGAATCATGTCCTGTGCAAGACAGAGGGCATGAGGTAGGGATTTAAGATAAGTACATATATCGCAGTCATTGTGACCCAATTTATCACTCCTTGATTCTCTCGAATGACTTGGCATTTCCCCAGCACTTCCTTTGTTTATAGGGGCAAAGAGTAAGTTCTATTTATTCCCTCGTCAGCTGAGTGTGCATGGTTGACTTCACGTAAATAGGTCTGCTTGACCTCTGAGGTGTTTGGCGTGTATCAGAATTTGGGTATGGGACAACAGCAAACTGCTGAATGATGAGAGCGTGTTAATGTGTTTAGGAGGCTGCTAGCAGTGTCGTGTCCTCCTCCCTCGCCCACTTGCATGGCACAAAGCACTGTTCCTTATCCTTAATTTGTGGAGGTGGTTCCAGTTCCACTTGTTACTGCTGCTGGTGAGTTTGAGCAACCTCAAGCCATGCCTTCACTGACACCGAGGGTCGAGCAGCTGGCTCGAAGAGCCTGTGCTGCGTATTGCTGACAGCCCGAGTAGAGGAGGCAGACAGAGTGGGAGGAGAAAAAGGTGTGAAATTACTTGAACAGTTGCATGGCTGGCCACCCTCGGCAGTGGGAACGGTATTCAAGTCATCTTCCCGCTGTGTGTTTGTGTGACTTGCACATGCAGGTAATGGGGTTTGCCTCTGTTAACTGACAACTGAGATGATGTTTCCTGCCTGTGACCCCACTTTGTTTGGTGGTAAGCTCTAGCAGCCTTTGCATAAATGGTTTCAAAGAGAAGTTATGCTTTATTTTCCAGGACTGCTAGGAGAACAGCAGGGGGACGGTCTGGGGCTGAAGAGCAAGCTACGAATTTCCATGCAGCTCTCCCGTGAGAGGCAGGAGAAAGAGGGCCTGCTCTAAAACTAGGGATGGGCCAGCTGGCGATGCTGCAGTGATAACTGGCTAACTGTGAATAAATTTTCTGTGTGAAGTCACTAATTTGAGGGAAGACTTAAATCATGGAGATGTTTTGTGGAGCCCAGAAACTGAAAAAAGACTGGATGTTTTCATAGAGTTTCATTAGGAAACTGCATGACCTGGAGAGCACCTGGGTAAAATCACATATCTGGCTCCTCTAGTAATGCTGAAATGCTCCACTGAGAGCTTGTACTTCAGGGTGGGGAGCAGCGAATGCAAGATTGAGGGGTTCACATGCTGTGAGTGCACACATGCTGTGTGGGCTTAGTTGTGGGCTAGGGATGAAAAGAATGAACTTTATTTTATCCCTCAGTCCTTATTCCAGCTACATCCCAGGCTCTGGAAGATACCTTTCAGTCAGATGTGGGTCGTTCCCTTGGTTGCTTAGGTCTCTGAGGAAGGGCTGGAGAGCCTGGGGAGCCTCTGGTGTCTAATCCCTGTCGCGCTGTACTGGTGGTTTTGAGAGGACAGTTCCTGTTTGTCCCCATGTCCTGAGCTGGGGACAGTGCAGAAGGGAGAGGAGTCTCCTTGGGAGGCTGCCTGGGATACTGTGCATTGGACCTCATTTGCGAAGCCCTACAGCAGAACTGCTCTGCTTGGCCGTACCAAGGTTACTCGGTGAAGTGCTGCCTTTGCGAGGGGTGGAAGGGAGCAGGGAGTGGGACCAAGGGGAGCGTCGGATCTCCACCCACGTGTGCTGCTTGCTCAGCAAGGTCTAATGTGCAGCATGAGGCAGCGAAGAGGGCGGGAGGTTAGCCTTTTGGGGTTTGATGATTAATTAGCTGTCATAATCGGCTAATTGTGTGGAGATGCTGCTGCAGAAACAAGCCCTGAAGAGTCAAATGAGAAGGTTATAGGGAACTGGTGGTAGTTTCCCAAAGAAAGTATGTGAATGTGTGCAGGAGACCATGGGTGAGAGGAGGGACATTCATGAGAGGAGCAAACGGGTGGGCTGTGGGAAGCTGTCTTGGTGTGCCGCTGGCAGGCAGACGTGTCTGGCTCTGGGGCAGAGCTAGGAAGGATTTGCTCCACTCCTGGTTTTGCTGCTGGTTTCCTCCTGGGAAGATTTTCTGCACCGTGCTGAACAAGTTTTCTCCCTGGGACTGCTGATAAGGCGCTTTTTTTTTTTTTTCCAGGACGTTTTGATTAGGACTGCTAGGCATTAAAAATGTAGTGAGGAAATTAATGCTCCGTCAGGTTGCACTGCAGTATCCTGGACCAGCCAAGGGTAAACAGATCACACCAGTGCTACGGTACAGATTTTGTCTGAAAAATGAATTTGTAAGGGTTGTTACCAATACCAGAAAGGACATTGCAGCCTCATTAAACATCGCTGTATTTATACAGCGACTTGGGGTGTGTATCCTGCAGTCCTGCAAGATCCACTGCTGTGGAAACCTCAGTGAAGGATGTGTTAAACCAGTCAGTAGAAGATATCTAATAGCAGCAGGAAGTTCTTGTATAAGTCGCTCTACCTACGTTTAGCAGGTTGGCTGCCATTAAAGCAGCAGGAGAGACTCAGAGCAGTCTGAAATGGACTGCTTTCTGTCCTTTGCCTCCCTGCAAGCTGCATGGGAATCTTTCTCCATTCCCGAAATTGTCGGTTTGCCCTTGCTGTCCTGACAACTTCCCAGATGGGTCCCTTGCCCCTGCCATATCAGATCACACAGTGTTTGCTGAGCTGCTCTTCAAAAAGCACCTGATAAGATAGCTGGGGGTGACACGCAGGCGGTTGCCCCTCTGGAGAGCTGCGGGTAGGCTTTTGTTTGGGTGGGACGGCCTGATGGGAATAAGCCTGATGGACTCTGACCCTTGGTTATCTCATGGGGCTGCGCAGTTCCCCTGGAATTTGGACCTTGTTGGTCTTGATTTGGGTCCCAGAGTGCTGTCGGTGCCAGAATTAATGTCACTGAACATCATTTGCTGGTGTATGGATTGTGTGAGAAGTAGGTGAAAGGTTTCTTCTCTCTGTGTTTTTCAGGCACTCTGCTTTCCTGCAGATGGATGCCATTCAGTAGCACATGCCCAAGTTGTTTGGTGCCAAAAGTGGGGTGCTAGGGCTCAGCATGAATGCCATGTGGGTGAAGGTGACTCCACTCTGTGGCCAGCCTCCCCATCCCATAGAGGGTGCAGACTGCAGTCGCCAGTGTCAGAGGAGGTGGTGGTCCCCGTAACACCGCTGGTAAATCCTCTCTGGAATGTCTTTGCCTGTCATTTTCCTTCCTGTTAAGGGAGCCACCCAGAATCTTCTGAGATTTCCCTTTCTTAAGGCTTCATGATAGAAGCAGCAAGTGCAGTGTGGGCTATCCCCGTGTTACGGAGTTGCAGGAATGGGGCTGTTACTTGAGCTGCTGGGACTTTACAGAAATATTTAACAGTTTGTGTTGCTCTTTTCACCCAGCTCCCTCAGGCCTCCACAGGTTGTTAAAAATCAATTATTGGGGTATAATACTAGAGAGAAGACTTATGCTCAGTGCTTGCAGGCAGGTTC
This sequence comes from Sagittarius serpentarius, assembly GCA_034782735.1. Classification (NCBI taxonomy): domain Eukaryota; kingdom Metazoa; phylum Chordata; class Aves; order Accipitriformes; family Sagittariidae; genus Sagittarius; species Sagittarius serpentarius. Next base: position 12,545,709 of record JAVKLA010000014.1, on the reverse strand, counting down.
TGACAATCCTGCTTAAAATAGCAACAACAAAACAATAAGCCCTGAAATAATGAATTGTTGAGAAGGAAGTAGTCTGTCAATCTGTTAACCTACTTAGGAACAGAAACTTTAGCACTACCTACTTTTCATGATATTCCTTCTCTTCAGCAAGTGTCTATGGGTTTTTTTCTGCTAGAAAACTTGTAAATAATATTTTACTACTAAACCAGTTAAAAAGAAAACTCTGCTCAGTCTAATTTGACGAGTGAGTTTTCTTAGGAAAAGAATAAACAAGGGTAAGAGGAGGTAAGAGGTGGAGTTTTCTAAGAACTATTACTATCTAGAGAATTGCATTCAATGTGTCTTTCATTTATATTTCAAAATAATTTCCCACCTGGGTTAATGACTCACTTCTCAAAGGAAATTTTCATAAAGGCAAAGCTAATGCAATTGGACCATTGAGGACATTGTAGGCAAATAACTTTCAGGGAGAGCCCAAACACCTCCATGTTAAGAGACAGGCAGCCACTCTTTGCCTGTTTGTCTGCTGACGTTTAGCAAAGTACTAGAAGTCAAAGCCCCAGTAAAAGGGGGTAAACCAAAGCTGCTCTGCCAGAAATCTACTGGAGCTCTGCTGAGTTACCTAAGCTGAGTCTTCTTCGCTGCTTAATATTTCTACTTAGTGAAGAATATTACGTGGAAAGAAGGACAACCAAGAAAAATAAATGTTTAAGTGTTAACTTGCTTTTGTGTATAGTTCCTCTGCAGAATTCGGTGAACATTCACGCCAGCTTTCCTGATCTTACTAGGTTTACAGATTTGAAAATGAGAAAGTTCCCCTCCACATTCTTCTCTGGTGGATCTTCTCCTGACCAGGATCCTCAGCGGCATGAGCAGAGCACTGGGATTGTGTTTGGCAACATCTGGTTAAATGGAGTCTTGTCAAACATCAGTCTTGCAAGATAAACTTCATGGCAGTTTTGTTTTCTGTCTCTCTTCAGTAGGAGTGGTATCCATGCTGGTAGCAGAAAATTACTGGATTACAACAACAGTGAGAGTTTCCCATTACAAGCTTGAAATTTCAGGAAGGTCCTTTTAAACACTGTATATTTCATTGCAGTCTACAATCAATTCTGTTATGCCCTGAGCTGAAGACCTTGCTGGAAGTTTTGAAGGAGTCTCCAGTTCTTGATTTTTTTCTGCAAAAGCAGATTTTTCAGAGAAATACTGTAATTTATCCCCCCTCATTTCACTGCCTGTTCTGCCCTTCTCAGATGCACCTACAGCTTCTGTCGGCGTTTCCATGCTATCCCTGGTCTCAGAAAAGCCTGTTAATGAGCAGGGCTATTGTACTGTTGTGCCCTTTGAAGGGCTGGAAGCTGGGGACACTGCCAGCAGTGAATGGGAAGAGGACAGCCCAGCATTTTAAGCACTAGTGGTATGTGACCTGAATGCAAGTCCCAAGTCATGGGCTAAAGGATGAGAACTCCATCCCCACCTACTGATGGTTGGGTTAAAGCACTCAGCCATGGGACTAGCCCCTTCCCCCAGTTCTCTGAGGCAGGTGGCAAATCAAAAGGTTACTCAGGCTGCCTCCACTAAGTGCATAGCAGTGTCCTCTCAGGCAGCAGGCAGCATTTACTGACCCTAACACCTCTCGTGGCCCTCAGGAGGTGAGGCTGGAGTTGACCCCGAGCAGCTACATGGCCATCAATTGTGTGGTGGCAGATAGGACAGGCTGTGTGTGGTGGCAGATAGGACAGGCTGTATGTGGTGGGACCTGCTGATCAAGGCCATTTCAGACCTGGTTTTGTTGACACAATGGTAGATCTTCACTGACTGGGCTCGCTGTTCTCCTCTTGCAGTCCTCTGCCATCTTGGTGTGCTTGACACCTGAAAAGAATTGGTGCTTTGAAGGCTTTACCTATGCCAGTAGACTGCGGAGTAAGGAAACAAGTGAGAGTGCATCCTGCCTGTCCTCTTTACACAAAGTATGGCCCATTGGCTTTGTGCTTCTTAGATAGCCTCTGTCAAAGTGAAATCAGATAGGTCCCTGTTCTGTGGGACCACGAGCGCTGCCTGCAATAGTGTGTAGGCAATCGAGCCCCTAACACAGGTGGACACACCTCAGTTCCTGTCCTGGGATGAATTTCTTCCTGAGCATTTGTGGAAGACAGACTTGCATGCTAAGGAAGATACTAGAAAAAACAATGTTGATGTGTTGGGCTCTTCTATGTGAAGCAAATTACCCCTTTCTACATAAAAAAGCATTGATATGATTCAGCCCCTGCGCTAGATTGCTTGGGTGGTCCTGAGAGCTTTCCAAGGGCTGGGCAATTTTAAGTGTCAGAGGCTTTCAATAACTCTGGCTTTCAATTTAAGGAGATGAAGGCAACATTTTTATTTCTTACAACTCTGGAGCAACTGACCAAGATTTTGAACCATTTATAAAGGTCAAGCTGGTACCTTGAGTTCCACCCTCCCATGCTCAATAAACGATGATTACTTTTTCTTATGGATAATACATGAATGCTTTTAGTTACTGCGATGTTAAGCCAGGCTTGGGAAGTTTGTTGTCTTTACTAGCACTTGGCAGCTGAAGGAAGATGATGTTGAAATTTAGATATTAGAGTGAAAAAATTGTTACTCATGAGTTAAGGACATTCCCAACACTTGACATTTGTATTTGAATGTGAGTGAATACGCGGCCTTGGTCCTTTCCTTTATTTTAAAGAAAAAGAGAGGTGGGGGAGAAGCAGCAGCAGTAGTAACTAGCACAGTACGTGGGCGGCACAGCAGTAACTGGCCTATGATCCAAGCTGGCACTGACTAGTGAAGCTTGAAGGAATTAATTGGTTATATATGGGTCTTTCATGTGCTGAGTCAATGGCTGTTGCTGTCTGTCTAGATTGCTACTGTTATTTAGCCACTCAAAGCGGTGACATTTACACTGGCATCCTAATGCTAATACAGGGGGAAAAAATGCCACAAAATCATAAACAAGTTTTCTTCTTCACCAGGGTGCGTTGGCTGTCCTCTCAGGGGTGCATCAGCCAGAGTCGAGGGCAATAGAGGCTGCAGCAGTGGCAGAAAGTGCTGGTTTATTTGTTGTGTGGTGGAAACAGAGCTTCTGCTGTTTGTAACAATGCAGGGAAAAAGTAATTGTGCTGATAGGGAAGATTTTAGAGCTCTGTGAGGTTAGCTCTGGCTGGAGTAACTCCTGGAAGAGTAGGGATCCCGCTTACGTTTCTAATTTGAAATAGTCTGAACCAAACACTCCACAGTCATTTCTTGTGTAAAATTCATAGTTATTAAAAAGAAAAGTTTATGAGAAAACATACTTGCTGGGTTTTTCTTACACATCTTAGAAAAGATGTCCCTTTTCAGACACCTCAGGTAAGGTTTCTCTCACCTACCTTAGATACTGTAAGATGCAGCATCTTTTTTAACTCTCATCTCTGCTGCTTCTGCAGCCAGGAGGAGGGAGAAGCCATGCGAGATGCGTTGCCATCCGAAGGCCATGCTGTCCTCGATGCCAACAGCAGGGTCCTGGATACTAGCTAGTCCCAACCCATCATTTCAGACAGCTCTAAGTGGGTCAGATGAATCCCACCCATAGCAGTCATCAGCTCTTGCAAATTGACTTACCGCTCTGTTGTGATAAATACCAGCTGAGAGTCTTGCCCTGTGCCGATGTAAAACACCATTAGCCTCTCACTGCAGCAATACCCCGGCGCAGTTACTCACTCTGTCCGTGCCAAAGGCTTGGTGGTTTTTTTTTCGGTTGACAGCTAATTGCGAAGAGGGAGGCAGGCAATAAAAATGCTGTGAATGGTGAAGGAAATGAGTCTGACTCACTTCCACTCTCCCTTTCACGTTTTTAATTCTGCACAGTGCTGCCTATGGCAGGAGTAGGATTATGCTGGGTTTACTGACAGCAGGCTCTGGCCTGCTGTGTAGATGGTTTTATTTTCAATCCATTTTTTTTTTAATGAATCTGTTTCTGTTGATTTTCCCATTTCCCTTCAGTGACTTCTACCTGACAGATTTAAGTTGCTTCCCTTTCATTCCCATTCCAGCTGCAAGCACATCTCCTCCTTACAAGTATGTTTTGAAAGGGAGAGGGAGGGAGAAATAAAGTTAACACTGCTTTCCGCTTTGGACTTAAGAAAATAAGGAAAAACTGGGAATGTGAAAGGACTGTTTTTGCAGTGAAACTGTGGTGTCTTTCAGAGGAAAGCACAGGCTGTTTTCGTTTTCAGACCCTGCTTGAAGCTGGAGAGAAAAGCAGGTGACACTGAGTTTATGTTGACTGTCCAAAGGCTAGAGAGGGGAAACCAAACAGGTTTCATGTCATTAGTTAGCACACTGTAAACAAGGTAGTCCACATCACCATGCCTAAGGTCAGCCTTTGTGTGTACAAACAGGAATTTGGGGGGATTGGGGCAGTGTTTGGTGTTTCTTGCTGGTTTAAATTGACCTGTCAAGTAGTGTGTTACGAAGCGGTGCCTAGACACACGGGACAGAGGGGCAATGTTCAGGTCGTGAAACCTTCTGAAAGGACGCGGTAGGTGTTTGCACTGAATTTCACGTGGCCCAGGCTCGGATATGCACAGAGCAATGATGGAAGAGCGCAAGAAAACATAGGCTCATGAACAAGGCGCAAAGCTGGTTATCGGCAGGTCCAGGTGCCCAGTGAGGGTCTGTGACTGTCGCCAGAGGCCACTCTGTGTGTTTGTGTACATGTGTCCTCAGCAAACTGTTCTGCATCAACAAACTCAGCTCTCCAATGAAAGTAACAATTCTAATCTGTACTGTTACTTTCTTTATCTCCAAATAATTAAAGTGCACTGTTTGAAGATGATAACCATGTTTTAAATATCAAAGGAACCTTTTCAACCCCTATCTTTTGCTTGGCTGGAGCAACTTAAGTCCTATTTTCTGTGGCAACCTGCATGGAGAATCGTCTTGTACAAGAGGCTGGATTGTACCAAATAGGGACAGAAATGTAAATATTTACTGCCATCTTTTGGGCAGTGTGGGTATGACTCAAAAAAAGGAAGGGAGTCAATCGAGTTACTCAGTTGTCAGCTTTGTCAACTGATTCTTATTTGACCACCAAACACAGCAGCCCACTGAGGAGCATTAGTTTTTTTATAGTCATGTTGTCGGTCTCAAGCTACAAGTGAGGCAAAGTTTGTAGGGAGAGGTGCTCACTTTGATTGGAGCAAGCTGATAGGTTTGGGGAAAAAAAAATTAACAGAAGTCTTTGAGCACATCCACCATTCTCCAGGTTTTGAGAGAGTTTGTGTTCATTCCTCCAGGCTGTCAGGAGCTTTGTGTTTTGCTTTGCTTTAATGCATGATCCGTAGGAGTCGGAGAGATGGTTGGAATTCCTGAAGTCAAAACCTGGAGCTACTGTCACATGGTCTATGGTCAAAATTGGATGGCAGTTCATGGCCCAAAGGAAAAATGTTTTACCACAAGTAACTGAAGTTTTAGACTGTTCAGGGGGGGTTTCAAGAAATGCAATTTCGGTGCTCTTCAATCTACAAAAATATTAGAATGTCAGCAAATACTGGTTTATTTCAAAATGCGTATATTTTAGCAGGGCAGGATATGTTGCATCACACTCCTCTGACCCTTTCTTCTTATATGGTGTACTGCTCAGTTGAAATGCTGATTAGGCGACCTTTCTTAATTGTGATACGGTATTTTTCATCCACTTGAGGTGTCAGGTTGCATTTTTAACCTCACACCTAATCAAACTTTCAGTCCTGCAGGCCATGCAGAGACAGGTTTCCTGCTGCGGTAATAGCCCATTCCTTGAAACTAGTTTGAAATTAATAGCAGCAAGGTGCTTCACTGTTTCCAAAAGGCCGTGTCTCTTAGTGGATGGAGCTTTCTTTTAATGCAAGGAGTTCTGTTTTTAGAGCTTTTCAGAAAAATGAAATTTTTACCTGGGTTTCATCTATATTGCTGATTCCAGTACAATTATAATCAGATCCTTACCAGCTGGACTTCCACAATGTGCCACAAGGGAGTGTTAAAAACTGACTTAATGCAAAACTTGATGTGTTGTTTATTTAGGGGGCGGCAGCATAGGTAATCGTCCTTCTGCTCACTGTTGTTCGGCTTGCATTCAATGAGCAAAATATGACTCCTTGCTCTTGTCTTGTATTTGTTTGTTTTAGGTGAAACTTCCTTTTCCTGTTGATCAAATCACAGATCTTCCAAGGAATGATTTCCAGATGATGATAAAGATGCACAAACTAACCTCAGAGCAGCTCGAGTTCATCCATGATGTCCGCCGGCGCAGCAAGAACCGAATTGCAGCTCAGCGCTGCCGCAAGAGGAAACTGGACTGTATTCAGAACCTAGAATGTGAAATCCGCAAGTTGGTGAGTTGTGTGCTCTCACTGAAGCCCCGCTTGCCCTCATGCTGCAGCTTGCAGGGCACTGACAGCAATTGCTGTCCAGAGTTTAGTGGGTTCAGTCAGTTTGTACGTAAGTAAGCGGAGCCACTAGTATGAAAATTTAATATACAAAAATATATTAGTATATATGTGCATATAATATATGTGGAAAACACAAAATTCCAGTGGAATGAGGCCTAGATATCTCTTCATTTTGATAGCTCAAGAGCAGATTATTGAGTTGGAAGAGGAGGAAAGCCTGTATCACAGCTCCCTTCTTGCAGTTTAACTTACCCACAGTACTTACAGTGCATCCACAAAGGCATTTCCTGATCAGAGCTCCATTTCCATGCCTAACTACCATAACAGTCTGGGTCAGGGATTCATAGAGTGCTCAAAAGAGATAGGTATCAAGAGACCTTCAGAGGCTGTCTGGTCCAAACAGTGGTGTGGCACAGCCAGCTTCATCTATACATAGAGATTTTCTTTCTCTTTGGTGTGCTAGAAGGCCACTCAGCATTTTCAGGACGTTTCAGCTCGCTATGCCTTTTCTTCAGCTCTTTCATTCTCTGAGCAACTGGCAGAAATACCAAGGGAAGTGAAAAGCCAGGAATGTGAATATACGGACAAGTAGGCATCCCTTTGTTACTGAGATGGCAAGGGTATGTTCCTCCTTGCTCCTGCTGTGTTCTTCCCTCTAATGCTCCTGGTGTGCCATGGACTGAAACCCCACCATGACTCAAGGAGCATCTAACATAAAAGGCCTGTTCCCACTCCACAGTGCACTGGCCTTCACATCCCATGCACCGGGTTCAAGTGGCAAGGGTTGGTTTGCCCCAGCCCTCCTTGACTTGTGTCCCTGGCAGTAGTCTGCTGCGGAGACGAGAGCAAAGCATGCCCTGCTCGCTGGCCAGAGCACATCTGGGAACGGTTCGCCTGTGTGCCAGGGTGTCAGTGGACAGTGCTACCCCATCTTAATCTAAGGGAGTGAGGTGACTGGAGCGAGGCTACATGGCTGCTCAGGAAATTCCTCTCTCTTCCGGTCATGGTATGGACACCTCAGGTATGGTTTGGGTGGCTAAACACAGATGTCTACAATATAGACACCTGCACTGGAGCTAGTTGTCCTGGTTTTCTTTATAGTCAGTGAAGAGAAATAGATACCTGTTAAGGCTTATTTATCTCATCCTGCAGTAGAGGAGGTGAGGTACAGCCCAGAAAAGCCTGTTCCTCTACATTGCTAAAAAAGATTACCTGGAGAGCTGTGTCAGATGTAGACATCTTAGCTATAAGCACCTTATCTGAAAAAATTCCCCTCCTTTGTGACAGTGCCGCTGTGGTCTGAGGGCCCTGCTCCTGTTCCCCTGCCATCCCTTGCCCATTGAGAAAGTAGGTGGTACACAGCGAAAAAAAGGCTTGAGACAAGGGTCATGCAGGAAGACATGTCTACAGGTTGTCACTTAGCAAGAGAAATGCAACACTGGAACTTCAATATGGGTTAGCGCCTCCTCATCTGTTTAAAAGTCTTAAAAGCTTTCTGAGATGTCAAAAATAAAGTAATAGTCCCAGTTCAGCTGCTATGAGAAGTGTGGGTGTGCAGAATGCAGGACTGAACAGTTTAATTGCATTATGCAGCACAGATTTAGGAGTCCAACATGAAACCCAGCCTTTGAATATCCAAGGGTTTGAGTGATAAATTAATTCGTTCACACAGATAAAACAAAAGGACCTGAAGCTGATTTCCTTACTGAGAACTCTGTGTACACAGCTTCTGTTAAAATTAAAGGTTATTTGGAGACTTTGACTTAAATGTCTATGTGCATTTAAAACATGCTCAGTTATAGCTTGAGCTTGGCGGGTCTGGAGAGTGGGGTACTTCTTGTTCTTGTCATAACAGGTTGCATGTTGAAAGTGGCCTTTAGTGTAGGCTTCACTGTACTTCATTCTCTGCGCAAGCTATAGCAAACATAGTGTGAAAGAGGCAGGGATGTGTTGGAAGAAGCTGAGTTACCGTCACCTCACAAATGGCAGAAAGCCGTGTGACTTTGGGTTACTCACTTACTGCCTGTGCCTGTCTGCTTCCCATCTGTAACAAGGAGGTGATGCTGACCCCACAAGCTGGTTGGGAGGCTTAAATCATCAAGGCTTGCAAAGCCTTCAGATGCCGTGCTGCTGAAGCCCTGGGGGAAAAAAAAAGAAATTAAAATAAAAAAATTGTTCAGAGTAGTGCTCCACTGATGCAAAACTAACAAAACATCAAGGATAAACAAAATAGTGAGTAACTGCTTCCTGCACTGAGCGTAATCCACAGTGTGTGCGGGGTGAGTCAGAGTCAGAGGTTCTGCAGGGTGAAAGAGCAGTTCCCCATCCAGGTTGTCAGGAGAAGCAGGTCGAGTCTTGGCTGCACATGCCCGTCCCTCGGCACTGAGCTGATGATGGGGAGGAGTACATGTCTCTCATTCTCCAGAGCAGAGCACCAGGGGCAGCACTGTAAGGGCTGGACTAGCAGCAAGGGGGATTCGGCTTGATACCTGTAGCCTTCACTTGAAAATTCATTTGGGTTCATTGGCTTTATGCAGTCCTGTGACATTACCATTATTGTCTAGCATAATCAACTGTGTACAGGCAAAATAAATTTTTTAAGTCCCCTTCCCTCCACAGCACACACACAGATCTCAAGGAAATGAATGAAAGGCATGAGAGTAACCTTGTGGACCTGATCCCTGCTGAATTTCAGGGATGAAAAACCCTTTGAGGTGCAGTATTCTTCACAAGAAATGTTGAAGTTTCTATTTAGCAAGCTGAACTTGAGTATGTAGTAATATGTAGTGAGTGAGCCAACTAGGGAAGGCACCTCAATGGACCTGTTGTTTGTGAACAGGGAAGGACTTGTGGGTGCTGTGATGGTTGGAGGCTGTCTTAGGCATAGTGATCACAGAAAAATGAGTTGTTGATTCTTGGAGAAGTAAGGAGAGGGGTCAGCAGAACTGCCACCTCAGACTCCTGGAGGGCAGACTTTGGCCTGTTCAGGAGCCTGGTTGACAGAGCCCCTGGGGAGGCAGTCCTGAAGGGCAA
>JAVKLA010000014.1:12515851-12534986 GCA_034782735.1 Sagittarius serpentarius | reverse complement strand
AGGCTCTCCAGAGGGATCTGGACAGGCTGGATCAATGGGCCAAGGCCAACTGTAGGAGGTTCAACAAGGCTAAGTGCCAGGTCCTGCACCTGGGTCAAAACAACCCCATACAATGCTATAGGCTTGGGGAAGAGTGGCTGGAAAGCTGCCCGGCAGAAAAGGACCTGGAGGTCTCGGTTGACAGCCAGCTGAATATGATCTGGCAGTGTGCCCAGGTGGTCAAGAAGGCCAACAGCATCCTGGCTTGTATCAGAAACAGCGTGGCCAGCAGCACAAGGAAGTAAGTGATCATCCCCCTGTACTCAGCACTGGTGAGGCCGCACCTCAAACACTGTGTTCAGTTTTGAGCCCCTCACCACAAGAAGGACATTGAGGGGCTGGAGCGCGTCCAGAGACGGGCAACGAAGCTGGTGAGGGGTCTGGAGCGCAAGTCCTGTGGGGAGCGGCTGAGGGAGCTGGGGGTGTTCAGCCTGGAGATAAGGAGGCTGAGGGGAGACCTTATTGCTCTCTACAGGTACCTGAAAGGAGGCTGTAGCGAGGTGGGGGTCGGTCTCTTCTCCCAAGTAACAGGCAATAGGACAAGAGGCAACGGCCTCAAGCTGTGCCAGGGAAGGTTTACATTGGATATTAGGAAAAATGTCTTCACCGAAAGGATTGTCAAACACTGGAACAGGCTGGCCAGGGAAGTGGTGGAGTCCCCATCCCTGGAGGTGTTTAAGACGTGTAGACATGGCGCTTAGGGATGGTTTAGTGGCAGTGCTAGGTTAATGGTTGGACTTGATGATCTTAAAGGTGTTTTGCAGCCTAAACAGTTCTGTGATTCTGTGGGATCTGGTGCATCGTTCTGAAAAAGGGCGTTCGTAAAAAAGACAGTCACAAGGTGTGCAAGAGTATAAAGCTGCAAAATTAAACTCACGCAATTTTAACTTTGCCTCTCAAGCACTCCTGCCTTCCCCCCATACGCATGCTGTCCAAGCAGGTAGTCTCCTTCAAGATCTTAACATTTACTCTTACGAGAACCAGCAGTGAAACTCCAGTTGACTTTGCATAATACACAATCACTGGAAATTCCTTTGTCATCTTCTGTCCACTTTGTGACCAGTAATTTCCAGTCTCCTGAATTATGTAATGGTACTAGGGTTTAAGGGTTTTTCACTCAGCTGGGTCTTTTTTATGAAAGACTCCTTTCCCCCTTGCACTTAATTCCTGTAAGTCACCCATCTTCTTGACACAGATGGTTTCACAACAGTGAGTGAAATGGTTGCATCCTCTGAGTGTGATCGGTAATTTTTTTTTGCCTGCTTTCCCTCACTCATCTGTCTACCCACTCACATTCCCTTTTTTCCCTGCAAACTCACAGCATATTCTCTTCCATAATTCATTATCTCAAGATGTACTTGAGCATCTGTTTATTTTTTTATTATTTTTATGCTTTCTTGATAGATATATCAACATTTTAGCAGTTGGTTCTTTTCACGTGCACTGCTCTCTTTCTCATTCACACAGCTGTATGCTTCCAATGCGGGCTTCGGACCGAGGGCAGTACTATCAGCTGTCAACAACCACCCATGGTTGGATTATCTGAGTTGTGGAGTTTTCACACCTCAGATGCTGAGGCAGCTTGGGTTTAGCAGTGTTACTAGGTGAGGTACACGGCTGCGCTGCTTTTGAGGCCAGCTCAACTCTGGAAATAGCTCTGGTACTCCACAAAATCTCATCTCCTCCCTCAAGCTGTACGCCCACCTTCCTGCGACAGAAAGTCATGCAGCAGGACCATCCCAATCAGTCCGCACTGAGTCAACGCCGGTTATTAGAGGTGTGACCCCAGGCTGGGTCTGGCTCCGTGCCTAACCCCCCTGAGTCTGTCTCCTGAGCACGGGGAGGGCAGCGCTCACCCCACGGGAGGCTTGTTGGCCACGAGAGGTCTAAGCTGGCGATGACTTCCACCACAGCACATCACACAGCACCCTGCGCTAGCTAGGGCTGGGGGCTTTACTAGTGCTTTGCTGGTTACAGAACAACCTGAGCTCTTTTTCCCAGTTTCTGAATCCCGCTTGAAAAAGTAAGTCCCACCAGACTCTGTCACTCTTCCTCCTCACCGGGACTGTCCTGCCTCTCACCTGGCTCCCTCTTAGAGCAGCCTGCTGACACAGTGAAACTCTGAAAACTCTCAAGCTAGATGTTGGTAGGGGAGGACATTTGAGCACAAGAGGCAGAGCCTGAGCAGAACAAAGGGGAAACGGCAATGAGCTTGCTGTACTGAGTGTTAAGAAGCCCACCAACCTTCAGGGTTTTCACATACATCTTCATAAAAAGATCTTGATTAGGTCAAACCCAAACCATCAAGCACCAGGACATAAGAAAACGAGCTATGGCACAGGCCACAGAGCACACACTCTCTGTGGTAACAGGGGTTCAGCTGGCAAGCAGGTGCACCCAGCCTGACCGACCAACCTGGCAGTGAGAAGGAGAACTGAACTTCTGCAACATATCCTCACTTTGGAACTAAGCCCTGTTTTCTTGCTGTTCAGATGGGTAATGGCTTTTCTCCATCAAAATGTTTCTTTCTGAGGTTTTTTGTATCATCCATCAAGCAGCCTTAGTCTATAAAGGGAACTACCAGTCTTTTGGGAATAACTTGTAACTCTGTCCTCTTCCAACTCAAATGTTTTTTCTCCAGATGTTTCCCAAACTGCAGTCCACACAGTCCTCATGGTGGTCAAATACCTGATGTCTTTGTGACCTTTCCTCTGCCGTATAAAAATAACTGTGACGTGTTGGTGTTCTTCTTGGGTACTACTGCATACGTGCCCAGAGTGTGCAGCTGGTGGATGGCCTTCCTCAAACTAAGATGCCTTCTTTCTTTTTCAGGTGTGTGAGAAAGAGAAATTGCTCTCAGAAAGGAACCAACTGAAAGCAAGCATGGGAGAATTGTTAGACAACTTCTCCTGTCTTTCCCAAGAAGTGTGTAGAGACATGCAGAGCCCAGAACAGATCCAAGCTCTCCACCGATACTGCCCTGTTCTAAGACCCTTGGATCTACAGCCAGCCACCACCATCAGCCCCTCCCCAGCTGGTGTGGAGCAGAGCCTGGTGACCTCCCAGTGCGTCGGGGAAAGCATGCAGTGCTGCTCAGAGCAAGGCTCGGCGCAACTGGGAGCGCCCTGGCTGCCCAACAACATCTCGGAAAATTGTTCGGCTGGTGGGGGGTTGGATGGAGCCGACACAGGTACTTACCCTGAGAGAGAGCTTCCACCAGAGCAGAGCAGCCAAACGGTCACGGTAGACTTCTGTCAGGAGATGACTGATAAATGTACAACAGATGAACAACCTAGGAAAGATTACACCTAGTGACTTGTAACCTTACGTTACACCTGGTCAGGTGTTCTTCAGTCAGCCAGTGGCAGTGTTCATTTGTTGTCTAGAAGAACGTATTTGGTGCACACTACAGTGGTCTTAGCAGCAATACTGTTTTTAAGTATTCCCTCCTCTCTACAAGCAGGAGTTCTCTTCACAATGGTGCTATCCCTTGCTCAGGCAGGGAACGAAGCAGTGGCAACACTGTCTGTTTTTGTATGTTGATTTCAATCTTAACAGGGATGGACATAACACCTCTGAGGACCCAACCGCAGCTTTTTTCTCAGTGGCCCATGTCACAAAACCCTAACTCAGGAATTTCCTCTGAATGTTCAATTTTTCATTGAAGACAGCTTCTTTACACATCAAAGTTTTATAGCTAAACTGTACATATTATATATAATATATATAAAATATATATATCCATATGCAAAAGTCCCTGCATGCCTCAATTTTTCTCATCCTACAAACTGGAAGCTTTCATTTCTATTGTATAAACAAGTTCCAACATTCCTTTTTGTCTTCGATGCTAGAACTAGTTTGGTAACTTGTTACACGATAATTTTTTTTTTCTTGGTTCGCAGTTCAGCAATATCATTCGATTTGTACTTATTTATAAAATTTTAATGTTGGAAACTTATTTGAGATTTTATTATAGACATTTTTTTGGCACAGCCATTTCGTGCCACTTGAGCAATGTGGAGTTATTTTATTTTCTTGCAGATACTGTACAGTAATGGTCAACTTTGCCACTTGCACTGAGTTTCTGGTCAAACCTCTTTTCATAAACGAAGTCATGACTTCAGTATAACTTGAGTATATGGTTTTCTTTGCTTTATGGCTTAAAGAAACTAGAAAAGTTTTAGCTAATAGACAAACACTCAGGAGCTCATTATGTAGTAAAAACGGTCTTGCCAAATACTGAATTCACTATACAATTTGTAAAGAGAATCTGCTTGAATTATTTTTATATTCAGACTTGTTTCTGTTTCACAAACCAAGTTTAAGTGCTGTTAATGATGCTTTTGGATTCTTATAGGGGAAAGTATATTTCACTCTTTAGAGAAAAAAGTATTTGACAACTGGATCAGTTCATCATACGTTCCACGAAGTAAAGCAGATGGAGATCACATCAATACACTTGGGGAGGCTTTTTCTCCAGCCCCGCTCTGCATCCTTTACTCATGGAAGCAACTGCTGCTCCGGCTAGTCCCCAGAGCCTCACCTCAGCTGTCCTCAGACATTACCTGTTTTCCTCACCAGACCCGAGTTGCAGAGGTGGGTCTGGTGAAGTCAGTGATCCTGCCTGGGTAGGCGGAGTTGCAGGATTAGACCCCTAGTTGTTGACTTTGGTTTCCTTACAGAAGTCAAGTTAGCACTGTATCCTCTAAGAGCAAAACATATGTCTGCCAGCACCCGATTTGGTCGCTTACCCGTCAAATTCTTGTGTTCCAGGATCCTCTCAGCACAAACCGCAGCTAAAAGAGCACTGTCTCGAAGGAGACTACTCAGTGAATTGGCTTAGTTGTTAACTGTATTGGATTTGTATCTTAAGCAATGTTGACTCGTGTTATGACTGTGTGAGACAGCAGCTTTCCAAGCATAACATCTGTATGTACAGTGTAGACAGAAAAACATCCTCCTAATGCTTTTTTAATAATTATTATTATTATTATTATTATTATTATTCTAAGTGTACTGAGTTTTTATTTTGTGGTTCTTTGCCCTACGTGTGCCAGGTTGCGTGGCTTTATCGATGACAACTGTCATGTGCTTTACTGGCTGATATTGTTTGTTCTCGCTGAAAAAAAATTACCAGCTGTTCACACCTGTTTTAAAAAAAAAAAAAGAAGTGTGGGGAAGCAGCTTCTCAGAAGCACTAAGCGATAATGTGGTCTTCTGCGCTAACGTTTACACTAGAGGTGTGCACTGGTGTTTTTTTGAGGCACTCAGTAGGTCAGCATCTTGACCCTGGAGGAGGAATCAGCTCCCTCTCTCCACTTCTTCCATCTTCAGACTGTGCTCATGGACCTTTGCCCACTCGCCACAGAGTCTTGCTTTTATCCTCTTCACCCAAACTCTTGTAGCCGAGCTACCGAGGAGGAAATGCATATAGCATGTGCCATGTTTGTTGAAAATACATTTTTTCCCCGCATGTACAAAGAAAAACTAGTATATAATGTAGGAGAATATTTATGTTTAAGTATTAATCATTACTGTACAAAATCCTTACCTTTAAATGTTCAAAAATATACAAATGCCATAAACTTCTAGTTCACACGGTTGAAAAAGGGGGAGGCGTCGTCCTTTCTTTTTAAAAGAGCTTAACCTAAAAATACCTGAACCCCCTTCCAGCCATCTTTTGCAGGTGACTGACTGAGAAGCTCTTGGGCGAGCGGGGGGGGGGGGATTTGATTTTCCTTTGAATTCGTTGACGTTGCAAAGCAGTTCTGTGCTTCGCAGAGAAGTTTTGTTTCTATGAGACCATGGTGAAAGCTAGAATTTAAAACTAAATGTGAATCACATTATAGAGTCATAGCTACTTGGGGGGGCTGGGGGTGGGCGGGAGGGAAGGGTCAACTGACACAGTATTTTAAAGATGTTTTTCTGTTGCCTTTTTTATTTTTAAGTGACCTCCTATATATATGAATAGGTAGAATGTTTTATGAGTATAAAACCAAGTTTTAACTTGCTTCCTGACATGAAGATTTACTCTACTAACAACTCATGTGCAACTGGTACTCTTGACCTCATTCCAATGGTTTAAAAAAACCCACCCACAAAACCCATTGCGCTGCAGCTCTTAGGTTTGACCTGGCTTCATACTGGTGCTGGGTCTCTTGATTTCCTCTACCTTGGGAACTGATATTTAAAACCACTGCTCAAATAAGTGTCTCTTCCTCAACCTTTCTCTCAACTCTCTTTCCCTGCCCCGCGAGCTTTTCTGGATGTTTGATTTCATTCTTTCCCATTAGAAGTGGCTGATTTTGTGTCATTGCTTCCTATATTTACATGTATCATGGTTTTTCAGTGGGGTTTTTTTGGTGGTGGTGGTGGTGGTTGTTTTTTGTTTCTATTTTGTTTTGAGCTTTTTTTGCTATTCCGAACCATGCGGCTCTCAAAGCAGTTACTGGGCTAACATTAAGGGAAGACATTGGGAGAATTAGTTTCAGACCTGGACACCAGTTGACATACCCAACCATTCTTGTCCCGAGGTCAAAACAACTGATGACAAGAACACCATTGGAAAGAAAAAAAACAAACCCAAAACAAAATGACTGCAGTATTTATAAATTTTAAGAGTTTGGCCAACGGTCACCATGTTCTTAAGAAAGAATCTCTTTGCTTTTGTCAAAGAGGATACGTGCAGCATCGGTCCTGTCAGACATTGCTCGGGAATGGTGTGTTGAGACCCCGTCTGCCCACTGGGCACTGCACCGCTCTCGTGGGCGTGCGAGTCCTTGAAGCTGTGTCCAGTCTGTATCTAGTCCTCCTTTTCCTTTGCCATTGCTATGCTTGTATCGCCAGGAAACCTCATTTCATTTAGGCTTGTTATGCTTTGTCAGGTGAGTACTACACTATATAATGTGTTTGTTTCTCTGCGTTCTCTGGGGGTGCCTTGAACACAATTAAAGCTCCTTGCAAGCTGATTCTGGAACAAAAAGGTAGTGGGGGAAAAAAAGGAAAAAATTAAAAAAAAAAAAGAGAGAAAACAAAACAGAAAACAAGCAAAACAAAAGCAAAAATGTTGGCTGTGTTATCAGGAGATCCCAGTATTTATATCACAGACTTCCTAACGTGATGACTCAGGCGTCAGAGTTTGATGCTGCAGTATAAAACTATTATTTTATATATTGTACAAGTAATTTATTAAATGTCTTTCTAAGGGTATATGCTGCTTTTAAGATGCACTATATTTTTGGATCTAATCCTTGTATTATTTTTTTTTCCCAAGGAAGTAAAATGTGCTGCAAAGGCAAGCCACAGTGATTAGTATGCTAACTGCTACTTCTCTTTAAAAAGAGAGTGGGAACTAGATACGTAACTTTGCTAAATGGATTAACTGCTGCCAGAGGAATGATTCATGGCAATAGTGTGGTCGTTATTCTGGAGTCCAACACTTTGTCAAGTCTATATTCTAAAGAGTGCTTAAATAGACGTTAAAATGCCTAGGTATGTAGTTAGATTTTTTAATATGCAACTTTATGATTGCCTAATAAATAAAACAGATCTGCATGCTGGAATCACTATAATCCTGTAATAAAATGAAGTCTGATCTACTAGGAGAAAGCACGGTGAAGCGTTGCAATTCCAGAATCGACACCACATCCTCATTGGTGTCTTGTAATCCGCTGCTGTGGTGGTGAAGAGGGAGAGGGAGAGGGGTGGGTTTGGAGAACAGAAGACCTGTAGTGAATTTTGCGGTGAGACGAAGTGAACGTTTGCCAAGTTTCCACAAGCTCACATCTTGCTCTGCTTCATGTCCTCTACCACTGCAACGAGCAGCGCTGCTTTCACCTTTTTTTCTGATCTGAGATGCGTTCGGAGGTGCCTCTGGGAGAATGTCGTAGCCCATGGCTGCAGCATTTTAGAAGTCTCTATTTTAGGGCTGCCTAGAGAAGGTTTAGCTCAGTGTGAGCAGCAGAGCTGATGGCCTTGCATAAGGAGGGGATCTGCTAAGTATGGAGCGGTTTATTTTTATCGAAAGTGAGGTGAAACTAAAACTATTAACATAAAGAACTTATGCTCTCTTTCCTGCGAGAAATTTTCTCAACAGATTTTCACTTTGTTTCAGTTTTGTCTCTGCCAACACAGTCCAAGTTAATTTTACATCCATATATATAATACATGTATGTATGTATGCATACATCTATAATTCTAGTCAGAGCGTGTGTTTGTGTATTTTCCTGTTCATAATACGTATATTTATAATACTCCCTGGAGTATTTCATGACTCAGGCATCAGATCTGATGCTGTAGAATACAATATATGTGTATATGCATATGTTCAAATACTGTGTGTATATTTAAAAGATCTATTGTTGGTGGTCTGTAGAAGAATTATTCCCTTTACTCTCAAAATGTTTATGGCATTACTTGCAAAGACTAAGTGTACAGTATTTTCCTACACTCCACCAAGATAGGTATTATTTATATCGAAGTCAAATACTGATAAGCATTTTAGGGTATTACACAGATAACTGCCATTTCTGCAAATAAAATCATTTTATGGCAGGAAGGGATGCTAAAAACACCTTTCTATAAGGTCATTACCCCAACCAAACAACTGCTAAAAAGCCAGTTAGATGACTCCTGTTCTTGTACGAATTTTAGTGACTGTGGGCAGAGCCCTTTCCATTGAAAGTCACCGCATGGCTCATGCAATGCCACTGTTGTCCCTTTTGGCTAATTAAGGGCATGCAGAAAGAAACTAGCATCCTAAAATAGAAATGGCAACTGGCAGTGTTTGATTTCATTGATTGCTTAGAAGCAGAGACAGACCCAGGCTACGAACCCAAACGACCCTTCCATTTTGGAGGGAGCCGAGCGGGGGCTGCAGTCACCGTCTGGGCTCGTCCCTGCAGCCCGAGGAGCCCACCCCGCAGGACGTGGGCAGAGGAGGGAGCAGCTACCCCATGCCGGGGGTTGTGGCTGGGTTCCCCCGCCCAGGCCGGTGTTACCCTGCATTTGTGATGCACCCGAGAGAAACGTGCACGGTTTCAGTCCTGTTCTCACTACTACGTTTGCTCTGCCTGAAGCTATCTGGATCCCTCAGACCGGCAGGAATGATACTAAACACTTTGGTGATACTCGATGCGTGGTTGTTTACTCGTAGTTCCAAGCATCACCTTTGATTTCAAGGGTGGGGATGCCCTAAGAGTTTGTTCCAGAACCAGTTGGTTACAAGTGCACCTCTTATATATGCCTTACAAACTTCAGAGGCCATATTCAAAACAGGGTTTTATCAGTGTATGCAAGGGGGTGCAACCCCTCTTCTCTTCCTCCCCAGGTCAAACAGTATGGACAGTTTTCACACATATCTACCTGTATAACCCTCTGTACCTCTCATAACTGGTCAATGACTGTAACAGGTTACATCAGGTGTTTTTTCTACATACTTTTTACACAAATTCTATGCGATTAATGTAACAATTCAATGCATCATTTTATTGTACTAGTTCTTAAGCTTGTCTTTATTTTTTTTTCTAGGTGACTGTGGTTTCTTGTGATTTTTATTGTATAAATAAATGAGGTGGCTGTTGATGCTTACTCTCTGTTACTAAGAATTTTTACCTTTTTGGAAGAAAGCGTTGCTATGAACTAATGAATTTAAAATGTCATTTACTCATTGTAAATACAGTATTGTGCAAAAAAACAAAAATGAAAAAAAAAAACCCGACCCTTTTCATTCATTTGAATTGCTAGTGTTAACTGAATTTTGTCTAGACACCATTTCTGTTGATGAAATAAAGACATATCATTATGTATTGTAAATCGACTCATCTTGACTCTGAAATTGATGTTGCAGTGCTCGGTTAACGCACGGGTTGTAGGTGAGATTCGGGAGGGTAGGTTGGATGTGGTTGATGCTGCCCGATGGACCTCTGAACTGATGAAGAGACCTCCACTCATGTGGTCCCATTGCTAATTCGCTAGTTGCCTTTGATCCAGGGATCCATTTATCTTTGATCTGCTGCAGGAGCAGCCAAGGGTATTTCGTTGCAAAGATGAAATAAGTTGCTTTGGGAGATCAAATAAGCTGTATCTATACCCATTCCCCTAGAGCTTGACTTAAGGCAATTCTGCTAAGAAGTCTTTGTTTTCGTCTTCTAAAGTGTCAGTGTACGTGTTGGGAGGCAAGGGGAGAGGTTGAGGTTTCTTTCCCCTTTACAGAAAACCTGAGAGTAATTGAGAGAGGTTTCTGTAGAAACAAAATATGGCTGAAAAATCTCTGTGTGTAACCTGAATATGGTAGTGTTCCTCTCTGAAGAAGAACTTGTGCCATGGACCGTTAGCATCCCTTACACCGCAGAAGATCCAGAAAGGAAGGAAATTACAACAGCCTTAGGTGCTGTTAGCCACAAGCAGGGTGTGGAGTGTAGCAGGGGACATTTGCTCTGTGGAACTCCCAAACGCATGGCAGCCACCTCTCTCCTTGGGTTGGATGCACCCTGAGACCCTGCTCAGCAGCTTGGCAGGAGGAGACCTGGGACGGGGGGAGTGGCACGACCAGTTGTCCTGCCCTGGTCCACACGCTTGCTGGGATGCTGCCGTGGGGAGCGGGGAGGAGGGCAAGCTGCTAGATGGAGGTCCCCAGGCTTTTTTTATCACCAGGCAGGAAACCCTATATTGCATGGCCTGGGCCACCATCCTCAGGGGTGGAAACTGCATCCTCCTCCGTCTGCAGCAGTGAATGTTGCCTGTGATTTTTCAGTCTTAAAATTCTCATGGAAGAAAGTCAAACATTACTTCCCAGAGTTCCCCAGTTTTCTGAATCTTCCTGTTGAGCATATATGAAGAAAGCTTTCCCACCCCCTCAAATCTGTCAGACGATGTAGCATGCACCGCATCTACACATAGCCTGGCAGTCGAGAATGTACTTTAGCAAAGCTGTTCCTCCATCCCTGATCAGTTGTTGCTGACACTTAATAGCCACCATCTTATCTCCTTCTTTTGCCTTAAAATACTAAACAAATGCACAGGCAAACTGTCAATGACTTTGTAGTGAGGCGGAATATGAATGTAAATCATGTGCACTAGAACAAAACCATTGCAGTCTCAACCAGTCCTTATGCTTGACTCTTCCCTGCTGTCCTCCTTTCTGCTAGCCTTGCCTTAGAGCTGTCAAATCATAGAGGATTTTTATGCTTAGGCAAACTGGCACAGCAAATGGGCTTGTTCCAATCATTGCCTGCCATTGAGGTGATCCCAAATGCAAGCTATGATAAGCTTGACAAATAAAAGCAGCCAAAAGCATGTGGCCAGAAACAGGGTCAGGGACAGTCAGGGGAAGGTGCTTTATTTTCCAGATGCACAAGTGGAAGGACTGCTTTCTTGGGCCGCATACAAGCCAGAAATCCAGCCTTCCAGAGCTAATCTGCCATAGCAAACTGAAAATGAGCTCTTTTGGGCTTTCCTTGTCTTTCAGTTCCTCTATATGAACTAATGAGACAGTGAAGGGAGTAAGATTTTCATGACCCTGAGGTGATACCTTGCAGATCTTCTTGAACAGCAAACTGAAGAAAAGCACGGATGTTTTGCACTTAAAATAAATTGCCTGATTTGACTTAGTTTCGATCTTGAATCCAAAAGTATTAGCTACAAGGAGGCCACATTAGCATGGAAAGTCTCTGTCAGAGCTTGAAGACTGCGTTAGCCAGATGAGCAGCAGCGTATTCTTCAGCTGTTTTTTTATCCCTTAAATTCTCTGTCCCTTCAGATTCCTTCAGTGTTTCTTCCATCTTTTATTCATTGGCTGCTGAAGCCTGGGGAGAAAGAGGCCACATAGCCTTCCAGGTTACTTTCAAATCAAGCTAACCCTTTCTTGTAGGTGCTTTGGGTCTTCCGCTGCCTCGAAGGTCTATGGGTCAGGCTGGTTTCTGATATGAACACTACTAGCATGCACAACAAGTTGTACGTCCCAAAATGTTCTCCAAAAGACACATGGCTATTTTTGCAGTGGCAGCACACACTGACCAGGTCTGGCTCAGTCTATATGAGAAAAATCTTGAGTCGTGGAGCGAGCTACCCGTTAACACCAACAATCAGGGTACGGTACGGTTGGGATTGGTGTAAAAAGGGGGGATAAAGTGTTTGCTTTCTTAAGCTGTACTATGAATTTAGCATTATAGCGGCAGGAGAAGGGAACATAGCAATAGATAATCTGCTTTTTATCTCTCTGCTGAAGGCAGTTTGTGCTCAATTCCTTAGTTTATTTCTTCTCCTCAGAATGTCATTACTTTTTCATGATAGATGATAGTTCTAGGAGCATGCTCTGAAAGATAACAAGAGAAAGAAAGCATGAAGCTGAATTGGCTTAAAGGAGACAAAGAAATGTTACCATAGTAATTAACCCCAACACATACGTAGTTGGGAAGGTGTTTAGCTGACAACATACGTACCTTGTAGGGCCTTGTTCACTGCTAAGGGGAGGGTGGGGAGAGGGGGAACACCTTGCTTTTAAACCAAAATAAACACATTAATCCCTGAAGTAACTTGCTTGAAATCAGTGGACCCATCCTAGAGCCCTTTGCTTTACACATTAAGGGGGTTTGCATATTTTTGATTGCTTTAAAACCATACAAAGATGGACTCAGTTAAGCCAGTTCCACTTCCTAAAATCCAGCTTACCCATTTGTTGCTGCAGAAATCCTGAGAGGTTCATTAGCTGTCAGCTGCCTCTGACCCTCAAAGTTTATCTGTGTTTGTGCAATTGGTGAATGGTTACCTTTGGGTGACCAAGTAGCTTTTGCAGGATAATTGGTTCACTGGTTGTCATCACCACGAGCTCCTCCTGAGTGCTCCAGGGCAGAATAAAATACAAGTACTGTGGAATTTAATACTTTTTTTTTTAAAAAAAACGCAGGTGTTTGCATAGAAAAACTGTACATAACCAGCAGTAGTTACCAGCAGGTGTAAATGTGACTACCTTTTAGGATTCTCAAACATCCTAGAGGAACACAGGGTTTTACCAGTCCCTTACCCCACCTGTGGATTTTCCTGATGGAGCTCAGCTGTCTAAATAACTCCTCAGCGGTTGTCAGGATTGTTACTTCAATGTAGATTCACTCTTACCAAACTGTTTGCAGCCCCAGGAGCGAGAGCGGGTGAGCAGCTAGTTAAATGAGTGGATATTTATTCCTCAAGTGTTGTTCAAAGGGTGAGTAAACATGCCTTGTTCTGGAGAAGACTGCAAGCATTCAGGCTGAATAGCAGCTCTCTCTTTCATATCCTGCTCACTATGGAGTATTTTCCCACTGGGTAAAAGACTCAAAGATGAATGGAAAATTGAGAAGTAGAGAAAGAATTGAAGAGCACAGAGGAATAAAAAAGCAATGCAGTGAGGGAAAACGGACCCAGTGAATCGTAAAATTTCCCCAACTTTGGCAGAGCCAGGATTTCAGCCCCAGAGACTTTCTTTTCTGCAAAGGAATAAAATCAGCAGCCCTATCTCAATCCAATTCTGCGAGCTGAGAGCATCAGCTTTACCAGCTGCTTCATTATCAGCTTTATCTCCCTCATTCACCATGAGGAGGGCCTTGCTTTTAAAGATACACTGATTACTTTGCAGCCAAAAATATAGACTTAAAGAAATGACACTGACAGCACAGGGCTCTCTGGAGGAGAGCATGGGCTAAAGAATAGGGAATGGATGTGAGGGTGAGGAAAACTCAGCACTTCTTGAAAAATAAAAATCTGAAGTTGAGTGCCTAAAATGCGTAGTTCTTTCTGAGTATCTTGATCTAGTAATTTTGGTTTCCCAGGAGAGCGGTTCAGCTAAAGTATTGCTAAGAATATTATCAATCTTCTAATGACTTCCAGTTTTGTTTTGTGATTCCAGGAACTTAACGGGGCTCAATGAAGAAATACGACCCTTAGATAATGTCAAGTCTTCCCATCTTCTTGGTATATCTCTGGGTACTCTAGCACAGTGGTTCTCTCAATGCAGGTTTAGGCTCGGGGTGCAAATGTGATAACCTAGTTCCAAGTCATCTGAGAGATGGTGCCTTTGTGAGAAGAGCTGCCAACCTAGTGTAAATACTCCCAATCCCAGTTAACCAAATCAAAACTCATAGGTTTTAGAGCACACCTTAGGATTCTTTAGAAAACTATTCTATATAGGCCAAAAAGAACTGATGCTGGACGTGCTCAGGTAGCGTGTAACTGGAGTCCTCTGCTTCAGAAAGGCAGGGAGAGACACAGCTAGCAAAAGGCTTCAAACACAGCTAGCAACGAAATAGCACACAGCCCCCAGCTTTTGTAGAAATGTTTGCATTCAGCTGCTGAATTGTGATGACACTGTGACACTCTGAAGATGCAACGCCAGGCTGTGGCCATGCTCAGCTGAGCTTTCCGATGCTCTGCAATCGTTCCTTTGGTTTGCAGAAAACGGCCAAGGAGGAAGACTGCTTGATTCTGGCAAAGGGTGACTTTGGAAGTAAAGATCTCTCCCTCTCTAGCTGTTCAGTTGGAGTGCTCAGGTCTCTTATTTTCATCTCCCCAGAGAGAAAAAGAGAGTTATTTGATGGTCCCAGTGGCTTCACACAGGCTTGCACGCATGAGGCAGTGAGCCAGTACCCCTCAGTGCAACGCTCCGAGCGCTAGACGCCTATTACAGGCTGTAATTCCTGGCCCCACCTATTTGCAAGAAAGCACAGATTCTATCTGTACTAGTTATATACCGCCCTTTGACTGCATCGGCCTATTAATTTTATCAGACTTTAAAATGTATCATGCACCTCTCAAGGGCCTGACTAGTGCAAATTAGGGGATTATTTTTTTTTTCCTCATAATGTCATTCATGTGCAGAATCCTACTGACAGCAACATAATTCCTACACAGCTTTGTGAATCCTGTCCCCAGTTGTCATTTGTGATTGTAGTTACATTAAATTCAGTGTGGCTCTTTTCACTGAGTTGTGCTTGCCGCAGGGAGGCTGGCAGCCTAGGACGATGCAGAAGGTGCCCGTTTGCTCCATAGCTGTATCTCCCCTTAAACAAAAGATAAAACATGGCGAGAGATGCAAATCTTAGGGCAGAACTATCTGTATACCCACAATATCTCTTAGAAGATAAGATACCATGTAGTCTCTAAGATGTATCCTCTAAGTGAGCCTTGGAAATTATTAGCTTGGAGACAGTGAACAAATTGTTCGCTATCACTTCAAAGCATGCTGACTGCATTCCTCAGTACCAAGGTTTTGGAGGCTTGCAGACAGCCTGTTTTCAGCTGTACACAGCTCCTGAATTCCCCTGTCAATGCAGAGTTTTGTAACGTTATTTACCCCAGGTCTCCATCAAGCTGAGATTCGCTCACCTGTATAGCCAGTGATGATGCTCTGGCCATTGCATCTAGGTGGACTGAAACCAGCTGCAAATATTACCCTCATGTCATCCAGTGACTCTCTCCTGTTATGCTTTGCCATGTGCGTTCCCTGATGCAATGAAGGTCCAGTTTTGCTGGTCTGTTCCCAGAACCTAACAGATCTAATGTTTGACCAGCAGTGGCTCAAGGAAAAGATTTTTTCCCCGCAGATCAGAGTGTCTTGAGAAGCCTTTAGCCTAGTAAGTTTTTCAAGATTTCTGCCTCTCTTTTGCTTCCCAGTCTGAATAATGGATAACTTTGGACAATGCGATGACCAAGAAACTGAAGAGTGAGTGGTTTGGGTGTAAAACTAAACAGTTGGAGTGCAAAACGTTTTGTCAAGGTTTTATGCCGCAGCTGGACATGAAATGAAGAAATGGCTCTTCACCTCCACCAATTCCAGAAGAGGAAGTTTCAAAACGCCTTGTTAGTTTGCATTGTGGCCAAATATGGTTGGTCTGTACAAGTCCTACCAATTGGAAGGGCATTTATTCTTTTATATATGTAGCTGGTCTAGTTTGAACTGAAGTCTGAAAAGCTGAAGAATCCTCATGCCAGACATGCATTTTGTACTCAATATCCTATTGAGCTGTTTCATGAGGGGTTTCTGTGAAGAACTGAATGCATTCTCTCTTAAGGATCCGAAGTACCCTTTCCTCCAAAGAGGAAGTCCTAAGAAGAATTTCCTGTTCTTTTTGAGGGATGCAGTTTTGTACTTCCTTGGAAAAAATCACTTGATCATGACCTGGCCAACTACTATCCACCACCTAGTCTTCAAGGTTTGATCAAGAGGGTGCCATACATCATGAGAGGTAACTTCTACAACATTTAGTTGTCCTTAACAATAATTATTTATCTGTTAGAGACTCAAGTTTGGTGTGGAAATGGCATTGATAACATTGCCCAAAAAAGATCTCATCATTGGCTAGAAGTCAAGCATCTATAACCGCATTATTAGATCTGTTTGGTGCTTTCAGTGCCGTCACTCACAGGATGCAGTTGACTTGTATGCAGGCTCTTCCAGTATCGGATCGATTTTTGTGTAGCTCTGAGATTTTCTTTCAGGTAAGAAAGCTATGGTGGTTGTGGGCAGTTGCAGTTGTCCTGCTATCTTAGCACAGAGCGTGGGTATGTGTTTGACTG
Source organism: Sagittarius serpentarius (assembly GCA_034782735.1). Lineage (NCBI taxonomy): Eukaryota > Metazoa > Chordata > Aves > Accipitriformes > Sagittariidae > Sagittarius > Sagittarius serpentarius. The sequence continues at coordinate 12,518,402 of JAVKLA010000014.1, read as the reverse complement.
GAGGGTGCTAGAATGGTTGTTGAGGTATAGAAAGTGATATTTGCAATGTTGAGTTGATCCTCCTCTCTCACTGAGCTAATGCAAAGAGTGCTACAGACAAATTCTGGCAGAATGGTATGGATGAAGGGAAAAAGAAAGCATTTGAACCCGTATGGAACTGAAGAAGATAGTTTGGGAAAGTTATCAAAGAAAATTGAAGAACGGTCTCAATTCCACTATGGTTTTGCTCCATTTGGCTATCCAGCTTAGATTAGTAAGATCCAGTTTAGAATAGACTGTATTTTGGCTGTTTAGAAAATGTTTGTGCATGTGGATTCATTGTTATGTTAAAAAAGTGTCTATCCGTTCCCTGTATTACTGTTGCAAGTCACTATTAATCAGGCATGGCAGGAGGTAATACTTTTTTGTGTGGTTCAGTTGGAATTTTTTTAATACAATTCTGTTTAATACCTTTTTTTTAATAGAATCACTAATTTTTTAATTCTCCTGTCACACAGATAAATCTAATCATACATATTTTTCTTTTATCTAAAAATTAATAAATGATGATTGTCTCCTGGAAGTCAAATTAAAACAAATCAAACCAATGCTGAGTGCCTTTGACAACCAAAATAATTAAATAGTGAATGTAGGAGTAGGGAAACGCAGACCAGAAGGACACACAAGCTTTAATGCCCAGATTCAACACTTTTATGATGCACCAGCATATTTGCGTATTGAAATGCGTATTCATAAAGTGCTGTAGCAATGCTAGCAGTAAAGTGCCTTTGCCAAAACCTTGGCTCAATTGCCTATAGAAGCACCTTTACTTTAAAATATCATGTGCTGAAAGCAGGAAGCAACAGGTAGCACACCTACCCGAGTCACATTTTAAAATGCTAGTACCAGTCCCATGCATAATGATCCCCAAGGGCAGCATGCCGGAAGAGTGTTACTTTCAAGAGTAATGACATTGCTTTGCAAGCTGACGATATTTCTCGGCAAGATCTCCCCTGGCAGATAGCGTCATTGTCATCAAACAGTAAGAGCTGCCAGGCAACCTCTGTGGGCTCTCAACAGGAGGCTACTGAAATTCTGTCTTGCTTGAATAACTTTTTGCACTTCACCTTTTCAGAGAGCCTTCTCATCTGAGTATCAAAACCCAGCAGATTGACAGATGGGACTCTAGGCCCTCTCCCTATATTAGAAACATTGAAGTGGAAAGTGGTTAAATTGCATCTAAGAGACAATTTAACATGGCTTATGCTAACTGTATATTGTAGAAACTCCATGAGAACTGGAACCCGCAAACAGTTTTTTTGATGAGCAATGTGTAAGAGTGCCTTCTGCTTCTTACCACAAAAGATTTGAAGTTGTTTATTTGTTTGTTTGCTATTGTTCGTTTTGTATTTAGGAAAAGTTTTTCTTTTTAGGCAGAGTGAGGAAAAACTGAACAGAATTTATAACTTTACGTGCCCTGTAAAGAGGTATTTAAGGGCTTGCTCGTGCAAGCATTTGTAAAGGAGCTTTTTTTGCTCTCAGAGCACAAATCCTGTGATCTGGGGCGATCAGAATTCAAATTACTTTAAAAAAACCCTCGTTGGTTCTTGAAGGCAAGCACCATATCTTACCAACACCGACTGTAAGCGAGCTTAGAGTGGGTGGCCAAGAACTAGGAACAGCTGCTGAAAATGCAATTCAGTAGTCCTTGGCTCCGGCATTGCGATTATTTGGTGGTTTATATGTAGATCTTTTGGCTTATTCATCGAGCAGTTATTCGACGGGCTGGTCGCCTCTGGGAGAAACCCCCTGAAGCTGAGACAAGTCGAGCCATTGAACTCGACGCACTCAAGGCTTCTCTTTCTCACAGTCTCAAGGAGGCCGGAGCTGAACAAGCTTCCCCTGGGGCTGCCCCCGTCCAGGCCATTGGGATGAGGTCAGGAGCACGGAGCAGCTGAGATCCGGCGACTTGGAGAGCCTCAGGGCTCGGTGGTTTCCCGGTCCTGTTTCTGCTTCCACCGCAGAAGGAGACCGAGCGTGGCGGAGCTCGGCTTGACGCGGGAGGACGCGAGGCGTCAGGGCTGTGTCCCAAGCCCTGCCCAAGCCTCCCGGCGCCCCCCGCCCCGGCTCGCCCCGGGGCACCGGGACCGGCGGGGCGCTAGGGGGCACCCGCCGCCTGAGCCCGGAGCGGCGCCCGCGGCACGGGGCGGCCCCAGCGCGGTAGAGGGCACCGGGCAGCCCGGGAGAGGGTCCGGACGGGCCCGCCCGGGACACCCGCCTCGACAGAGGAGGGGATCGGGAAGCCCGGGGAGGGAGCGGGCAGCCCCGGCAGGGAGCACCGGGCAGCCCGGGGTACCGGGCAGCCCCGTCCGGGCCAGCAGCCAGCCCCGGTATAGGGAAAGCCCGGACGGCCACCGGGGCGGGCACCGGCCAGCTCCGCCCGGGCGGGACCGCGCCGCCCCCGCCGCCGCGGCGCCGCTCCTGGGGCTGGTGCCGCCGCCGGGATGGGACGGGACGGGGCGGGGCGGGACGGGCAGGCGGGCGGGCGGCTCCTCCCCGCCGCCGGGCCGGG
>JAVKLA010000014.1:12496787-12509420 GCA_034782735.1 Sagittarius serpentarius | reverse complement strand
CCCCCCCCAGGGAATATCTTGGAGATCCTTGGCCAGTGACGCCTGGGACGGGTAACCATGAGCAGCAGCAGCACAGAGCCAGGGAATGTAGTGCTGGGGCAGGAGTTGGAGACAACCCAGTGGGGTAAAAGCTCTAATCTTGCTGGTTCTTCAATAAACCCCAGTATCCAAATCCAGTATGGGGTGTCTACTCTGTCTTGCCTGTGACAGCATCTAGATCGTAAGTGGCAGCTATTACAAAATAGGGTCCATATACACTTTTTATAGCATTGCAGCTTTTGATATTGTCAGGGATTCAGAGCTTTGAAAACCAGAAAAGGGTGTATGTGGGATCTAATTGCAATCTTCTAACAACACAGACGGCAGCATTTCCTTGTACTAATACATTACTATTCTGACATTCAAACCAGCTAACATTACAGAGTCAAAACCACTTCAAAGAGCGCATGCTTTCTGCTGTCTCACCGAACGCGTCATAAAACTCTGAGGCCAACGCACGTGGAACAGGGAGCTGGACAACAGGCTGCGGCTGAAGCAACTCAGGTATAGGCATACTGAAATGCCAGGATGAGACTGCAGAAAGTTACCGCCCTTAGCCAAAACCACTCCATGTACAGTGTAACCTGACTGGCTAGAAACCCCTTCGTTTATTAAAGAAGTCACCTCACTTGAACGTGCGGATTTTTCCATTTTACTACAGACAAACATTACCGGTACTAGAGTTGCTCCCTCCGGGGCAAGTTACCTCTCACAGGAAGATGAAGGCTACCTTACCATTACAATATGAACTAAAACGGGCCAGGGACACCTTTGCAGCCCCCAGCACTGGCACAGCTATACGCTTGGATCCCCACATCCAAACTGCCTACCGAGACCTGCCCCTGCTCCACGCTGCTGTCTAAACCATGTCAAGGATAGCTGCACAGTTTTGGACTGGGCTAATTGTCAAAGATCACACTAATTAATTTAATAATATGGACAACTATGTTTCAGGTCGCCGATTGAAACCATGGGCCTCTTTAGTTTAACAAGAGCTCTGCGACTTCCTTCCTGTTGAAGTATTTCTTTATTTTATTCCCCATGTTACCTCTTGTGACTCAGATGGGTTTGCTTTTGGTGGCACAGCTCAGTACTTTCAAATGCTGACAGGAGAGGACGTGCCAGCCACCACTGAAACTTTTATCCATCTTTCCTGCGAAAGCCAACTTTGCTCCTGAAACAGCTCGACTGATTTCATAGATTCGTCTCAGAAATCCTTAAACCTGTTTCTTGGCATGTTTTTTTGCTGCTGCCTCCCTTCTTGAAGACAAATTGCTAAAGATTATTCCGCAGCTGGTTTTAGGAGTGAAGACAATTAGAGGAAAGTCTTAATGGAAATAGCTGTTTCCTAAGAGAAATGCCTTTAGTCCAGTCAACTATTGTACGTAGACAGTTAGCTGGCAACAGACTGCCTTAGAGAGTCCCTCAAAATTCACCAGCCAGTGCTCTATGATTTCACTATTATGCACACCTCCATAAACCCTGCTCTCTGAATTTCCACTTTGGAAAAATTTCCAATACTCAGGTCCATGGAGAGTTTTTAAACTTAATCCTGTAAAAATATGTGTGTTGGATAGAAGCAGACCTATTTGTAATAGCAAATTTGAGTAAGGCTCTCAAAGGGCTGCCAGCTATACTCTTCCAATGAAAAGCCTTGGTCACAAAAAGATCTTTCTCCTTTGTAATATTCCACTCAACACTAACCCAATGTTTCTAGAAAAAAAAGGAAAGTTGTAGCTTCTAATTCATAAGTGGTTTAGAGGTTTTATGTAGTTTGTGAAATTGTCCAGTTTCTGATCCAGTCATGTCCACTACGAAACAAGCAATATGTATTCGGAGCAGTAATTGCATCAGAGCAGCAGCTGATTACTTCCATGTTTATTGGCCAGAACATCAACATAGCTACTCATTTACACACACTAACGGAAGTCAATTTTAATGCTGCTTCACAGCATTTGTACTCGTCAAGCCATTAGCCAACAGTTCTAGAAAATGTCTTCATTTACCTGAGGTTTCACAAATAAGACTGTAGATTTACATACAGTACATTTTGCATATATGTATCAAAATTCTTGTTGGAGAAATAAATTACAAACAATGGTACAAAACCACTCCAAGCCAACCTTTGTTCAACAAGAACATATGTGTGTGAATTTTACAGTTTTATTTTTTGCATTACTCTTACAGTAAGCAAACTATTTAGTTTATACAAAATAAACCTGGAGTTTTATACAGTTAAAAAAATCATCTTTGGCTAAACAAAGCTCTCTCTATTTTTATACATATATTTATAGATATATACACACATCAGATATTTTACATGACCATGTAGGAACCTGTACACATACTTACAATAGAACATTAAAAAAAGTTTCATAATTTACAAAAAAGGAATCCAAGTCAGAACCAAAGCAGTCAAACCCCGCTGCCCCCATCACCTGTACAGGTAAGAAAGTAAGTAAACACAGACAAGGAATAAACTACTTTGTAATAAAATACTGCCTGCTTTTTTGAGACAGAGAGGAAGCACTTAAGTGGAGAGACGCTACTTCCCTCAGTGCCTTTAGTACTGTGCACATTCTAATCTCTAAGGATATGGTTAAAAGAACACTCTTAGTAGAGTCTGATTTTTCCACAAACATTAACGCTACTCTGCAAACTGACTATTCTGAGAAAAGATTCAGTTAGATTTAAATCTCCAGTAAGTAAACAATTGTCTCAAATGTTTGTTAAGAACTAGCATGGGTAGGTATACCAATCCCCCCCGAAATCACTAGCCGCTGCCGGTGTAGCATGGAAGATGACACTTGATCATCAAGAGCAAACGTTTTAGAAGAAAGCACATAAGATGGAAGACTGCCAGAACCAACATCATCACCTACTCAAGTCATTCCTTGTAACAGTTTCCAGAGCACTGCCTAAAATGAGGACGATGCACTGTTTGGCAGCATGACAATCCATTCCATAGGTCACGTTTACAATACTCCAAAGGTGTTGGTGGCATCGTCACTGACAAATTACCCGATGGTTTGTTAGAATGAGAAGTCTATCCCATTAGTTGGAGAGGGAGCAAAAAACCATTATGCTGAAACTGAAGAAGCGGTCATTGGATTCTGAAAAAAAGTCAATTTAATCCAAGTTGAAAGGCAATGCTTTTGGGGGTGGGGCTTTTAAATGAAGTCTAATTCAGCAGATGTTCTGACAAAATACAGCAATTCCGATCCTCAATATAGAATAAAACCTCAAACCTCAATGAATTCACAATACAAAAACCTGTGCAACTTCTGGGAATGTTTCTGAGGGGGAAGGAAAAAAAAAGCTTTTTAGAAATTTGGGATGAAGCAGCAATATATATGAGATACGTGTGTGTATGCATATATATACGAGATACGTGTGTGTATGCGTATATATACACATACACACTTTTAGTACTAGTAAAACTGGAAGCAGCTATAAGAGTTCTTTAAAATAGAACATAATGAATTTCTAATGTACTAAACAATTTGTAAAGATAGATACAATTGCTGTCAAAACATGCCAAGTTGACAAGCTTTTGAAATTGCTTGTTTTTACAGAAAAGTTCTTCTCCTGGTTAGTAAGTATAAAGCCACATTTTATAAAACTGTAAAGGTCTGTTTCTAAATTAATTTTAAAAAGACAATTACTTGTCAATTATTTTTTTTTTTAAACAAAATAGAACGTTCATTATGTTGAAGACCTAAATTAAGTACCTTTCCCAGATGTAATTTGGAGCAGAAGAACATATTAGCCTTTTCTGAGAGGGGAAAAAAAAAAAAATTGTAAAAAAAATACCAATACATTTTTCATGTACCCTCCCCCCACTATTCAAAATTCAATACTAAGTCTTTTTAAGTATCATCAGTATTTTGCAAAATGTTTTTAACTACAAGACAGTCCTTTGTAAATTAATACTCATTATGGCATTTCACAATTTAAAAGAAACTGAAAAACTGGTCACTGCCTTAATGACTGGCTTCACTCTCTCACAGAGGTTGGGACTCTTTTTATTTGACTTAAAAAATCAGAAAGTTAGGGGTCTGGACTAGACACCTGGCTTAGATTTTCTCCATTGTCAATGATGACAGATGGGTACCCTCAGAGAGAAATACATTCATCTCTGTTGAACACTGGAGTCATCAGAAATGGCTTAGATAATGTGCTTAAAGTTGAAGACAAGCCCTACGCTCAGTGCCAGATTCTCTCCTTGAAACCCACTATGAGCAATGGACGAAGCAGCAAGAACAACCTATTCCTCACCAACAGAATCCAATTACTAGATAAGCAGCTTTTGGAATCATTGCTATCATTGCCCTACCTTATTTTAAAAGAAAAAGGCCTAACTTCTAAAAAATACGCTCCAAGGTAACCAAGGTGACATACCTGTCATCTTCCAGGATTATCTACCAACTGGATTCCAAAGCACTCTTACTTTTTAAAATCATAGTTCAACATCACCATATGCAGTACTTTCGACAACTTAGGCAAGACCCACCATTTTGACTTGACTGCACACCCTTTTCTTTGCTTATAGAACACATTTAACCAACAGGGGATGTCACCCCCTTGAAATGACACTGCTCCATTTGTACGTGCCCATTCTTTCCTAGCCAGTTTGTAAAGTTCCCTCTCAGTTACTCTGATAAAGCACTTCAGAGGAAACACGGACAGGGAAGTAAATAATTAACAGCACATCAGATTTACCGAACTTAGTATTCTGACTTGGATACCTCCCACTAATCCCATCATATGAATGCAGTGGTTGCAGTCCATCACTGCTGGTAACTGCTAAACTCTGTAACCACGAAGCAACTTGGTAGTAAGTTTACTTGCACTTAGATTTCTTGAACAGCTTCATTAACTGCTTGAATCTTTCTGAAACCTAATGGAGGACAAAAAAAGACATATCATTAAGCCCCAGACTTCGATACCTACCAAGACAGACTGATCTGACAGCATAAAGATTTTTAAAAAGGAGACTACTGTTTTGTTTTTTATTTGCTTCCAATAAATTTTAGTGGGAGAATTTTCGGAGCACTATTAACAGGTTACTTGGATGTAGGAAGTCTTCCTATGCCTTTGACACCTGAAATAGCCTCCAGGTTAACCACAGAGAGCTAGAGCCAAGTACTGGTTTAATACAGGTTTCCTTACAACAAGGAGGAAAAAAATGAAAGCTTCAAAGTCATTTAGACTTGAATTTTGCCAGGTATAACTGTGAGTAAGAGTCAGATGTAAGGACAAGAGCTTATTTTGTACTCCACAAAAAGCACAGTTCATTGGTTATTTTGTACCCTCTTATACAACTGTTGCTTCAGATATTTATGGCTCATCATGGAGTAATCTGTCTACTAGGGATTTTACAAAACTGGTCTGTAGATGAGAGTCAAACATCTTTTTGTTGAGCATAGCTACAGCTTGCATAGCGACCTCATTCAATTATAACTTAGTATTTCTTATAACTATATGCATATTGCCATAGCATACCTACCATCCACCAAATACCTAGCTGGGAAGAGTGGCATAAATGCACAGATAACACTGTTTTATTCAATCATCCACCCCAACAGCTTCTAAAACCCACAAAGACTCTGTAACCATACAACACAACATCCTAAAAGCCAAATCCCAAGCATGCAGGATTTCCTAACTTAAGTCAAATGGGTGCTTCTCTCTTTTTAGACTTGCACAATAGAGATTAAGACAGCAATTCAAGACAAGTAAAGTTATATGCAAATCTCTGGAAATATTCTACATCAATTTGACATCTGTGTCTTTTGAAGTTTCTCAATTAAAAAGTGAAAGAAAAAAGGAAACATTTTCATGAAAAATGTCCTTTCTGCAAAATCCTGGCAATTTTTTTCCAGCTCTAATTTTAATCCTTTTCTCATTTATTAAATGTATGCAAAGGCTTTGGGCCTCTCCAAATTGCCTTTCTTTATCTAAGTGCTGATTCAACAATAGAAACAATCCTGTTGTCCCTGGCTTATGACTGGACACAGCAGTTTCAAGGTACCAATCAAACAGGTTACTGAAGAATCCCTGGACCAGAATACCCCTATAATGTGTATTTTTAAAAAGTAACAACTAGGAGAATCTAAGATCCTGTTTTCAAGAACCCCCCAGCAAAAGACACGAGGAAAAAACAACTCCAAATTAGCAGATCTCTAAAGTTTTTGTTCAACTGCAATCACAAATGTAGCAACATCGTTGTTATCAAATATAAGAATGATAGCACCTACCTGATTTGGGCTTTTGTTCAGCCTAGTGGCTAAGGAAACAAAGGTTTTGCTTGATGGTCCTTTTCTCTGACATTCCAGTAAAATTTCTCGGTCATCATTTCTATAGCAAAAATACATTTTTAGAATATTAATACATATATATGTGTGTACATGCACACAAACAAAAAAATACATACAGGCATATACAAAATTCTGAGTATTTCCAAACTATGGAACATGAGTTCAAACAGCAGCAATGAACTTATGGAGGATATTCCCCTCTACCAGCAGAGAGTAACAGAGTCTGTACAAACAAGCGGTAGCGGAGCTTATGCTACCCTATTAGGAAGGGCAGCATTATTACAATTTAGCCCAAACCAAAGTCATCAAGAGCTTTAAGCTTCTAAAGTAGACATTTAAACTTGAATTGAAAAGAACTCATAAACTCAACAGGGACCAGTAGTTCTAGGCGGAGTTACCTCAGTTTGCATGGCTAGGTACCGGCTTTCACCTAAGGTCCACTGATGTTCAAAGATTAAACAGAGACGTGTTTGACTTCTGTAAGTGGCTTAGTATAACAAACATACTCAGAGCACATCCACTGTTCACACAAGAATAAAAGACCAGGAGTCTATTCTTAAATGTGTCACTGATTTGCTGTTTGTCTCATTAATGAATTTAGGTATATATAAAATGCATACAGACACAGTCATTATACAGCAGCTACTATGTATACTTGGTTGAAACCTCCCATATTCCAATAAATTATATTTAATTTCCTCCATTTCAAAGGAAAACGTGACGAATAGTTATTTAAATAAACTTTTTTTTTTTAGGCATAGTTCAAAGATGGACAAAGACTGTGACAGAAAACCTAGTCATATTCATGAGGAAAGACATAATAATCTCTCCCCATCTCATTGGTTTGCATGTTAAAAAATCGCATTAGCTTTCGCAGTCTTTTTTCTGTGCAGGAGTTGATTTTCTTTGAAAATGCTACCTAGAAACTTAGTTTATATCTGAACTATAGTTCAGAAAAGTCTGTCTCGAAAATTTTAGGAGCTCCTTTATAAAAAGTGTTGATTGTATCAAGTTGTAGCAAGAACAGCAAAACCTGCTAACTACAGTTTCTTAAGGATAAGAATACACCACAATAACTTCGCACATATCTTTGACACATACAGTCACCTCATTTGTCACCCACATCCTACTAACTGGAATGTATGGGCTGAATGATTGACTAGTATATTTCTGTAGATTGAGCAGTGTAGACCCCAAACCAGAAAACTGTTTGCTCTCATGCCTTCTCTCAGCGGGGGAAATCTTTAGCTGCTCTCTACTCAGTCACTGATGCTTCCAGGCCTTGCAGGAACATCAAAGACCTCCATCCCCTAACAAGCCTGGCTGGAATTTTTGGACAGGAAAGGAAATGGGCAGGGGAAACAAAAATTACAGACAGTGCAGTATAGTTGGTCTTGTTACCTTAGCATATAAGCTTTAAAAATAAAAGCAAAAAGTACTCTTGTTTTGGGAGATCTGGGTAAGTGATAGAATACGTTACAATGTATGGAAGCCACCTTCTTTAAGGCAAATCTGATTTAACCTACCTGAGAAATGACTAAAAGGTGTTCTCTTCCAAAGGTTGCTAACAGGATTACATGAAATCAGTTCATCACTTAAATTTGTTTTCCCCTGGACAACTGTTATAGAAAAAGGATAAAATAGACTTTGGCACCTTTCAGTGGTACTCTAAGAGAAGACATCAATCTCATAAAGCCATTCTGCATAAATAAAGGAGGCTCCCACTCCACTATTCACAGAAGGATGTAGAGCTACCAAATAACTTCAGCCATCAGCTAAATATCCTTTTCTTCCCACTTTTCAGTATATAGCATAATTTTAAAAAACCTAAAACAATCAAACAGATCAAATCAGAAATTACCTCGTCCAGGAAACTACTACTTCTCCCTTCTTTTTAACGATGTTTTTAGCATACAGACTAGGTGATGATGCAGATGAAGCCACAGGACAAGAGTCTTTGTTCTGCTGCAACTCATTCTTCTTACTGGAACATTGTTTGGGAGCTGAATTTACCTCTTCAGACTTCACGTCACTTGCATCGCTCCCTTCACCTGCTGATTCAGTTTCTTTTCGTTGCCTTTTTGAGCTGGAATTCTCTCTGACAGCCTCCTTTTTCCTTTTTTTAATGGCTTTATCATCTATACTTATCTGGCATCCTACATCAGTATTTGAAGTGGATTTTGTTTCAAGATTGCATTCACCTGCTACAGTCTCATTGGAAAGCTCTTCCGTTAAGTCTATAAACGCATCAGAGCACTCTTCCAGTTCTTCCTTTTTATCACTGATGTCTGAGTTTCCTGTAGAAGTTTCCCAAGTCCTGTTATCGGCAGTGGATTCCACTGCACGACATGAAGTTTCACTAACGATATCATCTGTTAAGTCTACGTATGACTCTATACTGCATCCAGCAGGAAAAGAAACTTGAGATCTAACACCCATTTCATTTATGTTTTCAGATACTATTAATCTGTGTGCCTGAGATTGCTCAGAGCCTTCATCCAGGCTTTCAGCGTCATGGCTCTCTGTGTTTGAAGATTTTCTACAGGGTGCAAGCAACCCAGTAGTTTCTTCCTTTCCAATACTATTATGTGACTCCTTTAGAGGCTGAGGTAAGGCAGGATTTTGTTCTTGTGCAGTGCTGACATGAGGCAACTGATTCGTCTTAACCAGATCTGGTGTGACAGTTTCTTGTCGGGTGGCTGCCGTGGCACTCTGACTGTCCCTTTCTTTTCCCCCACTACTCATTTCTTCTTTTTCAGTCCTGGTTGAGGATGCCCGTGCCTCCTTCACTGAAGCCACCTGATCAGATGCTGGTGAGGTAGATGGCACCGCACGCCTAATCTTTACAATAAAGTGATCATTGGATTTCTCCATGATTACTGCTTGCATTGGTAGGCTGGGGCGACACTGAAAACCGGGAGCAACAGGCCGACTTGTCCACGATGAAGAACAACTTGATTTACTGCTTGAGTTATCAGATTCTAAAGCCAAATGAATGTCTTGTTCAGTGGCATCCTCCTCTTCAAGAAGTGCATCTTCGCTGTAATGTGCGCTGAGAACACCCTCCGGAGTTGAGCTAGAATTATTCTCAGGTTTTAGGAAGCTGAGGTGAGCATCTGATTTCAAAGGTGATGGAATAGTTAAGGAAACAGCTAAATCTTCAAGGAGGATAGAAGAAACAATTGATTTACTCTTTTGTAAATTGCATTCATCTTCTTTGCATGAAGCCACGTTTGTAGGAACTTCAAACATACAGCTTTCATCTAACACATCTGGATCAACACACATCTGAAGCCTAGATGATAAAGAGGGAGCTCTTACAGGTGAAACAATAGGCCAGTTAATATCCTCTACTGGTCGGGATTCCACACAAGCTTCCTTTGGAGCAATCTCTTGCACCAGTCCAGCAGCATTACCTCTGCATTTATGACTGTCTAAAAACTGTTTTTCTGGAGTCCTGAATTCCCACTCATTTCTGTCGATACTGCCACCATTTTTTTCCAAGAGATCAGAACCTTGCAATAAGCTTTTGAAAATTTCACCCATTTGAGCATCACTTACAAGATTAAACGTAAGACTGGACGCTTGTTGTTCTGTGAGAAGCTCATAACCAAGATCAGACTTGTTAGCATCTCTTGATAGCTGGAATCCTTCCTTTTCATATTTTACACCCTTCAATGGAGTGAGAGTGCCTTTCAAACTATTCTCTTTAGAAAGGTGCACTTTGGTTTGGGAATTCCTTGTGTTATCAATGGAATTAAGACATTTTGTAAAGGCAGTTTTTGGTGCATCTGTTTTATTTTTCTCATGGTGACACTTAGGTCGTTGATAATCCACAATTTGCTTTGAAAGGATATATTCTTCAGGTTTTTGAGATCTGGCTTTCAGGGACTTTTTTCTAGATCTTTGCACATAATTTTTATGACTGATCTTGTGTTTTTGCTTTCCTGCTCTTTCAAACTTCCGTTCCTCACTCTCATTTCCCACATCACATAGTTTAATTATAATTCTCCTTATCTTTTCAAATAAGTAATCAAGCTGTTCATCTACAAATTTCCATAACTGTTTTTTCATATCTGATACTTGTTGTTCAAAAAGACGGTCCACTATTGCATTATTTTTAACTTGCTTAAGTTTGGACTCTATAATATCACAGACATTCAATTTTAACGTCTCACCTAACGTAGACATCTTGGAAAAGTTCAAGTATTTTATTAATGATGTAAAATTTATGATACCAGATTCTATAATTCTGTGAAAATGCTGAACTGGGAAGTGTACCTTAAACTTCATATAATTTTTCCTCATCTGTTTTCGTATCGCTCTTAGCATCTGCATGATTTCTTGTACATTTGAAGGCTCAACAATAACATGAACTATTTTTTCAAGACAAGCAATATTCACAGTTTTATTTTTCTTCATATCCTTCGAAGAGCTGAAAGTCTGACTTTTATGGCTCTCTCTGTTCTTCTTTGTACTTACTTTCACAGAAACAAATTTTCCATTATCTTCATTGCAACGCACAGTTTTGCTCTTTTGATTCTGTGGACTGCTGGTCAAATTTCGTGTCTCAGGAGAAGCTTTTGGTCTTGATTTTTTTGTCTTTTCAGAGCCTCTTTCTGGCTTAGATTTTTCTTCATCTTCATCGCTACTTATGATTTCTCCTTCTTCTATTTCATCTGAAGAGATACTCAGCTGGGACTCCATCTCTAAGTGCTCATCAGACATGCTAACTGGCTTTTGATTTTCTTTGTTTACCTCCTTTGACAAATTCTTTGAGGGACAGATGACAACCGTACTTTCAGGAATTAAATCTATAAAAAGAAAAGTTTGCTAATCACCATAAAGAATGCAATTATAAACAGACATTTTCAGAAAAACCTAGAAGATTCTCTTTTGTGAAGTGACCATAAACTGTCAATGACAACTCAGAAAGTTTGAGCTATAACAAGTTTGGGTGGTTTGCTTCAGCAGCTGCTAGTTTAAGGGATTTTTCTGAGCTTCAAAGGGCAAATAAGACCTCAGCGTTTCACCAAAAACGTATGATCTATCTCACAAATACATCCACTGAAAACAGAAAAATCTAGCAGTTTCCATCAGTTTTGAACTTCTTTCCATTTACTTTAACAAGTTTTCTGAACACTGCACAAGCTGAATGTTAACTTTAACATCATTATGGACTAACATTTACATACAATAGGTGGCTTTTCTTTTAACAGTTTCACAACAAAAACAAAATGAGAAGAACAGATGACCTACTAATGTTTGCATTCAACTACCTTTTCCATGGCTGATAAAAAGGTTCTTTTGAGTCTTCCAATAAACTGATTTACCAACCAAAAAAGAGTACTAGGCACCACACACATGATAAAACTCCTATTTCAGTTTCTGATGCATTTAAGATTACCAGCACTGTAACTAAGCACAACAGCACAAAAAGCTTTTGTCTTAGAAATCTTGAAGAAAGCCTCCAGTTCAGGCTCCTGAATGACAGGAATAAGGAATGAGACATGTGAGAAGAAAGGCTAAAGTTCTGCCATATGTAGTATGCCTTAATGTGCCTCACAAATAAGTTTATTAAATGTTTTATATTTTTGAGATATCATTAAACATGTATTTAATAATTATTTAGATTTTTTTAAATGTTATTTTGTTAAGAAAAATAAGCACTTACAGTTAGCTGCAAAGCAGCACATTATAAAAGATGAAAAGGCAGGCTTATTTACATTGTACAAAAATTCCACTTCCACTGAAGTGCTTAAGTATTGATTAATGAGATTTGCAGTTATTTTAGGCTTGCTGGGCACTCTAGTTAATAAAACACTCATGTTCAATCGCACATAGATTAGACTGCTTAATGACCTCTAATAAACATTTAATCTCATAAAAGATCATATCTAAATCCATCTCCATAAAAAATGAACCTGTGATTAACACTTCAAAGCAACATTTGAAAATGTTTACTTTATACAGATTTTACAGGAGCAAAACCATCACTGCCTCTATTTCAGTTTTACAAGGATCAATACCTTCTCAAACTAATCACTTCAATATTTTGACAAACCAAAGTATAAAATGAACGTGGTCAAAATATAGTATTAATATATGTACCTCTGTCCTGCAGAACAGTAGAAAGGTAGAGTACTGAATTTCAAGGCCAAGAGAAACCATAGCCTCCTGTCAATTTAACCGATGCAAAACATTTGACACACTTATCATTCATTACATTACAAAGACAACTAGTCTTCTAACTTCAGAGCTGAAAATCACTGCT
>JAVKLA010000014.1:12482379-12495061 GCA_034782735.1 Sagittarius serpentarius | reverse complement strand
AAGCCGCGCAGACGCAGAGTGCACCACTAAAGGAGACATGAATACCGGAAGACGAAGGGTATAAAACCAATGACTTTTGGGAAGTGAACGCGCGCCGTTGGTGGAGCAGGAGACTCCCCGGCCGCCCAGCGCTGTTTTGCTTGCTTGTCGCTTGCTTTAATAAATCAAATTTTGGAATTGGCCAGTCCCTGTCATTTAACTGGACAGGTAAACTATAATAGTCTGCACTGTTAAATGGTTCCACTACAAAGAGGCCCACTGAGACTTATACAGCTTAAGAAGAAACAATTTCTGGTTTTGAGAAAGCCATTAAAAGAAGTCATTTCTGCTTTCCATGAATGGGTCTTCTAAGCCTTTATGTAGAAAAGAAATTAGAATATACATAAACAAATACCTTTGTTATAACTCTTCACAAGACCTTTGCAGGGACTTTCCATCTTAAGTGCTTTAGCCAAAGGGCGCATTGGACTGTTCAGTGGGCTGATTGCCTTTGGAATATACCTTAAGTGATTGAGATCAATACTTAGTATTGAGCTGTCATCATCAACAGGAACTGGGTTAGCTTCTCTCTCTTTAGTTCTAGGATACATCTCACCACTAAGAGAAGATGCTGCAGTACTGATTTCAGTTAGGTCTGATACCAGATCGCAAGCATTCTGGTCTACTAATGGTTCATCCTTATCAGTGACCATAGTTCTGTCAAGTGACTGAGATGTACTTATATTAATTTCACAGATACCCTTTTCCTCAACCGGACACTTGACATCTGCAGCCAAGTGATCATCGTCCTTCACTACTTCCATTAAAGAGTCTGGTTTTGTTTCACTAATATCATCTGCAATGTCACAGGACTCCAGAACACCAGAACTTTTGGCTTCCAAGTCAAGGTTTTGAGAGCCATGTTGGTCTGCTGAGCTTTCTATGTCGGCAGCTAGCTGTATTTTATCTTCCTCTTTCTTCTCTGCTGCTGACTCTGGAATGGCTCCCATACTTTCACTGGCAGATTCAGATTGCGCCACTTCTGCTGCTGCTGCTACATTATCATCCTGCATCACACCCACTGTCACAGGCAAGTTTTCACACTCTGTCACACTCCCTGCCACCTCCAGGGGCACAGATTCAGGGTGATTCAGATCCTTCACTGCCACTGCTGTTGCTGAGGCTTCCAATTCAACCAGAACACAAGCCTCTGCTGCTTCTGACAATGTTTCAGCCTGCATCTCATCAGGAACCAGTACCTCTGCTGCTCCTGGCAAGGCATGGGGCTGTACCTGACCCACTTCTTCTTCTGGTGAGGTTTCTGAGCTCATTTCATCAGTTGCCACTGCTGGTAACGCTTCAGACTGTGCTGAACCCGCTGCTGCACCTTTCAAGACTTTATTTTCAGAACTGACAGAAACAGGCAGTGCTGGTTCCACACTGCTTTGAGCTGCACTGTCCAGAACTTGTAGTGTTGAATTAGTTTGCTGCATGGGACCACAGTCAACAGGGTGAGCAGAATCTAACAGTTCTGCCTGCAGCATGAGCTCTGCACTTCCCTCATCAGTGGCCTTCTGGGAAGACGTTCTAAGTCCATGGGTTGGAGAGAAACATTGTTTCTTAGCAGGAGAAAGAGTTAAATTTAGCTTTTCCATAAAGCTAAGTTTTAAGTCTTTGCTCTTTGTCCCACTGTGATCATCTTTAGTTTTGGGAACTTTGTTGTCTTTTAAGCTATCTGCTACTCCGGATGTTTCTTCTAGCTTACAGGACTTGCTTCTCTCGCTTTTTGTAACATCTGTACCTTTCTTGGATTCTTTTGCAGATTGGTGAGATATCTCTTTTGCAACTTTTCTTTCATTTCTAAAATGTCTGTTTTCATCCTGATTCTCTCTTTCTCTTTTCCTTTTTTCTTCAGTTCTGTGTCTTTCTGATTTGGAATGTGCTGTTTCCCATTCATACCTACTACTATTTTCCTTCAAGCGTGCATATTTATGCTCTCTGCTGTTGCAATTAGGTGAAGTCCTTCCTTCTCGAGAAGTATGATCATTTGCTCCCCTGTCTCTCTTGCAGTCGATGTCTTTTCCTTTTCTAGACTCTTCCACACGACATTTACGTGATTCATGAAGACTCTTTGAATGTTCATTCTTTGAGTGTGGACTGCTCCCTCTACCAGACCTCCTTGGTTGCTCTTGTAGCTTTTCATTTGGTTTATTTTTTTGGCCAGCATTTTT
Organism: Sagittarius serpentarius; assembly: GCA_034782735.1. Classification (NCBI taxonomy): domain Eukaryota; kingdom Metazoa; phylum Chordata; class Aves; order Accipitriformes; family Sagittariidae; genus Sagittarius; species Sagittarius serpentarius. The sequence goes on along the minus strand of JAVKLA010000014.1, from coordinate 12,492,851 downwards.
TTCATCTTTATCATGTGTTTTAATGTCTTTTTTTAATACATTTTGTGATCTCTCATCAGCATACAATTCACTTCTTGTGTGAAATCTGTCTTTACCAGTGGTTTGTTTCTCCCAGGAAGAAACACCCCTTTCTACTCTTCTTTCTACACTTGGACCACATTTGAGTTTTACACTCTGACTTTTTTGTTGCAACTCATTTTTACTAGCCTTCTCTGAAAGGGTTTTCAGCTTTTGCTGAGGATCTGAATTCCCCTCTTCACTGTCACCATTGTTTCCAGTGCTCTGATGTACTTCTCTTTTGTATTTGTTGACATTTCCCCTACTGTACTGTTCATTACTTCTAATTTCTTTTCTTTCCTTTCTGTTATCCTTGTTGGAACTATGGTCATAGTTCGGTAGACACATATGAGTACCATCGTTGCACAGCTCTTCGGGAGGGTATCTCAGTAAATACGGAGTGTTTCTTTTTTCCGAGCTACACTTCCCATTGTCTGTATTATGAGATGGGTAACTGTGGTATGTATCTTTTGAACAGTCATTTTTCATTCTATGCTCCAGCTTTATACTGTCACCTGAATCAGAAGGTCTGAATTTGGAATCTTTTGTTTTATACATCTCAGAGCACCTTCCATTAGTTGATCCTGGAAGGTATGTTCTGGTGAAACTACTTCGATGATTGGGAAATTCCGATAGCCTGTTTATAAAAAGAAAAGTTATATTATTTTTTAATTTATTTAAACATAACTAAAGCTGAAGTGCAATGAATCCATATATCTCTAAAAATTTTTCATGCTTTCTTTCAGCTTCAAGTTGAAAAAAAGTGGGATAAAAATCAAAGTTTAATAATTTCCATTAGCACACAGCAAAAGAATGTAATTTGTACACATATTTTCCAAATTAAATTCACTGAAAAAAAAGCAAGATCTGTGGAAAAATACTGTACTGGGTCTAATTAACTATTTCAGTAATTCAAATTAGTATTTCATTGTCCAGCAATAAGAGCAGCCTTCCCCTAGGAAAAAAAGCTGTTCTTTACAACATTAGTGATTTAAAAAAATAATAATTTGAAAACAAGCAATTCAATAGGTTACTATTTGGTAAACTGGCAGCCAAAAGAATAGGTATAATGTGACTGCTTGCTCTACCCAATGAGCAAGTTACCATGTTTGGAACCTGCTGCAAGCTATGGAAAACAAGTAGTCAATTACAATAATCAAGCCTCATCAAGGCCACATGCTACTGTTGCAAGATCATCGCAATAAAGAAAAAAATGAAACTGAAAAGGGCATGTGTAGCCTGGATGGCCTGAACTCTTTACTGGTAGAACTTATCAAAGTGGCCTCACCAGACAAAAAACACAAAACAAAACAAACAAACAAAAACCCTAAATACAAAACCCGAAACAACTCCCCCCTGAAACAAACAAACAAAAAAACCCAGAAAAAAACCCAACCACATAAAAAACCCAAAAGAGAAACAGACAGACACAACACTTTTCTGCCATATTCAACAAAACATTTCATTAAAATGACATGATTAAAGACAACAGCAACCTTCTTAAATACTCTCCACTATCTAAAGAGAATGATTGTGTCTAATCCATGCAGAGGGAAACGTAAGTAAAAGTCATACCAACAAATGATGGCAGCAAACCACCAAATGTATGGCTCCCTTTTAGAGAGTCAAGGACGAAGTGGCTGCTACACACAGACATTTGGTTTCGGCCTGAAATTCTGTGTTGATTCAGCATCTAGTTGTAAGGAATCAGTTCAAATGTACAATAATTCCGTACTTATCTCCAATAGAAAATGGAGTTGGTTTCGCTTTATAAAATTGGAACACTTCCTATGGGCCAATACAGTAAATTTAAATATGTAATGATCAGCTTATACAACTGGCTCTACTCCAAAAATATGACACTGTGATGTGAGCTGAATGTTTAAAACAATGCTGCACCTGTTGTAACCCAAACCCCTTTCCTTTCTGTGGAATTTTGAACTATACTGACAAGTTTTTGCTGTGCTTTAGGTTGACTATTAAATCTGCACAGGTGTGTGATGAACATATTTGTATCCAAGTGGGGTTTTAGGGGTTTTTTTAGTTTGTTTTGATTTTTGGGACTAACAATTCCCCTCAAAGATATTATCTTTGAAGCAGTCTTTACAGGTAGGTAGATTGCTGAAGATGATCTAATTTATTATAGACCATGCAGCACACAAGGCATGATTCTAAGACTTCAAAGTGCCACCTCCCCCACAATTTTCCATGATGGATGCCTCCAAAATACCTAGATAAAATACCTTGTTCATAGATTTTCATTACCATTAGACGGTATTGCAATGGAGTTTGTAAACTCTTTAATGAGACTGAGCATGCAAACCAAGAAAGTATTTTTCAAATTTAATTTGAAACCCAGAATACTACACTCAAAGGTGTGAAAATGACAGCTACTGTGTCAAAGCCAATCAACTGAAAGAATTAAACACATTAAAACCTCTTGACCTCCATCAGATCATATCTGGTAATTTTCTGTATTTAGGAAAAAAAAATTGCATAGTTAATATGCATATAGCCTCTAGCACAGTAATGTCTAATGAACCTTCTTTATGACACCTTTTGGTGCAAGAAAATATCAAATTATCAAACTGAAACACAAACAAACCAATGAATGCGGCTGATGTCACACAAGCAACAAGCGGGTGATCTTGTGATAAGGTAGGGGTTCTGAATCTTGGACGCCTGCTCTGGTTTCAAGTGGTTCAGAAACCTTACACTCAGCTACTTTCCCATCCATACTTTAAATATTTTCAGCTCCTTGCAGTAAGATTAGTAGTACACAGAAATTACCAAGAATTCTCTAGCTGCTATCCCCCACCACTGGGGACAGGGCTTTCGTATCTTGCCATGAAAACATTATATAGTCTCTTTATTTATTTTCATTTGTTGTCTGAAAAGTTCTATGAAATTCATGTCTCAGACCATAAAACACACTAGTTCTGAAGCTGAACTGTGTAAGGTAGTATCTGCTTTGACACATGCAAGATGGTTAGATAATCTACCAGGAACGGGTGACGAAATAAATCATAGAAAAAAAGAATTCAGGCAAATAGTCACCATTTGGATTCCTCCTTGTTTTCTTAATTAGAAACCTCATCAAGGAAATAAGATACTTACCTATTTCCTCTGTACCAGTACTAAACCACACAAACAATTATTTACTATGTACTGATTTTCTTCATTAGTTTTACTTAAAATACACACAAAAGTTATCTTACAAGTATATAAACATGATCAGACAAAAAGCATGTTTTCTGTTCCACTGAACTGAACTGTACCTTTGATGCAGATTACTGATTTCTTCATCCTTACGGTTAATTTCCACTCTTGCTGTTTTGATAAGTGCTGAAATGTTCTTTTTGAGAGCTTGGTTTTCATTCTGTAGAATGACATTCTATTTTATATATACACAAAAAAGAGAGCAACAGAGAGAGGAAGGGTGGAAAGAGAAAAAACGAGAATTAGCTTGGGTATCCAAACATGTAATGAGAAACAGTGCAAGACAACCATTAGAAAAAGTCCCATCATATGCAAACTGACAGTACAAGATACAGAAACTGTTTTGGAGAAGTCAGAATTAAGTCAGAATTACTGACATCCAAAGGAGCTTTTTTTTTTTTTTGAAACATCACTCACGATTAGGCTCTTGTTTGTGTTCCTGGTAACCACTTGAGATGTTTTAAGCACACAATTTATTAAAACTGAAATATGCCACAAACCAAGTAACCACAGAGCTAAAAAATGATCATCTGCCCCTTTGCTTCATTCTTTCACTCAATTTATTGATTTCCTGGTCACTGTGTCAAATGAGAGATGTAGCTTTTAAGCACCTTCAGAGAAAGAGGGTAATTTTATTTCTTTCAAGGTATCAAAACCAATGTTGGGTGCTCTATCATTCTAACATTTCTAGATATGATGTTCTAGAACCCTATCTGTCAACCCCAGAGATAGCCCCTTCTCTTAATAATTGTTCTCAGCAAAGCCTGCTCAGAAAGGCAAACAAGTCTTGCAGAAAACAACAGAGAAGTGTCACAGGGCAGAAGCTGCTTACCACTACAAAGCATAGAACCTTTGGGACTTATCAGTAATACACAGTAGAGATTGTTGCAGAATTGCCCAAGATAATCTAACCATACAGAATGGCACAGCATGGAGATACTAGCTCAAATTGAAGAGCAGTTCAGCCTTATCAAACTGGCACTATGCTCAAAGCAATGAAGGCATCCTCTTCCAGTTCTAATGACAGCTCAGGTACCTTTGCAACCCTCTCCCTAACTAGTGCATTAAAGATCTATTTTTTAAAAAGCAAAAGAACTGGATACCTTTCTGATAACTATTCATTTGACATACTTTTTTTCTAATTAAGGAGATAGCTTTTAAGCAACTAAAGTCTTACTGCACGCAACATCGTGAAAAAAGTGAATTTACCTACTGATTTTGTCAGTAGGCTATCCTAGCAGCTATCCTAGGCAGAACAAGCTCCTAGCACCTACAGAGGTGCTTTACAAACCATCCACGCGATGGATCAATTCTGGAAAGTATATGAAATTAACTGTCTCTCAAAGCAATATTCAGTTTGTGTTACATAAATCTTGACAATGTTGCCCTTTGAACTACAGTACCTGTGCCTGTATTTCCTTAAATTTCTTCATCAACTCCTTAATTTGCTGCTGACATTTTCCATATTCTGCCTGCAGCTGTCAAAGAGAGAAGAATTCACAGCACAGAAGTGGACTTAGTTACACAGAGAAGTTACTCCAAAGATTTACAGTTAGCTAACACAGTAATGTATATTACAAAGCTCTGTTTTTTTTTTCCAAAAGTAACATATTAAAGCCATATTAACACAAAAAGCTTCAATATGCTCCAACAGGTATACAAGTCTAAAACATCACAAACACCCAGATAAGAGCAAATCTACATGTGCTTGCCCAACAGTAACAGGCTAGAGAGTAACACGAAGCCATATTATTGTGAAGTTAAAGACACGATTATCGAGGAGCAGGAGTTCTCAGAGCCCTACAGATGGGGACTTGCTTGTCAGATTTTATACAGTACAAAACAACTAACGAAAAACACAACGAAAAGTTACCACAAACAAACCTGGACTGCAAAAATAGACTGCAAAGGACATACTCCTGTTGAGATCACAAAATTAAATAAAATACATTTGGCATGAGCCCTTCTTTAAAAGTAGATGGTGACAAAACTTACACAGAAGAATGAACAACTGCCCTATTGTCATACTTAACAGTCAACTGCTTTCAAACTTTCAAAGTGACATTTTCATCACTTAGTAGCCTCCTGGAGGTTTAGCTCCTGCTTCTTCTATAGTGCGTTATATCTGGGGATGTCTGCCCCTTTTATGCCAAAGCTCAAGTTAGTTACGATGTGTCTTATGAACCAGGATAGGTGATGCTACATAAGTAAGTGTTCTGCTGATTTGCTAGAAGCGGTTACCTACTGCATAGTTATCTTCAATCTCAAGGACATTTAATGACACATAAGATTAATCCATGACCTATCTGCTTTAGTCTGGTAAAATTTGTTGGGAGAAACGTCAAGACTAGCTTTGTATCAAAACGTCTGAACAGATATTTAATTAGAAGGAAATTACAGTACATTTTCCTGTAACGTAGCTGATACATGAACCACATGCAAAGGACGTTAAAAACAGACCATGTCACAGAGTGAGAGATTCACTTATTCTGATAAACTTGTTGGCATAAGTTTATTAGCACACTCTTGTTTTCACTTATTTAAAATCAGTTTCCATGTTATTCCAATAATGTGAGCATACTGACAACATTTTTTACACAAGAAAATTTGGCACAAAAACCCACCAAAACACCACAATTATTTTTGTCACATTAATACACACCTCATTGTAGGATGCTTCCTTTGCAGTCCCTTCTTCAATTAATATCTCATCAAATAAATTTAAGCTGTTTCCAGCTGGTGTAGAATTTGGAGCAGAATTGTCTGTAGAAAGGAAATAAATTACGTAAAGAAAAAGGTATTTTTCTAGCCAGGTTGCATTGTGTCACTGAGGAAACCACGTGATCTTATCTGGGGAAATTCCTATGCTGAATTCCAACATTATGTTAGTTTTATTGGAAATACTTGATACAACTTACATTGACATAAAAGGTAATGATGAAAATTAAAGTTCAACCGAAAACATTGTGTCAGAAAACTTAAGAGATATACAGGACACCTAACAACAAAGATGGGTGCGTTTTATGACTGTCTAATAAGTTGTTTTAAGTCAAAGGAAAACTAACTCACAGTAAATCTACCTAATTTATAAAGCAAGAAGGGCTACACCTTAGCAGTGATCTGAGGTTCTGCAATTCCAGAGCCACAGGATAGTCGAAAGCTAGAATAAATATGTGCATCCTACAGTTCATTCAGCTTTTGGCCAGACTTCACCTTGGAAACATTTGCAGTTGAAAAAAAATTACTGAGAAAATACTCAGATGCCAATGACCTACACATTCATAAAGACAGATCAACTGATCAGAATCAAATGGAGTTACTGTAGAGTTGGCATGAGGTTGAATACCATGCTTCTTGTGTTGAATAAATGTTCTTTGCTGCTTTACGTTCCCTCACAAACATAAACTCCCTAGCTTTAGTTCCAAAGAAATGAAAGAAAAAAAAACAAAACAAGAACCAACCCAAAACCCAAACCTCCCAATTTAGATAATGGTGTTTTTTCCTCAAATCAGCCTGTGTGCTCTGTTCACCAAATACACATTACTGACAGGACCTGACTTATGACACCTCTGAAATATAGCTTCACTTGCAGACAAATAAATTAAGTTAGCTAACAAAGCTGCGCATCAATGCATAATACCATAATGCAAAGAGTATTATTAACACAGTGCAAGACAACATGCAAACAACATCTTATCCATACAGTAAAAATCTCATCAATCCTCTTTTCAAATTAAAAAAAAAAGATCCCTCAGAACTTTTACATTTACTAAACAATGCATCTCAGTATGTGAAATACAGACTTAGAGAATGCTCTTATATGCTGTAACAAATACAAAATGAAAAGAGAGAAAAAGATGTATAGATGCTTTATGTCTGTCGGATACAGTACAGCCCTTCCATAAAAATTCAATGGCCTTACAGTAGTAAGGTCAGTAGAGAAACACTTGTTTAAATATTAAAACCAGCATTTCATTAAATAGTATACTAAGACTCCTAAAAAAGAAAGCATGCTGGGTCCATTTCTTTCTTACCTTCAAAGAGGAAATTAGTTTACATTAGCATATGAAATTATTGAGAAAGTAACAAAAGGTTAAAAGGATCTACTGAATGTACTGTATCACACAGAAAGTATGTTTTGGAGCTCTCGCTGGGGATTTAGTGATCAGTGACTGTTGGTTCGGGTCTTGAAGTTATTTAAAAACCACAAAATAAAGGTGCTTCTTCCAAGGTAAAATGTCCTATTATCAAGGCACAGACAGGATAGCTAAGGTTTCTCTGCACCCCTTTATATGCCCAAGTCTCTTAAAACAGCCAGTATCACATGAAAACTATCTTATAATCATTCAGCTAATAGATTTAAGAATTCTCTGCTGTATTTATACAGCGTAACATATTTGTCTTGAATTTAAACAAGTAGCTCACTGAAACATATGTTACACCAGCTAAATGTAAACTTAAAGCTAACTGTTGTTGTACTGGAAACCAGCCTAAGAAGCACAGAGATTCTATAATGCTCCAAGCCAATCAGCAAGATACAATCAACCTACCAGGAACTGTCAAACCGTTGTCCAAGCCATCGTAAATATCCACTGAGCTCTCATCACCTTCCTTGAAGGGGGAAGCTTCAGCTAACGCAAAAAAAAAAAAAAAAGTCAAAGTAAACACTTGGTAAACTCCAACCTATAACTTTCCCATAAAGTGAGTGTAGCTGTGATCCTAGACCAGTAGAGAGTAGTAAAAGTAGTAGCACAGACTAGTAAAAGACAGGGGAATTTTACCCAGCAAGCTACTGCTACTGTGGAGAAAAGATCTTTAGTCATCAGGGAGCAAAGACAGTCTTGTAAGATCAGTTCCTAAATACTACAACAACTGTGCATGAAGCAAATTATATGGCTTTAAACACAAGTAAATTTTAAAATTATAAACTAAGTCGACTTGATCTGAATTTGAAACTTTTCTAGAATATACTGAATACAAAGGTTATACAACTCAGAAACAAAAATAAAAGAATCAGTATGATAAAATCACTACTGCTAAAAGAAACATTTCTCACTAAACAGAAAGTATTGTAACAGTCTGTATCATAATTCAAAGAATTTGCTTTAGTATTGCTATCCGTTCACACACTAACTGGTTCTGTAAAACTGTTTTAATCTAAATCTCCTCAGTCTCTCTTCATGTCTTTTTCCAATGCCTCTTACCACTCGTCTCCTCTATGTGAATCTCTCCAGTTTGGCAACAAATATTATTACTATAAAGAAAAATATCAATACCCACAGTCCTTCTGAGGTTGGGAATCTCACAAATATGCATCAGATCAATCAACTGTGGAGCTGGAAATAATGTTAGAGTACCTTAATTGCTGGTACTATACCAGATGACAGCACATTTGCTCTTACAAATAGCAAACAAAGGAACAATCCTCCTAACCGTCCAAATACACATTTCATTAAGATACGGCAAAGGTTAAATTATACACTGTAAAACACAGGGGAGAGACCAGTTCCAGCCATCCCCTCAAAACATACTAGAAATACAAAGTACACCGTTATGGTTTAAGATCCAAACTTACTAATGGGATATGGCTTACAATGATACTGTGCCACAGCCATTTAATTACAGCTGAAGCTCACCACTAATTTGTCCCAACTTAAATTGTTTCCATTTTGTTTTCTATTTTTTGACCTATTTATTTTCATAAGACTGCTTCCGTTATTTCACTGCAAAACAGAAAGTAATCTAACACATCTTACCACCATAGCGGGTATCAAACAGTCCCAGTCCATCCTCATCTGTTGCCATGATACAAACTCCCTATGGCTTCCCCATCTATGAGTAAAATATCAGAGGAAAGACAACAGATTAATTGACAATTTCAGAACAATATCGCAAAACAGAAGCATCTTGAAATAAGCCAATTACACGTGAGCTACCTGTGGCCCTTGCTCTTCAACAAAATCCAACACTACAATGAGAAAACTCTTACATGAAGATAACAAATGTAGAGCTCTTGTAAACAAACATTCTGAAGAAGACGTTCAGCTGTATCTTTTCTTTGTATGTATCAAATAAAGATCCTATAAAAAAATGAAGGTATGAAAAGAAGCACCGCATTCTGTGAACAGGTTATCTGAATGTATATCTTAAGCAGCTAAAAGAATCCGATCTGATAATTCTGAGTTCTTCTCTGCTGACCCTTTAGGAGCAAGTTTCTGTCACCTGTCTGACACCAGCCAAACCAATAATGCGCAGAGGCAGGCAAAAAAGCATACGGCGTTGCTCGGCCACAGGACGACGCTCAGCCACAGGATGTACAGTACCCGCCACAACAGCTATAGCAGAATGACTTTACAAGCACTCACGCCTGTGGCACTGACACACAAGCACCTCTGAAGCAAGAGCAAGCAGCCTGCATCGCCAAGGCACCCGCTGGGTGGAAAGGAAGAGCACAGGAAAAAGCTGGGGTGTCGGGGCAAGCACCGGCACTGACTAGTGCTGAGCAGCAGCCCTGCCAGTTCAGAGGCAGCGGCCCTACCCGACTCCCCAGGCCTCACCCTCCCTGCACGGGCAGGAAGGGGCTCCCGCCCGCCCCAATTCCTGTCACGGCGGAAGGGCCCAGGACCTCTCGGGGCTCAGGGCGGGAGAGCCGCCGATCGCGGCCCGGGAGCGGCACCCCAGCTGCCGCCGCACGGAGGGCACCCCGCGCCCAACCGCCGGCGGACTGGGGTGGGCGGGCTGCGCCGGGGGGGAGGGGCTGGCAGGGCGGTGGGAGAACCCGGGGTGGGCAAGGACGGGCCGGGCCGGGCCCGGCCGAACCGGGCGGCGGGATCCGGGCAGGGGTGGTGGGGGAGGGGCGCGGCACCCGCGCGGGGCAAGGCGGCGCCGAGCCCCCCGCCGGGGCGGGGGTGGGGGAGACGAGACGGCAAGGGAGGGCGGCGGAAGGCCCCCCTCGGCAGGCCGACACGGCCCCCAGCCCTCACCCACCGGTCGGCCGCCCCGCCGCGCCGCGGCCCGCCGCCCCCGGCCCGCGACACTCCGCAGGTCGCCGCTGCCGCCGCCACTGGTCCCGAAGGCCGGGCGCCGAGGGGGCGGGGCTCCCGGCCGCGGCAGCCAACGGCCGCAGACGCACGGCGCGTCCCCGGCCGCGACGTCGGCAAAACCCGCCCCCCGGCCTGAAGCAGTTGGCGCCAAAC
>JAVKLA010000014.1:12455102-12469893 GCA_034782735.1 Sagittarius serpentarius | reverse complement strand
TACTGAACTGAAAACACAGCACTGTACCAGCTACTAGGAAGACAATTAACTCTATCCCAGCTGAAACCAGGACATTACTGTATTTACATCTTATTTTTTCATGTACCGAGTTTAATTATCTTATACTTTGGCCTGTGCAGAAAGAAGTAAATACAACAGTTAGATTCAGATGATGCAAGTGTGAATATTATCTGCTGTTTGATCTGTCCTGTGATTTGGATCCATTCTGATGATTTAATTTCACTTATATTGCAAATTGTATTTGACTGATGTGTGTTATGATTGAATAGTTACTATGCCTGTACTGACAACTTGGTGTGAACCCCGTTTGGGAACAAATTGTACATATACTTTATTGTTTCACCTATAATAGGTTTTTTATGAAATCTATTTTAATATCTGTCATTAAATACAGCTTTAGAATTCTTTATTTCATTTGATATGTGTTGACAGATCTACAGGCCAACATTTTTTAATTGTCAGACTCACTTTCCTAATTGTTCTGTGTTGTATAACGTGTATAGAAAGTAACAATTTCAGTGTAGTAACTCAGATTTTATGTTTGAACAGGAAAATAACACCAGCCATTTTGTTTTGGTTGAATCTGCCTTCGCAAATCTTCAAAACCTTGCTATTGCTGTAGCATACCAGAGTCCTGTTTTATTAGAAGGACCAATAGGATGTGGCAAAACTTCTTTAATTGAATATTTAGCAGCTGTTACAGGAAGAGCAAAGCCTCCTCATATTTTGAAAGTCCAGCTTGGGGATCAAACTGATAGTAAGGTAACTGATGAAGTTGTTTTATGGTTGGATAATCAGACACAATTTTTACTAAAACATGGACTTAGTTTTCTAATAAGATAATGTTTAACTTTTTACCCAAAGACCCCACACCCCCAACTGCGTAGTGCTGGTCTTGTTTATTCTCATCAATAGTAGGAAGAAAAATCACAGCTTAGCATCAGTAGGTTTTAAATTCTGTGCATAATAGTGCTAATAATTCAGCGCAACCCTAGACAGTTCTGTATGTTATACTGTTGATTGTTTATTAATTATGGTGACGCAGCTCTGTAAATTCACTTCAAATTACCTGGTTCATTTTAATTACCATGTTTCAGTTACATTATCATAGATGTGGAGGGGTGAAACTTTTTTTTCTTGATTAAAATGTGTAATGCTGGGCACAGATTACCAGATGGATTGTTTAGTAATGTGGAGGCTAAGTAGATGTTACTTTTATACCGACTTTGTAAGTTTTTACTCTGGAGTTTTTAAGGGATGTAATGAACGGGTCTCTAATTTACTGTTTTTGTCATAGACGCTGCTTGGTATGTATCGTTGCACTGATGTACCAGGGGAGTTTGTGTGGCAACCTGGAACCTTGACACAAGCTGTTACCAAAGGTCATTGGATACTTCTGGAAGATATTGATTATGCTCCTCTGGATGTGGTATGTAGGTTCGCTGTAAGGTACTGGTCTTAAGGCCCACGCTAGCGATTTTTGGAGTATGATCACCATGAGTTCTGCAGCAGCATACTGAAAATACTGCCCCTTTAAAACGGGTTAGAAAGAATTAACCCATCTGTCTTTGTTCACTTGTTCATTTGTATTAGCACACCACATTAGTTTTTGTCATTGTTTTAAAGTAGTCGTGACACTGCCACTGATGCCAGATTTCACTGTGAAGATTTGAACTGACACTGATAATGAGCTATATGTCTTTTAAATCATGTTTTAATATTTGAAAACATGTGGCCCAAAACACCACAGAATATTGTCACTGTATTAGAGTGGTGCTGTTAGTAAGATTTATTTCTTTTTACTGTTTTGTTGTGTGTTGCTTTGTTTTGTTTTTCTTACGCATTTCTTACGTCTGGCTTGGATATTGAAAAATGTGTTGTTACATTCAGCAGTATAGGTTTTAATAGATTTCCTGTTTTTAGCTCCAGAAAAACTAGTTAGACTGTCATCCTTCCCTTTTGAGGTAATGGCTGCTGAAAGCATGTCTTCTGCAAGAACGATGTCGTAGAGATGTTTTGCTGTATAGGCCCGCTGGACATTCTGCAGATAGTTGTTTTCTTTCATATCTGTTCTGTAAAGCATCTTTTGTGTGACTGAATAACCTGACAGCTTGTTTATTGGGTTCTAGGCTTCTGAAATACATGCAAGAAAGCCAAGAGACACTGCTTGTATATACTAGACAGTTTTTCATTGCCAGAGGGTCACGCGCTTACTTGCTTCTGTGGACTCACCTCATTGCACTCATCATAAGCATGCCCTGAGTAGGCTCCTGCATTCATCTCTCCCTTTCTTCAGGTCTTCCCTGCAGGCATCCCGTCTCCTTTCTCCATATCAGAGTCTCCATGCTTGCCTTCCTCTGTGCTGAGGGATCATTGTGGTCCTACCGCCCTTTTTTTCCTTCTACCATTATTACTGTCCTTCCGCGTGGAAGGATAGATTCTTTAAATAGATACCAAATTCTCCTGGGGGTAGCAGGGTATACACTGAAAAATGCTGATGTTTGAGAATGACGTTGAGATGCAGGTCATCTTTGTTCAGGCAGATAAAGAAAAATAAGTCTCCTGATGCAAAAGTGTCTAATAATTCATTTGACAATTCAAAATAAATAGTTTTGATTTGGACTTGCAGTGTAAAGACTCATTTCCATTCTCTTATCATAAAACCTAGGGACAGGAGAAAGAAGATGAGTAAACATTACGCCTGTGACTTCCACTGCTGATTGCAATTACTGGGGACTCTGCAGTTCCTGTTAGCATCACTTGGAAGTGCAATCTGTGGGAATGGCAGTTGCTGACAATGTAGTGGTGCTCAGTGGAAGCACCCTAGCATCTCAAGTGTGAAATGAGTGTGGATGGGTGTGCTGTCTTTTACAGTTTCACAAAAAATTGTTTTATAAATTTTCTTCTCTTCTCCAGATCTCTGTGCTGATTCCTCTTCTGGAAAAAAGAGAGTTGCTGATTCCTGGTCGTGGTGACTGTTTAAAAGTAGTGTCGGGATTCCAGTTTTTTGCGACCAGGAGGTAGGCTTGTTAAGTTAAATGAGGTTAAGAGCATGGATATTTTTAAGTCAAAGACAGGAAGTCCAAGGTACCTCAGTAGCAGTATTTTAGCAATTTCCAATTAACACGCAATAGAAGCCACAGAAGTTGTGAAAGGAATCTTTTCACTTTAGAGCAGCCTTCTATTACTACTGGGTGAATCCAGTCTTTGTACAGGAAGGTCACTTCAGCAAGGCTGAAGGAATGAAACTTGCTCGGAGGAACCCTACAAAACCAATACCTCACCAAAACAAAATAGTGCTTTCAGCACTTACTTTGTGAAGAAGGCTTATGATTGATAGTCACAAGGTGTCTTGACTTGCTTTTTTTAACAGCACCTGTGTAAAATATTTCCTAGTTTTGCTGATCTTGGGATAGTTGGTAGTCTGACTACTGAATGATTAGTTTTCTGGGTTTTGTGTTTTCATTCTACCTCCTTGAGCACTTGTACACGTGTTCCCTGGAAGATTATTTTTTTTTAAGAGTTTCATGAATAATTTTAACTGAACCCTGCATCTATAATAAGATAAAGTTCTTTTATTTGGGAATCATGAAAAAAGAAAGAGGGAAAAAATTTTTTGAGAAAATCTGATTTGTGAAAGTCTCATGTCAATATAGATGTTTGTAATATTTTCTAACCAGAAAAAGATTTAAGGTACTCTCCCTGACAGTTTCACTGTAGTAATGGCTCGTGTGTCAGATTTCAAAACGTCTTCTTGTATATTAAGAGATAATATTGTATCAAGATTCAAGGTTAGGATATCTAGAAGGGGAATGGTTACATGGTTTTCAAATATTTTGTAGTTTACTTCAAAGCCTGTAACAAACTTTCCTGCTTTTGCCTTCCTTCCATAAATTTGTTCCTTTCTTTGATTTATCTGATCCATTTTTTCTGGAATTGAGTCTTTTGGATTCAACTCTCTTGGTTGCCTCATCTCCTAAGATTTTCTTCTTCTGTATACTTGGTCAACAGTTTGTATAGCAGCAAATTGTAGTTTCCATTGGGCTAGTTAGAGCAAATTCAGTAAGTCTGTTGCAGTTTCCAGCTGTGTAATATTATTTAAAAAAAAAAAAAAAACACAACAAAACAACCAAAACCCAAACCAAACAAAAAACCACCAGAAAACAAAAACCAAACCACAAACCCAATATCTAATGCTTTGCATATGCAAGGCTACTTCCACAGTAGGCATAATACATGGCTGCATAGTTATTGTGCAGTGTAAAAAAAACAAAACAAAAAATTCCCCAAAAGGAACAAAATATATGATGGAAAGGACTGTGAGCCTGAAGAATGAGGAAAAGTAATCAGGAAAGACTGTGGAGGGGACAGGGACTGGAGATGCTTTTCCTGCATCTCTGCAACAGAGCGCAGATCCTTTAGGATCTCGGGAAGATTTTTCCCAGGCCACTTCTGTCAGGCTCCTCTCTTTACAAAGGATGCTGTGTGTTGCTTCTTGTAGACTTAACTTATTGTCAGTAGTCTTTCTGGAAGCATCTCTGAAGAGATTCTGCACTACAGGGGGAAAAACACTGTGATAAAAGAACAGATAATTTGAGAAGTAGAGACAGGCAAGGTAGGGTATGTGACAGTACAGTGACAAAACAGTGGGTGATCTATGCATGCACGTTATGCTGTAACAGCAGTATGTAACATGTTCTTTGATGCACGGGAATGCACTGAAAATGTTGGATTTTTCAGCAAGACACAATTCGCTGTGTTTCTTCATGTTGTTTTAATTTAGGGTATTCAGTTGTGGCGGAGGTTGGTACAGGCAGCAAAGCAGCCACGCTGCACTTTTGGACAAATATTGGACCAAAGTACATCTGGATAACATGAGCAAAGGAGAACTCAAGGAGGTATGGTGTCTGTTGCTCTCTTGTGGTATTCGAATAATTATTTTAATTAAGGATAATAAATGCTTTTCAGTAATAAATTTGATCCTCATCTTTATCTCCAAGTTCCACAATACACCCTTATCTTTTCAGATTTATCCTGCCAATTTTGAAGTAAATGGGCAGTTTGTCAGGAAAATTTGAAGTGAATTGGACAAAGATTCCTGGAACTTGCCTCGGCAAACACGCTTCTGCTTTGAATGGGTCTAAGAATCAAATTACTTTGCCATTTTATAGCCCACAGAGATTTAGAAACAGAGAAAAAGAAAATTGAGTTTACTCTAATCCCAAGTTCTAATCTTTGACATGAAAAAATGGTCAGTTATCAATTACAAATTATGTTTCTATTGACATCTTTTGTTAACATCTCTAGGGAGTGTTTGCTTTGTGTAGTCCTTCAAGAAATTAAAGGAGCCCAGGGCTTAAATGAAAATAGAATTCTCTAGAGATTCTCCTTGTGATACAGAGCTCAGAATAGGATCTGATTTTAAAAGAGCCTTGCCTAAGGGAAAAGGAGGTGAACAGTCTTCAGCAGAAGAGTTGAGGAGGAAGTTCTTCATTCTAGAAAATTCAGAAGATAGTTTTTCAATAGGATTCATTCACTCCTGGGGACTTGTTCAGTAGCCAGCACAGTTATGGGTGACCTTAAATATCTCTGTTTCTTTTCCATTTTTGTAATTTGTCAGCTAATTGTTAGGAGTGGGGCAAGAACAGCACTTTTTTTCGTACTTGTAGATTTTGTTGGAGGGGAAGCAAGTAGATGCACAGGGAGGCTTCTGCAGACAGTTTGCTGGAGATACACATGCTTCTGTGCTGTAGCTGCTTTTGTACAAATAGATCCACGTGGGCAGGAATTCTAGGAAGCTCACAGTCGCGGTATTAAAAAAGGCTATCTGGCCAAACTGATGTCAAAGATGACCTCCACAGTGGACCAATATTCAAGTAAAGCTTGGCTGTCAAAACCTTAAGAAAAAAGGAAGCTTCGGTGCTAAATGTGTCACTTACCAATAGGTTCTTTGTGTTCTTTTTTGTAATTTTGTAGTTCAAGTCACAAAAATATATAAATCAAACACTGTGTAAGATTCTGTAGTAGTAGAAGAAGAGACAGTGGTAGAAAACACCAACTTGCTTGTTTTGAAAATAGACTCGTGTTCTTCTGGTTAATCTTAAAAGTCAGTCTGGAAGGGTAGGACCAATGTTTCTGGCCTGTATCTGTGAAAAGCTTGTTTTGGGAAGCAATAATTTTGGTTGGCAAGCTTTAGTGGAGAGAACTGGGCTGAAAGGAAATTACAGAAGAAGAATTAGCCCCTTAATATGTCTTTGTCAGCTCAGTGAATAGGCAATTTGAATGCTCAAAATAATTCAGTCATAAAAAGAATAGGAGGTAAGAACTTTCGTTATCAGTTATAAAGTTGTATGATCATGATTTGAATTTAGATAGGGTTTGAATGTACCTTTTGCTCTTCGTGTTGGTATTTGTGCCATTATTAAATGTATTAAATGAGTTGAAGTGGAGTTGAGCTGGCAAAATTAACTTTTGGCATCCAAATCAATATTATATAAGTCACAATAACTTTTATTTTCTTCAGATGAGAGATTCCAAGAGAGTGGTTTTGTGCTGCTTGCTAGCTTCTGTATCTATTGAAATTGTGTATCTGTTAAAATTTGGGGGGCTGCTGGTTTCCTTCCAATGCTGAGGATTTTTCTTGCGTTTTTTTATTTTTGTGTTTGGTTTTTTTTAATTTTGTTTTTTTTCTCCAGGTTCTTCAAAGGAGATACCCCAGCCTTGCTCTTGTCACTGATCACTTGCTAGACATTTACATTCACCTTACGGGAGACAAGTATCAGGCATCAGAAAACAGTGCTTCTGGCTCCAAGCACATACCAGAAGATTCATCGGAATCAAGATCAGAAAATAAGAAACCAAATCTGGAAGGACGAGAACTCTCTCTAAGGTCGTCTTTTCTTATGTATTTATTAGAAGGAAATTTAGTCAGCTAGCTGCAGAGATAAACGGATTTATATTTGTTGTTTTTCTTAATTTTTTAAAACAGTGATAAAAGTTTGAATAACTAAACTGGAATTTCATAAAAACTGGGAAAATCCATTTTTCATTTTAAAATAATGATTAATGTATCTTTTAAAAAAAATCAGTCTGCATTATTTAAGACTTCCTATCTGTGCTCTTTTTTTTTTTGAGAAAAAAGTAGAGGTTTTGTCATATGTGATGCTGAGTTGGTATCAAGTCATATGGGTTACTTCTCGATTCATTTTAGCAAAAAATATTAGTTCTAGTTAAGAACTGAATTGTGCTCTATAATCTTCTCACAATAGCTAGTAGATAACATTTTCAGCAATTGTATATATTTGCTTACCTAGATAATTTTGTATTAGTCACAACATTCTAACTTAGAGATGACTGAAAATTACAAGATCTGTAGTGTACTGTTAATATCAGAATTTTTATGATGAAATGTAGCTTGATGTTCA
Organism: Sagittarius serpentarius; assembly: GCA_034782735.1. Lineage (NCBI taxonomy): Eukaryota > Metazoa > Chordata > Aves > Accipitriformes > Sagittariidae > Sagittarius > Sagittarius serpentarius. The sequence continues at coordinate 12,462,448 of JAVKLA010000014.1, read as the reverse complement.
GTTACTTCTTCCTCTCATACCAAATGTCAATTCTACTTGTGGAATTCCTGTAACCAGTAGTGCTTTGTGAATTAGTCAGTAAATACTAGGTGTGGGTAGTACCTAATATTTTTGTGAAGCATAGGAATGCCACTAATTTTAAAACAGCTGTTATTTTTCTAGGATTAGATGTTTTCTTTTCTTGCCTATTGGAATCAGTATCTTGAAAAACATGGGGGGTTTTTTTATACCTTTCTGGATGAAAAGCTTGCTGCTTTTCATTTTTTCTATTTCATAATTACTTTGTGGTTTAATGGAGTATGTATTATCTATTTCTAAGCAACATATCTGAAAGCAACACTGTTGGTCTTTATATGCTCAGCTACTCTTTAGAATTAGCATCCTATTTGTATGTGTCTTCCCTTGTACAGCTTGCACAACAACTAAGTGTGCAATTGCCAGAAGATAACGTAATGACCAAAGGTGAATATGAAAGAAGGTGCTGTGTGTTTTGGCTTGATTGTACCAAATCTCTTTGTTTTTCGTTTTAGAGACTTACTGAATTGGTGCAGCAGGATTGCTTACAACTTTGACAGTAATTCTTCAACCACAGCAATGAATATTTTTCAGGAGGTGCGGTAAGACTTGATCCAGAAATTGCTTACCCAAATTCTAGCATTGTCTCACAAACCTTAAAATACTCTATTTGGGAATGTGAGATGGGAATTTACGTTTAGTGTTATTTGAAGCAATTAGACTGTAGTTGGAATGTTTGTGATCTGTCTATTGGAGGCTTTCCTTAATACGAGGAAAGCTGTTTGCAGTAATGTGCTGAAAGCCAATCCAGACTTAGTACTGTCATACAAACAACAAGCTGCAACATAATTTTAACTGATATGAGCTGGGATTGCATATGACTGAGAGTAAAAGTTTTAAGATATTTCCTTTTTCTTGAAATAGGAGGCTTCTTTCCTACTTTCCTATGCATCAATTTACATTCCAGGTTTGGAATTTTTCAGATGTGCATCAGAGGTAGTTTTAAGATGTGAGATCTTACGTCACTTCCTTCTCCGTTTTGGTCCGTTCATTTAAAAATAGCTACTGTGACTGGGCACTGAAAAGTTTTTACTTTCAGAAGAAGTGCACTACACCACAGAGTTAAGAAGTTCTTATTACATTCTTTTGAACTCCATTGTTTGACTCAATCTGTGGACAGTGAAATAATTTCATTTACCATGTCTAGATTAGATTCAGGCTCATGTAAATTAAGATGGTGCTTGTCAGATTATATCATACAAAATTTGTATTGAAGAAGTTGGTTTGCTTTCCCCTTGACAGGCATTGGACTGTTTCACAGCTATGCTGTCCAACCAAGGGAGCAGACAGAAAATGGCAAAAGTTATTGGAAGTAAACTAAACATTTCCAAGAAAAAGGTGTGTTGAGCTATAATTAACATGGTGTTTATTGGTAATATTCTACAGCTTGCAATTTTTCTAGTGATTAACTTAAATGTGTTCTACTATTTTTCTTAAAAATTATGCCCATCTGTCTGTCACAAACACTTTTTTTGCTCTCTGTACTATCCTGGGATCTGCGGTTTTATCATGTGTTATGTTCAGCTGCGTTTTTTTTCTCTGAAAGTTCCAGTGTGAGCCTGTTTCAGAGAAGACTGCAAACGGCCGCCTCATGCAAAAGAAGGATCACACAGCTGCAACAGCATAGTTGCCTAAGCACGTGATACTGCTAGATGCACAGAGCAATAAAGGATGTGTTTTTCCTTTGGTGGTTACAGTGAACTTTAATCACTTAAATGAAGAGATCAGAGAGAAACATAATCTTCCTTACTACTTGTTCTGTAATAATTGATTCCAAAATCAAGTACCTCTCTAGAGCCTAGTAACTGTCTATATATTAATAGTGTGTGATATAAATGGCTGAGTTTGTCATTGCTTTGTCAGGTGTTTCTGACTATAGAAATTTGATTGCAAAGAAAATTCCCTCCTTTGTTGCTTTAAGAAGGAAAAACTTGCCAGCTAGGTAGACAGATGGATCCCTGAAACTTCTATGGATTTTTTTTCCTTTGCATTATTTCAATACAGGAATCTATTATCCTCTGCCAATGGCAAAATATCCTTGTTTACACAGAGGTATTCAACAGGGATTTTTTTGAGGGAGGTTGTTTATTATGAGTTAAGATAACTGTTCCACGTTCAAGTTTATGTAGTTGAACTACCATGGAAGTAGACGAAGTAGAAATATAACGGCATAGACCCATTACCAGGTTATTAAATGGAAAGATGTTTGTACAGACAGTAACACTTCTGAGGTCTTTCAGTATTTTAGGTGATGAATATGTAAAACCTGCAAAATATAAAATCTCACCATGAAAAATTAGCTTGCTGCAAAGTAATACTAGTAGCATAGCATGGGTGTTCTTGTTGTGATGTTGTAGGCAACAGTAGTATGGGAAATGTTGATGCTTTCTTTGCAGGTAGAGTTCTTTTGTGAACTCTATAAACCAGAAATTCTAATACGGGAACAAGAAGTCTCTGTTGGAAGAGTGCATCTCATGAAGAAACAAACCCAGGCTCTCACTGTACAAAGGTAGAATATCTTGTAGCTTCCACGTGAATTTAAATATTTTGTGGTGGAATAGAATAGATTGGAAGTCACAGGATTAAAAAAATGCAAATTGGATATTCTCACTCTAATGAAAGGAATGTGATGAGTTCTTTCTCTTGTGATCTGAGTTTTACCTTGTGTATCTTTAAGGCTGTCTGCATCCTACTTCTGGCAGCCAAAGCATGGAGATTTTCAGCTTCTTTTGAACTAGAGTTTCTTCAAAGCAGTGTGGTTCCACAGCTGTTTTATAATAAGATTTTTGATGAATCTGTCTTTGTGAAGGGAGATTTTTGTAGTATGTGGCATTAACTCCACTGGCCAGGAAGCTCTTTGGAAACACTGAATTTCTAGGCTGTAACTTGAGAAAAATATGTATCTTATAAGGGTATCTTGGAACTATTTTTTTCCAAACCTATATTTTTTAATTTAAAAAAAAAATCCTAAATTAAAACCATTACTCTTAAAAAAAATAATAAAGGTAAAATCGAAATAAGCTCCTTGATAAATCTTGGGTTTGAGTTTCTTCCTTTGTTTTTTTTTTCAGAGCAAAACAAACCTTTGCTGCCACACGGCCATCTGCAGTATTGATTGAACAGCTTGCAGTTTGTGTTGTCAAAGGAGAGCCTGTGCTTTTGGTTGGTGAAACAGGAACTGGCAAAACCTCAACTGTTCAGTACCTTGCTCATATTACAGGTAAATAAAGAGTGAAGACTGTAACTTACGTGAAGAAGATTTAAAAAACAACAAGCAAACAAAAAAACCCCAGAAGCTGATGGTGCTTTCTATTTCTGTTTCAAGGACACCATTTGAGGGTTATCAACATGAACCAACAAAGTGACACGGCAGATCTGTTAGGGGGGTGAGTCACTGGCTACTGTTTCGTCTGGTCTGCATAACAAATTGGCAGTATCACAACAAGCTTCTAATGCAAGCATAGTTGTGTTGTCCAAGAATTGTTTTTAGACACGTATCTGTTTCATAATAGCATAAATATCTTAAACATTTGCATGCAGAAACCTTGCTGTTGCTGAAGAACAGAGGCAGTTTCACTGAACTGTGTGCACATCTGCATCTGATGAAGTCTTTTAGAAGTACAACCCAATGTCTCTTTAAAAATGACTAAGCTGTTCAATATAAATATGATGTAATATTCACTGGACATACTGGTTGGTAGTAGTAAAAATATTTTACTTACCAGGGTGGTCCTGTCTTTATAAAATCGCCTCATAAGTTGGGTTTAAATGTGTGGAATTTTACTTTGTTCATTAGTTGAGTAAAAAACTTGGGAAACCAGGATTCTTTCATGCACGATATTGTTGTTTCAGTTCACAGATGCTGGTTCATGATCCTGTGTCACAAATAAGTGATTACTCTTGTTTCTCTACAGTTATAAGCCTGTGGATAACAAGCTGATCTGGCTTCCTCTGCGAGAGTCTTTTGAAGAGCTCTTCTCTCAGACATTCTCTAGGAAGAAAAATCAAACATTCTTGGGACATATTCAGACCTGCTACAGGCAGAAACGTTGGCATGATCTGCTGAAACTAATGCAACATATTCATAAATCTGCTATTAATAAGGAAGCAAAAGAAAATGCATCTGGTGAGAATTCAGGCTGATCAAACACATTAATAGTGAACCATTGCAGAGAGAAGATAAATACTGGTGAATTTTTTGTTAGTTGAATTTGGGTTTGTGATTTTTTTTTTTTTTTCTTTTATCCTCCTTTATTACATCCTTTCTTCTGGTTTTGAAAAAATACAGTCTCTGTCTACAACAAGACTTTCAAGATACTGTTAGAATAGTGGTTGGTTTTGTGTTTAGCTATGTCTGACAGTGTGAAGGTTGACTTGCCTGACCTGTGGTGCCCTTGACATCTCATCTTCACTCAGCACTTACTTGTTTGCTGTGTTGGTGAACAGTCCTCATTGTTTGTACGTCAATTTTCCATGTGATTGCATTCATACTTTCTTCAGTCCTGGAACCTCATTAGGTCTCAACAAATACATCCTATTCTAAAAACAAAGCAAAATAAAGCGACAACAACAAAAAAACCCAGACCCAAAATAATAGCTCTCTTAGGGTAGTAATGACTTTAAGAGCTTGCTGATGACTTGGTTTCACTGTCAGTGATGCTGACTTGCCTAATGCTTTACTTTGTTTCATTGTGGTTTTGTCTCCATGTAAGTTTTTCTTGTTTTATACTTCACAATCCGTTTGGGACAGAGGCAGTATTGATACTTTGTCTTGCATGGTGTGGTTTCTGGTTCTAGACCTGTTGAACAAATGAAGTTGTAGTTTTCATTCAGTATAGGCCAGGTAAACTTAATTATTAACTTCGTCTCACCTCTTCTTTTAACTTTTTTTTCTGAATATGCAGGTATTAAAATAAATGCCCACAAGTAAAAAAGAAAAAAAGGTTTTAAAGACCATTCATTGCAAGTATTGACAGTCCTAAAATAAAGACAAGCTGAAGTCTGTAACTTGCAAAGCTAACAACTTAAGTCATTATGATGCTGCCTATGCCTCAAGGCTGCGACTTTAAACACATAACTGAAATAAGTGCAATAGTAAATAATGTCATAACTGATAAGCAACAGTATTTTTACTGATACTGAAGTGTTTATTGTTAATCTGTTCTGTCATAAGGTTTGTAAATTTGGATTTATTTTTCTGAGATGCCTCTTTCTGTCTCTGGGAACTGGAGAGTGGTAACAGTCATACTGGAACCAAGTGCAACATAAGTATTTGTTCCTGAGCTAGAACATGCTGGAATGAATAGCAAATTATGTGTACCCATATGTCAATAGTGTTCAGCTAAACTAAAAAAACAAAACCAAAAAAAACCCCAAACCAGCACAACTTAATTTTATTTTTTCTTAATTCATGAGATGTCATCTGTTGAACTTGAATATTTTCATTGCTCAGCCTAGCTTGCTCTTGTATCTCTGTGCTTGAAACAGCTTGGTTAAAATACTGTTGTTAAACATTTTTTTGCTGTTGTTCTGATGGTACAAGCTTAAATTTGTTTTGCTTACAGGCTTACCACTGAAGGAAAAGTGGGAGGCATTTGGTCTTAAACTGAATCATGCTCATCAACAGATGAAAATGACGGAAAATGCTCTTCTCTTTGCATTTGTTGAGGTATTTAGAGATTTGCATTTTGATACTAGGAAGAATAAGGAGAAACATTTAAAAGGCTTTGCAATCAGTATCGTATAAATAACTTCCTGGCAAGAATCTTGCTGTGAAGTAAAACTTGTTCCATGGTAACTCTGTGGAATGAACTGTGCTACTTCAAGGAGGTGGTGGTTAGATGGGGAGTGGGAGAATGTTATGTGGTAACACATTAATTCAATGCTGTATAATAGGAATTAAGACTGGTGTGATAAAAGACTACCAGCAGTATGTCGTATCATCTTGACCAGTCTCCAGCAGGACGTGCTTCTGCCTAGGGATTCCTGAAAAGGATTTAATATTAGGAATCTGTGCTGTCTATCTAGAAGTGATTTTTTGAAATGTTTCAAACCCATGGTATAATATTCTAATGTCATTAAGTGTGATAGGAGGAAACTATGATGGTTTATGCATGTTTGTTCCTTGTCACCCTGTTAGTCTGAATGTATGCTCTCAAATTTCATGAAAAGTGTGTAAAATGCTGACCTCTTTCTAAAAAATGACTGTATGAATAGTTGGAGAACCTTTGACTTAAGTCTAGTTTTAATAAGATAGAGTTCCCTGAGGAACATAATATTGCTTGTGTCTTTGGATTTCTTTAGATTAACTGTCGTTCTCATAGTGGTGTGAGTGAAGCTTATGCACCGCAGTGATGGATATCACTGACAGGCAGCGTTGCACAAATAAGAGAGTTGAATTGTGTTATATCTGAGCCAATCTAAATGGTAGCTGGTAATGGTGATAACTGTCTGACTTCTGTGACTTGCAAAATAATTGCTGTTATTGAGGGAGAGGAATAAAACTGCTATTGCTGTAAAAGGTCTGGAATTGCCATTTGTCTGACCAACCCATAGACTGCAAACCAAGTATTTCCAGGATACACATGCTTCAGTTGATATATCATTGCTGGTGATGTGGTTAACAAATTGGTTTTATTTTTAGGGTACTCTGGCACAAGCAGTAAAAAAAGGAGAGTGGATTTTATTGGATGAGATTAACTTGGCTGCAGCAGAGACCTTGGAGTGCCTGAGTGGTTTATTGGAAGGATCATCTGGGTCGCTGGTGTTACTAGACAGAGGAGACACAGGTATGCTGTATCTTGCTATCCAGTTAGTTGCATTTCCTATCCTATATGGCTCAAAATAAATTGAGAACATTTACCATTTGTCGTGGTTTAACCCCAGCCAGCAGCTAAGCACTGTGCAGCCGCTCGCTCGCTCCCCAGCTCCGACCCAGTCGGATGGGGGAGAAAATCTGGAAAAAAAATAAATAAAACTTGTGGTTTGAGATAAGAACAGTTTAATGGAACAGAAAGGAAGAAACTAACAATGACAATAATAACAACAATAAAACGACAATAATAACAGGATTGGAATACACAAAACAAGTGATGCACAATGCAGTTGCTCACTACTCACTGACTGATGCCCAGTTAGTTCCCGAGCAGTGCTCCCCCTCCCCTGCCCCAGGCCAACTTCCCCCAGTTTCTATATTGGGCATGACATCACATGGTATGGAATACCCCTTTGGCCAGTTTGGGTCAGCTGTCCTGGCTGTGTCCTCTCCCAGC
>JAVKLA010000014.1:12426315-12455002 GCA_034782735.1 Sagittarius serpentarius | reverse complement strand
GGTATGGAATACCCCTTTGGCCAGTTTGGGTCAGCTGTCCTGGCTGTGTCCTCTCCCAGCTTTCTTGTGCCCCTCCAACCTTCTTGCTGGCTGGGCAGGAGAAGCTGAAGAGTCCTTGACTTGGTCTAAACATGACTTAGCAACAACTGAAAACATCAGGGTTTTATCAGCATTCTTATACTAACCCGAAACACAGCGCTGTACCAGCTGCTAGGAAGACAACTCTATCCCAGCTGAAACCAGGACACCATTAAAATGAATGTGTGCAGAAGAGAATAACGTGTTCTTTCTAGACTTCGTACTTTTATGCAGGAAGTGGGAGTTTTAATTCAGTGTGGTTCAGGAGATTTCAGCATGCAGAAATTGTTCTAACTTTTGCCTCTTTGGACTCTACAAGGAACAGATCTTTCTAGTGCCCTCAGTAATTGTCACTGTCTCTAAAGTCTTTTTTTTAAAATGAAGTTGAGGTAGCTTGATGGATAAGGGCATGGGACATGAGGTTCAGTTGCTACTGTAGTAACTGTCTTCCACTGATCCTGCAAATATGTTCTCCAGCTAGAGATATGTGTAGAAGGCCTTTGCTTTTTCTGAGTCCTCGTGGGTTGACCTCAGCCAGCAGCTAAGCACCCACTCACTACTCTGACCGCACTACCCCTCAGCAGGATGAGGGGAGATAATAGGAAGAGCAAAAGCAAGAAAACTCATGTGAAACAAGTGATGCAAAGGCAGTCACTGACCACCTACACAAGCAGACCAAGTCCAGCCAGTCTCCAAGTGACAGCCACCTTGGAAGACAAATATTCTTCCTCGCTTCTTCCTCTACTTCAGTTCTTATTGCTGAGCATGATACTACATGGTAGGGGATATCACTTTGTCCAGTTTGGGTCAGCTGTCCCACCAGTGTTCCCTCCCAACTTTTTGCTCACTCCCAGCCTAGTTGCTGGGGGAGGGAGGGGCAGAGTGAAGAAGAGAAATCCTTGGTGCTGTGCCAGCACAATTCAGCAATAGCCAAAATACTGGTGTGTTCACAGCAGCCCCTGTGGTGCTGTTGAGAAGAAAGTTAACTCCTTCCCAGCCAGACCCAGTATGGATGTAAAGGTAAAAAATACAATTGCTGAATACTACTTTCTGGAGCTACAGATAGAGACAAATGTTGTATGAGCTTCCTAGGCTGGGTTTTTGTCATGGCCAAGGGAAGTACTGGCCATTGTTCTGAAAGAGACAAAAGGAGTTCCAAGTTTAGGGCTTACATAGTTTTTGAAATATTTTGTGGTGTTAAAACATCCTGCTATGCATAAATAAAAGTCAGTGTTTCATTTGCCTGTGGCTGTTGTGAAGATGGAGAGATATTTCTGATAAAATTACATGGGGTTATTCTCAGAAAACTTGGAACTCTTGGAAAATGTAGTAGTGCAGTAAGAGAAAACTGGCTTAGATGAAATATGCCTCATTTAACATAACAAATATCCTGTGTTTAGCATTAACCTTATGTCTCTTGTTTCTGTTTTCCTTTAGAGCCTCTTGTCCGTCACCCTGATTTTCGCTTGTTTGCATGCATGAATCCAGCTACAGATGTTGGAAAGAGAAATCTTCCTCCAGGAATAAGAAACAGGTAGGAAATAATGATTCTGTGACAAAATACTTAGTCACTCTCTTTCTCAGAGTTTAAGTAGCTTCACAAGTTGACCCAGTGAAGAATGCCATATTTGAAGCCTGAAGATACAAGTCTGAACTCAAATTAACTTCCTTTGAGAAGTGCTTTCCATATCATGGTGAAGATTTTTCATGAGATAGCATCAGGAAAAAACTGCTGCAAAGTTGCTGAGCTTGAGCAAAGGTCTAGCAGTAGTGTAGCATGTTGTCACTGGGGGCAGGGGAAGGATCGTTCTTTACAATTAAGCTGTCAGTGCCTGGGAATGCTACTGCAGCAGTTTATGTATCTGATGGGGATAATAAAGACAAGTGCTTTGTGTCTGTTTAGCAGCCTTTCTCTTGATACTCGGAAGAGTTGATGATCCTTGCAAAAAGCTGTATATCCAGCCTTGTTCACTCAGAAAGAGGGTGGTTTGCATGGTGCAGCAGATGTGTGATACTCAAAATATTTGATGTGTGATCTTCAAACATTTAAGCTGTGGCCAGGAAATTGGAGTTGTGGCAAATCCATTCTTCAGTACTGCCTGTTCCTGAATGCAAAGATCTGCTTGTATTTGATGCAGTTTCCCTCATGAGTGCCAAAAGTTGGGTGTATCGTCCCTTATGAAATTCATAAACACTGTGCAAGACTGCAGAGATGCACTAACTATATGTAATTAGTCATTTGTAGTTACTGGTGGCAAAGTAAAGTTTTATTGCTATTAGCTCTCCTGGCTTAGTAGTGAAAGGAAAGAAAGTGAGTGTAGTACAGAAGAAAGGAGACTTCCACTTCAGCATCGCTTGTTAAGTTTAAATGAATTTATATTTGCATTTGTCAAAAATATCTACTCCTCTGAAGTTAATGGTATTGCATTGCTTAGTTGGTTTATGTTTCCTGTGGTGTGTCCTGAGGTATTGTTTGCAGTTGTAATGCATGGTATGGAAGGCCTGCAGACTCGTATTTAAGACCCGATGCAAATATACTGGACTAACTAATGGTTAGAAAATATGTCCATTAGCTAGACCTGCCAGTGTAGCATACTAAATGTGAAACCCTTTATTCACATATTTAAAGGTACTCAGAACTTCACTGAGTACATGTTTTGCTGCTAATTTTCCTTTGCTTATTGTCATGTTTTCTCATTTTATCATTGCTGAGCTGAATATTTATAAAAGCAGAAAACAACCTGGATATGCTAGTCTTGGATATGCTAGTCATAAAAAAAAAATAGCATGGGTGATGTCTTTTAAGTGTCCACTTTTTAAAATAGAGATCATTAGAGAGTCCACTTTGAAAAGCATTCCTGCTGTCTCAGTGCTCCAGCATTCAGGTCGTAATGTTTGGATATGTATTGCAAATTGTTTAAAATTTCAGTTTTAAAATATACAGTCCCATAGTTCATTTTCAGTCTACTGAGTTAAAATAATTGAGATAAATTACTTGAAAGTATTAGTAATACCTTTTTTTAATTACTGTGGTTCTTGAGCCTATGTATAGGTAGTTTGACAAGTCAGTATTCTGCTGCTTACAAAATTTTAAATGTTGTATACAATGAGAATCATATTATATATGATTTTTTTCTTTTTAATATGGTCAGATGTCTAAGTGTTATGGTTTGATTTGATTTTTACAGGTTTACTGAACTTTATGTAGAAGAATTGAGAAACGAAGGAGACTTGCAAGTTCTTATCATGGATTATCTGAGAGGCTTGAATGTGAACAAAAATACAGTACAAGGAATTGTGAAGTAAGTTGGTTGTAATCTCCTTAAATCCTTAACTGAACAAGTCACAAAAAGAAAGTATGTAACTGTAGTCTGTGGTTAGATTGTTTTGGGAAACACCATAATGCTCCCTACACAGCAGTTTGCATAGCCTTAAGAAACGGAAGAGGGTAGACATCCATCGTCTTTATTCTGAAGGTTTCTCTACTTGCGGGAGGTTTCTTACTCAGAATTGCTTTCTTGGTGGCACCAGTTAAAGCGTTGTTGTTCTTGTAGTTCTCTTTCCTATCTGAGAGACTAAAATGGTTTGTTTCTGTAGATCATACCAATGAAAGTCTTGTGTGTTTATCAAGTTACCTTTCTTTCCCCTAGTTCAGGGTGTGCTATCTCACTGCATTAACCTGAAGAACTGTTACATGCTTAGAATACTTTGAGTTTATAGTCATTCTCTGTATATCAAGCTTTTTCAGAAATACAGTTCTAAAATATTCTGTTGCTTTGCTTCACTGACTATACAGATGGCAAAGTTTGGCACGGCTTTCCTAACCTGGAGCTTTTAGAAAAAGTGACAGTTGGAGATAAGCTTAAGTGTTCATACTTTGGGTTTAATTCCTTAGAGCAATGATCTGATCAGTAACGGCACTATGTTACTCTTTATTTTTGCAGCTTTTATTTATCTGTGAGAAAGGAAGCAGAAACAAAGCTGGTGGATGGAACTGGCCACAGACCTCACTATAGCCTCCGTACACTTTGCAGGGCATTGAGATTTGCAGCGTCTAATCCATGTAGCAGCATAACACGCTCACTGTATGAGGTGATTACCTATGGGGTCTGTTTCAGTGTGTATTCACTACAAAGACTGTTTGGATAAAAGATAATCCTCTCTTCTAAGTGCAGTATTGAACAGAAATGATTCTTTAATCTCTGTATTTTTTTCCTAATGATTTTTCATTTTATCACTGAAAATAATTCTTCTTTTTAGGGCTTCTGTTTGAGTTTCCTGACACAGCTTGACAGAGGTTCTCACCCAGTAGTTCAAAAGCTAATTTGCCAGCATATAGTCTCTGGCAACATCAAAAGCCTTCTCAAGCAGGTAGGTAACTAAGCCTATATAGAGCTGTTTAGTATTCAGAGTAGAATTTATTTTGAGTAGTCTTCTCTGCCTTTTTCCTCTACATTCCTTCTTGCAGTCCTGTTTTTCATGTTATAAGAACTAGGAAAAAAAATTAATACTGTTCCTTTGTAATTTTTTACTTCTGCCCATATGTTAGCTAGTTTATTTGTTAATTTGAAAAAATATGGAAGTCTGAATAATTACAGCATTGTGGGCTGTGGGCAGCTCAATACAGTGACTCCAACTGTAAAGCTTTCACAGACTTTTGAGGAGCTTTCACTGACTTTTTATTTCTAGGCTCCAAATACAGAACATATGGTTACAAAGCAAACAACTGTGCTTTGTCTTTAATGTGAAAGGAAGAATCTCACTAATGCTGGGAGCCCAGCATGAATTTGCATGGGGGTCTGGGCAGGTGGGATGGGGAAGCCAGTTGTAAGAGAGAGGTATTTGTTTCAGGATAAACCCCTTCATATTTGAAAATATCTATAAATATAAAAAGATAAAAGCCAATTTCCTGCTTGGAAGTGTATTTCAAAATTCAGTGCTAGGACTCTTGAGACGTTTCTATGTTCATGGCACTGGCAAAGATTCCTGCTTCGTGACCTTGAAATAATCTGGTCAGGCTTTTCCTGTAATTAGCATTCTGTGACAAGGGGCAGTGCTTACTGCAGGAGTGCTCAGAGATCAATTTAAAATGACTTCTTACAGAATACATTGTAGTGGTGTAGCAGTAGTTGTTTTCATTAGCAAATTGAAACTCATTTGTATAATCTGTTATTTCTGTCGTGTCTCCTTAGCAAATACCAAAACCCCAAGGAGGGCGATTTATATTTATAGAGGGATACTGGATTTCAGCTGGGGATAAAGAACCTACTGTAGATGAGACTTATGTGCTAACCCCTTCAGTTAAGCTTAATCTGAAAGACATTGCCAGAGTTGTGTCTGCAGGGTAAGTCTGTTTCAAATTTTCCATTAAAAAACTTAAGTTAAAGGTGTTTATTTGGGCCTCGAGTGTTGGTGCCTGTCTAGCCTTTATTGTTTGGTATGAGTAATGTCCATTTTTCTTCTACTTTATGGTTAACTTCTCATTATACAGTGTCTTGGAATTTATATATATATTTCTTGTCTCCTTAAACCATCTTACTGCCATACCTAGTTTTAATTAAATGATAATCTAGAAGCTTGCAGTAAGAACAACGTGCTTATTTCACACTGCCATGTAAAGCTTCATGGGTAGCAGTTAGCACTTGGGAGTAAAGTTACTTGTGTTGCCCTGTTAGTGTATGATCTTGGATACTCCAAGTGAGGTAAGTGGTGATATTTTGGTAATGTAGTTTTGGTGATGTAGATCTGTGAAAATTTCAAATAAAGTTGATATCTTGTATATGAGAAAGATATGACTCGTGCTTCTAAACCGCTGTTTTGGTCATCCCTTTTAGGACTCATCCAGTACTGATTCAGGGAGAGACCTCTGTTGGTAAAACCAGTTTAATTCGCTGGTTGGCTGCTGCTACTGGGAATCATTGTGTAAGGATTAACAATCATGAGCATACTGACATCCAAGAATATATTGGCTGTTACACGTCAGATGCCTCTGGAAAGTTGGTATTTAAGGAAGGTGGGTGGGCATATTATATTTACTCCGAATTCCTCTTACTTCACTGCTTTTTTCTTCTTTTCTGTGTAAGTTGTCTGTTTTATTACAATGAAGAGATGACCTGTCATAAAGTTAGTAGTTGCATAGTAATGATAATCACTTAAATGAATTTCAGTGAATTCTTAAGAGTTCATGTTTGTCTCATCATACTTGTCCTATTGGACATAAAGAAGATAATTCAAGCTTCCATCTCTGGATTAGCATTTATACCGAGTGAAGATTGGTTGCTAAAAGTATCTGAGTGCATGCTTCTGTTAGATTTAGTTTGTTAGATTTTTAACTAGGACTTTTTCTGTTTCCTCCAAGGCATTCTCATAGATGCAATGAGAAAAGGTTACTGGATTGTTCTAGATGAATTGAATTTGGCTCCCACTGATGTTCTGGAGGCTCTCAACCGTTTGTTGGATGATAACAGGGAGCTGTTCATTACTGAGACCCAGGAAGTTGTCAAAGCTCACCCTCGCTTCATGCTGTTTGCTACGCAGAATCCTCCAGGACTTTATGGTGGCAGAAAGGTCTGTACAGTGTCTTCCTTTGAGTATCTGTGACTCTAGGGAATGAATCTGTCATACATAGAAGTGTGATGCAAAAACTTTCTGATGCATAGCGCAGAATTAACATGAAATTCTCCAGACGTACAGAGTTGAGGTGGACGTGGACTAACTTTCAGTACAGCTGGGTTCTATTTAGCTTAGTTGCTTGTTTTCATAGAATCACAGAATCATAGAATGGCTTGGGTTGGAAGGAACCATCAAAGGTCATGTAGTCCAACCCCCCTGTGGTGAGCAGGGACACCTTCAACTAGATCAGGTTGCTCAGAGCCCACCTGCTGATGGGAAGTGGTGAATGAATTCCTAATTTTGCTTTGCTTGTGCATGTGCACCTTTTGCTTTACCTATGAAACTGTCTTTATCTCAACCCACAAGTTTTCTCACTTTTACCCTTCCAATTCTCTCCCTCATCCTATTGTAGGAGGAGTGAGCAAGTGGCTGTTTGGTGCTTAGCTGCCTACTGTAATTGAAACACAACATGTTTTAAAGCTGTTGTCCTCATCCAGCTGTGTCCTATGCTTTCTTTCTGTGTTTATGTGTATGTACCAATTTGTACACTATGACACTATCTGTTTCCTTTGGATGTGTAGGGGAAGATATGTAACATGAGGAATATCAAAGGAAAAAGTTCGAGCAATAGCGTGTTCTCATATTTTAGGTTTTGTCCAGAGCCTTCAGAAATCGTTTTGTGGAACTGCATTTTGATGAACTGCCAAGTGCTGAACTGGAAACCATCCTGCACAAGCGATGCAGCTTGCCACCTTCTTATTGCAGCAAGCTTGTCAAAGTCATGTTAGACCTGCAAGTATGAGAGTCTTTCTTCTTTTTGTAGGTGACATGCAAACACATTTCTGCACCAAGTAATAGAAATTCCTTTGCGGGGGCGGGGGTGTTGCTAACTGGCAGGTGTTTAAAAACCTAAACCATAATTGGTGGAAGAGAACCCACCAAAGTACTTAGTTCAGTGGTTAAGATAGAGAATAAGGAAGATGATGTCAGATCTGAGAGAAAGCTGAAAGCAGCGAAAAAATTAATAAGCAAAGGCCTTGGGGTTTGATGTGTAGAATAATCCCTTGCTCGGGATCTAAAGTACAGTATTGGATTTGTAGCTGTCTTTGGGTCATGCTAAATTTGGTATTATTTTTAAGCAGTAATTTTGGATGTGTTCTGACAATTCTGTGTTTAACAGGCATTTAACATTTAGTATGTAGCTAAAACTATCTTGAATTTAAAAGCGATTTTAGCAGTACAAACCAGAGCACACTTCAAAGTACTGACATATGTTTTGGTGTAGAACCTAATCTTTTGCTTGATTTTTGTTTTATGCCAGGTACCTATTTTCTTCTTAGTATTTTTATTTATTATTATCTGTATTATTTTGCTCCTGGTACCTGTCAAAGACCTGCTTAATGGTAACTTGAGTTTGGGAGTTGTGACAGACTTTTTTTTTTTTTTTTTTTTCTCTTCTTGAAACAAACTGTATGAAGTGTCACATCAGAGAGCTCTGATTAGCTTTGCTTTAAGTATTTGGACAGGTTCATGAAAAAGTGGCTCACGTTTTTGTTATGACAGTCTTACCGCAGAGGTTCGACGGTGTTTGCTGGGAAGCATGGGTTCATTACCCTGCGGGATCTGTTTCGTTGGGCTGAAAGGTACAGATTGGCAGAACAACTGGAGAAGGAGTATGACTGGCTTCAGCACTTAGCAAATGATGGTGAGCCCTGTGACCTCGAAGTTTTTCAATTGTCTGTGGAATTGCTTTCTAACCCTAGTTCTTAAGTGTAAATTTTTGTTGCTGATTAACCAGATAGTAGTTGCTTTCTCCCTTCCTCTGTTTCGTAGGTTTTATGCTTCTGGCAGGCAGAGTCAGGAAACAGGAGGAGGTGGATGTTATTCAGAGTGTCCTTGAAAAACACTTCAAGAAGAAATTATATCCTGAGTCTCTCTTCTCAGGGGAAAGCATCAAAAAGCTACTGGGTGAGTTTCCGAGAAGGACCACACTGATAGTTCTCTAGAGGTGGCTGAAGCTGATGGATTGCTTTGTGTTGTGCAGCTAAATCCTCCACGCGGATGTCGGTGATGGACAGAGATTTTAACCATGTTGTCTGGACTCAAGGGATGAGGAGACTTGCCATTTTGGTGGGACGAGCCCTGGAGTTTGGTGAACCAGTACTGCTGGTGGGAGACACTGGGTAACCTTGCTTTTTATGATACAGTTCTTTGTAGTGCTGCACCAGCCACTGACTCAGACACAAAATGATTATGTGGGCTTCAGGGCTGCTTTGATCTGGGACATTTAAGCCTCTGTCGTGGCAGACTTGCAACTGTTGTTTTCCACAGTTCCCTTCTGAGGGGAAGCAATTGCTTCTCTTTCAGCGTAAGTCTTTAATGGATTATATGCATTATGTATAACTACGTAGAATTTATACAGAAAGTAGTAAAACTGAAGTGAGCTGACTTCTGTCCCCATGTTTCACAAGGTGCCCTGTAGAATCTCACAGTGCCTCACTGGAGAGGGTGCTTTTGGGGAATTGTGACATTTTTCTGTTTGAGAGCACATTCGCTTTACATTTTTTTTAAGAGCTTGAATATAGCCTTGCTACTGCTTCTCCCCCTGCCACTGCCTCATATGCTGTAAAGGAGGCTGTGGAAGCAGGTGCTGTCTGTTCCTGTGCTGGAGAGTAAATTTTTGTAGGAGAGAAGGGAAGAAAAACACAAGAAAAGGGAGAAGGAAAATTATTTAAGTGTAATAAATGAGAATTCTAGGTACTCAGCAGTTTATTCCCGCAGACTTAGGCTTGGTCTAGACAAGTATCACCTTCAGTTTAGTGAAATGCTAGGCCAGTTGAGTACTTGTAGGGGCAGGCTGAAATAAATGACTTTGAACCTGCAGAAATCCATCAATGCAGATATTGATCTAAATGTAATTAAAGGCATCTTAAGCAAGTCAACAACAGTTTTTGTGCCAAAAATGGCTTCACTTTGTATGCATTCCTTTCAAGGAAAGGAGCAGAAGGAAATTTGCATGCTGGGCCTTTGGCTCACAGCTCTTCAATGAAAGTATGAAACCTGTCCAAAGTGAGCTGATGGGTTTTTTGTGGGTTTTGTGGGGGTTTTTTTGTGTTTGGGTGTTTGGTTATGTTTTTTTTTCCCAATTCTTCCCTTTTAATTAAATTACTTTGTTGCAGGTGTGGTAAAACTACCATTTGTCAGATCTTTGCAGCATTAACAAATCAGAAGCTATACTCGGTAAATTGCCACTTGCATATGGAGACTTCAGACTTCCTGGGAGGACTGCGACCAGTCAGACAGAGGTCAAAAGACCAGGTTTGTCTTGCATTGGTAGTTGGATAGTGTGACCATGGAAGCAAAAAGTAGCAATTATTAATGACTTTTCACTTCCTTTTCCATTTCGTAGGAGGAATGTGATGGTTCTAGACTCTTTGAGTGGTGTGATGGACCTCTTGTTTTAGCAATGAAAGAGGAGGGTTTTTTCCTCCTTGATGAGATTTCTTTAGCTGATGATTCTGTACTGGAGCGACTTAACAGGTATGTCTTAAATGTGTTAGTATTAAGTATCCCCAAAGTGTCTATTCATTATACAAACATAAGCAGGGTAAATCTAACTTCTTTTAGGCACATTTGTTTCCTGGCCTGGGTGAGCTGCTCTCATAATTGTATAGATCTTGCTGAAAGGAAGAATGACCCCAGTAACTCTGGCCTTGTTCATAATTCAGCTTCTGTGCCAGTTTGCTTTGTTTTTCTAATTGTCATCCATCTGACAGAGCTGCTAGTTTTAGTCACAGTAATACTTAGACAATTTTTTGCTGTTTGAAATTTTAATTACAGCTAGGGGGAAAGATAGTAAGCTAAGACAAGATGAAACTGCCTTGTCTTGCCTTAGTCTTGATGTCTTAACTTACCTGGAAAAATAAAAGGTACTTCGACTGAAAAGCGGATACGTATATGTTTGCTTGACGTATGTTGGGTACACTGATTATGTTGGTTTTGAAGGCTTTGGTTGGTGCCATTAGCTTCTGTTTGGCTTTATAGTGCTGCTTCAGACTGATCTGCACTGAAATTGCTATATTTGTTTCATGGGCAAAAATAAGATGATGAAAGGATTCACTTTATTCAATAGCTCATGTCCCTGGATAAAGAAATTAAGAGCATAAACCCGAGTTCAGTTGAAACAGTTTAAACAATATCTGAAGACAATTTACAGCATGAGTAGTTGGAAAATAAAACTTAAGAGTAAAATCTCCAGTTTACCATCTGCAATATTGATATTTTCAGCCTGTCAGTGAGCTCTTGAAAATGGTGCAACTTGTCAAATCCCAGAAACAAAATCTAGTGACTTCCCTCTTGTGTGTGTAAAAATTAATAAAATATAAATTTCATTTCAGTATCTGCTTGCAGCAGTATCACTCATTTTAGTCTTTTCCATTACCCATTACATTGAGATGACTAGCAGCTATTTTTTCTACCATATTCTAACCCTCTCTGTTACAAGGTGGGGTTTTTTTTTCACTGTATCATTGCAGCTATCATTCTTTCACAAAGTTCAGTTAACCTCTTTGTTTTGACAGTGATACTAAGGAGTGTCTGTCTAAACAGGTAACAGCTCAAACTTTTACAGCTTTTAGTGTACAGTGAAGTACAGCTAATAAAACAAACAAAATCCCCCAAACCCACAAAAACCTACTAGAGTGCTTCTCAGATGTATAGTCTGTCAGCTTGAAGACTGGTTCATTGTGCAAATTTCTTTATGTAGCTCCTATGAGTATAAATTCTGCCATTGCTTTTGTAAAGAGAGCTGTGACATATATATACTTTATTAGATAAGTTTTTTGACAGATCGTTTGAAGTGAACCTTATCAACAAGGTTGGGCAGAGTTTCCTTCTGAACAAAATCAGAAATGTTCTCAATTGTGGAGGATGAACAGATTTTAAATTTTTAATGTGAATTCTAGGGCAATGAAAGTTTAATCAGGCCAATTTGTGTGATTTTCATTTTTAAGTGACCTTGTGAAGTGTGAAACTCAATTTAAAATAAACAATTTTTGAACCTTCTCTCTAGTGTTCTTGAAGCTGAAAAGACATTGGTACTTGCTGAAAAAGGTGGTCAAGATGATGAGGAGAACGAGGTAGAACTTTTAGTTGCAGGAAAGAAATTTCGTATCCTTGCGACCATGAACCCAGGAGGTGATTTTGGGAAAAAAGAGGTAAATGTAAAAGCAACTGGAAGTACAACATGCATCTTCTGGTCATATTGACTTGTTCAGTGACAGGAGATGCAATGCAAAAATAAATCATGCCAATTCTGGCATGCAGTGCGTCCTAGTAGGCATCTGCTTCATCACTGTAAGCGAGGATTAGGATGTATCTTGTTTTCTGTCACTTCTGTATGCTGTCATTTTGACAATGTAAGTCAATACTTGCAGAATGTTAAAGAAAACTTCAGGCCTGTAAATACTCTAGGTAGGCTTGATAAGTAGAATACTTCAAATACAGGAAATGTGTCTCGTGAAGCAAATAAATCCAGCTCTAACATGATTCTGGAGTAGTGTGAAGTTGCATAATAGATTATTCTCTCTAATACTGTTCAGAAAGTGACAGTTAGAAGTCATCTTGTCATTCTCAGTGAATATGAACATCACATCCCAAAAGACATTTCTCATTAAATGGAAAAAAAAAAAATCTGTTTCTGAAGTTTGGCTTTATAGGTAACTTAAGACAGGTTAAAAAAAAAAAAAAAAACCAACAAAATTTTTAAGCAGTGTTGGGAGTTAGGACTGAAAAAAAAAGAACTATAAGCTCTTTTATCCAAAAGAAGATGGGTACTCCATTTAAAGTGGTTTCTACAGTACGGAACAACTCATTGTAGAGCCATGTATTTAAAGGGGATTTACTTCTGCATTGCATTTGTGCTAATGATTTTTGCATGACTAATTCAGGCAGGGGAAGAGAGGAATTACAGAAACAAGTTGTAATTGAAGGCAAATTTCCATGTGGTAGTTTGCTTCTGTAAGCAAAGAGAGATTACGTAGCCATTGTTTGTTACGTGATGTCCTAGAATGAAATGGAGCTTTGGTGCTTGCAAACCAGCTCAGTTTCTTCCCATATTCTTTTGAACTTTATCAGCCATTTCCTGCATTGATGCCACTACTAGAAATCTTAAAATCCACATTCTGTCAAAGATTTTGTGACCTTGTCAAAATTAGAAGGAAAGGTCTAGCTTGGTCACTGTATTTATTGTTTGCAAGTATTGTGGCTGCAAGGCTATCAGTTAACTGCAACCTTAAGTAATACGATATAAAGTAACTTGAATTGCTATGTCATTCTGCTGGTTTGCAGCTTTCTCCTGCATTGCGCAACAGATTTACAGAAATATGGTGTCCACAAAGCAATGGCCGTGATGATTTGATACAGATTGTAAAACACAATCTTCATCCAGCATTGTCTCTGAGTGGAATAAACCATCAAGGTGGGTATTTCTGTGTGTGTTGGTATTCAAACACTGTTAACAAAAAATTAGTTTGGAGCCTGCTAAACTTCCCTTAGAATCTACACCACTGTGCCCCTTTTTCTTGTAAGTGCATTTCTCTCTGAGGACAGTTATGAAATATTTTGGACTTTGTTCTTCCCTCATTGTGTATGTTATATGACTAGCCAGAAGTTCAAGGCTATACTTACTTCGCCAACCAGGTAGTTGAATTATCCCCAGCCCTTTAGTGCCCATTCTTAGTTTTAATGTAAGGTGTTGAAAGAACTGACACTTCATGTTCTGCCAGCAGCTTCACTGTTAGTATTAATCAGTTGATTCTGTCTTGTTACTTGCGTTTAAAAGGATCTGTAACAACAGCACAGGCATGGACTTAACTCTTCTGTTATCCTGCCTGTTAGGATATAGAGTACCCATCCATGTTGCTCGTGCATTACAGTTGTACCTACTTGAGTGATCATTTTTGTACAACAATGTAGTAGATGTGACCAATAAAATTACTTGATAACTGCATTGATTTTTTTTTTTATTTTTTTTTTTTACTCTTCTCAGGGTCAGACATAGCAGAGCTCATGATGGACTTTGTTGAATGGCTGACTAATCAAGAGTTTGGTCGCCAGTGTATTCTCAGTGTAAGAGATGTCTTGTCATGGGTTAATTTTATGAATGTCATGGTAGAGGATGAAGAGTCAAATTCTGCCAAGGAATATAGCCGCCTTTACATTTCTCCAATGATGTCTTTTATCCATGCTGCATGTTTGGTATACATTGATGGAATAGGATCAGGTGAGTCTACAGTGCTCCTTTGGTAGCAGAAAATATGAAGTTATTTATTTGTATTAATTATTTTTAGTAGAATGCAAACAAAATGCTTTGGGGCAGCATGGAACTCTTCTGGGAGAAGTTTTCACTTCCATTTAACAATATCCCGTACTTCATATGCTTTTTTTGTGTTTCAGTAGCAAGAGTTTGAATAATACAGCAAACTTAAGTAAATTAGATGTAGTAATAATAATACTACAAAGGCTAGCACACAAATTAAGAAAGCCTGTGTTTTTTATTGTGTCTTCTGAGCTGATATGGTACTTGAATAACATGTGGTCATGTAATTTCTCTCTCTCCCACCCTACATGTCAGCATGTGTGCGTACTAACCTGTATCATGTGCATAGCTCAGAATGCATCTTCGCATGTTTGGCCACTGGCCCAGCTGATAAATAGGAGATGTGGAAGTGGGGAAAAAGTGAAAAGCCGCAAGAAATGCAGGGAAAGAAGGCCTGGGGGGAACTATGGCAAGGGATCAGGATGGTGGTGATGGTAGAAGAAAGGGTTTTGGAAATGAGGTGTCCTTAATTCTGTTGCTCACAGAACAATTTGTCCATGGTAAACAGTACTGGAAGCACTGGCAAGCAAAAGCACTAACAGAAAATATAAACCTGAAACAGAATGCTGCACAAAAATGGCATCTGTGAAGGAACTGAGTTTCTTAGTCATAAGATGAATGTTAGGTTTGTGAAGCACACTTAACTTTTCTAATTACAGGTACAACATCCTGCTTAGCTGATACGGCTCTATTAGCTCGTGAAAAATGCCTGACATTCTTATGTGAGAAAATGAGTCAATTCCTTGAGCTGACTGATTATCAGAAGAATGAACTAAAGATTTATGACAGAACAAAGGAGAAAGAATTTGTGTGGATGGACAACTTTATGGGAATCCACCCCTTTTTTATTCCAAGAGGCAAGAGATTTTGTGGGAGTGGGTGGACATTTACTCTGTGGTTTTTATTCCCAATAGTTCTCTTGTTCGCTAAATCTAAGTAGGATACCTGAACCATTACAGAACAATTTATAGTTTGTTCTCAAGCCTTAGAGAAATGCCTTTTCTGCCTCGAAGTGTGTTGATTGCAACTCGATCACATATATTAAGATACATCTGTTAATTGCTTTCTTTGATGACCTTTTAAAATTACTGGTTAATGGCCTAATTTTAGTAGACTTTTTGGTGTAACAAAGCTTCTTCAATTTTGAGTTGTAATTTTCTGTCACTCTGTATGGTCAGAATGTCTGCTAACTTCCACTAACTAAAGTTACAGCTCATCCTGGTCATTGTGTAAGGCATGGGAATCGAGGGTCCTGGGTACAATGCTAACCAGAATGGAGACTAATGCCCTGCCCTGTCGTAGCCTCTTGGAGTGACTGCAGTTTTTGCAAAATTATTTAGTCCCTGCTTTTCAGTTCCTTATGTGACAAATTAATGCAAATAGAGCTATCAAAATACTGCTTTCTACCCTTAAAATACAGTGACGGAACTAAAAAGTGATGTCTATGAGCTTTCTAGTTCAGCTGGTTACGTTTTATTTAGTACATGGAACTACGTGTTCCTAATGCTATATTAATCATTCATCTTTGAACATTTTGATATTCATGGATTGTGTTAGTCATATATAAAATTGTACAAGGTAGTGCTTTTTTGTAAATTGTTTAGTTTCCTTCTGCTAATTAGATCGCAAAAGGAAGGATCTCTTTCATCCTAAACAGGTATCAAGATTTCTTAAGATAAATTGGTGATAAATATCTTGTATACCTCAGCAATGCTGTATTACAGAATTCGGGGAGTGATGTCCTAGTGAGCTCTACTGGCTGGAATTTGGCAGACAAGCTCTGTACTCTCTCCTCATTGTATGTTGTAATAACAGTAAAGAAAATGTGTCTAGCAGTGCATTTTTTAATTAAAGCACTCTTCCTTCACAGAGCTGGCAGTGTATGGAACAGATTAGTATGCTGTCCTATAACATGACTGAATTGTGTCCTTCAGTGCCAAAATCACAAAAGTTGCTTTTGAGTATTAGATCCCTGTGTCTGAAGCGCAAGGACAGATTTATGATTTTTCAGTGATAGATCTCTAGTTTGGGTCATGAACCAGGAAGTGTCGAAGTTTCATGGCAAAATACATTGTATATTCACATGCTTTTTTGCAAAATTCAACATAAATATGCGGAGATGGGCTGAGACACAGTTGTGGGTCAAACAGAAAGTGTATGTGCCTGATCTCTTGAGAATGGGATACAAGCTTGATCTCTGTTGCTTGCTGTGATGAGATCAGCAATGAACAGACTGAATGATCTCATTCAGAAGCACACTGTCAGCAGCTCTAGCATAAACAAACATTCTGCTTTAGTTGTTTTCTGGTTTACCTCTTCTTTGTTTTAGGCCCTGTTCTCCAGAGGAACAGCATTACAGATTATGCTCTAAATGCCGGAACTACAGCAGTGAATGCACAAAGACTGTTAAGAGCCCTACAGCTTAACAAACCTGTTTTGTTGGAGGGGTCACCAGGAGTGGGCAAGACCAGTCTAGTTGCTGCCCTGGCAAAAGCCTCGGGAAACTGTCTTGTTCGAATCAACCTGTCTGAGCAAACGGTAGAATAAAATACTATCTTTGTAACTGAGTGTTTACGGCAGGGGGGGATGCTTTGTTTAACTTAAAAAGCGTAGTTCTTTTTAACTTTGGCGCTGAGTCTGAAATGTCAGTTTTTCCTTCTTGGTCTCAAGATAAAACTACATGGGAAGGGGGAACCAGAAAAAGCAGTGACCTTCTGTGAGGGAATGCCAGTTCTCGGATTTTTCTGTTCTTTTCAAGTGAAGACATGCATATCTTTGTGTTTTTTCTTGGCTTTTGCAAAGTTACTTGAAAACAGCTTTAAGGCTTTTTAGCTTTTCTGTTCCAGTTTAGTATTTTGTTATTAAATATAGTAGCTGGTCACTGGAGTCCTATCATGGAAAAGCTTTTATCATCTTGCAATTATTGCAATTTTCTAAATAGAACTAAAATGTAGGTATTAGAAGGGGAGGGAGAAAATGTGAAGTAAAGTTAACAAAAGCTGTTTATGAACTTTTGTGGAGTTTTATAATTCCAACCCACCCCACCCCCCATCCCCTGTTCTCTACTCCCAAAGGATGTGACAGACTTATTTGGGACAGACTTGCCTGTTGAAGGTGGGAAGGGAGGAGAATTTGCCTGGCGTGATGGACCATTACTAGCAGCGTTAAAGTCTGGACACTGGATTGTATTAGATGAGGTAAATTGAGGTTTGGGGCACAAATAAAATGGAATGTTCTGGAAGAGCAAAGGTGGTGATGTGGCATGTAGGGTAAATACCTTTGAGGGTTGATGACTGAAGTAAATTTTGCTTACTTTTAGTTATGTGCGTCTAGTGCCACATTGAAGGTGATCATTCCGCTTACGAGAAAATTAACCTCCCTCTACTAAGTCTCTCTGCCCATTGGCCCTCCGTAGAGGGAGCGTAAATGACCGGCTTTGACTAGACTTCCTTTAGACATGAGAACAAGGATTGCATCCCTGCCTAAATTACTGCAGAAAACCAAGGATAGATTTGATTTACATTTGAAAGTTTTTGGAAAGAGTGTCAACAGAAGTTTGGTATGCTCTTATATGGATATAATTTCACTGAAATAGAAAATGTCTTGCTGGGACTAATACACTGTTTTGGGTACTAAATTAATTGAGGTGAAGAGGTGTTCTATTTTGCCAGTATAAGCTATCCTGCCACCACAGGTTTGTTCATGTACCATGTAGCAAGTGCTTTCAAGCATATGCATGCACAGAGCTCATTTCTTGGCAATGTGCATTCTAAATATTGCAGAGTGCAAAATCTTAAATTCTTTAGCTGTTTGTATACCTTTTTTTTCCTATTGTGAAGAATATCACTTTAAACAACCATTATATTTAAATAACCCAGACTGCCTTAATTTAAAAAACAAGCAAACAAACAAAACACTCTGAATGTCACAAATGTATGAACGTAAGTTCAGAAGAAACATCTTGAACCTGCAGATTTTACAATGGAGAATTGTTTTGTTATCATGGTGAAAACACAGTACAAATAGCAAGGGCACATGAGGAAAAGAGGTAGTTGCTCCAATGTTATAACAGTGTAGCTGGAAGTAATAACATATGACAGTGCTAGAACAGCAAAGAAATTGAATTTTACCTTCGGTGTATCCCAGAGTGTTAAACCAGAGATTATGCAAAAGTGTTTTGTGGAGCATTAATATTGTATCCTTATTTCTTTCCTCAGTTGAATCTGGCTTCTCAGTCTGTATTAGAGGGGCTAAACGCATGCTTTGACCACAGAGCAGAGATTTATGTTCCAGAATTGGGAATGAATTTTCATGTACAGCACAAGACGACTAAGATTTTTGGATGCCAGAATCCGTACAGACAAGGAGGTGGAAGAAAGGGTCTGCCCAAGTCCTTTCTTAATAGATTTACACAGGCAAGCTTATTTGTTTAGTTTAAACTATATCATGATCATGTCTTATAGTTTTCTGACTATGTCAACACTCAGCATGCTCTTGATTCTACAGGTGTACATTGATCCACTGTCAGCAGAAGATATGGAGTTTATTGGGAATACCCTGTTTCCTGCTATTGATAAAAGTGTTATTGCTAAAATGGTTGCTTTCAATAACCAGGTAAATAATATATTTTAATTTCTTTTGTGTAGAAGTAGGTAGAATGCAGTAAGATTAAAAAAAATTAATGTTATATTTCCAAGCATTTTCATAGAGAAGTGCATGGGTGAAAAATAGAAGTGGAAGTATATGCAGAAGAAAGTAAAGATGACCACTAAAACTCACCTGAATTCTTGTACCACTCCAATTAGATACTTGGTTGATAACTGAAGAGGTGTTATTTTTCACAGATTATATAGATATTTTTTTTATATATATATATATATATGGCTTTGTTCTACAAAAGGTGGAAACAATTATGGTTTGGTAGCATGGGGAAGTGAGTTGAGAAAATAATGGGTTTCCACACGTATGTCTTATTCTTGAAGTACAAACAATATGAGCTATATCTTAACAAGAACTGAAATGTGTATTTCTGTTTCTGGTCTGAATTTTTAATCTTCTCTTTATTATGGGATGTTGTTAGTGAAGGCAGCATCTGACCTTTACAGAAGCAGAAGCTTGTAAGGATATATGGTATTTTTCTGGAACACTGAGAGACCAATAAAAGGAAAATCTTTCCTCATAGGATTTGTCTGTGGCAAAGAATTCAGAGATTCTCAGATCTCAAATTTTGCGAATACAAAAGGTTTTCAACAGGCATTAATTGCAAGACATCTACTTAATAGCTATTTTGTGGCTTAGATGCTGCCATTTTGTGCAAAGTGCAGGATATAAAATTCGCAGAAAGAATTTTATTTATGATCATGCTTCTGAAATTGTGTTTAATCTTCATGTCATGAAACAAAAAAAGTGTAGTAATATTAGGATAGTGTTCTGTGGCTTAGATAAAATCTTTTGTGGCAGCATCTTACTGAATACTCATTTATAGAGTGCAAGAGTAAAAAAAAAAAAGAAAGGATTGAGCTGAATTTTAGAGGCTTAGTAGAGGAGAGACAAACTAAAGCTTTAGTTCCTGACATCTTGAGAAAAATGAATACAGCTTGCTTTTTCTATTGTCCTCTGTCTTGTAAGCAGTGCCAAAAGCAAATTTGAGCTGGTCTGAAAACCAGCACGAGTGGAATAAGAGGTTTTTTTTAAATTGCTACTTTTTCCAGATTGACAAAGAAATAATGGCTGAAAAAAAGTGGGGACAGAAAGGAGGACCGTGGGAGTTCAACTTACGTGATCTTTTCCGCTGGTGCCAGCTTATGCTTGTTGACCAGTCACCAGGATGTTATGATCCAGGCCAGCATGTATTTTTGGTATATGGAGAAAGAATGAGAACCAGGGAAGACAAAGAAAAGGTGAGCTGTGTGTTCTCCTTCCTTGCTCTTCAGATTGTCAGGAAGTATTTCTAGAAATCCAAGTGTAAATTTGAAGATACCTTGCAATTCATTCATAGACATTACCTCTTAGAAAAAAAAAATAGGTTTGTTTGGGGTTTTGAGGTTTAACATATGTACCTGCTCCCCTAGTCATTTAAAATATCAATTTAATTACCTACTAGTATAAAAGCAGAAAGCTGGTGTAAATGAGGGCAAGTACAGTAACAAAGGACTTAGAGCAAAACACAACATGTTCTCGTGTGATTCCATATTAAATAATAACGTTCTCATAGAAGTTTCGTGGGTTGCATGCATATTTGTGAGGAAAGAGAAGATAGGGAGCAGAGAAGAGAAATAGCACTGAGATATGGAGAGATTCTTAAAAGTTACGGCTAAAAAGCATTTGTGTCAGTACAGTAAGTAAAAATAACATCCTGTAATTCTGCCCTTCCCTGCCAGCGTTTTTAAATTGTTCGGTTTGGATTTCTTTTATTGACTTTTATTTATCTATTCATTCTTTCATCTGCCTGTCAAATTGCTCTCCTCATTCTGTTAAACTCACTGCTTAAGGTTCCTCTTAACACACTCACTGCAGTTGTTATTCCACCTTTGCCACCTACTTATCCCTCTCTTGCCTAGAAATTCTTTGCTTTTGTTTAATTTCACAACATTTAAATGGTATTAAACTAAAAGTCATTCAGATTGTAAGACTGAAGTTACTGACTGTATGTGACTGGATATTTTTCTCGTGGGTTTATTTTTCCCCTTCCTGTAGTAGTAGTATATTTTTCAGTGTTTTCAAAGAGATTATTTATTTAGTCACTTTTCCAGTATTTTGTTAAAGAGAAACATTACTTAACAGTATTTCAGGTCACAGGAAAGCATGGTTAGTGAAGGGGGTTGCTGTGGGTAGCTTACACTGCCTTTAATTGCTTGCTTCACTTTGAGTGAAGTTACACTTGTGATTAAACTATGTTAGTTACTGTCACATGGCTGTGGAGGTGAGAGGGAAGGCTACTTTAGAAGTAAATCTTTAGAACAATGCATAACTTAAGACTGATAAGTCTCTTTTTTGTTTTTTGATTGTTTTAGGTTGTATCTATTTTTAGAGACATTTTTGGCCAGCAGGCTGATGTATATACAGGAACCAGAGAGTTTCATATCACTCCATACAATGTTCAGGTAAGCTGTTGACGAGGTTTTGTGAGTGGAGAGAGAAGGAAGTGACTTGCACAGCTGATCTCCCATTTGCCTCTTTTAGTACTCACCCATGTGTGTCTCATCCTTTCCAGATTGGTTATTCAGTTCTTTCTCGTGGCAACTATATTCCTCATCCTGGCAGAAATCTCTCACTCCTGCATCATTCACTGCAGTCCCTTGAGTCCATAATGAAATGTGTGCACATGAGCTGGATGGTAATCCTGGTGGGCCCAGCAGCTGTCGGCAAAACCAGTCTCGTTGAGCTGCTGGCCCATCTGACCGGACATCGACTAAAAATCATGGCAATGAACAGTGCGATGGATACAACAGAACTCCTGGGTGGATTTGAACAGGTAAATACTGTTTTGGTAATATGGCAATATTTCTCCTTCCTACCTAACAGTGGCCAGTCCACTGTGATCTTAGTGTTTAAGCACCAAATGGAGCCTTAGGCACGACGGTCTTCTGGATGAGCTAACTCCATAATGGCATGTTTGCAGGTTGATATCAATAGGCCATGGCAGCGCCTGTTGGAAAAAGTGGAGAATGCTGTGAGCACACTAGTAAGGGACAGTCTTCTGCTGACAGAAATTTGTGCAGATGATGCTGAACTTGTGCTGCGTGCTTGGAGCAATTTCACCCTGAATAACAAACCCAAATCTCTCAGTGAAGGAGGTAGAAGTGTTACAGATGAATTAGTGAGCAAATTGGAGGGAATACTTGTACTTACCCAGCGACTAAACAACAAAATAAATTCTTATTCAAAGACAGGTATGTATGGTGAGCGATGAAGTAAGACTATATGTTCCTCTGAAGAAAATAAGAGAAATATATAAATCCGCAGTGAAAGCTTGAGAAAACTTGGGAGTTTTTTGTAGGTTTTCCTATGTTGCTTCATACTACTTCGTGCTTATACTACAGCCTAGCTTCTGAAAAAGTTATGTTGGTGATGGTTCTTCAGGTTTATTTTTTTTGTGTGGTTACACCTGGTAGCTATCAGTAGTCCACACTGAAATCCTCCTATGCTGAACTACTCAACACATGATGCAATACAGCTCTTATCTTTTGTCCCTAAGAGAGGGAATTTGGATATTCTGTTCTTTCATTTGTTCTCTAAAGCACTGATCACCTGAGCTTTACAAATGCCAGCAGAATGATGTATGGGGTTTTTCTTTTTTTTTTTTTTTTTTTTTTTTTTAAATTAAATAATTGTCTAAAATAAGGCATTAATATCCCTCAGACTTCGTCTAATGGGGGAGAAGGGATGGAGAAAAGTGTCAGTCTAGTTTATATTTCTCTGTGCTTACAAACCCCCTCTGTCCTCATGGATTTTGCCCATGGGAGGCTGCTTGAAGAGTTAGAGCCTGTGCTGTTATGTTCGCGTAAAAAGTAGGAAGCATGTATGTTTGTTAAAAAAATAACCAATGTTTTTCTTCAATGGAACAGGAAGCTAGTCAGTAACGTAAGTCTTGATGTAAGATACGCTTCCTTTCAGAGTTTGCTCACCTGGTGGAAGAGTTCCGGCGTTTCAAGCTGCAGCAGGCCCAGGCAGCTGACCATAACAGCCATGGCACTTTTGAGTGGGTAGATGGGATGTTGGTTCAGGCCTTGCAGTCTGGAGACTGGCTGCTGATGGACAATGTCAACTTCTGCAAGTAAGAGATGTTAGTGGCCTTGTTTCACTGAGTAAATCCCTTGACCTCCCTAATTGACTGCCGCTTACTGTATGGTTCACAACTGAACATTTTGCATTTGATGATAATACATGGGAGCAGGAACTTAGATTTTCTGGAAGAGTGTCTTCCTTCTTAGACAGCTTAGCAGTTGATAGCTTTCCTGTTACTTTATAATGTAATGACCTGTTTGGCTTTTTGCTTAAGGCTGGTACCATTTTGATTTCAGATCAGAAAGGGATCAGATTGTTATCTTTTTATAACCATATAAATTTCTTTTGAATATAGCCCATCTGTGCTGGACCGCTTGAATGCTTTACTTGAACCAGGAGGTGTTCTTACCATGAGTGAGAGAGGTGTGATAGATGGCACAATTCCTACAATAGCGCCTCATCCAAACTTCAGGTGCTTTGTGTTTCTGCTTTTTTTTTGCCCTTTTGTTTTTTTTTTTTTTCCTCCTACCAAATAACAGGTTTAGAGAAAAAATGTCAGCAGTGAGCCAGTCTTTTGGTATTTTGAATGCTGTTCAGTTTGCCATGTACTATAGTGACGCTGTCTGTCTGGCAAGGAAGAAAACTGCACTGTGATGAGCATATGATAGAGAGTTTAAGGGGCTTGGCTTTAGATCTCTGTTGCAGCACAGACTATTACACTGGAAAATTCATAGCAGTATACCTCTGCCTTGATTCTCCATTTCTAATTTAGGATTTCACCACTTCCCTGTCTCACTGTAATGGAGTTGAGAATATGTGTGTTGAAGATGGTGAAGCGTTCAGATATGTTGGTAATGAAAGCTGGTATATGGACATAATTTTCTTCCTAGCTTTTTCCATCCCATCCATAAATTTGAGTTTCCTGCAGTGGCAGAACTTTAAGAAGCCAAAACAAAAAAAAAGCAAAAAAACCCCCACAAAACAAAACCAACCAGACAGTCTGTATTCTGTCAGACATGAAGGAGTCTTTGGGGGAGATGGAAGAATATACAGGGTATTCTGTATAATTCTAACTTTTTATAAATTCATGAAAAGAATATTGGGACTGATGTGCTTTGGTTCCTCTGAATTGGAAACAAGATCTTTGACTTTTCAGAAACCTGTTTTCACTGCATCATATCTCAGAAGTTTGGGGTTTTTTTTCCTCCTTGCTTTTAAGAGATGTCTACTGATAGTATTAACTACTTGTGTGTTGGATACTTTGGGTTTTAAATAGCACAGATTTATCTGAAGCTGTTGCTAAGACTTAGAAGTCTTTATAGCTCAGAGGCATAGTTTAACTTTTTTTTTGTAAGTAGGCAAATGACAAAACAGACATAGCTCAGAAATAACCAAGTTAAAAATCATGCAATATATCTGTGGCTAATTTCAGAGTGTAATTATTCATGCAGATTTCTCATTTAAATTCAGTAGATGTCTCTGGCTTTCTAGATATCAGTGTCCCCGTTTTTATGAAGATGAATTTACTTAATGGAAGAGCAGATTTGGTGGTTCCGGAGTGATAGTTTAAAGCCCTAAGTTGCATCTTAAGAATGTAAAGCAGTTGAACTAGATGATTTTTGTAGGTCCCTTCCAACTGAACTATTCTATTCTAATATCCAACAGACTTTTCCTTTCCATGGATCCTGTTCATGGGGAAATATCCAGAGCCATGCGGAATCGTGGGATTGAAATTTACATTGCTGGGGAGAACGATGGAAATGTATTGGACAATTTGGATTTGAAGTTACTCCTGCATGGTTTGGGTTTAGTGGGAAATAGCATCTGTGATGCACTTATGGCTGTGGATTCAGAAACAAAGGCAGCAATAGCAGGTAAAAAAAGTCTGTTCAGTATTTGTTAGCAGCTTGGGCTCATTACATGTATTTGGATTGACTCTTTAATGTTAAAGCTTGGTTATTTTATCGTATTATGTCCCAATATAAGTAAAGGCATAAAAATATAATCAGATTGTTTTGGGTTGTTTCTTGTGTTCTCAGGAAGTAGGCCCAAGTCATTAAAAAGATGGTAACTGGAGTGCTTTGTAAGGAGACATTAGATGCTGGCAAGTCTATAGGGAAGGCAATGTATTCTATTGTTGCTATAGGGAAGGCAATATATTTTAAGGGAAAATCAACGAAATAGAGGGTTTGCACAAGGCCTACTCGAGTTGTTCTTTGAAGCAAGATGACACTGAGTTTCATTCATCTCAGCTGCATGATGTCTTATTTTGAGCTGGTCACCTGTTATTTACAGTCTTGTCAGATTTTCTTACTAAACTTGGGAAGAACCCATTCAATTTACAGGACCCAGTAGCATGCCTTTGTGTTCGATCTTCGTCAGGGTCTACAGTGGTGTTTGTCCTCAGAGGGTTAAAGGGCTGACAATTACTAAACATTCACATCACCCTAAATGTTGTGTATTTTTCAGGTTCTGTGTCATCTTTGTCACCTTTGCTTCAGGCTGCTGTGCTAATTGTGCAACAGATACAAAGAGGCCTTGGATTAGCAAAGTCTTTTTACAGAGCCTGTTGGGAAGTTTATGGCCGCTCACAACAACTGCAAATTAACCAAAAGGTAAAAGTCCTGTATTTGAAAGTTTTTCTTACATCATCTAGGTACGTGAAAAAATGAGGCTAGTGTTTGAGATCCTGTTTCCTAAGTGCCTGAGCAAGGGTTTGATGAAGATGGTGCTCTTAGAGAGATGAACCAAACAATTTTAAACGTCCTCTCAGGCATCTGTCAGGTGATGAAGAAGAGGGTTTAAGTGGCATTGGGACATTTTCTGTATGTTTTAGATTATGAGCCTGTTTTTGGCTCCAGTGTAAGCAGTACAGTTCTGTATGTAACTTTTTAACAGATCGGTTGAAGGTCCAGAAGTTGGGGTTTTTGGTATTGAATAGTGAAGTACGGTGAATTTCAGCTGTCACCTGTCCTTTCATGACATTTTCTCAGCCTGGTGGCACGCTACTGGAGACACAGGTCAGATAAGTGAGAGCTGCATAAAGACTGTCAATCTGGGATGTGCTTATTGAGATATTCTCTGGGGAATAAATATGGTTTGTTGAACATTTTGTAGATAGTGGCTCGCTGTTTTGCAGCATAAGGGAGCCAGAGAATGTCCCAGTTGGACTCTGAGACTTGTTTTTTAACAGCCTCAGCTGTTAATACTGATGAATCTATAACCTGAATCACTCTGCTTACCGTCATCTGGAGATAGCAATATTCACTTCCTGTTTTAAACTGTACAGTATGTTATTTCACTTATGGTTGGAATGTTTTGGTACTTTTATTGTGTAGGTTATATGGTGTTTGTCGAACGTTCGGTTTATAATGATTTAATAATAAATTCATGTAACTAAAGAGTTCCTAGAGCTATTGTACTTGAATACATGTTTGAATATGATTCTAAACTGCTTTTTGGTTGTTTGTTGTAGCTTGTGTTAGAATTGGTTACAAAGCATGCTTCATCTCTGGCTTCCCATGAAACTTGGGGTGACTCCTTGCTAGCAATCGGATTGTGGCCAGACTCCCTACCTACAGGTCTGTTTGCAGCTGAAGACTCGCTTCTTTCAACAGTCCGGAGTGATGCACAGGTCCTAATGTATTGTCTGAATAAATTAAAACTTAAAAGCTGCAGGTAGGAAATTTTTTTTTTTTTTTTTTTGGTCTAATAAACAAGCAAGAAACGAGATACGTGTGAACTGCTGGTGGCATGTCATTGTTCCCTGCAAAACTTTGTGTTGAACAAATTGTGTGGATAGAGACTATGGTCATCACACTCTGTAACTGAGGCTCCTGTTACCTTTCCATGCAACCACTACAAATAGAAGTTTAATTATTTACTGGTTTATTCTTCAGTCCAAAATACTTGATGCTATTGAATCTTCAATAAGTACATTTGACCCATTTTGAGTTGAGTTAAGAGTAGGCATTTAGCAGAAAATGTGAATGCAAACACTGGGTTTACAAGGTAATAAGAGCCCCAAAAATCTTTTCCTTCAGTTTCCTTCTGAGCTTTAAAAAAAAAAATGAGCATTTAACTAGTTTTAAATATACTAATGATCCTCTGTACTTCCTGCTTTCATGTAAACAATTATTTGTCAGTTATTTTAGGCCCAGTAGCTTCAGGTGAAAAGAACAAATTTCCTCCTTCAAGCAGAGCTGTCTGAAAAAAGTCTTGTGCAGGGCCCATACACAAGAACTCTTTTAATGATTTCTTGTGCAATATAACTGTTATTTTCACAATACTGGTGCAAAATCTTCCTGCCTGTCTGCTTTGCTTAGTGACCTGCTGTGGATAGGTACTGTGGTTTGCTTCCGGTGAAAGAACAAGCTGTAGAAGTTAGTACTAAGATACAATGTTGAAATTGTAAAACCTTAGCAATGTGCTGGTTTGTGGGTTTTTTTTTATCAATGACACTTCTGTCCTATCTTTGTCTTTTTTTACCTTAACCTTCACATATGATTCTGGTGCACAAATCAATTATAATTTCTCAGTGAAATACTGTGCCTATTCACTTCTGGCACTGCGTGGATTTTTGGTAATAGTGAGTTCCTAACAGAGGACGCGCCCAACTGATTTGAAGTTGGAAACTGGCTTTAAAGCTAAATAAAGGAAAGAAGAGAGATTATTGCATTGCTGCCTTCTTGCCTGAAGATGGTTGCATGCTGAGGTGCTTGACTTGTAAAAATATATTCTTTCCTGAAACTGGCAGTTCGAGCCCTTGATTGCAGGACTTCACTTCTTTGTGTTTCAGGACACTACCACTGACTCTGCAAGATCTTCAAAAAGTTATGCAGTCCACTAATCCCGAGAGTCTCAAATTCAGTGCTGTTGAGGTAGATGCAAACTGGATGGATAAAATGGAAGTTCTCCAGGCTTCAGTGAAATTGTTCATAGAAAAGGCAACCAATCAGGATTGGACATTGAGAGTTAAATGGCTTAACTCTGTTGCCAAAAATCTGCCACAGGTGCTTGGTATGTAATTATTTAACTTTCTCTTTTGCCTAAGGGCTGATTTATTATATTTTCACAGATCGGTAAGTCTTCTGTGAAAACATCTAGACTATTCAGATGATCTGATATGAAAGTTCTCAACTATTCACACTGAATCAAGGGCATTGAGGCTTAAAGGAGAGACAGAAACAGGTTGTGCATATGTGGTGGGTTGATCCTGGCTGGATGCTAGGTGCCCACCAAAGCTGCTCTATCACTCCTCCTCCTCAGCTGGACAGGAGAGAGAGAATATAATGAAAGGCTTGCATGTCAAGATAAGGACAGGGAGAGATCGCTTAACCAATTACCATCACGGGTAAAACAGACTCGATTTGGGGAAAATGAACATAATTTATTTCCAATCAAACCAGAGTGGGTTTGCTTTTGATAAAAATCAAATCTTAAAACACCTTCCCCCACCCCCCTTCTTCCCAGGCACAGCTTTACTCCCGAATTCTCTACCAGCTCCCCACCCCAAGTGCGGAATGGGCATTACGGTCAGTTCAGCGCACATTGTCTCTGCTGCTACTTCCTCCTCAGGGGCAGGACAGCTCACACTCTTCCCCAGCTCCAGCTTGGGGTCCCTCCCACGGGAGACAGTCCTCCATGAAGTTCTCCAACATGGGTCCTTCCCACGGGCTGCAGTCCTTCATGAACTGCTCCAGTGTGGGTCCTTTCCACGGCCTCCAGCCCTTCAGGCACAGACTGCTCCAGCGTGGGTCCCCCATAGGGTCACAAGTCCTGCCAGCAAACCTGCTGTGGCGTGGGCTCCTCTCTTCACGGGCCACAGGTCCTGCCAGGAGCCTGCTCCAGCGTGGGCTTCCCACGGGGTCACAGCCTCCTTCGGGCGCCCAC
>JAVKLA010000014.1:12401438-12426215 GCA_034782735.1 Sagittarius serpentarius | reverse complement strand
CTCACCAGGGTCTTCCCCAGGGGCTGCAGGGGAACCTCTGCTCCGGCGCCTGGAGCACCTCCTCCCCCTCCTGCTTCACTGACCTGGGGGTCTGCGGAGTTGTTTCTCTCACATGTTCTCACTCCTCTCTGGCTGCAGATTCTCAGTCTCAGCAACTTCTTTTTCCGTATCAAATCTGTTATCCCAGAGGGGCGCTACCACTGTCACTGATTGGCTCGACCTTGGCCAGCAGCGGGTCCGTCTTAAAGCCGGCTGGCGTTGGCTGTATTAGACAC
Source organism: Sagittarius serpentarius (assembly GCA_034782735.1). Classification (NCBI taxonomy): domain Eukaryota; kingdom Metazoa; phylum Chordata; class Aves; order Accipitriformes; family Sagittariidae; genus Sagittarius; species Sagittarius serpentarius. The sequence continues at coordinate 12,425,940 of JAVKLA010000014.1, read as the reverse complement.
AGGGGAAGCTTCTAGCAACTTTTAAAGAAGCCGCCCCTGTAGCCCCACCACTATCAAAACCTTGCCATGTGAACCCAGTACAGCATATTAGGGACAACAGGAGACTTTGGGCTAAACATTGCCTTTGCTTTTTTCAAGCATGCATGTAACATGTACTGCTTCTGAATTACAGTTATTTTTGGATACCTCTTGGTCTATGTAAGCAAATATGGCTTTCTCTTTGCTTTTCTTTTGATAGTGATAGTAAAAGCAGTAAAATGCCTTGTGTTTATTTGGTGTTAAATACAAATGGTTAGAAAGCCAGGAAACTGCAGAACTGAGATTTCCTGAAGCTGTGTTGCCTGAACATTCAGGATAGCAGCTGAGATGAGGTATTCATTGCTTAATTACATTAATCGAATTAAACTTGTGGAGAATTTAGACAGGCATTAGTCCAGGTAATTCACACACTTAGCTTCCTTGTATAGTATGAAATCTCAGACTGTGTTGTCCCTACGTGAATGGGATTGCTCCCCCTTGATCTTGCTATCTTTCCAGGCAGGTGTGTCTATAAAATAGAAAATGTCTAGAAAATTACTTTAATGACAGGTACGCTCTTACATGATTTTTTAATTTTTAATAACGTACGTGAACTACCACCAGTTTAACTAGAACTCTTTACTGGATTTATCTCTTTGGCCATGATATTCTGACTGCTTTTAAGACCTCTTGGAGCTAATACAAAATAAGAGCAACCATCATGTCCAGAGTGCATGTACAGAAGAGATTCAGGCTACTTGTGCTGGCTCAGTTGAGGTTATTTTTAATTTATTTGTGCAAAATGCTCTGTCTTTTACACCTATGTTCTCTCCCCTTCACCTACAGATCCAGTGCGGATTCAGCTGGAAGCAGGTGCTGTAGCCCTTGGTAGTTTCTATGCCAGTCCCCTCTCATCTGGAGTCAGTAACATGATCAAGTTGCTACAGCCAACTATGACAGGTACTTCTGAAAAAAACCTGATGTAAGACAATGGTGCTTCCTTTATTTGTTCTCTGAACACAGTCCAACCCTTCTTAGGAAATGTCTAACAAAACAAAGGCTAAATTCTAACTATACGTTGCTTTTGTTGCAGAAGAATTAACAAAGCCATTCTTGCTGTCTAGAACTGCAAATACAGCAATTAAATGCATTCATTCTATGCATATTAGATATGAGTGATATGACTGAATCCTGACTGTGTATGTGTGACCCAGGTGTATGCCCACAGCTCGGAGTTAAGCGATGTTCTTAAGAGTGGTGCATATATTGACTGCCTTTCTGACTGGATAGTTCAGGCATCCTGGGTTTTTTCCCAGCATTTATTTTGTTGGCCCGTCTGAAACCTATGTTGAGGCCTGTAATTTTCCCTCGGTGTTTTACAGGGAGCTCAGGCCTGTGGTTTCCTTTCCAAGCTTGTTACGTGCATGAAAGCTACAGTGACACTGGACTTTTTGTGGATGATCCTAGGTATCTTGCCTGGACTGTGAAGGAAAAGGGAGTTGAACTTGAGTTTCCAGGCTGTCTTTTTGGGTACTCTGACTACTAGTTAATTTACTTTCACTGTCCTGTTTTACAGAACCTGCAGTCAACTTAATGCTTTTCTGTTTGGATATCTGGAGTGAGGGGGCTGAAGACCCTGGCTTCCTTCTTTATTTCCATAATGTTCTTGCATAGGCAGGGGAATTGAGGAAAGTGTTTTACTGAATAATGTTTCCACTGCTGTCCTGTCTTGTCTTGTCTGCCTTCCCAGATGAACATGTGATGCCTCTGGACCCAAGATGGAATATGCAGTTTTTGGATATCATTAGAAATTCGATGAACTTTGATACAGAAATGGAACACACAGATCAGCTCCTAATCCTTTTGAAGTCTGTAGCAAATCGGTGGGTTACAAAAAAAGAAACTTGTGAAGACTGCCCAACGACTGTAATCAGTGCTGTATAAACACTTGTGGTATCTGGCAAGTGTGTTCTTAGGTTTTGGTAGACATGGTCTAAAATACCAGGCAGAGGTTTCATGCAAGTATTTAAATTCTTTGCTTCTGTTTTCTGTAGTTGCAGTCTAAAACCAGTCACTTAATATAGGGAGCAGGGCTCCCAGCATTCCGTATAGACCGGGGTACTTCAAGGACAAACCAGAACTGTGGTATAAAGCGTAAAAGAGGCAAAAGCAGCAGTGTGAAATCTCTGACATAAAACTCAAATAGTTGCCCCGCTTTTGGATTTGGACTGGTTTTCCTAATAAGAGCAAAAAGTGTACAGATTTTGCAGTTACCGTATAAGGAAGCCGCTGCTCACATATCCTACAGGTGGTGGTGTTACATCTGTTTAGTAGCTTGCTACTTTTGCCTTCCTGGTGGTTGCTGAAGTCAGGAATCTGCTCTTTGTGAAGCTTGCTTCTGCAGAAACCATATTCAAGCAATTAGTTATGCTGCACTTGACTCTTCTTTCATAATACAGTGAAATACCAAATGTCACTTTGTAGTTCGCCATTCTTACAAGGCAGAGGCTTTAAAATGGTACTGAATTTCTAAAAACTTTATTTTTAATTCAGGGCAGTATTATTTCTTGACCGAGAAAAAAGAAGCTATACTGAGAAAAATTTGATTACCAGCAAGAAGCCAAGAAATAATGTCTTAAGAATGTCTCTAGATTTCCACAAAGGTGGGTTGATTTTCACTGTTCCTGTTGGTTCTATGGCCAGTTTGAAATATGTTTAATTTTTACTGTTATGAAATACGTGCTTTAAACATGGTATGTCTTGAATGTGCAAAGAAAGATTGTGTGACTATAAAGCAGTCAGATGAGGACTAATATGATATGTAACACATTATTCTTAAATTAGATGTACCTTATGCTACAGCATTTATGTCCAGCCTCTACTAGGTAATGCGTGAATGTCATTTCTTTGTTAATTATCTAAACTTTTTAGGATGATGGTGGAGAGAAATTGGAATAGCGTTTTGTCTTTGGCTAGGAAGAATAGCCAAGTTCTTCAGATGTGCTTTTGTTCTAATCCTCTTTCTATTGTTTTATTTAAGTAGGATGTTTTACTCCTAAAACAAAGGGGGAAAATTTAGTGATGAAGTTAGTGTGTTGCATAGAAGCACTTGATCAATGCTTCCCTCATTATGGATTTTTTTTTTTTTTTAAATACATTAAGTGCATAGAGGTAATAGAGAATTGTGCAAGTAGCGAAGGACTACTTCTGTTACCTCAGTTCTTAGGTCTTTTCAGGTTTTTTTTTCCATAGAGAGGATCTTGTGATCAGAAATTGACCCTTACATGTCATGTGATGTGGCTGGAATATTCAGTCTCTCCCTTTCTTTCTGTGTTCCCCAAACCTCAGATCCAGGAAGTTACAACTGTCTTCCTCATGCAATCGTGGTCAACCTTGCTGCTTTCTTTGAACTTTGGGATGCATTCGTATTTCACTGGGTGAAGTCTACTCAGGTGGCCTTAAGTGATGAAGACATGCATGATGTGAGTAGACTTTGTAGTATATTTATGGAAGCTAAGTGAAATGAGATTGTGTGCGGAACACTGTTTTTAATTTCAGGGACCATGAAATAAACTGCAGTGCTTCTGTTGGTATTCAGAATATGCTTGACACAAGGCAAATGATAATGTTTGTTTCAGTGGCTGCATTTGTGCTCTGTCTTCTTATTTTTTCTATGTGGAATGTAGATTTTCAGCCTGCATATACTTGGGGTGGGAATTATCTTACCCAAAAGTACACACCTGGGACGTAGATACCATTGCTGAACTTGACCATCAAGCCTTCTCTGCCTGCTTAGGATGGTATGAATTGTGCTGTAGAAGTGCCTGTTTCTCTCCGCTGCTGATAAAAAAGAGTGTCCACATCTATCTCAGATAAAGATATCCGAACCTGGACAGCTGACAGGCAGGTCACAGGGGTGGTTGACTTCTCCCTGTCCCTTTTTAGAGCATGAAGATCATTTTGCTGAGATCTGACAATTACATTGTAGACTTGGTGCAGGGATTGCTTGGTTCTGACTTGTGTAGTTCCACTTGCCAGCAGAGCTATGCAGTATTTTTAGAGAACGTATAGCTGAGCACTGGTTTTGTACCAATAAGTACAAAGCATTGCGTGTCTGAAGTTAATGCAAGTGATGGTGGTTTTGCTTTTTCTCTTGCTTGAAGTACAAAGTATTCTGTAACATGCAGCAATGGGAAAACTGTAACCTTTTTGGCTTTTGGTTAGATTTTATACTGCTTGCTGTGGCGTGACCGGTTCTGGGCAGTCTCTGACACTCTGGCAGTGGATTCGCCAGGGTTGTCACTTCTGTCTCTGCACTGGCACTGGGTTATGAAGCATCTAATTGACAGAATTCCTCAGATGCTTATTGGATCAGACCAGCACAAGTGAGTGGCTTTGATTTGTGTTTCTGTGAAATAGCTGTATAAATTACTCTTTTCTTTAGTATTATACCTAATTAGCATTGTTTGCCATTAGTATCCAAGTTGTGTTCCATTAGTGATGCAAGTACAACGTATTAAATAGCTGTTCATTTTTAAAATTCAGGTTTCTTAGCATTGGGCTACTGCTTGCCCAAATGATCACTAGAATTTTTAACCCTTTAGTGGAAGGATAAAAGACAGGACTTTCCTTTCTCGTGCATCCATCTGCCTTGTTTCTCAAACTTCTGAGTTAACTGTGTGGGCTTTTCTCTTCCATTCCCTCCCTGCCCCAAATCTACAAGGATTTCCAAGGAAATTCAGTCTGTTTCACAGCAGATTCAGAACTGCTTGGCCAGTCCTGCTGGTATTTCTGCCAGTATGAAGACACTACAGAAGTCTCTAGGAAGACCTCTTCCTTTTAAGGTATCAGTACTCTGTTTGCAAAAGATTTGTATTTCCAGCGATGTGCAAATATGCTTTAAAATAATCATAAAGATTTACAGCACTTGCTTTCTAGCCAGCAAAAATACATTCCTTTTGGACTTGTTTCAGCATATGTCAATGTACATCTTTTTTGTGAAATGTATCAGTTATCCAGATAGCATTTCTACTATTAATTATGCTTTGTATAGATAATAGTTATTTAATATGGAGTGGTGCCCAAGCATAAAAATATTACCCTTTGCTCTGGAGACTTGTGAATATCAGTATGCCACTTGCTTATTTAGTGTACATAGGTGTGTATAGAATAAACTGTGTACTTCCTTTTATACAGCATAGGATGGGGCTGCCTTATGACTTAACAAGACAAAGCCTCTTAACTTTGACAGTTTGGGGATTTTTTTTGCTTAAGTTATTTCAGCAATTGCTGTCAGTCAATAAAAAAAATTATTACAGTAAAATTTTCTAAAGAATATAAATACTTTTTTAAAAGCAGGGCACAAGGAGTCATGTAGGTTGCTCATGCTGGTGATTAGTAATTAGACCTAGGTTTTTAATGACCTTATCTCTCAGAGATACTCAGCGGTTCAAAAATGGATGTAGTTACTTCATGGGACTCTGAAGAACATTCAGTGCTTACTAAGAATTTTGGGAGATTTTTCTAGGCATCCAAATTTATTTTTAATTGCAGGTGTAAGCTTCAGTTTCTTTTAAGTAACAGTAGCTTCTGGTGTTTTTATTATTTTGTGTATTTCTTGCCCTTAGTTTAGGTAAGTTGCCATGTTGAAGTATTGTCTGCATAATTGATGTAGTTTCTTCATGAAGGGAAAAAAAACCCAACCTTGACAAGGAGGAGTTGTGGCCAACTATTTCACTTTCTCTCTTCCTGCTGTATTGAGTAGGGCTACAAAAGAATTATTGTTAAATTGTTGTTGCAGGTTGGTTTGTATATACTTCAGTTGTGTGCGTGTGAATTTGAAATCTTAGTTTTGACTGCATAGATCTTGTTTGTTGTTTTGTTAGCGTTGCTGAAACAAATTACCAGTTGTTCAAATGTCCTTTTCATGTTTCCAGGATAAAGTGGGCATGGAATGTTTTTCTCAGTTAAAAGTTCTCAGCAAACCACTTAACATCTTGGAGCTAAGGCTGGCCTTTGGAGAAAGTAGATGGCAGGAAAAGATGTACTGTCTGAAAATTGCTGCCGCTGGATGGAAGATGAAGAAAGCTTTGCTGCAAGCTGATGGCCTGATAACTAGAGCCAATCATTTAGAAGACGTTAGTCTGGGTAGGTAACACTTTTGAAGAGCCTAACAGGATAATTTCTGCCATCTCCATTTTTTTTGTTTACAAATGGAAAGGATGTGAAATGTTCACTGGCAAGAAATATAGTACATGCATTTACGTGCCTCTAACGTTCTGTCAAACAGGTCAACTAAAGATTTTTTTGAAAGCTGTACATTTACAGCTGAGAGCAGAAGGAGTTACATATAGTTATTCAGAAGAAAGGGTTACTGAAGATACCATCTGCAACCAGTTAGACCCTGCCTTGTTAAACCAGCTCTGCAGTCGGGTTCAGTTGTGGCCTGCAATGGAATACATAGGCATGCTCTGGCAGTACAAGCTGACGGCAGATTATGTGGCCAAGGCTTGTCCAAGAAGGTAAGAAGAAGGTTTGAGAGAGAAACCCTATATTCTTCTCATGAGATTCAGAATCCCTAGCTAAAAGCTGTAACTTCAGTGCTTTGTATCTGTATGTAAATCTCTGTGTGTGTACATATATATAGCTGTGTGTATGTGCATATATGTGTATGTGGTGCATTCATCTGCTTGTGTAATATTTATGTGTATAAATGCATATGCACTACCTGTCTGCATGCAAAATTGCACTTGGGCAGCTATAAAAAGTATCAGCAAAGGAGTAGTTTAGTGTTATACTGAGGAAGTAGTTTTCTTCTTTTCTAACTTAATTTATTGATGCAAATATAAGAATGCTGATGTCCAAGCCCCATGGAGTAAACACATTACACTCCAGACATTTTTTGTTAATGGTAGAATAGTTTATAGGTGGAGAAAAACTAAAACCTTTAACGTAGTAAATGGTACATAGTATTTTCATTTTGGAAATATGTAATATTTGCCTTTTAATGAAATAGGAGAGTCCTTCATACTAGGTATTAACATGAAGATGTTTATCACCATGTTGCTGGGAGCTATGTAGAAAGACTGAATTAGATCTGGTGATGGAGAAAGTACGCTAGTGTGCATGCTTCCTTTTGTGTAAACTACACACATATACTCGTAGTTTAAATTAACATTATTAATTTAAGAAATGTTAATGTTGTTTTAAGGGGCCAAGTGTATTTATTTTTTGTTTTACCATTCCTTAGAGTTCTTCGTTTATGGATTTCAGTGAAAGTAATTTTTTGTGCACTGATCACTGATTCACTCTTGAATTCAGCAAAGTTCTGATTTTCGCAAGAGCTATAAAGCTGGAAGACAGTTTGTCTCCAAATGTTTTGTATGTTTTGCTGAACATGTAGCTTAATGTTACAGAAGATTCCACTTCTTCTCCCTTTTGCTGTATTTAGATTTTGCCAGCTTTGAAGGATGCAGGTGTTTTGAGTATTATTTGAGTGCTTGTTCTTCTTCTGTGTTTAAAATGCTGTCATTTTAACATCTCGGGGAGTCTTCGTTATTGTGACTTCGCCTGCAGTTCTCAATTTGGTTTACTATCCAAATGATTTATTTCATGTGCGCTGCTTAAGTATTACTTAGGTTGTATTTCTTTTACCTGTTACAGGGAGAACTGCGGTCAAGAACAAAGCATACGTTCAGATCTAGTTCAGCTTATAGCTTTTTCCCTGAAGTTGACACCAGCTCCTTCTCACCAGCTATCTGGACTGTGGCACTTGTTACACCTTAATGAAGTAAGAACAAGTTTTAGTTTAATTAGCCTTGCAGAAGAGTCAACAGATTCTTCAAAATAGGTATATCTCTGTAAGATTTTTGACACGCAGTTTTTCTGCCTGTGCCTGACAATAATTGTTCCTTCTTTTAATAAGAAAGGTTATTAACTGCAGGCCTGCAAAAAATGTAATTAAAACACAACATTAAAACATACGTAAAACACAACAAAGTCTTAAATAACATAGTTCTATATGATCTAGTTTGGTATTATTGTTCCATTCACCCATCTGTGACCTAACAGAAAACAGGAAATTGATCAAATGGTAGGTGCCAGCCTGGTTGTATCTATGTATTCAAAATAATTTTATGCTGAAGAATAGTTGCCTCTGTTTCTGTGCCTCTAAATTTTTTTTTTTAGGTCTGTGTTACAAATCAAATAGACTGAGACAGTTATTTGATGCATTTTCTGTAGAGCATTTAATATGTCAGAAATTCTGATCGGTTAATATGTAGCTATGATAGAAGCTTGGTAAATCAGCAAGTTCACTTTAAATGCTTCAGAGCAGAATATTGCATAGCTTTGCCTGTTTCATGCTTATGCAACCTCATGTATTGTAACAAAAGGTTGCACAGTCATAGACTAGAGGCTGTATTCTGAAAACTTGCTCTGTAAATGCACTGCATATTCCAAAGACAGAAGGAGGCAGTGCAGACCTCAGGAAGTGTACTTTTTTTTGTTGAGAAGAGACACAAGCATACATTGTGTGAATCTGGAAAGGATCTTGAAGAAGATTTTGTACTATCCTTACTGACAAAGTGTCATACTCTTCCTTTTTTATGTGTGCATGCACTTGATTCTCTTTTGTTCCCTCTAAATTATTCTCAGCTCTAGGTTTTTCTCTCTCCTTAGATATCCCCTGAAGAAATGTCTATTCTGTCCTCTCAACTCGTTAATGCTGCATTAGCATCATTTTGGAGCAGTACTTTCGCCACGGACCCAGACTACTGGTTGACTTGGAGGCCGCTACCTGCAACAGAGGAAAAGAACTTTTCTAAATCCCATATGAGCTGTTCTGTGAAGGTTTGTCTCTTCTGACCTAATCAAACAACTAGGCTGAATACTCTTTATTAAATAATTCAACAGCTTTCTAAAGCAATACTGTTAAGTTCTAGCATAGTCAGTGCAAGTTGCGTCTGAACGATCTAACTCTTAATCTCTTAATTTAGGGCCCAGGTATTTTGACCCGAGCCGTTTTCTCAAAGTGCTTCTTTGAAATTCTAACTAGCAGCACCAAGACAAGCCAGTGGGATGTGAGTGGGCTTCCTGTTCTGTCATCATCCCATGTGACACTGGGAGAATGGATGGAGAGGGCACAGCAGCTTCATGAAGTCAGCACAGCACTATGGACCAACCTGGCTGTCTCTTCAATAGCAAATTTTAGGTACTAAGACCTCTCTTCCACACACATTATTGAAATCGGGTGCGTTACAGAAGTTTGCTTACCATGTGTAAACTTTTTCCGTTCCTTTTCCTCCAGATACACAGATGCTAGACTACAAGGAATAATGCTAGGCAGACAACTCTCTGCCCTGGTAGATCTGGTTCCAATGGATCTTCAAGAAGAATTTTTGGCATGCTGTGAGAAGCTCTTCCTCAAGGATCCCATTGCATATGAGTACCTTCTCAAGATACTTGGAAGCATCACTGATCAGGAGTTACTTCCTAAAGAATTCCTGTTTCTTCTGCTCACTTGCTTGCAGCAGTTCTTTGGGGAAGGGCTTAAGGAGTTACCAGAGGCAGCTTGGCGAGGGAGCCTCTGGGTGAATATTGGTTTGGTGCAGGTCCAGGTGTGGCTCCCACAGACCAGGTTTGATCCAGCTGTTAAAAGAGAATATAAGCTCAAGTATGCAAAAGAAGAGGTGAGTGTGGAGCTGAGTTGGCTTTTACCTCTGTAATGTATAAAAATCAATGCAAAGGAGTTTGGCTTAGGTGTTCTTGGGCAAATCTTTGGTCATGATTTTTAAACTATATAGTTAGAACTTCTTTTAATGTTCAAGAAAATGATGTACCTACTTGGTTACCAAAACCAGAACCTCAGAGAATGGTGTATTCTTTTTTAGTTATACCAGCTGGAGTGTGAATGGAAAACAAATGATTTCTCAGCCCAGCTGCATACAGGAAAAAGCATTGAAGACGAAGCAGTCAGCAACTATATTCATCCCCATCTCAGGTACCATCTCAGGCACTTAACTGTGATCTTTTAGATTGGAAATGTCATCTTTGGATGCTTGGGCTCCAAAGCTTTTCTCCACAGCTTTACAATTTTTGTGTTCTGTAGAAAAAAGGGTTGCTGATTTGAAAGTATCAGTTTGCATGTTGAAGTGGTAAAGAAAAATACAGAAGCTGTTCTGTTCACTTGCACTGACTAAGGAATTGTCTGTACACGCTTTGTACTGCTGTAAATGCAACAATTGAAGCAGTGGCCTTTATATCTTGATAAAATTGAAGCTATGCCCAGAAGTGAAAATAAAGCCATGCATCTAAATTACGGTAGTTTCATTAAAATATGACAAAGTTATCAACATACTGAAATGAGATGGAAAGTATGTCTGTCACTGTAACTCTTCAAGGCCTTGATAGATGCCAGTGCTATTTTGCAGAGTTTTTGGACTGATCTGTACTGGATAAAAATCTCCAGATACGTATTTCAGCAACAGCCTTTGCCCAGGGTGCTGTGGATGAAGTAAATATTTTACCACATAGAGTACACTGTTGACATTCAGAATTTGTAGCCATTGTTTTGTTGTTGGGTTGTTTGTTTTTGTGGTTGGTTGTTTTGTTTTTTTTTTACCCAAGGAACTTAAGGAGGAAACTTTAACTGAACAGAGATTGCTCCTTTGTGCAGGTTTCCAGGTGTTCCTTGTGCATGGAGATAAAAACTGGGTATTATTCATGATTTTCCACTATTAATGGAAGTTTTTGATTTCATTATTATACATGTAGAGGATCTGGTAGTTCTATGCTATTGCTTAAAGAGAACAATAGTCATTGAAAGCAAGTTCTGAATGGCTGAGTTTTACCAGTTGCTAACAGTAATACTATTTTTTCCTTAACGCTTACAGAGCTGTCAGGTAGCAAGCAAAAAAGTAATTGAAGTTTGTTGAAGTGAAGCGGGGGGAAGAGAAGTACATATGCATGCTATACAAGTGTCGCTTCTTGATTTTCCTTATTTGCTGTTTCACACAAACTAGCAGAATATTTCTGATGAATCTTTTTGTATATCTAACTGTTATGTTGTATATATCTAAAAATGTTTATATGTCTAAACTGGTCAATACTATTTCTTAACAGACTGTTGCATGAAAGAATGCAAAGGTTGAAGGAGCAAATAAGCAGTCTTTCCAGAAAAAAGGCCTTCAGGCCTCCAGCTCCACCCTATGATTGCTTATACCAGGAGGCTCACCAGTACATCAACAGCATAGCACAGGTGTCTTCAGTCCAAGATCTTTTAGCCCGCCTTCTGCAGTTCCTCCGTGGGGAAAGACCTAAATCACTCCAGGCAATACAAAACCTGTTAAATGAAGAAGCATCTTGGCAACAATCACACCATCAGTTTAGAAAACATCTGGCAGAGGAGTATGCTGTATTCCCTGATGCCATCATTCCACTGCAAGCTGCCATCTTACAGTTGCAACATGGCATGCGATTAGTGGCTTCTGAAGTTTATACAGTGCTTAAAAGTTTTGTGCATCCAACTGATCTGACCAACCTCCTCACTTCTTTGTTGACATTTCCTTCTATTGGCCGTGCCTTCCCCACTTACTTGGCTCGTGCAGAAATTTTATGCTCAGTGAATTCAGTTGAGGTCCTTCATGGCCTTAAAAGGTTTTCTCTCAAGCACTGTGAAGTAGGATCTGAGGGAGCAGAGCAGCCTTGCCCAACTCTGGAACAGCTCTTAGTGAATGCTTTGTTACATCTTCGATGCCATGTACTATCCAGAGGAGAGATGGACAAGAAATCTCTGCAGCTTTTTAGACATCTGTGTCAGGTAGGAGCTGAATGCCATCGGCCAGGATTCTTGCACTAAACTACCTTGTCCCCAGTATAAGACAGACATGGATTTGTTAAAGTGGGTCTAGAGGAGGGTCACAAAAATTACCAGAGGGCTGGAACACACCCACTGTGAAGAAAGCGTGATGGAGTTGGGATTGCTCAGCCTGGAGAATAGAAGGGTGTGGGGAAATCTTACTGTGGCTTTTCAATATATAAAGGGGGCTTATAAGAAGGACAGAATGAGACTTTTTACCAAGGCTTGTAGTGATAGGATAAGGCACAACAGTTTTAAACTGAAAGAGGGTAGATTTAGATTGGACATGAAGAAGAAATTTTTTACAATGAGGGTGGTGAGACCCTGGAACAGGTTGCCCAGAGAAGTTGTGGATGCCGGAAAGTGTTCAAGGCCAGACCGGATGGGGCTTTGAGTAGCCTGATTTAGTGGAAGGTATCCCTGCCCATGGCAGGGAGGTTGGACTTAGATGATCTTTGACGATCGCTTCCAACCCAAGCCATTCTATGATTCTACCTTGGTAATTTTCAGTATAATGTTCTGGGTTTTTTCCATTGAATTGATAAAAGATAACTTTAACATAATCTAAAATACTCCATTAACTTGTTTGGATTTATCAAGACATAAAATCATAGCCTGTGATGGTTACCAAAGATTTTATTTATTTAAAAAAAACCCAACAAAACCCAAACCCGCACAAAAAACCCAAACCCAAACTTTGTAGTGTTTCTTTATAAAATAATTAAGAAAGGAGACTAGAACTTGGCCAAGCGCTCTGCATACTATTTTCTGTGCTTTTTCCTCATTGGTTTGTTCAGAGGGAAATTTAAAAATCTTCCTTCAAGTTAGATGGCTTTGATTTATACTGCTGCAGACTGTAGAGGAGGAAAGAGCCAAACAGGATAGATGCTGCCCCTTTGATGAAATATGAGGTGATTTTAAACATTAACTTATGTAAAAGCATGCTGCTTTGTGTTTCCTTAGGCAATTATAAGCGAATGGGATGAACAGGAACGCCGTGCCCAAGAGCGGGAGGCAATGGAACGCAGTCTGTACAGATACAGAAGTAAAAGTCATGGGAAAGGACGGAGTGAGGAAGAGGAGGAAGAAGAAGAATTTAGGAGGAGATTTCCCCTTCATGAAAAGGTAGCAACTGTAGTGAAACACAGAAATTATGTCTGAAGTAGCTCCTGAAAAGGCATGCTGTAAGTAAAATGAGATGAGGAATGAAGCAGTTTTTCCTTCAACCAAAATGAAAATGTGCAGTAGATTTTGATAGAAAGGTATTAAGTACTGTGCTTTTAGCTTATTTTTCCTTCTGCTTGTAGAAGGTTTTTGGAATTCACTTGTGGACTTGAACTGTACTGTGGTTCAGCTGAATAATTCCAAGTTACTGAATGACAATGTCACTAGTTATTTGTTGTAAATTTCAGGAGTTTGATTCGTTTAGCAAGTAAGGTCTGCTGAGGTTTAATTACTTTTGAAGAAGGCTAATCTCCTTGATTAAATAAAGCTGTGAGATTTTTTCAAATTTAACTGGCCTGCATTACTGAATGATTTTTGAAGCATGTCTTCACTGAGCAATGTTGTGCAGTACAGAAATGCATGAGACAATTACGTGCGTCATTGTGGTGTTGGGATGTAATAGTTCAGAACTTCAAGCGAACAAACAGCATCGAGGTGGTTTATCAGCAGATATGACTGCTGCTGCTTTTTTCTGAAAGGGGCTTAGTTAGCACCTGCTCAGGGCTCACTGTACTGTACTCTTGCCTGCAGTGGTTATGCCCTTAACTGTTCTATTCACCTGTGTTCTGTTTCGGACTGACATCTGAGCTGGTGAGGTAGGCAGCATATCTATATAGTGCCAGCTCCAAATCATTAGCATATTGTTGCAATGCCAAAAAGTGCAAAAAGCGAGGTGGGGAGGGGAGGCATTAAAGGAAGAAGTGATAATTGGCCTTCAGTTATCATGTAATTTGCAGGACTTTGAAGATATCACAGCTCAGCCAAACCTAGAAGAAAAAATGGAAACTGAAGATCCACTGGAAGACCAGCTGGAAGTTGATAGAGCCCTTTTGTCCAAGAGCTCTATGCAAACAGTGATGATGGTTCATCAACAGTTGTGCTTAAACTTTGCTCGTTCCCTGTGGTATCAACAGAGTCTGCCTTCTCATCAAGCCAAACATTATTTCAGTACATTTATTTCCTGCTATCAGACTGGTGCATGTCTGGTGTCACAATTCTATCCTTTAATTGGTAAGATTGCTAGCAATATTTCAGATGAGCAGGATTAGCTTTGCAATTATTTTTTTCAATTTAATCGTATTGCAGGTCATGAAACAGACCTGTTATGGGGTAAATGCACAAAACCAGGGCTTTTTTTTCCCCAGAGAATTTGCCCCATGTTCAGAATTGCCTTGGAATGCTTTGATTTTTTTTCTTTTTAATGGATTATTTTATTTCTTTAATATATAAGACCAGCATGGTTTAAGAATGAACTGAGTCTACTCCATATTCTGAAACTTTGCTCACTTGCATGTGCATAATCCTGTGGAAGATGATGCACTTGCAGAAATGTCCCAGGCATAAAATTGGCAATTAAGTTTTAATGGAGCTTCTATAATTTTTTAAAAGTGATTATTTTTACCCTGAATTTTGGCATGCTTGGTGTGAAAAATCATTATAACAAGTGTAAGACCTCAGGATCACTTCTCAAAGCAGAACTATATTTCAGTTCTAATCTAATAAATGTATATGTGTGCAGTTAAGCAGATAATGCAACAGGACTGCTGTTTCTGCAGTAACTTATTTTTGTGTTCATATATGAGGTGTAATATATGTGAATATTTTCTTGTGTGTGTGTGTTGGATTACTTTTTCAGAGTCTTGCTACTATTTTTGTAGTAAATACCTCTTTGATGTGAATTTATGCACAGAACAACTGTGGTCTTCTGACAGGATCGCAGCTTACCTTTAGGATACTGATTTTTCTTTTTATACAAAAATTTGATAAAATATAGAATGTAAACCTTAAGTATGTCTCTTTTCTTCCATACTCTCATCTCATCGCTTATGTGTGTCATACTTTTACATCCTTGTAATACATAACATGCTAAGGCTTGGGATACAGGGGAAAAAAACAAAACAACTTTTTCTATTCAGCTGAGAAAAGAATTAGTAGCATGTGTGATGTCTTCCCTTTTTTGCTTCCTAGGTGCCGAAATGAATGATAGTCTTTTGGGAAGCCAGCTTCTAGTTAGCAGTCTTCTTCACAATACCTTTTTTGAGGAATTAAATTCAGATCTTGTGCTGCAGCAAGATGGCCCATATGACTTCTACCAGCATCCTAATATTCAGCAAGTCCGACAGTGCCAGCCTGTACTTGATAATTTTGCTAAAGAAGTAAATGGGCTACTGCAGGAATGGCCAGAGCATCCAGTACTTGTGCAGGTAAAAACACCTCAACAAATGTTTGGGGAGATCTGGAGCATTTTAGAATTGCATTTGTGTGTAAATATCTGTATAGATATGCATAGACATGTGCGCTCATACGCTTGCCTAGATGTTTGTATTGCTTACGCAGATGTTTTGAAGTCATACTTGTTTCTTCTTAAGAGGTATTAGGTATTAATAGCTGTTCTGTTTTAGTTATGAAATATTAAGTGGCATTCACTGCCTACTCTGATCTTACAACTTTAAGCAATCTGCTACCTGCCATACCTCAGAGATTCTTGAGGTCTTTTGCTGTTTGGGCTTCTGGCTTTTTTTTCCAAAATGCTTCTTTCATAGTGCTTTAAAGTAGGTATTTTTGGTCCCGCTTACAGGGCCTGTGTGACCCTCAGGTTATGTTTCTTAAAGTAATGCAGAAACTCAGAATCAATTGGAACTCTTTGCATTAGATCATCTGCACTTCTTTCCCCAAGTGCACTGGCCTTCACTGAATTACTACTGAGCTTATACTAAAATGAGGAAGCAGTTTAAAAAAAATATCCTTATCTCTTGCAGAGAAGGGTTATGCTAATAAAAATTTGCTTAACTTTCATGACTGCTTCTGTTGTAGGATCAGTTACTATAAGTTGAACGCTTGTTTTTTATTCTGCAGCTGTTAGTTGTGATGGACAGAATCCGGAGTTTTCCACTGTCTAGTCCTCTCTCAAAGTTCCTGAATGGCTTGGAAATTCTTCTTGCAAAGGCACAGGTAAGAAAGGAGCTAAGGGAAGCTTTTATTTTCTCTTTTATGTTTCCTTATTTGCATTGGTACCACGATAAAAAGAACTGAAAGCTGTCTGCTTGCCAGGATTTGGGGAAGTGAACTTGCTCCATGCTGTAAGTTTTAAGGGTAGGAATGTAACCCAGAGTACTGCATGAGTCTTGCCATACAAAGATTAGTTTCTGGCTTTGTATAAAGGGGAATTTTATTTTTTTTTTTTTCCCCAGGACTGGGAGGAAAATGCTAGTCGAGCTTTGTCCTTGCGAAAACATCTTGATTTGGTCACACAACTGATTATTCAGTGGCGTAGATTGGAGTTGAAGTAAGAACTGTCCTTCCCTACTGCTTTTTCTTAGATGCTGTAAAATTCCATCTCTGTACGGAGACACCTTCCAGTGCAGAATTGCCTTAATCGTGGAACATGCTGAGGAGGGGGTGGGATGACACCAAACTAACAGCTGTACTAGCTCAAATGAGCATGTCCAGCCCATGGTGACCCTATGTATATGCCTCAGGAGGAGTAGAAGTAGGACACATAACTACAGTACTTCATCCTAATATTTTCACAGTGTTCTCCTGTTTTCATCCTAGGGTTTACTGAGCTTGCAGTCTTTTGTCTATTTAACAATTCCCATTAAATTTTTTCTTAAAAATTGTTGTCCAGTCTCCTCTTAAGAACACGTAAAATTTTTGTATCCACAGTATGCCATTATCAGGAATGCCACAAGGCTACCTCAAATTTTGTGAAAAGAAACTTTTGAACCTGGCTCCGACTGATTTTTACTATCCCTAGTGCCTGCATTTCTCCTCTTACGTTTAATAATAGTGGCAAAGCAGCGATCCTCAAGAATTGGTTGTGTATATTAAGCATATGTGCAGATTATTCCAGCCTGTGAAATTTTCCTTTAGTTTAGTAGAAATAGAGAATAGTTTGTGTTGTTTTGGAGCCCAAACTACCCACAATATTTTTGCTTTATTTTTTTATTCTCTTCCCTTCCTTATTGTTTCCAGTTGCTGGTCAGTAAGTTTGGACAATATTATGAAGCAGCATGTAGAGAAATCCACAAAGCACTGGTTCTCGATCTATCAGATGATTGAGAAGTATGTTCAAGAACAGACAGAGGCAAACACAGAAGGTAAGTGCTGTCCTTACATTAATGTGTGGTGCAGTTCCAGCAGTTACTAAGGATGCATAATTAAGGTCCTAAATGCCAGAGTTTGACAATGCACTTTCAGGTGTAGTTCTTGTACCCTTTGCTCTACAATAAATTCCATGACTGTATTGGGTCTTCCATGTAGAGTGAATTTTGCTTGGTATTTATTTCTGGAACCACCTATGTCTCTCATAGGACTAATGTAGGTTGTATGAAGAAATGATGTCTGTAAAAAGCATCTAAAAGAAAGTAGAACTGTGGTAACTGTATGTCACGCACATAAAAACATTTCAAACAGATTTGGAGGGCAGGAGGCCTCCATCTGCAGCTGGAGAAGGCACCTCATTTTTGTTTTTTAAATGCACAAGGCATAATTCATATCCCAGCTGAACTGCTTTTAACATTCTGTATGAAGCCTAAAGAATTCTTACAGTAAGTATGTTTTGGTACATACTGATCCTAGCAAACCTGTCTGCAGATGTTCACATTACAAAAAATAGGGGAAAGAATATAGCTCTCAGTCCTATGCCTCCCCAAAATTTAATGAAATTGTAAAGATGAAAGTAGCATCCTCTGGCATGGTTCTTCCAGTCTCATAACTAATTAGTGCACTTAGTTGGCGAGCTTCATATCCTTGGGTTATTTTACATCTCCAAGTAGACAGCATGTTCAGTAGGTAATGCTCTAAAGACACTGTATTCTCTACCAGATTCTTCCAAGATCTATTTCTGTCTTTATGATTTTGAGGAGTTAAGAAACTGGCAGTGACTAATTTATAGTATGGCTAATCATGACCAGAAAAGCCATTCATTCATAGAGAATAGCCAAGTATTCTTTAAATACTTGATGCACTCTGAAATTGGACGTGTAGCTGTTCTCCTCGGTCACCATCTTACTGCTGCCTCTCTCTTGTCCCCTCGCCTTTCTTCCAGTGTGGTGGTTGTTGGTTTTACTTACTATTAAATTAGAATTCTCTTCCCCCACCCCACCACTTTACTAATAGACACCTGGTATTTAGTTGGAAGTTTCCAAAAAGCAGACAACAATTTTCATCTAGAGGTTGAGGGGTTTTTTTTGTTTTCTCCCCCTTTGGATCTAAATTTCTGGTGCAATGTTCAGAAACTGAGCAAACGGATCTGAAAACGCTGGTCAGCACGCTACAAGCTTTCATTGAAGGATCCACGCTGGGAGAGTTTCATGCACGGCTTCAGGCATTGTTGGTTTTCCACTGCCACGTCTTGCTGATGCCTCAAGCAGCAGAAAAGGGTAAGTTGTTAGTACTACGTGTTGAGTCTTCTTTAGAACAACCTGACCATCAGGTATTCAAGACTTTCCAAACAGATCACTAGGCGCATAAATACCACACAAGCCTATGCTGCTGTTTTTCCTGTTTTCATGAATACTGTTGGTCAATTTACCCCATCTTTTGGTGTTGCTAAGCTTCATGAGTACAAAAGAAAAAAGTGATGCATTTCTCCTCTTGATACTGAAGAATATCGTGTTTTAAAAGAAGCTTGTCACTGTCTGTCCCTTCCAGATGTTCTGTGCAGCATCTTGTGGAATCTATACAATTATTATAAGCAGTTTTCAGAGTGTGTTGAGGCCAGAATCGCTGAACTTCGTCAACCTATAGAAAAGGAACTTAAGGTAAAAGGAAACTTCATTCAGACAATATATTGATCTAATCAAAGGAACAGTGGAGCAGCTGTTATTTGAATTTGTATATAATAGCTCTGTTGGCCACTGAAATCTCTACTATATCTCACATTTTCTTTGGCAAGCATTTATTTTTGAGGTGGGAGGTTGGTTAAGTCTTTAATGTTTGGTCAGTCCCATTTAGCTGTGGATGTTTCTACCCAGTAGTGAAGCTCCTTTTGATTTCACAACATTTGGCTATGCAGCAGTTCTAGCGTAAACACATATGTTAATAGAATAAAATGCCTATGCAATAATTTGCTCACTTGTTAAAATGTCTTGCATTTTAAGACCACCAGATCATTATAGCTGATCAGCTTTAAAGATCATCTTTTATGTGCAAATACTTCATTGCATTTATATACGTAATCCCATTGATTATTTATTTTCCTAATAGGAATTTGTGAAAATTTCAAAGTGGAATGACGTCAGCTTCTGGGCTATAAAACAATCAGTTGAAAAAATACGCAGGTAACTCAAAGCTTGGAATTAAGCTCTATACTTGGAACCATCCTTCTGAGATGATTTCTCTGTGGCGTTAAATTTGAATGCAAGAATGTTTCTTCTGCCCATAACACAGTGGAAACATTTATTTCCAGCAGCTGAGAGACTTCCAGGATTATAAAACCAAGTAACATTTTTGCTTTCCTTTGGTAATTAGGACCCTCTTTAAATTTATGAAGAAGTTTGAAGCTGTTCTGGATGAGCCATGTCAGCCTGCCTTGGTGGAAATTGGTAAGGAAGAGCAGCTGGACTGCCTGCAAAAGCAGGAAGAATCTGAGAACAAAGAGACCAAAGTTCAGAGGCTAAACAACATATTAAGAAAAATTCTGTCTGTTAGAGCAGATGTTGCCAAGGTGACTGTATTCTTTATTCTAAGTGTGGGAAAGATATTTATTCTCATCTGTATGTTGCTTTTCACTGATTTATGCAGAAAAATCTTATGTGTCAAATCTGTTGAATATATCAACTTTTTTGTCTTGTGTTCAGTGTTATGAAACACTGCAGATGGGTGGGGACACAGCATGGAAAGATGAGCATGTTCGGTATTGATTTGGCACAATATCTATGCTCTAATATAGAGATGATAGCAGTTAGACATTTTCATCTCCAAGTTGCTTGCATATTGTCTGCAGCAATTCGTTACTTCCCTACTAGTGCAGTAATATGGACTGGGAGTTGAAGTTATTATTACCTTTTTTTCTAAACAAGGACCCAGACAAATGATCATATAGCTGTAGGATTTGCGCGTACATAAGTTCTGATTAAATATAAAACTACTTTGAGCTTGAATCCTGATAGGGGAATGCACTATGTTGTCATGCATTTGCTGTTGGCTGACACCTTGTGTACTGCGAACATTTGCCTCGGACTAGCTGATATGTCGTAAATCCTGCTTCACAGTGCCGCAGTTTAGTGTGTCTCTAAATTGCGCTGCTCGGAGAAGTAGTCAACTAATTTTCTTCCTGAAATAGATTCCTGTTCACATCCATTAGTTTTTATTAATAAGATGCAAGGAGATGTCTTAACTCATCAGAATTTGGGGGTGAGTGTGAAATGCTCAGTGACTGTCAGCTTCCAAGGCTTTGTTCCATTTCTTCAGACCAAGGGAGTGGCTGATCTTGCTCTTGTCCTATGACAGTCAGGAGGGTAGAGTGAGGTGGCAGAAATCTGATGCAAATCTCATGTGTTTTGTTGTGGGTTTGTTTGCTGGTTGGTGGTTTGTTTGTTTGCAAGCTGTTACTGATAATCAGTAGGGTTGTTGGTTTCACCTGTTGCAGTTTCATGTTGTCTTCAAGTGTTGGTGCTGAACTGTTCAAAGGATCATATGGATGTGTTTTGGAGTTTCAGATGAATGCAGAATTTAGCCCTTGTTTTTGCAGCGATTTACTCCTAATGGTCAAATAAGACAGCTTTGAGTATGTGTATATAAATGGACTGTTTTTCTTTTTTTTTTTTTTCCTCAGAGCACACTCCCAGAAGAATGTCAGGATGGCATTACATTTCATACAGAATCTCTTCAGTATCGTCTGCCTAAGCTTACTAAAAAAATGAAGAAAATGTGTAAAACAGTTACAGAAAATAGTTCATTCTTAAATCTGGTTGAAAATCTTGACCACTTCACAGGTTGAGTATTCTTGTGATTTCCGTACCATAATTGACCTCTGTAACATAAATGGAACAAATCAGGAAAACTTGTAGATACATAGTTCCCTTCCCAGACTGTCTTCCCGTGGCTGCTTTGTGTACGTTAAATTTTCACATCTCTTACCTTTCCCTGCTTTCTTCTGTACAGGTGGTATCATCGTTTCTGTAGTTGAACTGCAAAATTTAACATTTGATCAAACAGCAGATAAGGAGAAGCAGAGATCAGAGGCAAAGCATATTCAGATGCAGAAGCAACGGGCTTTGTCAGATCTCTTTAAAAGCCTTGCTAAAACAGGTGAGCTTTGAATAAAAATGTGCTTGGTTTAAAAGTACAAAGTTCTTGAGCATTTTACCATTTTTGTCAGTATGTCTAAACCCACCATAATACTATGTTCTTGAAGTCATTGAGCCACTAATAAGTAGAAGCATTTAAGTCTCTTTCTCTTCATCTGTTGACTATGAGGCCTGGTGTGTTAGCCCTTTCCCTTCTATTCTTACATTCCATTAGATGTACAACAGCAGTTTTTCTGAATCAGAAACCTCGTTTATCTCTGGTCAGAAGTTACTGTCCAGCTTTTAGAAACAAGAGAGAAGCTTATTATCTTGTATCCACTCTCTGATCCAGAACTGAAATTAAGTTAGCTTGTTTGAATGAGAGCCCATCTCTCAATTGACAGACTGGCAGAGATTAGATTGGCAGAGGTGCGGTTAAGCCATGGAGACTGAATGGTCTATTGATGGGAATTGTTGGAGGCACCCTGTTCAGCAGCCTAGTCTCCAATGCTTCCCTTGCTAGTCTGGATGTAAAGGACCTACCCAAACTATTAACTGTTGCCTTTTCCTTTGGTGTTATGTGAAATTACTCATCAGCTGTTCTTAGTCACAGAGCAGCTTAGAAACCAGAAGTAGGAAGCAGTCTTGTTAAGGAAACAGCTGTCTGACAACACTCTGCTAAGTCATAGCCAGAAGTAGAAATTAATGTAACTTTGCCAATTTTTTTAAATAAATTAAAACAAAAACATCCTAAATGCTTTTTGGGAGGCAGGAGGAGGCTGCAGTTGTAGTTTTGTGTGTTTGTAGCTTATGCTACTTAAACGAGTTGCTGTGTGTACTGAGTAAATAATTCCCAGAAGATTAAGGTCCTTTTGTATTTAGGTGACTGCAAACACAGGTGAATCTAAGTGGGAGGTTTCCAGCACATACACTTTTCTTGTGTTTGGCATTTTTTGCGCCCACTGATGACAAAGGGATATCTGCCGTTGCTGCCCTGTGAAGTTTGTGCTGGAGGAATGGCATACTGTGATGATTTAACTAACACATAGGATTTGAATTCTTTACTAGGCTCTGTCTTTGATTTCAGGTGACACCTTTACCTTCCTCATTCATCAGCCTTTTCATGTCTTAAAAATGAGGTGATGATCCCTAACAGCTTTCTTAAAGGGCTGAGAGAAGTAAAAAGTGTTGCTCTTCAGACTTTTTCTCCGTTTTGTTTGGAAAAATGGCAGCATAACCTAGATAGCTAATGAGTATTTATTACAGGCTCTGCTTGTCTTCAGGATACTTTGAAAGGGTGTTTTCATTGGCTTGAGAGAAATGAGCATGTTTAATCCAGTTTTAAAAATAGCTAAAATAACAGCCTTAAGACTGAGTTTTAAAAGTATATTGCTGTAACTCAGGCTGTAGCCTGCCTTACAGGTTCAAGGCTTTTTGGGTTTTTTTCTCTTGGCCACCACCACCAACCTCCGTTATACAAACAGCTCTATGTCTTATTTCAGCTGTGTCCTTCAGCTATGTTCAGCTGAATGTAGCTAAGCTACAATGTGTTCTTACATTATAAAAATTGCGATATGTTCAAAGACTTGTCAAAATCAGCATCAGGAAAAAAAAATACATCAGAAGGTTTTATATCTTAATACCAACTGTATGAGTGACATTTTTCATATAAAAGAATGAGAGCATAAAAGGATGTGTGTTCAAATGTCGTTCCAGGTTTGTCATACCGGAAAGGTCTGTCTTGGTCCCGTTCAAAAGATTGTAATGAAATACTCTACCTACATCCACTGGACTTGCGTAGTGCATTAAGTGTAGTAAATTGTACACATGAACTGGATGCCACGTATGTACACAGTATTTCTAACCCTTAGATCGTATGAATTGCATCTATACTATGTAGAATTTATTGCACATGGATTTAGACTGGAATTTCTGGAATGTAATTAACTTAGTATTTTAGATACTCCTTTCTCTTCCACCCATTACTTCTCAGTTTGAAAATCCTGTACATACCATACTGGCACATAGAACTGAGAGAGATATTTTTTTTAATTTGCACTTTTGATAACTCTACCCTCAGTTTCATTGTTACTGGGAATTAGATTTTAGTTAACCCTCCACTGCCCAGTTTTGCCTGGGACACTTGTTAGCATCATATTAGAATATAGACTGCTAATGATTCTGTTAAAGATGAGTTGTAATTTACAGGGATTACTGAATTGTTTTGTCTTCACTGACTAACAGGATATTTCAGGAGAAAATACATAGACTTCAAAGTAGGCATTTCTGGAAAAATGCCTCCTGCCTAAAGGAAAGATGTTCTTTTAGATGTTTCTCTGTTTTTCCAGCAGCAAGTAGTCATTGAGACACGCTGGTTACTGTCTTCTTCAGGTGTAAGGGTTTAATTTATAGTATCTTTCATCAAGGCCAAAATAAAGGCTTCCCTATCAAACTGGATTTAGCTGCATAGAAAAAAAAAAAATCACTGTTTAAGTGTTAAATGATATTCAGAGATAGAGATTTTGCTGCTGTTGCTTAGAGTTTCCTTATGGTTTATTTTAAAAATTAAAAGTTTTGTTAAGACTAGAATACTTGTGGAAAAAATGAAGAATTACAAGATCAATGCGTTTGCAAAATAAGAAATTGTAAGCAAATTTGTTAGGTTGAAGAGCTGACCTGGCAGCTCCAGTGTGCTGAGGTAATGAAATCATACACCTTTCTAGTATCAGACTTTTTTGTGCTCTGTCAGGTTGCTGACAGAGATTTCTTCTGCCTGGGATGGATGTCAGAAGTACTTCTATCGGTCACTTGCACGCCACTCTAGACTTCAGACAGCATTATTAGCGCCTGCCAAGGTAAAACACTGAAGTAAAAATAGAAATCCTACTTCTGCTAACCTTATTTTACCAGTTTGGACTGAAATTTTCTAGTAGTAAAAAGGTGATGTGAGATCATGTTATGTTCTGTAATACGATACAAAATAGGATATTTTGGAGCCAGTCATTAAATGCAGCATTTTAAAATCTATTGTTTTATGACCGAACAATATCAGTTTGGTGAACTAAATTAATAATCTGTTAAATGTACAGTATCTTTGTCGTGGTTTAACCCCAGCCAGCAACACAGCACCACGCAGCCGCTCACTCGCTCCCCCCCCACCCAGTGGGAT
>JAVKLA010000014.1:12376734-12401338 GCA_034782735.1 Sagittarius serpentarius | reverse complement strand
TACTGAACTGAAAACACAGCGCTGTACCAGCTGCTAGGAAGACAATTAACTCTATCCCAGCCGAAACCAGGACAATCTTTCACCCCAGAAGATCCCAAATTGCTGCTACTTGTGCATGAAGAAAACTCCCAAAATGCTGAAACAAAGCTTGTTAGGAAAACAAAACCAGGATTAGTTGTTGCTCATGAAAAAAACAGTTGAGGTTTATAATTGGACATAACTAGAACCTGTGTCTAACACAAAGTACCGATATATTTCTTTGCTTAAAAATTGGTCTAAATCAGAAGAAACAAATGAGTTCTGCCAAATCAGTAGCATTTTTTTGCAGTATTCCAGGAAAAAGGAATCTCTTCCAGTTACTGCTTTTCTCACTATGCTTCACCTCTATTTTACAACATGATCCTGTCAAATGTCACAGCTGACATTGGCATAAATAATGGAACATAGCTGAGATCAGTTTTGCTCTGTGTTGTGAACATTTATTTCAAACTTAAAAATTGGATCCTTTCTAATGAAAGGAGTGAAAGTAATTGTCAGCAAATCTGGTAAAATTAATTGTGGAAGTGGTTTTAGCAATGATGATGAATGTAAAAATTTAGGCTGGTATCTCTTTAGATTTTAATCATCATTTATGTAAGGTAGCTTTACTATTGGAACTAAATTCCTGATAAGAATTGCTGCAGTGGAGTGTAATTTAATATGACTGTTGTTGTAGAAGCTACTTGAAAATCAAATTTGTATGCAGATATATAGAAGATGCAGAAAAATGAAGATGGGGAAACTGTAATAACTATAATTTTTGTCTGCATTTTAAGACTTGTTCAGTTAGACTATAACCTTTCAGCCTGCACAATGAAGTGAATGGAGACACAGAGATTGCTGTTGTCTGCTTATTCATCTAACTGTTCGTTCCCACTTTTTCCTGTAACTGTTTTCTTTAGGATATTGGATTAGGTAGCATTGAACGATGCAAAGGATTCACGGCACACCTGATGCAGATGCTCGTCAGACAGAGACGGTGTCTTACTGCGTTGACAGAACAGTGGATCTTACTGAGGTATTTCGCATTTTCCAACATTTAAATGTTGGCAAGGAATTTGACAGTAAGCAATTCAGTTCAAGAAAAATGGAAAATAAAGTAGAAGAAAATAAAATTCTTCCCCCTGCTTCCCCATTTCTCTCCTCCTTTCAATTAAGCCTAGATATAAAAGACTGGGGGGGGGGGAACACACACAAAGGTGTGGTTTATCCTGGAATTGCAGCCAATATTTTTGAATCAAAGTAATTTGGGAAAAACAAGTTAGGCATACATGAAGACCATAAAATAATTACTGTAGTTACTTACAAAGTTAAACCTATAGATTGTTAAATCTCCCTCATTTGGTGTTGACCTAAGTTAATTTTGGCTATGTTCAAGTTGTTGGTTTGATTTGGAGCAAATAAATGATCTGGATGGCACTTTGAGCCAATATGAAGAAACCTCAACAGCTTACAAAGAAAAATTCTAGAGAGGTGGGAGATACTAGATCTTGTGTCAAAACTGTAAAAGGAAAAATGTATAGGAAATATTTCTCACATGATGTGATTTTTCACTCCATTGCTTGACTCATCAGTTTCACTGCAAACTCCACTGTTCTTCTGCATATTTGTGCTCATCACTATTGTAATCCATAAAACTTTTTGAAGTTGGGTCAGGAGCCGTTTCCTTTGTACAGGGAAGGAAATCTAGACTGGAGATTAGTGGTGCAAAATTTACGTTAACGCTAAGAAACTTGGAAAACAAAAAAAAAAAACCAAAAAACCCCCCAAAAAAAAACAACCAACAAACCAAACGCAAATGCAAACCCCCAACTTTACAGTTGCAGGAATAGTAAAATTTCTATGACACTTATCTGCATTGCTGTGACTTTCACTGCAAATCAGATTAATCATTTGTTATGAGCTGACTATTACGCAGCGCTTAGAGAATGAAGGTGTGAGAGAATCTAATTTGCTTTCATAATGGAGGAAAATGAATAACATTTGAGTATCAGGCCAGGAGTTTAAGGATTGTTTGAAAACGTGGTGTAGATTCCGAGTATGCAATGGAGAGAAAAATTCAATAATTAAGCAAAACTTTTTTTTTAAAAGACTATCATTTTAGTTTTTCCAGAAGAAGTTTGACTTCCACTGAGTTAATATAGAACTTCTATGAACTTTGTCTGAAGGTTGAGCTTTTCAAAGGGAAGTATAACATAAAACTTGGTGATTGTAACTTTTCCTTCTTTCTTCTTAATCAGGAACCTCCTGAGCTGTATACAAGAGATAGATTCTAGGTTGACTGCTGACAGAGAATATAATGTAGCATTTCCTCCTCAAGACAGTGTTCGATGCTGGACTGACAAACTGCAGCAACTTTCCATGCAGTGCGTGATGGTTCTCGAGGAGCTGTCTTGGTTTATACAGTGCTGCCCAAAAGAAGAGTTAAAGTGCAGTGACAATGAAAGGACAGATGTCAAAACAAACATTTTTCAGAGTTCAGGACCTGAAATGGGTAATGTTTTCATGGGAATACCTGACCTAATTCCCACAGAGCTAAAATACCTGACTCCAGTAACAATTGAGCAACTGCCTCCTGGATGCAGGATGCGAAATAAGGATCAGTTATGGCTGCAGGTAGCTACACAATTGACTGCAATGCTGGCAAATGTGAAGGCAATGAAAGCACAAGTGGACAGAATAAGACAACAGTCATGTGAGACATTGTTTTATTCCTGGTGAGTTCTACATGTGCATAAGATTGAATCTCTGTATGTTGTATGTATATGTAAGATGTGTAAAGTCATCTTGAAAATGTTTGCCTATGCATATCTTGGAAAGTGCGTTCAGGTGCTTTTGAAGCTTGTTTCTGTTCGTTTTTCTTGCAAAGTGCGGTGCCTGGCTTTTTAAACAACTGTACTGTGTCTTCTCCCACTCCCCTGACAAGTCAGAAAAAAAGTGGTTCATCTCAGCTTCTCAGTTTGTCTTTAGTTTCCTGGGATTTCATCCCCATAGCTCCTTAGTTGATGAAGTGAATTTCAAATGTAAATTTAATGAAGACATTTTTATTTTAAAAGAGCTCTGTAGCCTATTTAATAATAATAATAATAATAATAATAATAACAATAAGAATATATATACCTCATTTTCTGTCTGCTTCAAACAGGGTGAGTATAAGTGGCACATCTGTTTGTTGTCAAACTTATTATTTAGTAAGTTCAAGTTGAAGATCAGCTGCCTTCCCCTTATCCCTGCCCCAGGAAAGTTTTAATCTTAAATTGAAGTGTTTGTTCTTCTTTCAGTATTATGGTATTTCTTGTTGTAGGAGAGATTTTGAAGTTTGCACAGCAGCTGTGAGTTGTTTGCTGGAAGTCTCAGCTCAGTTACAAGACATAGAGTCCTTGTTTCTTCCAAATGGGGAAGGCAGGCAAGCTGCAAATCAGATGGCCCTAATTAAGAGCCTACAGTATATGCAAGAAGAAGTTAATAGTACATCTGCAGACTTCATAGCCTGGAGAACACAGCTTCTTGCTTCCATGTCAAATTGCAGTGGTAAGGAAAATTCTTCTCTGCCCATTTTGTAATTTAGGTAAAGATACAAGAATTCATTAGGTTAGTTATTGCAGAAGATGGCTCCATGTTCGTTTGGATATCCAGAAACACTTGATGAAATTCAACCTTGCAAAATTTAGTCCGGACTTAAGTTGTGCGGTAATGTTTTTTTCCCCTTTAGTCACTGTTGATGACAGATCTTACACCGTAATTGTAGATCAGGAATAGCAAGGAGATTTTAGCAGAACTATGTGGTAAAAATTGCATAGTGCTT
Source organism: Sagittarius serpentarius (assembly GCA_034782735.1). Lineage (NCBI taxonomy): Eukaryota > Metazoa > Chordata > Aves > Accipitriformes > Sagittariidae > Sagittarius > Sagittarius serpentarius. The sequence goes on along the minus strand of JAVKLA010000014.1, from coordinate 12,397,494 downwards.
ATCATGCTCCTTGCATAGGGGAAACATAGTTACCTGTAATTTAATGTGTTTCTATGTAAAACTGCCTGTGTTATGGTTCAAAAGGAAATCAACAGTCAGATGAAGAGTTTGTGGAGCACTTCTCAGCAAAAGTGGAAACTGTTATCCGTGTTGTTCTATATGCCATCCAGTGTTTGGTTGAGAGAAAAGAGGGAGATGGAAAAGAGGAAGAAAAATCTCCAGAGAAAACCGGTAAGTTTGTTAATTTACTTAAGGGGGAGGAGGAGAGTTTAAAGTATGGAAACCTAAAAATTCCTTGAAGTGTGTGTCTAGCAGAGGTACCAGTACACAAGGAGATTGCCATTTTAATAGAAGTTGTCTGTTTAAACAGATAGGATGGATATTTAGATTGCTTGTTATAACATTTTAGAATGTCTGACTTGATTTTCATATTTTTTTATGTATTTCAAACAAAGAGGATGCAGCCTCATTTGATGTGATTAAAGCAGGACATATAACCAAGCTTTTGGATGAAGATCTCTTTGCTGATTTGGATTCTTTGCATGTGCAGAAAGCAATTTTAGCGGTTTCAGAACTCCTGGAGAACCTGAAATCTTATGGGGAAGATTACACTTCAGATAAACATAAGGTAAAATTGTTCTTCTCAAGAATTTTTGGCTTAGGGGTCTCAAAAGATTTAGAATTGTGAACTTCGGTGGTTAAAGGTGCATTGCTTCTTATTGTTCAATACCTTAGAACTAGAAGCATGTGAGAAATTATGGCCAAATATAGGTACTGTTCTGTAGTGCAAAAGCCAGATGTTGCTTTAGTAAGAAGGAAAAGTTTTCGGTTTTGTGAAAATCTAGAAAAAGCTCTGGAAGCTTTAGAAATGTATTTAAACTTGCCTGCTGGTATTGCTGGTTTGAGCATCTGTTTTCAGTCCCTATCATCGCTCTCTCTGAAGTGCATCTCAGTATGTACGTAATCATGTTTGACAGCTGTTCTTTGGTTTTACCTGCAGTTCTTCAACCAGTCTTGCTGTTTGCTGGTACGTCTAAAGCCTATGCTCTGCAAGTATTCAGAGCTTATCCTGTTCTACCTCACTGTTTCACTGGCATCTCACAGGAGTACTGGAAAATTGCTTTCTGTTCTAACTAGCATTTTTACAGAGCTTGCCCAAAAGGTAAGTTATTAGAGATAAGTGTATGTATGGTAAGCACGTATTTAATGTATACAAAAGTCTTGAGTAGAAACTAAGCTGAAAGATATATTTCCTACTACAGAAAGTTCTGAGTTTCTGTCTGCCTTTGTAGGGGTTTTGTCTGCCGAAAGAATTACTTGAAGATGAAGCTGGAGAGGGAGCAACACAGTTTCATGATTATGAGGATGGTGGTATAGGAGATGGGGAAGGCAAGAAGGATGTGAGCGACAAAATAGAAAGCGAAGATCAGGCAAGTGTTTGGGGTTCTCGTTTAATTCAAGTAAAACCGAAAAGAAACCTTGAAACCCGTGTTGTAAATGTTTCAGGTAGAAGAAACACGAAGTTGCCTTCAGTCTCCTGTTTAGGTTGGCTTTTGTCTTTGCCTGTAAGCTTACAAATATTGTTGTGATACTTTAAGCTTTAATATATAGGCAAGATTCATTGTAATTTTTGGCTTTACCAATAATTCAGATAGAAGACAGTTTTCAAAAGGGTGAAGAGAAGGAGAAAGAGGATCAAGATTCTAAACCAGACATTGAAGGAGAAGATAATGCAATTGAAATGTCAGAAGACTTCGAAGGAAAAATGCATGATGGAGAACAGGAGAAAAAAGGTTTGGCCCTTCCACTATGGCAAAGTTAGAAGAAATACTATAGATCACTCCAATAATGGTTGATATGTTCATATAATGAAGCATATACGGAAAAGTCAGTGTTAACAGCAGAGAAGTGTCATTTGTATGTTAATACTAAGAAGTATTAATATGAATGCAAAGAAGTGTACAAAGAAAATACTGGCTCTCTTCTGTCACTGGTGGTTTTGGAATGAAGGGAGATGATTCTTTCTTCCTGTTGTGAGCTGACCTATAGACGCATTTTAAAATTAGTTACTGACTTTGTGGAGCTGTTGAAGATCAACAGAACACTTGAGAATATGGCTGTAGTTAACTTCAAAATGTGACTAACAAAGCTATTGCTGACTTTTAAGCAATGAAAAGAATTTAACTTTACCTTTTTAAAATGGAAAAAATAACAACATTTAGATTAAAATGGTAGATTTATTCAAGTTGCTAGTCACCCAAAAGTTAGCAGTTCTTCCCTTTAAAGGGTAACAGCTTGAACATCTGAAACTAATGTGGTTTACAGATTATATTAGTGTTAATCTACTTTCAAATCTCTGACAAATTGCCAAGAACAAGTTCATCTGCACAAGAAGGGAAATTCCCAAGCTAATAAACAGATAAAGTGGAATGGACCTTTCCCCTCCCAGTAATGCCAAAACATTTTGAAAATGGAAAAGGGAGAGGTAAGGAATAGAGAGTTTAAATCCATTCAGGCTTTGCACCTGGGACTTGCTCGTCTGAGGGAGAGAATGCTGTGTGTGTCCATGTGTCTAAGAGAACACTGAACCATGTAATTAGGACCCTGCTCTTTTGGGTGTTAGTGCATGTGTGTTTTTTACCGCATCTCTCAGTTAACTGCATAGGGTGATGAAATTAAGATGGAAGTACGACTGCTTGCTTGTTTGTTTCTGAACTTAACAAAAAAATTAGCTTTATCTCTTCTGTACTGAAACACATTCTAAACTGTACATAGAAAATGATGAAAATTCAGATGAAGAGGAGGAGCTGGATAAGCAGATGGGAAATCTTGATAATGCTGAAGCTGATGATAAACTGGATGAGAGGCTCTGGGGGGATGAAGATGATGATGAAGATGCCAGTAGTAGAACAGAAGAAACTGGACCAGGAATGGATGAGGTAAAGAGAACAGGGGTGGGAAGAATAATGTCAAAAGGAATTAAACTCTGTTAACTTGATGTGACCTAGACTGTGAACTCCCTTGCATAGCTTTTGGTCTGGGAAAGGGGTCATTTGAGTATATCACAAGTTATTTAGTGGTGGTGTTTTTTCTTTAGGAGATGATGTCTTGTCACTCAGTCTTTGGGAAGCAGGTAGCATAACTAAGTTTCTTTTGAATTTGTTGGTTAATAGGAGGATTCAGAGCTCGTTGCAAAAGATGACAATTCGGGCACAGGAAACAAGGATAATAAAAAACAGCCTCCTAAGGATGAGGAAAAAGAGCAACAAGAAGACGACAGTGGAAACAAAGAGAAAATCCACGAACAAATTGATGAGGTAAAAATTGTTTGGACTACATAGAGTATCTTGCTGTTAAACCATATTCTGTTGCTCACATGTGTTTCCGAGAATTTGAAATGCTCTTTAATAGTGAAGTGCACTGATAAAAGTTAGTTCATTTCAGAGCTAAAAATAAACCGTATTATATCCATTATATGTATATTTTCTGATCCATAATCCAGAAAGAATTTTTGTTTGCACTAACCTGAACTTGTAATGGCTGCCAAAACAGGCTTTACACTGAGTTGATGTTTTGATGGGCAAAGCTTAAAAGTTCTTGTTGTGTTGTGTTTAGCAACAGAAACATCTTATGTCAGTGGGACTCATCCCAAAAATCTGTATACAGTATGCTTGAAGATTCTGCATAGTATGCAAGAGTGCATTTACCATCTGCAAGAATACAGATTCTGTTCAAAATCTTTCAGCTAGGAAAATCAGATTCTGAACACAAACCACGCTGTTCTCAAGAAGTAACAATTTATGTAAACACATTTGCTGAAATTTCTTTTTCTATTTATACATGAGGGATGTGTACCACTGGATATTTGTTTTTAACTGATCAGAATGTAATGTGTCCTATATTTCTGTGTCCTAGAGAATTCAATAGTATCTTATTTCTCATCTTTGCCTTTCCTCCTACTTACTACACACTTGGTGGTTTGGTTTTTTCCCCCCCCTCATTCTTTTGCTGGCAGCGTGAGTATGATGAGAACGAAGTAGATCCTTATCATGGCCAGCAAGAGCAGCTGCCTGAAGTTGAACCTTTGGACCTTCCTGATAATTTGAACCTGGAGAATGATGAGAAGAGTGATGAGGAGGAAGAGGATGAAGGTACAGCTGAAAATATCTCTACAGATTCCCAGATGAAAGCCAAATGGAAATAGGGAGGAACAGTCAGATAATAAGCTTTTTTTCTCTATAGAAAGAAGAGAGGTGGTGGTAGGATTCTGTATAACAAGAAGCTGGAAGTTCACTTCTGTGTATCAAAATATCAAGATACCAAATGCAGGCCAGATAAGAACTCAACACTACAGCATTTTCCTTTACCTCCCTTTCACGCACACTGTGGAGCAGGCTTTGTAGTGTTACCCTAATTTATGCTAGAAGCTCCTTATTTCATTGTCCAGTTGCTTTTGTGGTTTCAGTTTTTTCTATGATACAAGCATTTGTACTCAAGTCAACTGACCCTCAAGAATATTAGGTTAAAGGAAGTTAATAGGGATTCATCCTGCTGTATTGTTAGTTACAAACCAGTTCTGACTTAAAGAAATTATCTGCTATAGAAAATCATAGATTCTATGTATAGAATTCTCAGTATTTTCTTTAAGATTTTTTTTTTTACAGACTGGGCAGTTTTATTCTAAGTATCTGTAATATTCACTGTCTCTGTACTTTATTGAAAATTTTGTATACCTTTTCTGATTTTTTTTAATACAGAAGAAAAGAATGCTTTTGAAGTAGATGAGAAACCTGTTGATTTAAGTGAGACAGAGAAGACAGAAGAACAGAATGAAGAGGATGCTGGTGAGACAGAAAGAGATGATCAAGATGCAGAACCACCTGAAGAAGGCATTTCTGAAGATAAAGAGGAGAAGGAGGATGAAGGGGACAAAGATGCTGGTGATCAAGAAGAAAATGCAGGGGACACTGAGAATGCAGCAGAAGAGGAAGAAGAGTCACAACCAGCTGATGAGGAAAAAAATGAATCCGCTGAAGACAAGGGAATCCCTGCTGCTGACCAAGGCCTTCAACCTCAGGTAGAGAGCAATAAATAAAAGAAGCCTGATTTTTATTTTTTTTTTCATTACCTTATACAAGACTTAAGAAATGGATGTGTTCTATGATGCTCTGAAACAAATTTGACATTGAATAGGTCTAATGTTAGTGAGAATCTTCATCAAGATAACGGAGATGTGCTTACTATTAAACTGGTATATTTCTGTCATCTGTATTCCTGTTACCTCCTTGGCCTTCTGTTTCCTGATGTTTTTTAGAACATTAAAATAAATGGATGTTCTTTCAGGAAGAAGAGGATAAAGATAATTCAGAGATGAATGAACAGATCCCTGAGCCTGATGAAAGAATGGAGCATGAAACACAAGGGCAGACTGGGCAAGAAAACCTGCAGAGTGACAGTGCTGTTGAGCTGGCTGGAGAGGCTTCAGAAAGAGACCAGTCTAAAGAGGTGAATTACATGGAAGTGTCCTTGTGAAAAATGCTGAACTTGTTATATGTTTTCAAGTTACAATCAAGGAATTGCTGCCATATTTTTAAGAATTGTGTCTAAGATTCAATTTTTAGAACACCAATTATAAATTCATTGAAAAAAATTGGAGACTGTATAGGTACCTTCATAGCAGTGAAAACTGTATGGTAAGTTTAGGCTAATTGTTGAGCTGCAGAACTGTCTTGTCTGCTCTCCACAAGAATAATACTTGCAGCTGTGAGCCATTTGTCATTCACAATAGGAGGTAGCACAGCATTGCAGTTTAGCTTCTCAAATTTGTCTACAACAGTTGCTAAATCCCTTTTCAGTTACCGTTGCAATTTTTTTGGTCTCTCAGGAATATGGAAGTGGAGCTTCAAGTGCAAATCAATCAGAAGGCCATGAATCCACGCGCATGGCCCGGATGGCTTCTCAGAAGCAAAGCAGAAAAAATACCCAGGTTCATCTCTTCTTTTCAATTTTTTTTTTTTTTTTAATTTTATTTGAATGTCTTAATATTAACCAGGAAATAGGCAGGACTCAGTTTCTCCTTGTTAGAACTCATGTTCTAATCGGTGTTTGGTTGCATCTCACTTGAAGTTCACAGTGTTAATTTGTTCTTTTTCAGAGTTTCAAGAGGAAACCTGGTCAGGCAGACAATGAGCGCTCAATGGGAGATCACAACGAACATATCCACAAGCGACTGAGAACCATAGAATCCAGCGGTGAAGCAAAGCAGAATACAACTCAGCCTAAACAAAATGTGGAGGAGGCTGATGCATTTGAACATATTAAACAAGGCTCTGAAAGCTATGATGCACAGACATACGGTACGGTGGTATTTCTGGGTGTAAAGAGTTGTCATTGCAGAATCAAATCCTGAAGCACTCCTATTTACAGTAGTTTTTCCTAGTATGTTTTTTAAAGTTATGTTTAACAATCCTTGCTTTGGTTTAAGATGTAGCACCGTCTCACTATAATAAATGCTACTCTTTTGCAGTCAGGTTCAAACTAATGATAACATGTTTTGAAAACAACGAATTGACTCATAAAAATGGATTTTAGTTTAATAAACATTTAAAACCTATTCTCTCCAAATCTTACTTCAATTATGTTAAAGCCCAGACTGCTACCACACATGCAAAATTTTTAGGATAACACAGCAGGTTCTTTGTTCTGTGTCAAACAAATTTCTGTCTCTTTAAAAATATTCCTCTAATCTAAATTTACTTAAATAAATTGCTTTCTATTAAAGTAACTAGTCTATTTTATTCAGCTGGTTTTCAGGGCAGTAGCTTATTGACACAACATGGCACGGCACAGTGAAAGATAAAACTGAGGTTTGAGACAATAGCTCAGATCTCTTCTGAAGTTCACTAAAATTGATACGCAGTGGCCTTAGAGTGTGCTTTCTGGGGTTTTTTTTGTTTGGTATTTTTTTTGTTTGGTTGGTTGGTTTTGGGGGGTTTTTTTGCAACTTCACTACCTTTCCTTCCTCTTTCCCCTTAATAAGTATTGTTGCCTTTATACAGATGTAGCTAGCAAGGACCAAGCGAAACCTATTATGCCTCCTGAAGAAAAGGAAGAGGGAGATTCTGAAGATGCAGCTATGGAAACAGAAATGCAGAACAATGAGGATCTCAGAGCAGTAGATACAGAGGAGCTGAAGCCAGAAAAAAAGAAGTCTACTGCCACTAAAACTCCTGGTACAGTAACTTAAAAAACATTATAAATGTACACTGATGCACATCTTTAAGTGTATATGTAGGTATTTATATTTGCATGTAATGGATGTGTGTGCTTTTTACAAAACTAAAACATCTGTTCTTAATTCACTTTTCTGGAGCAGTATTCTTACTCCTGCCTAGTAACCAGTATTAGCCTTTACTAAATTGGTTGAGTGACAGAGAGATTTGCTGTTTTCTTTCAAGTCAGTGGTCTCTAATCTTTATCCACGTCTTTGAAGCAGCAAAAAGCAAAGACTGTCCTGCTGTTAGACACAATGCCAATTCACTTAATTAATTGGCATATAACAGTGCATTCCACTGTCACCAGGATCAGCACCACATAACTCAACTTTTTTTTTTTTGTGTGTGTGTAACTTCTGACAAAACACCAAGAAGTTGAGGAGCTGGTCTGAACAGCATCCGGTGAGGTAGCTCTTAAGTGTCACTGTCTCACTGCTTTCTTCCTTAAGTGGGAATGAAACGAAACAAAACAAAACTGAGCTGCCTAACAAAAAATGGCTATCAGATGCGAACGGTTGGTAGACGAGAAGAAGATAGGTCTGACTTGTCAGCCACACAGCCCATACAAACAAAATAAGCTAGGTATAAAAAACTGTCTCTTGCCAGTTGGAACAGAAGTATTTCATTTTGATGAATCTAAGTAAATGACACTGTAGCTTGGAATTTTGAATGGTTTTCTTATCAAACAACACAAAAGCTGGCTGGAGAGGGGAGATGAGTTTTACCAGTCTGAATTCACCTTCTTGCCTCCCATTCTCTTCAGGTTTAATCTCTTCACTTAAATCTCTTGCCGGACTCATTAGCTTTATGTTACAGGCATGCATGTAATCAGTCAGTCTTACTTGTTTTTCCACATGATTCCGTAACAGTATATTCTGAAAAACTAGGATCTTTGAAACATCTCCTACAATGTCCTACTTTTTTTTTTTCTTAGAATAATTCTTAAAAAAAAATGAGTTGTTAAACAGTGTAGTATAGTAGAAACCATAATAAAAGAAAATCTTTAGTCCATTTCTTTATTTGTGAATTGATTTCTGATTTATAGGAAACTGTTCCTTTACAAAACTAGAGAGTAAAAGATGAGATAAGAAAAGATTGCCAGTATTTTTATGAGATTTTCTGAATGTTCTCAAATTCCTTTGTACATCCTGTCACTCTGTCAGAGAGGCTATGAAGCTCAAAAAATGTACTTCACCAATGGAATTTTCAGATGATAAAGATCTGTTCGCTAGTATTTTGTTCATTTGGCAAGAAGGTTATAAGAGAGAAAAACCAGTTTGCATAAGGAAATGCATATTTATCTGTTTCAGTGAGTTGCAAGGTCTTGTATTCATCCTACTCCTAGAATTGATTGTCTTAAAATTTGTGCACTTCTCTTAAAAAACAAAAAACAAAAACAAAAACAAAAAAAAAAAAAAAAAACAAAAAAAAAACCCAAAAACGTCTGGGTTGCACTACAAAGCATGCAACACACTTTGTAAGAGTCAAGATACAGTATTGGTTGTTGTCTTATATGTGAGCCACAAAGTTAGTAATTGGTTTTGTGACTGTAGGACCAGGTGAGGTGGAGCCAGAGATCCAGACTTTTGACTCGGAGGATGTCAATAACTCTACAAAAGAAAAGCTACCAAAGGTGACTGAAGAGAAGCCAGACAGAAGCAAGGACTCAACCATACATACAGCCCATCAGTTCTTGATGGACACTCCCCAGGTATGATACCCAATGTGTCTTCTTACGACTACAATAATAGAAACAGTCTGTTTTATTTGACCTGTGTTAATGAAACTCTGTGAATGCAAAAGTTTAGAAATACTTTCATTCAGACAACTCAGTAGCTTGCTGTTTAATAGCAGAATGACAAGTAACACACAACCGTTATATGCAACTGAATGATGATTTTAAAATGACAAGTCCTCCCCATCCTTATGTGGGAGGGTCCCATCCTCACTCTTTGTAAAATAAACTTTTGTCTTTCTAACTGTCAAGAACTGTTTTGCTCAGATGAATATCCTGATTGAATGCTTGGGTCGAGTGAAACATGATGGGCAAGGGTGTGTGGCCTGAAGATAAAAAAAGGGTTCAGTGTGATGAGAGAGCTAGGCATCTGTCTGTCACCTTAAAACACCATTGTGGTCAAAGAACTCACCTCCAGTTAATTCATCACAATCTGTTACTTTCTCAAAAAAAGCTGATTGCAAATATTATAGATTCTTTGTAAGCCTTTTATGAATGTCTCGATTCAAAAAATATTATCATAGCCTAGAAAATCCTAGAGCTTCATGTAACACTCATAGTTTGCCAGTGCAAACTGTTAGCTGTGAAAAAGCACATTTTATCCGAAAGAGCTATGGCATAATAGCAGTTGATGGTGGATAACCAGTTGTTAATGTAAGAATATTTTCAGTGTCTGTTTTTTTAGAAGTATTGACCTTTTATGCTTATAATACTATGTCCTGAGTATATACTTGGAGAGTGATATTTTACTGTTTCTATACACAACACAGAAAGGATTGTGTGTCGGCTATACCTGATATTTCCATCTTAATGCCAAATGTAGCAGTTCGTTGGAAAAAGGCTGCTGAATGCAAGAGTGTTCTCCTGTTGTCAGAATAATTAGGTGCCTTTTTTTTGTGTTTGGGTTTTGTTGGCTTTTCCCCTCAACTGACACGCAAAACCTGAAACAGGAGGGGGAGCTCTTGCAGCACCAGTTAAAAGAGGAAGGGAGAAACGTTGCAGGGGAAAAAATGCAAGATCTGGCCTTTCAGCAAAAGGAAGAGAAAAGAAGCCCCCTCCACGTGCATCCTTCCTCCCTTCCTTAAACCTGCAGTAGGTGGCCAGAGGGACTGCTGCTGCTTCTTCAGGAATGCAAAGTTATTGGTACTGTTGAGTTTGCATGCAGAGACTTACTTTCCTTAATCCAGTGCACCTGCAGGTTATGGAGACAGTATACTACTGTTTGGCTCAACTATGGTTTTACAAGTCAGGAACAGATGTTGTCACTGAAAGCACAGTAAAAGTTGAAGAAGTATAATAAAACTTGTGTGTCCTTTAACAGAATGGCTTATCAAATAGTATTTGCTGGCAGGTAAAGAGGAAGATGTCATTCAGTTCTTTAAATGGTTTGAATGAAGCTTTTAAACTATAATTAAGGGAAGCATATTATATTTTGGAAGATACTAGATAGGTAGTATTCAATAGTTTGGTCTCCATTATACTGTCATTAAATCTGGTGTTGTCAAGATAATTTCATTGACTTATCTTGAAGTTCTGTATATGATTATTTTCAGTGTCTGTATCATAGATGTTCCTAGCTTTGTTTCTATGTTGATTCTGTCACAGATGCAGATATTTGTGGGGAGGTATTTATCCTTCCTGTACATGGAAGCTATTAAAAAACCCCAGAAATTTAGAATCTTCATTTAAGTTTTTTTCAGCTATTTTTGTGTCTAAAAGAGTAAGAACAATGCATTCTTATGGTTTTTATAGTTTGCTGTAGTTTGGGAATCACCAGATATGTGAACTTATTTTTCTGTCTCATAACTACACTCTAGCACATCGTTAGAGATCCTGAAGAGCTAAGAAAGGAACTTGAAAGGCATTTGGAAGCTTGGCAGACACAGCAGTCTGGAACTCCAGATGAGGTTGGTGACCTTGTTTTAGTATAGCACTGTCATAACAATCCTTTATTGCATTATTTCATTTTGTTTTACTGCTGAAGCATTGAGGAAACCAAGCAGGCTGGAATCTAATATTCAAAATCACATGATTTAGATGCTGGTTTTGTTGTTATGTTTAACTTATTCTGAAAAAAATTACATTATTCTTAAAGCAGGATGATGTTTCAAATCTTGTTTTGAACATGCTGTGTGCTATTTGCAGAAAGTTACTCTGCTGGTAATGACTTCTAAAATTTGCATAGTTAGAAACATTTTTCTCTGTCCTGCCAAGCTCCTTCCATTTTGAGTTGTCACCTGCAGTTAAGTGCTGGACACCACTTTCACAAAACTATGATCAACAGAAGCCACCTCCTTCAGTTGCAGTGGTGGAGTTTGAGCTAACCGACAGCAGAACCAGAATATGACACTTGCTCTGACTGTCCTACTCATGAATTGTAAACCATATTTGGAAGTAATTCCTGAATCAAAATGTCAGTGTAGAGGCTTAACAATTTTGCTGAATTTTAATTAATTTTAATTTTTGATGGCCAATAGAGAACCTAGCAGACTTTACAGCTTGCCTTGCTGTAATACGAACTATCAGATGGCAGCCATTACAAGATTTTCCTTTATCAACGGCAATGCCAAAGTGGCTTTATGTACTCGTAAGAGGAATGATCATTGCACATCACAGTTTCGTAGCAGCAAGGAGCATCTTAAGTTAAATGCATATTATCATCTTTATAGAGTGCTCACAAGACATCCTCACAGTTTCAGCTGATAAGTTACCTACCACCTGCCCCTTAGTACACTGGGGTTTGTTTTCTTTTTTTCAGGCAGTGCTTCCCAACTTTTTGTTTTTTCATAATTCACTTTTTTTTTCTTTCTGTGATATATGATGTTTTAGGAGAAGGAAGCAGCACAATTGTGGCAGAGGTATTTAGTACTGACAGCTCCTCTATCACAGCAGCTTTGTGAACAGCTACGACTCATACTGGAACCCACTCAGGCAGCCAAATTGAAGTAAGTTGGGTCTTTCTGAGGCTTCTAGTTTTTTTTAAACTCCTGGTTTTGGGGGGGCTTTAACCTCCGTACAACTGCAGCTCTACGTTGTTCTTGCTTTGTAGCAGTTATTCTTGCTTGCAAATACATTCATTTTATTTTTGTATTGGAACACTACGTTATTTTATGAAATGCAAACATGATATAGTAGTAGGTACTCATCCTGAGGATATTGCCTCCTATTTTTCTTCTTCTCTGCAACAGGTGATCAAACCAACTTAAACAGGTGAAGTGCTGTTGAGTCAAAGATTGTTAAATATCAAAATGTTTTATGTAGTTTTTAACATCTAAGTGATTTTTTTTTTTTAAGAGATCTAGACTTGTTTCAAACTAGATGAATCTAAAGTCAAGGTCTGCCTTCCATTTTAGGCACCTAGATTTACGAACTTCTTTTAAAAACACCGAATACCCATCTTGCATTTAAAATGTGAGATTTTTTTTTATCTATACCTAAATATGAATATTAGAATGACTAATTTTGGTTTTATTATATTTTACAAAATTTTGTTATTTTGGTGCATATGCTGCATAGGCCAGGATTTCCAGAATGAGATATTTGCTGATAATCCCTGTCACTGTCTTTTTTTCTTAACCACCAGAGGAGACTACAGAACGGGCAAGAGACTGAACATGCGTAAAGTGATTCCATATATTGCCAGTCAGTTCCGAAAAGATAAGATCTGGTTGCGAAGGACCAAGCCCAGTAAACGACAGTACCAGATTTGCTTGGCTATTGATGATTCCTCTAGTATGATAGACAATCACTCTAAACAGGTAAAATAAAACCTTGGAAGAAGTAGGAAGGAACTACCCATCATTGATGACTATGTCAGCTGCTGACTTGTATGAAACAACATACAGAGCTGGTGGCTGTTGGAAAGCCTAACTGGTGATTCTAGAGCAGCTATTTTTGTGGTCCATGTGCTTGAACTCTTTGTCACATCATGCCTAAGAGATTTGTTACTAAAAGATGAGTGAAAGTTAGCTGAAAGGAGGAGATGTTAAACTGGTTACAGGTGTACATATCCACTGGAAAATTATTTTTGTAGCCTACAAAAAGCTGAAACTTGCTTAGCTATGCAGTTCATTGGAGGATTAAATATTAGTTCATCATAGCTCACTTGTAGGTTTTTTATTTATTAAAAATGTGTGATTCCTTCTAAACAGTTATTTCGGTGTTTATTTCATTAGCCTGCCTAAAGTGGTATCTCTAAATCAATCAGCTGAAGCCCTCAAGTACAACCAGTGTATCTTTATTGCAGTGACTATCTTGCATAACAATAACAGGAAAAAAGATAGGAAGTCTCTTCATTTATTTTACTAGACAATGAAAAATAATTTCAATAACATTCTTCATATTTAATACAGAGCTGTGAGTAAAACTTGGAATAGCCTATTTTTGATGTAACTTTTTTCTTTAATAGCTTGCATATGAATCCCTGGCAGTTATTGGTAATGCACTGACTCTTCTAGAAGTGGGACAAATTGCTGTGTGTAGGTGAGTTTATTTGAAATCTTGACTTCAAGACTTCACAGGAGATTGTAAGTACCAGTTTCACACTATTAATTTTTTCTTTTTTTTTCCTAAAGCTTTGGAGAGACTGTTCAGCTGCTGCACCCATTCCACGAACAGTTCAGTGACCAGTCAGGGACACGGATATTGCGTCTTTGCAGATTTCAGCAGAAGAAAACAAAAATAGCCCAGGTACACAAGAATGCATCTAGGGCAACAAGTCTGCAAATCTTTGCCAGACTTCAGCAGCTTCATGGTTTCATGATCACTTTGTAACGTTTACCGGTTGTTTATATTTGAGAATGTGATAGCTAGTTAGATGACAAAGAGATAGAATGGTCACAATTTTGTAATAGTAAGAGTGTTTTCTGACTTTTAGTACTGATGTGTGCCACTTCTAAGCATTAATCTTACTCTGTTTGTATTGGGTCTTAAACAGTATTTTGGCTACAAGCTATCAATCCTATTCTCATATGTACCCCAATGCCAAATCCCATCAGAGTTTGTGGGAATTTAGCTTTTCATGCCATGGATTCCACTGTAGTAGTAGGAGGAAGAGCTTTGTATGTTTGTCAGGCTGTAAGATTGTCAGATTTGACTGATTCCTGATTATTACTTTCTGTAGTAATACTTCCTGGACAGCTGTGAAGTTTTCTTCTTTTAGGAAGGTTTTTGCATTCTTACCTTTCCAGACTTGGATAAGATCTTCTGTTAATAGTAAATGGAAAAGGGGAGATCCAGATAGCTCAATGGGAATCTTGTAAATGCCAGAATTGGGAGGACTTGACAGTTGATGTCCTTAATTTTAACGGGAAAAATGTAACTAGGTATTTCTGTTGAAGTTGAAGCCAAAGAAGCTCAACCTAGAAATAGGATGTATATTTTTAATTATGTCATTAATCACTTGAACAATTTACTGAGGTTTTGATGGCTTTGTTAGCGTTGGAAAAATTTTAAATCCAGATTGAAGGGTTTTCTAAAGATTCTCTAGTTCAAAAATACTTACTAAATTTGAAGCAGGAGTTAATATAGGGAAAATGCCAAAGACTGTGTAGGTGGTCAGACTAAACTATCTTGGCATTTAAAATACAGAAATGTGTTCTTTAAAAATGTTATCATTATTGTTTATTATTTTATGAAAACTTGATCTCCTTATTTGTTTCCTCTGCAGTTTCTAGAATCATCAGCAAATATGTTTGCTGCAGCACAGCAGTTGTCTCAAAATATTAATCCAGGTGAGCTTTTTTGTTGTTATGCTTGTTGCCATGGCAGCAGAATGCTCACTGTGGTCCCGAAACAATATCCTGCTAGAAAGACTCCTAGCACTTGCATTAGGGCTTTGGGTTTTGCTCTGTCAAAAGGCATGTTTGGTTGAGATTTAGCTTAAAACCCAAAAGACACCTACCTCGTATTTGTCACTAATTCACTGAAATTTTGTTTAAGGCTTTTTAAAAAGCCACGCCTTACCTGCCTCCCTTAGGTCATGTTTCCAGATCGTGTTTAAGTCTTAGACACTGTCTGCTTTAGAGCATTGTCCAGCTTCCTAGTGACCTTGACTCCCTAGGCACTTCTGCTTTTGCTTGAGAGCTTGGTTTCTGTAGCTATCCAGAAGCAGGCTCTTCTGAGGAAGGTAAGCATTTGCCTCCTACCTGCCTTTCACTGTGGTACAGATTTAGGTCATGAGCTGCTTGAATTTCCCAGAAAAGCTGGAAGGCTTGCTATTTCACAGCTGACCCACAGTTAGCCTAAAAGGCTGCTTTGTGCTAGTCAAAAGCTTGTTGTCGTGGCACCCATATTTTAAAAAAGTTCTTGTTGTTAAAGTACTCCAAGAAATGGACAATCTGGGATTTATAATCCACAGCTGCTTTGCCACAGGGTGGCCAGGCTGTTGGAATATTCTGAGGGGGAGCAGCATCCAGTCCTGTTGAACTGAGTGGGGATGCAGCAGCAATCAGCTCCCCAGAATCAGGGAGCTAGCAAGAGAAAAGGGAGTAGGGTACATCGCCCCTTTTTGTAAAAAGACCAAGCCTTGTCACATTTGGGGCCTGTCTGCAGAGAAGGAGGAAGTGTTCTGCAACCCTCCCTAGCCATTATGCTGGGGGGGGGGGCAGGAGAGCAGGACTTGCATTCCCAACTGTAATTACTGTTAGTTCCCTTGTAATTAACAGATGATAGAAACATAACTTAATTAGAATGCCCCTTTGGAGGGATATATCTCTGACTCTGGGGGCAACTTGGGTCAAGCAATATGTCTCCAGAAAACAGTGCTGAGGAACTCGGCATCTGTGCTGTGTATGATTCAGGAGGTTTACTTCAGACTAACTTGTCTGGTCCCAAGGACTGATCGCCCTGTAGTGGCTGGACTGCCTTGACTGTGCCTCTGGAGCCTATCTTCTGGTTTAGTTTCCTCCAAAAATAATCCATTTTGTGCAGTCCAAGATTGCTCTCTGATGGAAGCCAAGCCTGTTGAAGTGGGGACAACAGGGAAACATGTTTCAAAAGCACAGTCTTAGTCCAAGGTGAAACGCTAACACAGATGCACCCATAGGTACCTGCTTCTGGAGGAACACACTTGTATTCTCTGTATTGCATTGCAGCAGCTGCTGCTCTACTGAGGTAGTGATCTAGTGGCTGCACTCTTAGAATTCAGCTAATACCTAACTCCTAGGCACTTACCAGGCATGAAAGACAAGGCCATGACTAAGTTCACTAGGGATTTTCCATGCCTTTTATCCTTGATTATGATACTGATGGACTGTTTTCTGCCCACCCCTCCCACCCCCCCATGAAACCATTGTCAATGGTTTCACACAGTGGGAAAAACTTTCTTACTTGACCCACTTGTAACTGCAGCTTAATGTTAAGTCACAGAATTCTATTTGGTAAAAACTTAATTTCCTTAGGAATAGTCATTTTTCCATTATACCCACAGGGCTAACAACAAAATAGTCTTTTTTTGCCTTTTAAATGGATTACTCTAACTTACTGGAATTTTAAATGTTGTTTGTGCTTAGAAACAGCACAGCTGCTTTTGATTGTATCTGATGGAAGAGGCCTTTTCTTGGAAGGCAAGGAACGAGTGACAGCAGCAGTTCAAGCGGCTCAGAATGCCAATATCTTTGTTATTTTCGTAGTGTTGGACAATCCTAATTCCCGGGTAAGTGAGTGAAAAAGGGAGAAGTATTCAACTGCAGTGAATGAGAAATTGATAGAAAACTTTTTCTTGTCTTTTGTAATGCTGTACAGCTATCTTATCTTTTGCAGAGGTCAAAGATACTTAGCCCAGTTTCAGTTTTTCACAACATCTGTCAGATCTTCTGTGATTTCTCCCTACTGTGATTCTTAGCCTCTTTTGTATTTAAAAAAAAAATATTCAGCTTCCTTGCCACAAAAAGGCTAAGTAAGAGCTCCTGTCTTCAGATGTAATGGTTGTAGATTTTGGCCACCAGAGAAGTAGCTGGCAGGTTGACAAATTCAGAGTTTGAGAGATGCTTTGTTCCATCTGACTTGTGATTCAAATTTATAATTTCTGACAGCAGCCTCCATTTGGTATGGCAGCTGGAGCCAATATGAGATTAAACATTACACAGAAAGGAGTATATGAGAGTTACTTAGTGCCTGAATTGGGAAAGCCCGGTACCACGTTTGGTAGCTGGGAAAGACGACTGTTAGATTTCCTTGGTTGGGAACCTGAAGTATTTGGGAGCTTTTCAGGGAGACTCCATAGTGCAATATGTGAGCAAACTTAAGCCTTACTTTAAATTATGTGGTGAAGACTCTAATTTTGTAGTTCACATTTTCTTCCTGTATCTTTTTATTTTTGCATACAAAACTCACCTATATTTATTGTTGAAAAAGGAACAATTCTCTTGCTGACAAAACTATTACAAGGTTTTGATGAAACCTGGCTATAATGTCAAGTGAAGATTCTGGTCAGTGAAATGTGTTTTTCATAAGCTTCATTCATTTTCTGAGCTGCTACACTGAGCAACTATGAAGTTACTTTACAAGAAGCACAGCTGGAGTTTAACCTGTTTTTTGTCTTTGTAGTATTTGTTGAAATGTTATAAAATAATTAGCTAAAGAATCTTGTTGTATTAAATCACTTCACAGCTGCAAGTTGAACTCAGTCCTCAAGAGCTTACAGATGACGGTGTTGGGAAGGCATCAAATGTATAAAACTGAAGTGATAACAGTAAACTCAAATCATAAAATACTGCGGAAAGACACGATTTATTTATGGAACTTGGTATTGCAGAAGCTTAAGCTTAGTCTCTTCTAGCCCATAATTTCTTGATCAGAGCACTTTTATCTCAAAGGGCAAAAGTATTTAATTGCATTGTGTTCAGCTTTTTATTTGATTTACCATTGAACACTTACGGCTTTTAACCTTAAAACTCTTTTATTAACTTTCAGTTTAACAGAGGAGGAATTATAAGTATTTGAAAAATAGGATAAATGATACCAAAGGCCTGCAGAAGATGCATGTAGTTTAGTAATAACATAAATTCTTTTTTACAGGATTCCATTTTGGACATTAAAGTACCTATATTCAAAGGACCTGGAGAATTGCCTGAAATCAGATCTTACATGGAAGAATTCCCATTCCCATTCTACATGATCCTTAGAGATGTGAACGCGCTTCCAGAAACTCTCAGTGATGCACTGAGACAGTGGTTTGAACTGGTGACTGCCTCCGACACTTTGTAGACTTTGTAGACAAATTCAATACCTGATTGCTGCTAAACTGCTAAAATACATGAAACGGCATTTCATCGGAGAGTTCATAAGGTCTTTTTCTAACTAGGATTAATGTGCAGGAGCTGCCCTCTGGCAGTCAGGCTCAGAACAAAATGGTTTAGTTGCTTTCTCCCACGTGTGTCAGAGGACAATTATGCAATGGTGAGGCTGTCTTCTTCTTTCATTGCTTATTCCCACAAGTAACGCAAAACTTTCTTCAACTTCTCTTGTAATAACTTATTACTTTTCAAAAAAAAAAAAAAAAAAGGTCTTTGTAATGTTCACAGAGGTAAAATTATTCCTGCCACTGTCTGTTGCAATAAGAAAAATCAGTCTTGCTTCTGGGAAGGCATTTCTGCATTAGAAGAACTTCAGTTGTCTCGTGAAAAAGCATTCTTTAGCTTCACCCATGTAGCTGGTGCCTGTTTGGGAAGGAGTGGGGGAACAGGGGAAGCAATGGTTTTAAACAACCCAAAAAAATAAGTAACTTGAATACTTGAAACTGTTCTGGAGTTTAACACATCCCACTTAATTATTGCTGATTTTTGTCTGACAATATCAAGAGGGAGTTTTATGAATAATGCCATATGATCATCCCTATATTATCAGTTTACACTGTGAAGTTTGCCCCTCTGTCCAAGGCAGACATTGAGGATGTTTCATTAATCCAATGTCTTAGAGCATGGACATGACTTTTCATTGCAGAAGCTATGCATCTTATATTGTCTGTACTAATAAAAAGAGGTACCCCTGTTTGTAATTATGATGTCTGTTCTTTCAGTTGATCAAAGCTCGAATAAATTAACCAAATTTGCCACATGCAAATGCTCTGCATTCTCTAGCAGTGCACAAATACAAATTTTCGCATGGAAGTGTGTTGTGCTTTATGTAACTTCAGCACCTGTCCTCCTTTTATGAGGATAATGCCAGCACAGAGTTTTGATTAAAGGTCCAGTCTTTTGACTCTCAGTGAAAATCTGGAGGAAACTTTGTTTAAATGCCCCTGGTCTAAACTCTCTTTGAAGATTTTCTTTTCCTACAAAAATTTGAATAACTTAAGGTGTCTTGCAAAAAAGCATTCTTTAGCTTTTTTGCTCTTTTTCTCATTCTAAGTGTGGTGCAGGAGTTGATCAGAAAATGGCTGGAAATGTGGGTGCATTCCCAAATATGTGATCATTCTCTTTGGCTTCTAGATAGAAAAACCTTACTTGAAGTATTGCTGTAGCTGTTTTGAGATGCAACAGTGGCAAGACCCAGAGGTGTGAAATGGTACAGCAAGGCTGATTCTCATATTTATGTAGCTTTGTCACAGCTAATTCATGATAAGCAAATTTCAGAACTGCAAACTTAACAGGGGAGCTCTACCCATCAGAAGTTAAATATCAGGTACTGTATACTACCTTTCCAGGGTTCTCTTAATATCTCATACATGTATGCAAATACTTGCATGGTTTGGGAACTGTGGAAGTAGGTGGGTTTAGTTCACTAGGTAATTCTCCAGAATGTACTTACATTTCAGACTTGTACTGAGTATTTGTAGTAGGAAACTTGGAGAAAATATTTTGGAAACTAAAACTTTTCTTAAGATTGCAAGGATACACTTACAGTGCGAAGCAGTTTGTTGCAGGGATGTCGTTACAGCCTGAGAGACAATTTTATCAGCAATGCTTACTGCACAGATATTTAAACGAAGTTTTTTCTCTGTGATTAACAAAGAGCTTGCACTGTATTTGGTACAAGCAAACACTTGAGTAACACAGAAAGGAAAGCAATGGTTAACTGTTGTTTTTTCTCTGCAGGCCAGCTCTGTGACTGTATTTGGGTTTGACAGTCATTGAGGTATCAGCACCAAAGAAACTTATCAGTGCCTTGCACCGTTAGCAACAATTACATGTCTGGACAGAGCTGCAAGTACTTAAAAAGAGGCGAAAGGTAGCTTAGTGTCCTGTAACTGCTCAGGTGACTTTTAGATCTTATTGCACTGTTTTAATTTGATCCTACAGTTAAATATAGTGGTCTTCTAGCTATACCAATCTTCAAAGCACAGGCCTTCCCCCCACCCTTCTGTGAAATGCAAGTGTATTGCTTATTACTTGGGTGCTTGGTTTGTTACAGTTTGTTTGCAGTTTTGGAAGACATCTAACAGGAGAGGAACCTGAATGCACACCCTCACCCCTACCCTCCCGCACCCTCCGGTTTCTCTGGTACAATTCCTGGTGCCTTTTACCGCCGTACCTCTGGCTCCCCGCAGCCTACCGACTGGAGGGCTCGGTTCTGCCAGGGTTAAGCGCGGCTCCTGGGGCCCGCCTCTGGGTTTAGCTCCGCGGTTGCTCTAGGGCAGGGGCGCGCACGTTTCTTCCGTTTGCTGGCAGCGGGGAGGCAAGGCAGCCGCCTCCCAGGGCTGAGCGAGCCCGGCCATAACGAGCCTCCCGGGTGGGAGGGGGGAGGTGTGTTCCTCCTCAAGCAGCGCTCGCGGCCGGCAAAGGGCGGCCCTCTACCGCCGGGGCTGCGGGC
>JAVKLA010000014.1:12359308-12376634 GCA_034782735.1 Sagittarius serpentarius | reverse complement strand
GTTGTTTTCCCACCCCAACCTGCTCTCTTTTTTTGCTCCCCCCCCCCCCCCCGTTTGATTATTTGGCGTGCAGGTGGTCATGTATCACATTACTCAAAAATAATCAGTTAAGTACCAGCAGCAAGAGGACTGGTGTTCTCTTCATGAGATTCCTCAAGAAAAAAAGGTTTTGGACCAAAGCCAGCATGCGATCCAGGTCCAGCACTAACACACTGCCCTGCCCTTGTCCCGGGGCAGTGAGGTGAAGACGGCTGTGATCAGATTCGGGCACCAGTAACGGAGCCAGCAGCTCTTCAAGGGAGACTGGACACGTGTACATAATGCCCTCCTGTCCCCTTTGCCTCCAGAAAACTAGATCTCTTCAAGGCTAGTGGAAATCTATTGCTTATTGCTAACTTGGATGAGGTGTATTCATAAGTAAAATCATTACACATGCAAATATGGAACAACTTCGGGTAGTGCTGGGGAATGAAGAAAAGGGGTGTCCCTCTGGGCCAGGTTCACACCAGTTAATCTTAATATTCAGTAGCTCATTTGCAAGTTAAAAAACTCATTTCCAAATAAAATTACACTGTAAATTTAACATGCTGAAACCCATTTTGTTTGCTGTAATACCTCATATCTAAGAAACAAGATTAAACGTACAGATCACAAAACATCTTTATGATCCTCAACTACACAGGGAAAATTTCCCAGGAACACGAGATGATATGGTTAAGCACCACATAATCTGTTTATTTAGGAGATTTAACATATTTTAATGTACTAAATCCATTCCCTTCTACCACCCAATTAGGCTATGCTACAGGTACAGCAACCAATTACTTCTCTATAAAACAACTATGGATGACTAATCCTAGGTTAGACTGATCATTACTTCGAATTTAAAGCATACTTTCTCTTCACTTTTATGTCCTTTTAATTCCCCCTCCCGCAAAAGGCAGCAAAGTATTCCAGAGCAATTCGCACTTTCGTAGCATCTGAACATCAGTGAGTTCTGCTTCACAATGTCTCTTTAGCGGCCACAGGATCATTAGATCCTAGTTACAGAGGAGAAAATGGGCCCCCTAAAATGACTGAGTCTCTCACCCGGTCCCATTCTGCACAGAACTGGTAAGGACCCAGGAGTGCCAACTCCTAGCCCTGTGCTCCTACCCCTGTCCCAAACCCCCTTTCTACACCAACATACGATTGCAGAACCTCATAAATAGGCAATGCTTTAAAAAAACAATGCAAATGTAATGATAAAATAATAAACCACTGATATGCCGTTACTTTAAAGCTATTCTTAAAAGCTCAGGCATTTGGTGGCACAGCGAAACACAGAGTGAAGCAGGATTGCTTGGGCAGGAATCCCTCTTCCCAACAACTAGGCGTGTCCAACGGGCGCAGGCGCAATGAGGTTCATGCACTGACCTGGTTCTTTTCATGGACAGAACAGAAAGCACTGAGCAGCACCCTAACGATGGGCAAGTGATTATAACGAGCAGCCACATGCAGACAGGTATCTCCTGCCTGCAAACAGAAACAAAGCTCTGAGCATGTAATCGCAGTAAGAAAGCTTCCACTTGTCATGTTCAGGGATGAAATAATCCTATTAAACCAAAAAGAGCAGTGAATGCCACACACCTCCACTGAATAGCAATGCTGTCTTCTCTGCAGTACAAAATCTACCATCATGGGTGGGAAGGTTTAGCAAGAGCTGGGGTCAGGCAGGGTGGGAGTACGAATTCTTTAACCACTGATGGGAAATACTGGAATTATAAAACGCTGGTTTACTGCATTACAAAACCTGATTTACGTTTTTACATTAAACCTGTTCTCCTAAAATGCAAGCCAGTGTGATCTGGAAACTCAACTCAGTGTTGCACATAATGAAGAAAACACGATGAGTGGGGCCAGAACAGCATCCCCACGAGGGGTGGCACATGCGCAGCTGGGACTGGGAGCTGGGAGCAGAGCCTCACCGGTTTCCATTTCTGTGTGCCTCTCTCTGCCCACCTTGTTACCAAGCAGGGAGAAAAACATCTGGCTTCCTTTTGTAGATTTTTTTTTTTCTCCTTTGTCATGCCAGAAATCATTATGAAATAGGAGGAAAGCTGTCTGAAACTGAAGTCACCTTGAATCTACCTCATTTGACAGACCGACACACAGTATATGTTATCTGTCTCAGTGAGGACAGGTCTGAAGACTTTCACCGCTCTGGCATAAAACCCCTTTAATATTTCCGTCTTTTTGAGAGAGGAGCCCTTTTGCAGAATTGCATGCCAGTCTACGGGTGAGGACATCAGGACCCCGAAAAGCAGCAAAGGACCAGCTGCCTCAGTCTGTGCAACACCAAAACCCCCTTTGGCTCCTTCCATCTCCGCTCAAGAGATGGGTACAAGTAGTGCACCGCTCAGTCCTAACAAAAGTGTTCCTGTACATGATGTATATAATGGTTTGTTAGTGGGGTTTTTAATAGCATTTATAATAAAAATCACAGCTTAAAAGATTTCTGAGTATTTCTACAAGTTAAGGCAATATAGCTAGAACAAAGGCACACAAAAATGAACATTCTTTTCAAAACTCACATTATTTTTGAGATCTGCTCGAGATCCTCCAAGTAACAAAACGCGAGTACTCTGGGAATGGCTATTCTGGCAAGCCAGATGAAGAGGTGTGTTGCCTGCCTTAGAGAAATAGAGAAATACAAAAGCCGTATTTAGAAATTGGACATAAGCATTAAAAAATAAAACCTCACAGGTCTTCCCACAAGAATATCCACCCGGGGTGGGAAACTGTCGCTGTTATCTCCCAAAGATATGAGCTGAATGAACCTGCAGACTGAAATGCCCTCTTCATCTTGGAAATTATTTATCTGGGATACAGTAAAGGCAGAAATTGGACAGTCTAATGATATCTGCATTGGTCAAATCCGTTTGCAGGAAGCAAAGATTCTAGAAACTGTCTGGTTCATTAATATCAAACAGCACTATCAAGTATTTCTTTAAATGAAAGACAATTCTTGTGTTTCAGGTTGTCCCCACGCACACACACAAAGAAACAGGCTGCCATGGCACGGCATCTCTGATCTCAAGCAAAGCCGGCCACGACTGCTGCAGGGTGTTAGGCAGGCGAGGGTCACAACGATTTGTGTTTCCTTATGATGGTAACACAAACCAGCTCCAAGTCTGGCTGGGTCTGCAGGTGCTCTCACAAGGCAGGATGCAGATTTCAGACTATCAGGAAGCTTCAGTGTTCAGAAAGCACGCCAGTCTCCAGCCAAGATAAGAAGAAGAAAAAAAAAAAAAAAGCCACCCAAACCCTAGAGAATCACATGCTAAGGCTCCTGAAAGAAGCAAACATGCAGTTTATGGACAGAAATAAGAGTTTGTGTATTGTCTTTCTAACACTCTGAAGGATTTTATGGGTTTGACAAGTTTTTCTGGCAGCATTTGGCTTTTGTTGGCCTGAAAATGTTTGGGGGTTTTGGCTCTTGGGAGCTAGAAATGGAATCAGTTCAGGTAAACAGGTTTCCTACGCTTACCAGGCTACCTGTTCACCTTGATTATGTCCTTTAATTTGTCCCCTGTGCTCTCAAGACACAGATCAAAGCTGCAGGGTTTGAATTACAAGAGGCTAACTCTTAGATGTGGCCTTAGGTCTTCAGTTCCACGTTACAGACTATTTCAGGCCCGAATGTAGTCTCTAAGCTGTGGCAGACACGAACATTTTCTTTCTCAGCTAAATTGCATTTAAGTGTCCGTTTTTTCCCCTCCTGGGTTTATCTCTGAAAAGCCTCCGCAATGTCTTTATCATTTGCTGTTTGGAAGGTCGGCCCTGGTGGGAAGGCAGAGAGGTCCGGTGCAGGAGGCGATGGGCGCGGACGTCAGTGCTGGGAGAAGTCCCGGTGCCAGTGCCTAGGGTCAGGGCTCACAGAGCAGCCTCATCTGGCTCATCTCCCACGGGGTGACAAGTCTCTCGCCAGCTGCTGTGAGAGGGAGAGTGGGTCCAAGTTGTACCGATTGGGGGGGTCTTCACTGGTCTACTGAACCTTCACTGAAAGGTACAGACTGATGGAGGATCTAAAAAGAAGGCTACAACTGATCTCACGGGATGATCTATCACAGCAGAAGAGATTTTATTAAGCCAACTCGACTGAAAATAAACTGCATCTTCCAGGTGACAGCTGCACAGGAGGAATAAGGCTACCCAGGTGGTTTACCCATGTGTTGTCCCATTCCTCAGGTGCCTGCCTGACTTGCCTTTAAAATCCCAGGTGCCCTGTCTGGCCTCTGCATTTCACTTAATATAGAAGCTGTCTTCAACTGCACTGCTCTTTCACGTACTGTGCTGAAGGTGCTGTGCTGCCAGAAATGCATCTGTACAAGCGTTACCCAAGCAGTCCCAGGAGATATTAACCAGGAGTTACAGAAACTAGAGAGTCAAATCCCTCCCGTCTTCTGCTGCTTAGCAGGCTTTGGCAAACCTAGCAGCCCGTATCTGTCCCATCCAGCCAAAATCGCATGATGCCCAGGTGCAAGTCAACAGCCCGTAGGCTGCTCCTGCACATGGCACCCAGCCCTGGCTGCCAGAAAAGCTGTCAGAAAGATTGTGCCTTGTTTGTCAGTAACATAAAAAGTTGAGAGACCAGAGAAACCATTTTGGGATTAAGTAGACTTAAGCTCTTTGTTCTTCTTGAAATCAAAAGGGGTAAAAGCACATGCAATGTGTGCAAGCATGCACAATTCCTGCATTTTTTCAGCGCCTCTTGAGGAAAGATCCTGTCCATTAAAAAACACCCTAACAGTGAAACGCAAAGGGAGAGGACTGTGCAGGTAAGACATCAAAGACCAGCGCAGGAGCTGCTCACACAGTATTAAAGTCTGCCAGTCATATTTCAGACACCGACCCTGCTGAGCTATTCTGTGCACATCCTTTCCAAGAGAGGTTGTCTCCAGTTGACATACGCTGCATTGTAAGCTAAATCTTCTAATACCCTGAGGCACCCAAGCATGCAGGATAACCAGACTTGCATCTTAAGCCCACACCTTTGTACAGAAGTATATGTATATACATAGACAAGCATATCCAGGGATAGGACTACAATGGTTCACAAGACTATAAAGTCTAGCATGGGAAGTTGTCTAAAGTACCTTTGATACAAATCTAGGTGAACACTACAGCAAAAATAATTACAGGGGAAAAAAAATGGAAGTTGGAACAATATAAAAGAAGGAATACATATAAAATAATATTAAAGATGACGTAATTACAGACCACAAAGTGACCATGCCTGTACAAAGATACGCATATACACGCGCACATACAGAAACACTATGCCCAGGCAACGTGCCTTTTTGCTCAAAATCTTAGACTTTGGCCAGCTGTCTCCTTTCTTCCCTAGCCCCTTTCAGTTGTCGTTTTAGAGACACGTTTACCAGAAACTGCTCAGAGCTCCCATAAAGCCATCCCAAAGCCCCCTCGGCTCTAACGAAGGACACGGTGCCAACCGTGTGATCTGACCGACCCATCCGGGTACAAACCCTGACAGCTCACATCACAGGCTGCTACCGCCATTTCCTAGGCTATTCCACTAACTTTTAGTGAACTGAAGTCTCCCACAGGTATTACAATTAGAGTGGAACTAAAACCCCTTGCTTTGTTATTCTTTCCTCTAAACTGCTCTCAAGGCATTATAAATACCAAAAGGAACATAATCCAGGTTCATTACAAGACTTTGGTAAGAGCCTACACTAATATAGTAGGAAGAACTGCCTAACAAAAGATACGCTATTTTTTCCCCTCTGTGGCTTACATTCCTTTGGCTGTTTAATTCCCCGCCCCCCCCCCCCCCAAAAAAAAAACCCAGATTTTGAATGCCATTTTCTGTTAGTACAATTAATTTTCATTTTAAATCACACCAATCACAATGAATCCGCTTGGTATAAATTAGGGCACTGTGGAGATTTCCACAGGAATTGCAGCGTTCCTCAGCTGTTATTAACATATCATTCAACATGCTATTGAGTTCCTTCTGCATCAGCTGTCAAAATATGAATTTCCTAATGCCTGTGGAGGAACCATCCAGGCGTAACAAATGCAAAAAAAAGAAGAAAAAAATCCCACTAGGAGCTGGTCCCCCACCCGCCGAGAAATGCCATGGCCAGAAATCTCCAGTGCTGAGAATCAGCCACCTCACACCAGAACCGAAAGCTCCTCCTGCACGGGTCTCACCTTGTTCTTGGCAAGAACGTTGGCTCCTGCTTTAACGAGCACTTTGGCAGACTGACTGAAACCGTGCCAACAAGCTTCATGAAGCGCAGTGTTCCCATCCTGAAGAGCACACACAAGAGGAGAAATCAGTGCGCTGTGCCCCCACGCAGGGTAACGTTGCATTCAGAATGCAGCAGCTGCACGCCCCACCTGCTCACTTATAAAATAAAACATTTTCCTTTCCTACTAGCTTATTTTCTATTTTATTTTTAGAAGAGGGTAAAAATATCATTATTTCTTTTGTTTGGAACTTGGAATTAGTTACATTTACTCCCAAACCAAATTTACAGCCTGGGATTCTCAGCTTCTGGGATAATCAAGGGGAACTGTGCAGTGTTTCGCGTAGCGCATAGTATGGTTGTACATTTCTTTAATTCCTCCCTTAATGAGCCAAGAACAGACTCTTAAACCAAAAGGTATAAGCCTGATATAAAAAAGTAACTAAATCAGTAATTTGTATTAAAGAGATGGTACAGCTTTTTTTCTATGTAACTGGTCCAATTACTTTCAAAGCATCAGATACTTACTCAGGAGTATAAACCGTAACTTTCTCTCTGAGACCTTAATGTTACTGGCTGGCAAGGCTGCCATCCCACAGGGCTTTGCTTTTGCCTGTTACCTTGTCTTGTCTGTCCAAAGCACACCCCTCTTGGATCAGAGTTGCTATAACATCGGTGTTCCCTACGACAGCAGCCCGGTGCAATGCTGTCTGATCACCCTGCAAAAAGAAGCAAATTTGTAATCTGTACCATTCCCACCTCACTTTGACTCAATGCAAATGCATACAACACACACAGGGGCTGCATCTTCAACACATTTACTGTTTAAATCCAAGCTGCCTTTGAA
Organism: Sagittarius serpentarius; assembly: GCA_034782735.1. Taxonomy (NCBI): domain Eukaryota; kingdom Metazoa; phylum Chordata; class Aves; order Accipitriformes; family Sagittariidae; genus Sagittarius; species Sagittarius serpentarius. Next base: position 12,369,530 of record JAVKLA010000014.1, on the reverse strand, counting down.
AACAGTCCCCGTAAACAACTATCATTAAAGTTTCCAACATTAATGAAGTTACTGAAAGTATCAGAGAGCTACAAACCAACTGTTTACAGAAGTTTGCAATTCATCACAATCCCATATACAGCGCTGAAGCGTTCTGAAAACATGGCAGTATTAGAAGGCAGTGAATCTAACACACTTGGCACTACGTGTCTAATAATCAACAGTATCTGTAGGGAACTAACACAAATTACAGGCTGTCGTAATTCATCATAACGATCCTCCAGTACTCACACTAACTGGATGAGGCTCTCCTGTTTTGGCTCCGATTGCTCCATCAGCCCTGCTTAGGGTAAGGAGCATGAGATGAGATCAGTCTCTTAAGCACCTCTGATGAATTTACCAATTAGTGCTAAGAGTGGAGGCAATTTTATGATGAGGACCACAACTGCAAGACCATCAACTTACTTCATTCAAGCAACCGAGCGATCTTGAGGTCACTTCTCGTTGACCTGCCACGTAGCAGCAACAAGCAAGTTTCTTACATCAGTTTATTTCCTTCATGGCCAAGTTTCCAAAAGAAATTATGCCGATGCAGTCATCTTGTTTGACTGCCCATCTATCTCCCTTCTACCAACTGCTGAACTCATTTGCTGAGCTAGAGAGCCCAAGATTAATTTTCTACAAGCCTTCCAGAAACTGAAGACTAGGGAGATGCAAATTAATGGCCCTGCCCATCGGGGTTATCTGTATGTTTTTATGTGCATGTTGGTGAGAACATGACAAAAGAGGGGGAACAGGACGATTTACGCAGCAGCGTGTAAGGATGTAAGACGCCGACTGATGGGAAAACGAGCTGCAGTAGCTGCACTGCTGCCACAACAACCAGTCTCGGCTTTCCTTTGAAGTTGCTTTGAACCTGCAATGCTGAAGCACAGCCGGAGTCCAGGCACAAAGACTAGCTTCAAAGCTCCACACAGACTTTTTCGGGGATGAATAAACAGAGTGGGAATCCAATCCACTTCTGCTTATCTAGCTAATGGTCACCAAAACCACATGCAGGGCAGAGATATGCAGCGTATCCTGAGGAAAAAAAGCTTGCAGGAAGCTAGTCCTAAATGGATATAAAATTTCTCTGCTACAAATCTCTATCAGATAATACCACATTATATTAAATACTAAAACTAGAGGAACTTCTGTATTTTCTGTACTACATTCTATAAGTCTTTAGATAACTGGGTAATCTGAAAAATTTGTTGTCAAAGGTAATTAGCAGCTGACTTAAAAACTGCTCTTGGTGGGGTTCTTTTCTGCTAATGACACCAAAATAGTTATTAATCCATACGGGAAAAATGAGCACTGCCAACCACTACCTTTCAGTAACCCCTGTAATGCCAACTCCCACCACCAGTAAATCATGAAATTAGCTTATAATCATGAAGCTGATTTTTAAAAATTGTGTTGAAGGCTTTTTTTCAAATTTGTTATCTGCGTTTTGTCTCTAGAGGTTACATACTCTTACTTTTGTTCTTGTCCCTGTTAAGACTGGAAATGTGTTTTAAGAGATTTTGAACAAAGACAGTAATGGTTCCAGGAACTGGGACTTTCAGAAAAACACTGAGTATTGGAAAACTGACAGTTCTCTGAACTTGTATATTTGTTTCAAATTTAAAGATAACCAAAATGTTATGGAAAATGTCCAAATTATACCATCCCACAAGTGCAAGTGTCAGATACTTTCCAGTAACTATTACTACAGAGAAATCTGCTCACTAACAAGCCGGGGAAGAACTTACCACCCTTTTTTGATAATGCATGGTACTGATGACTGGCACAGCTACTGCTACTGCAGCAATCGGTAATGTGGACAGTGCAAAGGTCATTTTATCTGACTACCATGAAGTGAAAAGTAATCCATCAACGTATTCCTGCCAACTGGTATTGTTGCACCAGCGAAACTACATAAGATATTATAATAAAGACTAAAACAAGATGACATCTGCCATTGCAATGGATGGAGCTTGAACAATGAATGGCTGGTTCCCTTTCAAGTCCAGAAAACTGATCGTGGAGAAGACCAAACTGGGGACAGGAATGGATTGTATTGGTTTTACTTTGTAATTAAGGATCTTCTCGCTGGGCCAGTTTAAGTCAAGGCTGTTCTTGTCATTAGCCCAACCCCATCACAGTAATTGCAGTGAGGTCAAAGGCCATTCAGCTTTTTTAGGTTTGTCGATACGACAGCTACTTCTAATGGCATCTCGGTTAAATTAAAAACAAACACATATTTGGAAAGCGGGAAGCACACCTCACTGCTACAGGAGCAGGTCTCCCTTGGTGAGCCCAGTCTGTGTGCTGGGGGGGCCATTCACTGGGGCTGCAGAGCAGCACTGGGACACCTTCAGCCATGCCCGGGCTTTGTCCCATACTATATTCTGGTCCCCGAAATGGAAGCCTGGGTAGGTGAAGGGACACAAATCCCACAGATGGTTTCCTCCTACCCAAGGCATGGGCTTCAGTGCTGACATCTTCCCTACACAAGCATGGAGAGAGCCAAGCATCTACAAGTAAGGTCCCACCAGCACCCTGACCAGGCGAATAAATACCTCATCCATGTAAGAGGGAGTGTCAAAGGCTATCTCAAACCCTGCCTCACCTGGACTGAGGCACCTCCCAGTGAAGAGACCGCAGGTATCACTGTCCTGGTGAAGGTCCCTACCAGCCCCAGGCCCCTCAGCCAGCAGGGCAGGACCCGGTCAACCATTCCCCCGGACCTCAGCACACACCTTAACCTCAAACTGCTTACGGTGCTGTGGAAGCTGAACCACCAGACTGCAATGGCCTCTGCGTGTGAGTCACTGAGCGACCCAGCCACAGATGGCGTAGCCCACTTACAAATAACACCGCCTGCGCTGCTGCATTTCTAACCTCTTCCCTCCCCATCAGCAGAGGAGCAAACCCCTAACTTGCCTCTACGGAGTCTGAGAAAAGAGAGGAGTTATATTTTTTTCACAGCGTGAAGTTTCAGACAGTGTAATCACTGACTCATATGTTTTTATTAATTGCTAAAATAACTATCTCTGAAAGCACTCATCGGAGTTCTGCCTTCAGCAAGGCATTAGGGGGCTGTTCCAGAGGCTCGGAGAGCAATTACACTGGTAAATGTATATTAACTGCCTGGACTAGTACGTTGGGCACAATCTATGATCCTATTTGTAAGTGATTTATGCCTTCGGAACAGACCGCAGAGAGAGGTAACTCCAGTGCTGTGTCACGCAAATGTGACCTTGATAGAAACAACAGAGTCTGCCTAAATGCAGACGTGGGCCCGAAGCCAAAAAGACACTTAGGTGCTTAAGTAAGGCACTTAAGTCTACATCAGCGCATCTTAAATCCGCTTCCTCAGCTGCTGCCTAGCCCTGAAAGCAACTCGAACTCAGGCGTTTCCACTCCGACGCCCCGGACATCGCGGCCTGCACACTGCCACAGGGCACGGCAGACCTGGTGGCACCGAGGAGGTCGCCCCATAGCACACAGACTGCCCTGCCACAGCCCCTAACGCAGCCGCCTCCCCGGCTCTCTCTCGCCCTCTGAGCGCTCTTGTCGCATGCTTGCTGGAAGAAGCCAACGCAAGTTGCAGGTACACCCACCATCCTTTGAAATGAGGCCAGCGAAGGAGGTGGCCACTGGCTCTTCTGCAGCAGCCCAGAGGTTACAGCACTCGCCCAACCTGTCTTGCCGTGAGAGCGCTGCTGCGTTGAAAGTGCTCCACTTTTAAGAAAAATATCAGTATTCACTGGGCTAAAGAGAGGGAGACACTGGGAGACTGGGATAGGAGTCTGCATGCCCCAGTGCAGAGGATGCAGGACTGCACACCCTGAGAGCTCTACCTGTAATGGGGCTATTGCACAGCAAGGCTCCGCACTAGCAGGTATGTTTCCAAAGGGTGAAACCATGCTCTTTACAGAGAGCTTAAGCACCTTCTTTCAGGAGAGGGTTACAGGCTGGGAGTCCTGAAGAAAGGCAGATACCTAAATCTTGACCTTCTCCATGGATTTTAGCATTACCATTTCCTTTAGCACTTCTGGGTTGGCTAGGCTGGTGATGCTTGCCCAGTGTCCTGGTGTTCGCAATTACCTCCTCGAGTTTCCTCGTTTGCTGAGTAACTTAAAGCAGTGGATGCAACCACTGGGACCAGGCGCCTAGGAACTGGATAGGCATCTATTTTACATTCGAAGTTCATCCCAAGGGAAAGGAAACAACACAAGCACCTTACAAAAAGGTTTCAGGTAGGCATTAGTTCTTCTGCCAGCTCTCCTGGGTTATTGGAGTCTCTATTATAGACTCTACTGACCAAATTTAATGAGATTTGGTTTACACTAGTTTGTAATACATGTTATTTTCCTTTGTTTGATTTAAAAAAAATACTATAACCACCATATTTTGTTTTCCTGCACACTCCTATTCTCCAGAGCATCCCTCAGTTGTACAATCTCCTTTAAAGGCCCTCTCCAGTGTCATACTTCACCTCCTCATTGTCTTTCCATGTTTGCAGAAATCACCAAGCAAACTGTCTTGCTCCAGAATTGCACCAAAATAACCATACAAGCATACGTGGATATCCTGAAGCAGCTGTACACAAAGGCAACTGAACATGCCCTAGTGTTTCTCAGTGTCACTGTGCTGCTCTCCTCCTCTGCTAAAGAAAGGCAGTCATCATGATACACAGTAAGAACTTCACTCTGAACAATAAATGATGATGCATGACCAGCAGAAGTGATCAAGGCATGAAAAAATAATCACGAACGAAACAAATTACAGCTTAAATGAGACTGAGATGGGAGTACAGGGATAAGCCACTTTGCATATTTATATTCAGCTAGGAATTATTATGAACTCTGGGTTAGTGTTCCATTTTAAATTAATTTTCTGCTTCTTAAACTGGAGCTTCCAGAAGGGAAGTTTTGGGACCTCAGGCCTTTGTTTTAAATCAACTTGTTTTCCCAGCTAGATTTTCAGAGAGCGCGTACAGGGCACGAAACTTGATGCAGAGCACCCAGAGCAAAGCCCGCCATGCAGTCATGCACCACAGAAGAGCCCGGTCATGCCAGACCGCCAGGCCAAGGTTTCGCAGCATGCAGCCGTGGGAGACGTCAAGCTCAAGGCAGCATTGATGCACAAGATTTCTAACCTCCTTCTCTCTTTCTGATCTTCTAGGTTCCTTCCTAGCCTTTCTCTTCTGGTTTCTCTTATCTTTTTCGTCCTTGATTTCCTTCACCGGGACAACTTTCTCCTTGACTATTTCTGAGGTGTGTGCTGTATGGATACTCATTGACCATTCAGAGATGGCATTGGGATCCCAGTAAGAGTTTTCAGTATTGGCAGGGAGAAGGAAGGAGTTAGCTCCCGGGGTGGCGTACTCTAGAGAGCTGGACTCCACCGGTTGAAATTCATAATAATCCCACTCCAGGCCACTGGAGGTCATTCTTCAACTAATTCTTACCGTGTTTTAAAGAATGTATCTGTAGAACATGAAGTGAGCATTTTAATCTCTCCACAACATTTAGCAACTTTTAAGTTTCTGCTTATCATGTGGCAGATGAAAAGTTAGTCTTGCATTCATTCATTAGCTAAAGAGAGTCTACTCTCAAATACAATGCATTTAGGTTTCTCTTGTTAGAAAAATAAAACATAGGTCATCTTTTTAGAACCTGGAGATTTTTTTTGTTATCACAACAATGCCACAGACGAAAATCAACTAAGTAATTTACTTTTCAATTAAGTATGATACTCCCCACTCACGAGCAATTTCATCTCTGAACCTAAATCTGTATTTCTGAAAAACGGCAATGAAACGTACAGATGTTAATCAACACTTGAAACTAAGATGCCTTCACTGCCAAGTAAGCACACAGTAAAAGTGACCGAAGGCATAATCAACAGATTGCAACTAAAAGAAAATATGAACATATTCTGTGGGGCATAAATAAAGTGTAAAAATGAATTATACAAGGAGAAACCATAAATAGAGAACCTTCTTTGAAGACCTATGTAAAAGGAAAGCAGAAATATTTTAGTTAATACCTTTCACAAGCAAAGATCTTCACTTGCAGTTTTAGCCTTCCTCCTCCTCTGAGACAAATCCGAACACACCCTCTGAGACTCAGCAACTCCTTTGGCTCTCATGAACCCCAACCAAATTACTAGTACTAAATACAGAGCTAAAATCAAAATACATTTTAAAGAAACAGTATCTGTGAATCAAGCATGCATCTATTCTGTTCAGTTTAGTCACCACATTCAGAAGCGGTATCAAGCTGTCATGAACAAAGCCCCTGAGCAGCTTGCAAGGCAAGTGAAACAGGTCTTCCACGAGCTGAATACTTCTATAGTGCCAGACTCTTCGCTAAACTGGAACGATGCTAAACATTGGTTTACTGCTCTTCCATTACAGCTATCATGTTTACATATAAACAGCCTGGATTTTATTCCTAGAGGATTAAAAAAAAAACAGACTTACTCAAAAAACAGTTTTCACAGAAGCTCAATTTGACCAAATCAGTGGAAGTTCTTGCATTCTTAGTGCAGCAACTTACTTTTCTTAGGAAAACTGACTGTACTTGTAAAGTACCTGCAATTTTGTCTTAAAAAACTGATGAATCATTTTTGCTGGGAGAAGTTGAAAAACACACTCAGGATACATCTGAATAAACTGATACTCCATTATCCTTGCACATGTTTGATTTCACAGATGGGCACAGGGAAAGAATAAAGAGTGCAGGAAGCAAAGTTTCTTCCTAGAAAAACAAGTTTCCAAGTAGAAAGCTGGCTGCACCAGTACCCCAGTCCTAAGCTTGTCAGACAGACTTCTCATGTCTCACAGGGAAGCAACTACTCGTGCAGAGAAGGAAACCAGTTTTCCAGTGTCTTCAGATATTTAAGACTCTCTAGATGCAAACAAATGCCTAAGGGGATTTTTAAAAGGCACCTAGACATTTCCAGTGTCCTTTTAGTAGTCATACAGGTGCCTCTACTAACCACCTTTGGACCTCCAGGTCCTTTGAAGAATCTTCACCTTATTTATTACAGGGGGAACAAAAGCAACCCTTCCTCAGACTTGTTCCAGTGTGCTATCAGAAGTTAGCAACGAATCTGAAGAAGTTATGGTTATTTGACTGCTGTTGCAAATTTCAGCCTACACTTTTGTTCATCAGCGAGGTAACTCAAACTATGTTACCACTTACTCCAATGTGCCTTAAAGCCTGGTCCAAGACTGGAACTATTCTCACGGGAAAACAAGGAATTCCAATAACTTATATACTTTACCAAACAAAAGCAAACTACCACTTGCTAAATTCAAAGCTGCCTTCCTTGTGCTGATGCTTCACCACAGGACAGCCTCACAGATGCGACCACCTCCACACAGAGTGCAGCTGCCAACAGGACGATTTCCCTGTGATGCTGTACCGCGCTCCGGGCAGCTGCTCAATACTCTATACGCTGCGGCATGTGTCTACACAAAAAGCATCTCCCACTTCAGGCAAACATCACAACAGACTGTGTCCCCTATCTGACATCCTCCAGTGGCTTCCCACAGAGTACAACGAACTCTTATTTCATTTCTGCACCAAGTGGCAAACAACAACTCTCACTGCTACTCACACCCACCCAGCGCAACCAGAGCTCTTATAAAGCTCTGCAGCTTGAGCAAGAGGACCAAGCTATTCGTTGAAAACCACCACATTTTACATTGTCTCCCACGCAGTTTTGCATCTCGTAATTAGACGTTACATCTCCAAATTTGAAGAGAGAGAGACAGATTTTGTTTTCATTTAATTCTGCTTCAAAGAAGTGAAGGTCTACTGTTATTTGCAAATTACCTTTTGCCCTCCACCCCAAGCAAGAAGGTTATATCTACTTACATCATCCTGAATATCCAGGTCACAACCTGCCTTCAACAAAACCTGGACAACGTGGAGATGACCCTTGTGGGCAGCAAGATGCAGGGGAGTCCGGCCATGCTATGAATGAGAAGAAAATAATAATACCTTACGATGAATTTTTATGCGTGATGGTTGACCAGAATTTTATCTGGTTTTCCTCATTCTTCTGTTCATACCTCGCTCTCTGAAAACTCTGCTAGCAGCAACTGACATATATTAGTGTACCAAAGGCTCTACCTTTGTATTGTGTATGCTGAAAACTCCTCCTCCCCCTCCTGCAACGTTTCAGTTTATCCTGATGATGCTCTACAAAAGGGATATTATATTCACTTAAGGATACTTCCTTACAAATTTGGATCTGGATTTGTGTCCATGCCTAAAGAGAATTCATGACTTTTTTGTTTCTGTCCCTCTGGAGCACAGAATTGTCAACCACTTTCAACTTCACTCTGTACAACAAAGTTGCAATAGCAGGCTAATTCATGTATTGTAATGGGTACCATCTTTGCCATAGAAATAAGAATTACTGGACTGCTGTGTGTGACAGATGCTCCCCTTAAAAGGAATGGGAGACTTGTAGTCACTCCAAGTGACTTCACATGTATGACAGCCAACCTCGTTTTGCCAAAGATCTGTCAGGTTTTTTTAGACAACACTTATTTTTAAACATTACCAAGCTCTAACCCATGTGAAAGTAAGAGTATAAAACAGCCATGAGAAATTCAATCTATAGTGTAATCAAGGACGGTTCCCTAATGAACAGAAGGACAGAAAAGCTTTAATTAGTGAGATGGATACAGGATGTATGGTTTTAGGAGGAAAAAAGCCCCAAAGATTGCAATTGGACAGTAAAATCAATTTGGGGGAAAAAAAAAAAAAAAAAGCATCTCCCCAACAAATGCGTTCCAAAAGTCTAAGTGAAATGACACGAGGAAAACAATAGTTACTTCTAACTGAGCCCCACTTGATCATCCTTTGACAGAATTTAAAATAAAACATTTCAGGAAAAGGGGAATAGTCTCCATCTCCTAAAAGAGGCATAAGAATCGATGTGAAGAGAGGCTCAAAGAGGGAAGAGATTGTAAGAGGCAGTCTGGACAACAGAAGAGAGCTACAACAAGTGATTCCCTAAACATTTAACCCATACAACCTGAAAAAGAAAACTCATAAGGGAGAATCAAGACTTAACTCTTGCTCTAGGAAGTGTGTGTGTGTATATATAAATATACATACATATAAAATCCCAAAGCATCAACATGAAAAGCAAGTGAAATGCCTTAAGAACTGTTGAACAGCAACGCTCTAAAACTGTTCATCGCAAATTTCATGTCATCGCAAATTTCACGTCATCGCAATTAAGAAAACAGGATTCTAGCCATTGCTAAAACCACAGAGTGTCTTCACAAAGAATCCCATTTTCTCCACTAGCCATTTTATGAGATAAAGAAGATTTACATTACTCTTCACCTGTATCTATTATATATCTATTTCTTCATTACCGCTACTATTGTCTATTTTTCCACCCAAGGATTTACCCTGCAAAGGAAGATAAATATAACACCTACAGAAGGAGCAAACACCTCTAGAGCCGTCTGACTACTACTGGCCTGAAGTAAGCAGGAGGCAATCATCAGCTCTCTGAGGTTTTCAGCAGCTTCTCCAGCAGGAAAGCTACTTCAAGTAAATGAAAAACCAAGCTCACGACAGGATTGTTTTCACACAGCAAATCCCACACCCGCATAGCTGGTAGAGCCTCGGGAATTCAGCCTCTTCAGAGCAAAAAGGAAAACCAGTGTTGAAATCCACAGAACGGCTGGGGACAAAATGTCCACATCATTACTGACTAGTTGTGCCATGCTTCGAAAACATTAATTGTCCTACATCATTGATCTGAAGGGCCAGATCTAAGGGAAAAGTCCTCACCCACTCTGACATGCGGGTCTCTCAAAACCCAAACGTTGTCTCCCCTTAGCAGCAGCAGCTCGTTCCCGTGTGGGAAACTCCCATTCCTGCCCCGCTGAAGGCAGAGGAAGGGCTCGCTTTCGGCTGTCGCCACTGCCCCTGGGCACCATCCAGCCTGCTGCCTGGGCGCTTCTTGCTCGACCTGGCCGCAGGTCCCTAAACGCCTGCCCCTGCAGCGAAGGGCACCGAGCACGCTTCCTTCTCCGTCAGCCTGGAGGAGAGCCAGGGCAACGCTGCTGTTCCAGGTCACTCAATAGCAGGAGGCATGAAAGTCCCTAGGCAACATGGGGAGGAAAAAAAAAAAGGGGGGGGGGGGCGGGGGAAGTGCCAGATTGACAAAT
>JAVKLA010000014.1:12316996-12359208 GCA_034782735.1 Sagittarius serpentarius | reverse complement strand
CCCCCCCCCCCCCCAAGGGCCAGATTGACAAATCATTCCCGGCTACGAACAATATGTTTGGATTATGAATATGTGCTCCAGCACACTCAGGTTTACGGGTTCTGACTTTCTGCATTACTTAATGGCAATAAGTAAATCACCTAATCCAGGCGTCTCACTTCCGAGCAGGTTACTAATGTATTATGAAAACAATTTACTGCAATCTGTGCACAGAGCAGAAAAAAATCCCAAACAAACTCGACTTGAGGCCAGCTCATGTACTTTAAGAGGAAAACAGCATCAACTACATGAATATATCCCAGCAGGGAAACTTTCTGATAAGATAACCATCTCCAACCACTGAAAAAATGCTGAGGTGCAGCCACAGGTACTGTGTTAGAAGTAAACGATGACAGCAGAGTACGAGTTTATTTCAATATAAGGGACATGTTTTCCTCACCCAACACACCTTCCCAGGCAATCACCACACAGAGCGTGCCTGGTGGCAGGGCACAAGCACAAGAAAAGGTTGCGAAACCGCAAAAGATCCAGATCACACAACCTTCCCCTGCCCGTTCAGTGCCTTCAGGCACATTAAAATAAAGCCACCCCAGGGAACAGGCTTATCCAGAGGAGGCTGCCCTGGCCCCAGGGAGCACCAGGTCTTCCTGTCACGGGGACCAACCTGTCCCCGGTTCTCGACAGCTGGGCAGCCCCCGGTGCTCATGGCCAGCCACAGGAGATGGGTGCTGGAGGAGGAGAGGGCACTTGCTGGAGATCTGCGAGCAAGCATTGCCTGGCTGTTCCCGCCAGCAAACAGATTCACGTTGACTGCGCGTTTACCCGATCATCATCCCCAAGCATTCAAGAAGGTCAGCCAGACTCAGGGTTTTGTTTAAAAAGGAAAAAAAACCAACTGAGTTACTGAAACGGAAGACTAGAGAATCATTTTTATTCCAGAGGGTCTGTGTGTTTCAAGATCCTCTATCCAAAAACACAGGTTCAGAGGCATTCCATCTATTGGAGACCCCTAGAGAGAGACCTTCAGAGACCAGAGCTACTGCACATACACAGTCCTTGAGCTCTTCCCCCTACAACGGGATGCTATAAATGAAAACTATCACCCTACCTAGGGTGGGAGAGTGGGAAGGAGGATCAATTCCAGCACATTATACTGATTAGAGGCTCAGGCTTTTGGAAGAGCACCGATCATCTAAAGATTAATCATAACCCTGCAAGAACTGGCAATGCCAGATTTTCTTTTTCTTCCCAGTAACATCGAAATGAGAGCAGAGACGGGGGGTACAGCTGGACAGAGTTCCAGCGCAGGCAACGCCAACACTGGGAAAACACTCCCACCCACCTCCCCACGCAAACATACACATACACACAGGTATGTATGTACATATGCATGCACACACCAACCCAGAACAAACTGAGGGAGAGACAAGGCGATCTGGGTGCCCCTCATGCTGTGATGACAAACTTGGAGCACAGCAGGCTTTGGAGAGAAATGTTCACTGGGTCCATGCCACAGTGGGAAGCCCCAGCTGCAACAGTCAGAGCTGCTCTTGCCTTCATGTCTGTAAGTCAAACCAACAGCCCACAAATACTTCTCTCACAGCAATGCATCCTACCCAACATATCTAAGGAGAAGAGAGATGAAGGCAGACAAATTTCCCTCTGTGTCTCCTCCATAAAGACATTCGCGCTCACCACTGCAGCACCAAAGAGCGGGCTTATCTGAATACACACACAGGTCCTGGTGGGAAAGGAAACCTAGAAAAACAAGAGTGTGTCCTAGATGGTCATTGCAAGGAGACAACACTAAACCCTGGGACTGCTTAACATGCAGATTACCAACTTAAAAGCTTGTAAGCATTTCCAAATATGAACTGCAATGGTTTGGGGGTTATTACAGAAATACAGATGAGAGACTGCTACAACCTGGGATTAATGAACCAATAAAGCAGTCATTCATATAATAAAAAAATGCAATCTGGACTTCTATTCAAATGCACATAATCGCTTCAGCAGGCAACAAATCATACAAATCCTCCCATGTCACGGGCTGATTGACAAAATAAATGGGACCTATTGCACTAAGGCTGCAACTTCGAACAACCATGGCATGCTGCTGTAGCTATGGGGTCTCTCAGGTTGCAGCCACGCATTGTAAACAGCCACATGAATTTCAGCAGTAAAATACAAGGGCAGGGTTTTTGTTAGTATTTAATCTGTATTCTAACTTCCAAACATTGACAAGCACCTGTTGATACATACCGTTTAAAAGCAGAATTTTCTTAGAGCAGCTGCCAACGTTTGCACTCTTCAACCAAATCCGTACGGGGGCCTTAGCATCACAAGCCACATGATCTTTTCTTGTGTTTACGTATTTGTAGATACTTTTATTCAGTTCTCCATCTCACCCTGCTCTTGTGCTGCACAAGGACTGTTATTTATTCATCCATTCTGCACTTACACAAAAACATGCCTTATCCACGATTTATTCGAAAGCTTGAAAACAACACCCAAGTCTTGTCGCATTGTTCACACTGATGATTTGTTAGACTGTTTTCCATGAATAACCTGCTCACTCAAGTCAGCACAAAGTTTCTCATTGACCTCAATAGGCATTCAGCAAGTCCCTAAATGTTTGGTAGCCCCCTTTTATTTTTATCTGCTCCTTAAAACAGACACAACTGGTTTTTCAAACTGAAGGAGCACAAAAATGTGAAAGCACCAAAATATATTTCTTTTTTTGTTTCTGTCTGAACGTAAAAAGGAAGAAAAAAAAAAGATTGTTCTAAAGAACTCAACATGCTCTGAAGTTGAAATTCTGATGACAAGATTACAAGTACCCCAGCATTACGAAAGTGTTGCCATATGGAAGGTTCATAACATGACTCGTTCAAAAATTAAATCAAACATAGTTAGTGAATCAAAACAGAAGCACTACCTTTTGCATTTCTATGGTTTTTTCCAAATGATCATCCTTTCGCCGCAGAATTTAATTTTATAGCTATGATCTTAATGCTATGCTCTGCAGAAAAGCTGTATTCTGCTTCCCTTTGAAAAAACAGTCATAAAACCCATGGCGCTATACAAATTACACGAAAACTGCCTGTACTACCTTTATGACTTCCTCTGGCAATCTTTTTCAGGTTTAACAGAGAAGCGGCACACTCCTCCATGCGTGCTTGCTAATACAGTTTTTTCTGGTCCTACCAATTCTCACTATTGAATGCTACACCCCATGCTGCAACACCCCAGTGAAACCCAACACCCAGTAAGACTTTGTTTTGGTGAGCTGTAGTGCAGAGGTTCAAACCTGGAAATTTCATCTCCAGGCATGGAGCAAGCCCATGTTAAGGGCTGCCATTCCCCTAGAAGTGCCTTGTTTCAGCCAAGCATCCTTAGGATACACCAGAAGCTGATGCCTGGGAGGTGAAATCCCACTTCTCTCCATCCTCCAGGTACTGTTCTGGGGACAAGATCGAGAGAAGAGCCAACCTGATCTGAGACGTCACTACCACCGCTCCTCCCGTGCCACGCCTAGTGGTCCTCAGCCCTCTCCCTAACCTATCTCAACTCACAAAATCAAAAGAAGAACAACCCAGGAGAAGGAAAACAACATCCTAGGAGGACAGCAAGGCAGAACAGCTCAGCAAAAGCCCCAGCGCTTTCATGTCCAAGATGCAGCTGTCAGTAACTTTACTGAAAGAAAGCTCTACTACAAAAGGACTGAAAGAAAGGACCAGCTTTCTTGCTCGCAAGAAAAGACTTAATTATACCAGGCTCAGTTCTTAATTTTCCAGCTTTTGCAGCATATTCACCAAAATACTCTACAAAGGCACCTGCTTGTTGGATCAGCCAATTTGTATGATCAGTTGTCTGGGGTATTTTTTGCCCTTTTCAAAAAGAAAATGGCCATAAATATCAAACCTGTGAAGAACGTCAGACAAAAAGGCATAAAAATGGAAATTACCTCTTTGTCCTACCAGGCAGAGCAGCAGCAGAGCACCCTGGTCGAGAAGGTGCCCTTTGAGAAGAGGAGAGCCATGAAGCCTCTACTGAGCACCAGCCCATCTTTTGGCCATGACCCCGCATGGCTGGCGGCAGAGATCCCAGCGCCAGGACGAGCGCTCAATGCATGTGTAATGCAGTGCCGCCAGCCCTCTCCCACTCTGGGCTCCCTGACGTCAGATCGTCAATAGCAGTGTGACCTAGTGGCCATCAGCTCCTTCTTTATGTATTTTAAAAAGCCCCAAATCTAGAATGAGCCCCAGTGTCCGTCGCTGGAGTCAGGGGAGGTGCACACTTCCATATTGACTTCACCTGCACGGATGCCTTGCTAGTAACGCTGTCAAAATGAAACAAGTGCATCCTGGAGGAAACGCTGAAGTAAGCACCTGGACACACAGATTCTCCATTGAATTTTGTTTCTTTCATATTCCTCTTCTTCTGAAATCATCTACTTAGAGGTGACAAAAACGAAATACTATTTTGCAGCTGAATTGCTGTTTATTGAAGCAGCAACTAACCACATCATATGACCTTCCATATATTTGATAAAAATACAACTGGATGAGCTTGCCAGCTATCAAGCATTTAATAGTTCTTGGTTTGTTACAGAAAGTATCGTCATTTTTCTTAAGCTACGCTCAATTAATCCTGTTTGAATAAAGAACTCTCTAGCATTTAGCTCTAGATCCTGGTCACTTCAAGCTGTGGCTCTGCATGGTATTTTTCACAAGAATTGGTCTGCACTTACAGATGCGTATCAGAAATACATTTAAAACCTACAATGATGTGGGAACTTCTCTCCCTCCAAAGAGCTTTGTCTCTGAATGTCTTCTTCCAATAAAACTCTGACAGAATTCAGCAGGAATGTTGGGTGACAAGTACAAAACAGCCCTTTTTTTATTTTGAAGCAAATCCCTAGAATTTAAAATTAATTTGACAGACCAAACTGAAACTATGAATAAAAGCAGGGAACTAAGGCACGCACATGAATAAATTTAGTTTTATGCTTCATTTTGCAACAAGTTTTGTCTTGGGGAGGGGAGAGGGCTCTGGGTTTCAATTTATCTGAAAGCTTAATCAATAGTTCTCCACTACAACAAGCCTGCCATCTAATTTCCATCCTAAAAATTAACAAGCCCTATGCTGAAAGTAGTTCTTATTTTGCGCCTGTTCTGCTTATTGAAAGACTGCACAAGAACCTGTCTCTCTGATGGCTAAAAAATCCCTTCAAATTTCCAGTTTAAATATACTCGAGGCTAATTTATACATGCTTGCTCCTGTGACAACCTTGTCCTTGACTTTAAATGGCTCTTTTTCCTTCCAGCCTTTGTCTGTCACCTGATTAGCAACCCAAGCTCTTCCAGGGTATGTTTATACAGCCTTTCGTAGGCAAATATGCACATGCTCTCCCTACGCAGCTAGCTGGCTGGGCGAGAACAGATGCAAACTGGATGCTGTGTAGACCTGGACAGGACATTACTGAGCCTGAACTGATGGGCTTTGATGAGGGCAGCAGCTTGGTCTCACATCTCTTCGTTCACATTGAGCTCACCTCTATCTGGCTCACAGCATGGGAGGAATAAGTGTGCGCGCCCGCGCCTCCAAAATACCGCATGCACGTAGCCTCGGTTGCTCCTGTCAGAGTGTCTCCACTCCTCTGTGTACTCCTCCATGGTCTTGCTGGTATGACTTCATCTTTTCTGAGCAGGGCTTGCCACTGGGCTACACAAATACCTCATCTGTGCTGTCTGCTGATGTGCTGGGATGCATCCCGAATGACAAGAGCTTTTGTCATACCCCGCTCCCTGAGCACCGTGGGGATGATCCACAATCGCTAGGAAAGCATAGCTACAATCCTGTAGTACCAGAGCAGCTGCAGGGATGGCCTCACAGCTCACCAGCGAGTACGGCTTTCTAACCGAAACATCAATACTCTGCACCTGAGCGCAGTTTTGCTGCCAAATGAGCTTTGCTTTGATTTTCCACACAAAGGTTGAACAACAAAGCAAGCGCAATAAGCAGGAAGCCACCTATATGGTATAGGAAAGAAAAACTTGTCAACTCTAGCAAATCTGCATTATATCAAATTAAACTGATTTTGTGTTTGAAAGTCAGATCTACACAATTTGCTTCGTACTGTAATTAACAGAAGGCATTGATAATTGCATAATAAACAACCTTAACAACAAGAAATTGTCAATTTTGCATTGGAATTGGGGATTATGGCAACTAATTCCATGAAACAGTTAAATTAGCATCATGATTATTCTGGCAGCTGTTACAAAGGAACATTTTATATTCAAACAGTGTGGAAGCTGTATTTGAAATTACATTAATGCACAAGTTTATACAAAGCATGGCATCCTTTCAATTCTTTGTGTATGTTCAGGTAGGTCCCTCAGCAGTCTCAAAGCTCATGATCTTAAAAAAAAAAACCAAAAAACCAAAAACACACCACACAAAACCCTGAGCTACATTTCAGACATCTGCAAGTCAGTATTTCCTCATCTGTTACTGACTGCCTTTAATAGCTGTTCATCACCTACAGAGCTGCTCGGACAACAGAGCCAAACAGGCATCTTTATGGGACCATTCATGTTTATTAATCTGTGCTTTCTATCTACCAACAAGAGGCCACTTAGTTTTGGCAAACAAAACTTAAAAACACCAGTTCTCCTTGGATCACTCCCGCTTTCAAAATAAATACTATCTACAACTCAAACACTGCAAAGGGATTGAAAACAACTGTCACCAACAGATAAAAAGAGGAAAAGACGGATTACTTATCAAATATACTCATATTTGCTTTCCTATCTGTAAATATTAGCTCCCATACACATATAATGTTCAAAACCAATATGGAAATACAAATAAAACTAGATATGATGGAGACCAATAGTTCATCAAAACAGGATGTCCCAAATTTTATGTTACAGCTCTAAAGATCTAACTTACCTCATTCTTTTTAATGGTTTATGCTGATCAAACCTTCTCTGCAACAGCCAATTCTATCTCATCTTTTATATGCTATTATTATTTACAACAAGTTGAGAGGAATAGGTGAATATCAGTTTGAACTCTCTTAATATCCAAGCAGAAATCCTTTGATGCTGCCCTTATCTCAAAGGTACAGGGAACACAGTTTGCAACCCCTAATTTTGGAGCTGACTGGGGACTACACAGCATGAATCAATGAAGATGTCAGGTATAAGTGAGGCTGCTGTACCAAGAGACTTCAGCAGCAAGAAATGCTTTCTGCATACCTTTACCCTACCGCAACAGGTGGCTTTCCCCAATCCCCTCACCCAGAGAGATGGGCGCTCTGAACTGCCTTCCCTCGACAGTGATGAATCGCTCCATTCATCATTTCGCACAGCGTTCAAAAGTCAATGCACACTTTGAAATGTCGCTGCCCCTCCGTCGACACGCTACATTTCTGAGGACTCAGCATTCACTACAGCTGCGTCCACTGGGAAGCGTATAAATACAAGACATGCACTATATTGTAAATTCACATGAGCTATTAAATGTAAACTTTAAGGAAATCTAAACACTAACCTCAGTCACATTCAGACTGGTAAAGCTACGAGGGTATTTTCACAGACAATAGTCTAGGAGTTATGTTAGTTCCCAGGGATTTCGCAAAGCGTTTTTCTGTTGTTACCTTGGTAACCGCTACCTTGGCACCCTTGTTGATAAGCTGCACCACATTCTCCACTTGGCCTTTGTAGGCGGCTACGAGCAGGCGTTCTGAAAGCACGGCGACCACATCCTGCTGGCTCATGAATTAGGAGAGAAAGGTTTTCAGGCTTCTTCGGTCCAAAAACAAAGGCTTGGGATCAGTTCAAGTAGCAGGCAGGCAGGCAGGCGAGGAAGGACCCCAGCTCCCTGGACGGTGACGTTACTGCTATGCCATCCTCTGGACCTGTGGATCAGAAAACAACACTGCCGTCAGCAAGGTTTCAGAGACGGAAGCACTGCAGCAGCTCCTCCCCGAGTGTTCGTCTTCGCATCGCTTTGGGAGGGGGTCACAAAAAACCCTCAGAGCCTCCTGGAGACATTGCACTTCTGTTGCAATGCAGAGGGATGTGGACAGAAGCACATTTTCCATGTGCCCTCATTCCCCTAGTTTGGGACAGAAGTCCTTAAACTTCCCGAGAGCTTAACTCTCTTTTGGCCGAACCTGTATTTGTGTGGCCCCCTTTCACTCTCCCCTTCCCCCCAGGTTTCCCAGACTTTAATTAGCCAAGGATGGGTTAACTACCTCCACTGCTAATAGTAGCTCAGCCTGTGCCGGCCAAGGGAACAAGAATAGGTTATAGTTACTGGCTGCTGATATAAATATACAAACCTCTGCCCTGGAAGGACTGAGTGCAGTCAGCAATTAAAGGCAGCTGACTGTTCCCTCACGAGTCTAAAATGCTTCACAGCTTCCCCCGAACCATCCCAAGGACACCTTTGGGAGGGATCACAACCTGCAGCTGGGAAACACTCATCTTTGCTGAGAGCGAGAAACGATGTTCCCCCCACAATGCTGACATCGCACCCCACTGACCCCAGAAACAATTCAGATTTAGCAGTTGTAATGCAAACTTGTGAGCGTGTTCTTCTTCCCAGGCTCCACTGACCCGTCCCATGAGTCATCAGAGCTGAAAAGAGATTTCTGACATAAATCTAGAAAATGTACCCACAGATCACTTTCAGCTGTCAGATCCCCAACCAGCCCAGTCTGGGAAGATTTCAGCTTTACCTGTGCTTTTCACATTTTGGTATTTAATTGTTCCAGTACAAGAAAAAAAAAAACACCTTCAAGATAGCCAGTGTATATACAGATGATTTATCTTTCTCTCTCTCTTGAAATATCACTGCACTGCTCCTTATCAGCTACCGGTATTATAGGCTTTGCATAGTCTAAGGGTAATTGGTACAGGGACTAGATGATTTTGGAGATGGACAGTGGAGTACAGTATCTTTTACCCTTATGTTCTCCCTTTGAATCCATCTCACAAGAGCAATAACTAAAAGCTATGACTGCTTAACGGCTTTGCTGCCCCCCTAAATTGATTTGTCTCAGTTTAGCTGATAGTACAAAACTCCCCCCATCATAATCCCACCACTCAGAGTACTGACAGTGCCAGTAGAGTAGAGAGATTTAACTTCCATCCTCGTACCAGGAAGACACTCTCAGCAACAAGGAGAAAACGCATGGGTGGTTGTGGCACATGAAATCCCTGTCTTCTAAACACTGGGGGTGAGACCTTTTAGTGAACATCACTCCAGCGTTACAAGATCGTATCCACCAGTAAACCTCCGCAACAAAAAGATGCTGTAGCCCTGTTTAACTGAATGGTTAATAGGGTATTGTGGTCCTCTGTGCCACCAAAGTGGTATTCAAAGTCCCTGGACCCTGCAGGATCACTGATCTACACTAAACATTTTTGATCACATATATTAAAAGCATGTTGGTTAATTTGCAGCAGTAGATGATACTAGCAGAACTTTATTTGCACTCCTACGATAACGTCTATTAATGAATCTTAAAACACTTTATGAGCATTAATTCTTATAACATATATATATATTATTCTTTGAGGTGAATGCTATGCTCAAGAAAATTACATGCGTTTTAGAAAAAGGCCCTCTAAAGCACAGGAAAGTTACTGGTTTCTCCAAGGTTAATAGAAAAGTTACATCAAAGCCAGGAAATAACTCTGAATTGACTATTGATTTCCAAGTATAAGCATTAGGTAACACTATTTCCAGGTAAAAGATTCAGGTTAGCTTTTCCTCACCTTCCTCTTGCTTTCTTAGTGCAAACATGCTCACAGCAACATGGAAGTAGCTGCACATTTATTCAGAGGAACAAGAAAAAAACTTCCTGGGCCTCAAAGGCAATGCAACAAGGGACAACAGAGAAGCAGTGCTGTACCCTGTGCCGCCGGACGGGTCTCACCCACACCCTCAATGTGATGGACACAGTTTGGACACCCTGGTAACATGGAAAAGATGGAAGACAGAAGAAAAACCTCTTATGTCCTTCACCAGCACTGTACACATCATACCCTGCTCCTCTGGCACAGTGATGTGCAGAGCACAGCGCAAACCATGTAAAAAAGCCAAGAAATACAGATTGCCTACACTTAGTAATTTGACCTGTGAAAAGCAACACAAGTTTCAATCTCACCTCTCTAAGTATTTGCTTTCCAGAGACTTGTGCTACCGAAACAAGCCCTGAGCCCAGCCCCCTGCTCCCAACACATCCGTGACCCTCCCATCACATCCCAAGGCAGCATCTCGGTAACCCAGGAGTGTTTCCCACCCCTTCCGTCCATGACCAGCACACAGTGCAGGGCAAACCTTACAACAGGGATCTTTCTCCGTGAGCTTTTCAGGCAGCAGGGTGGTTTCTTTCTGTGCCAGCCCTTGTCCGTGCAGCAGTGGTTTCCAGATGAACTGTACCGTCACTTGTTTGTCCCCACCCTTACTCCTAACCTGGCTGCCCATACTTTGGATGGAGTCATGCATAGTACACTGACAACTCTGTGCTTCTTAAAACATCTGTTGTCAGATACTGCTTGGTTTTCTTACCCTTTAAATTAAAAAAAAAAAAGAAAAAAGAAAAAAAAAGGCGCAGTAACATCATTGTCACTAAATCTCAATGGCAACATTTTCCTGACATGCTGACATTTCTGAGCAAATACTCAGAAACTGTAGATGTTCACTACACCTTAGCCACACTGCTAGAAACATATACTAACACCTCAACTGACTCACAACAGCGCAAATTTTAGTGCTGCCAGAGAAAGGTCTGGTCAACAGGTACATACCTACGGCAAGGTAAATGCTGGAAATCGTAATCCCTAGTCTGATTTTTCTCCCTGTCTCGCCGCTTCCCATTACTGCAGCACATTCCCCCCAGAGATCATAAACCTCCTCAGCCTGCCGTCCCCTGCCATGCTGGAGTGACGGACTGCGATGACACCACTGCTATCATGGAGTTTGCCTTCTTGGTCTTCCACTGCTTGGATCACGTATAAAAGCATAGCAAGGAGTTGATTCAGATACTGGTCTTTTATGGATGTCTTCCACATTGTCCAAGTCTCCAGCAGTTGTCGGTCCCCTTTCCCGGAGGGCAGTCACATCACAAGCCTGTCTCCTGCTGCGGGCTGTTTCGCAGGCAGGTGCTCGCACAACAGGTCACGTTCCCCATGCCGGCTGCTTTACATCTCCTCAGCTGGGATTATTTGCAACTCAGAAAAGAGCGTCCGATTGGGATAGGAAGCCCAGACAACTGAAAGACAACTTTCCTTTTTTCCTGAGCTGGTAGGAAAAGGTGATGGGTGACCAGCGGGAGCGGGAACAACCTTCTCACTCCCCTCCCAACAGACCCTTCCCCAGTGCAGCGGCTCAACGGGCAGTGGCATCGCTCCTCGTCAGCTTTAACTCTCTACATGCCTCAGACACAACAGAGCATCTTTCCATGAACACGTCTGCACCCGCAGTAGGAGGAGGAAGGTACCAGATGCCCAAGGACTACAATTAAAAGCTTGACCGCCCCTTTCACACCCAGATGGTGCAAAATGAACCTGAAAACACAATTACAGGCGCTGCATCGCATCCCTGCTGCCAGCACCTGCTGCCCACAATTAAATCCCTCATTATCACCCCCCAAATCTGGGAGCTCAGGGGAAGCACAGAGCACAGGAATATTCAAACCTTCTGCCTTCAAAACAAAAAAAAAAAAAAAAAAAAGATTTTGCTTTAACGTATTTTTAAATAAGAAAGAGCCATCTCTGTTTCTTTGTTTAAGATCAGATTACTTACCTGGAACGGATTGGGAAAGCAACACCTACTTCCTGAGCCTTTCCAGGGAAGCTGGCCAGCTGCGATGCCCACCGGTTCAGCTGCTGTGCCGTGGGGCAATCCCTTCCAAGGATACCCTGCTGACCCCTGAGGATAACCTGCTCACCCCATCGGTAGAGCATGGAAAAGGACAGGTTGACCGTGGATTAGTATTCCCAACCAGCAGCAGCGGAGCACCGTCCCCAGGGGCTGAGGTCCAGCCGCATCCCCACAGATGATGCCCACAGCTCAATGAGTCACGCCGCCCTACAGATGCTCTAGGAGATGTTTGGCCGGGACGGCACAGCACGGCGCGGGTGGGCAGCCAGCTGCTCGGTGGCAGGGTTGTAAAGCTCGCAGCTCTGGCCTCTCTCCCATACAACTGGCAGAGCGGGCGAAAAACACTCTACGTACCTTCCCCCTCCCCACCTCCCTCCCCTCCAAACTGCTGCCAGGCTGCTTCAGCAGCCGTGTCACCTACACGTCATTAACAAAAAAGTACAGGAATGATGAGTTTTGAAAGACAAAGGGAAGTCCAGGACACATCAAACACCACAGATACTGAAAGGCTAGGCAATAGCCTCTCCTAAATGCACAGGAAGGATTAAAAACACCAGCTTCCTCTCCGAGGGAAGAGAAAAAAGCTGAAAACCATGAAAGATTTAAGAGCTATGAGCTAATCAACTTTATAAGGTCCCCTGCGCTAAATGGGAAAGATGCAATGCCAGAGTACAGGTCACTCTCAGTACAATCACCAAGTTAAATTAGTATCTGAATAAAAACAAAAAGTTTCTGTGTGTACCAAGGTACAAGATGAAGGGGGGGGGGACCCCACTTTTCTGCAAGGGACCCCAAATTCTCTTTTCTAGTTTAGCACCAGAAATGATGCTGAATAGTCCAAGAAAAACTCTCAGCACTTGGTAGCTTCATTTTATGCGACATAAATGATGGAATAAAATTATTCTAAATTATTTTAGAATAGCTCAGTGTTAAGATATGGAGTCAGATCATTTTGTTATGGGAGGGTACATAATAGCTACTATTTTATAATAATAAAAAAGTTTTTCTAAGAAAACTTCCTATATCTAAATACTGCCCATTTCTTCTTTGCTCAGCTCTCAGCAAAATGGGTTTCTTTGCTTATTAGTATATTATAACAGTATACTGAAATCTACAAAATGCTCTTTCTTGTCCAGCCTCTTTGCAAAGCAGTTTGTCATATTTAAAATATGACAAACATAAAGATTGTACTCACTTTAGAGTAACAGCATTTTTCAGCAGCGTGGATTATTGCATTAGAAAGAGTGAGTTTCCTGGAACTCATTTTATCATCTACTGCAGATTGCAGATATATCTGCCATTTCTCCCAACTGACTTTAAGAGGGTTTTTCCACGACCTGAGGCACTGCTTTCCCTTAAGTGATTTTTCTCCAGTTCCATCATGGATCCAGTATAAACTACTCAGGAAAAACGTATGTATTTTGCTAAAGGGAAGACTCTGCCTCTCACCCCTTCCTGCCCCAAAAGACAGTTAAAAACCAGTCAAAGGTGTCATTATGAAAACCACACCAGCAGCAGCTATATCTGGAAAACAGCAAAGCCCCAAGTCAAGAACAATATGCTTTTGATTCATCATTTTCTTTACAACATCAATACTATTTTGGAGTTAGATTTTATACTAATCAACATTTTGAACTGGACACCTACATAAAAGTCTGGTAGCTTATATGTTGGTCTCTGCTTTTTTTCCTATTGTTTTCATTGCATGTTTTATCGTACCAAGTAAAATTACTCAGTTTTCATATGGACAGTTGTGTGATTCATCACCCTAAGTATCAGCACGGTCTGGGACATCTGAAAACATTTTCTGGGCTTTCCCCCCCCGACTTGTTGCTATTAATTACTTCAACAACGACTATTTAGCGGCCTCCCAGGGAGCATCTGCATGACAGCTGCTCATCACGCTTCCCACCACAACCAGATCGGACTGACTGATGTCACTGCTCCCCCGCAGCTGGTGGCCGCCTGCAGCCGGACCAACAGCCAACCCCACAGGCGGCGAACGCGGGGAGACAGCGACTGCAGCTTCCCCAACTGCTTCGCCGAGCGCAGCTCTGTCGCCCGACTTCCACCGTCGGCTTCACTGAATGTAAATCCTCAGCTGCCTGGCAACTCTCAGGCGATGCCTTCTCACCACCAAAACCAACCTCCAAAGTTGCACCTGCCAAGCAGAACGCTTTCGGAGAGAAGCACGGACACGTGGAGACCAAGGAGGAAGATCAGAGGCAGTTTCAAGTCATTGGTTAGACTTCACTAATCTCCTTGTACAAAGACAACTGTTTTTCTTCCCCTCCTACTATCTCTGCCATGTAGCCCTGACCCCCCTTATCCAATATGCAGGTTATATACCCACCACTTTCCATATAACACGATTTGTTTTTTCACTTGGCTTATCTCATTGACATGTCACAGCTTTAATACTCTCCCCGCCCTCTCTTTCAACACCTGCCTGCACACACA
The DNA here is from genome assembly GCA_034782735.1 of Sagittarius serpentarius. Taxonomy (NCBI): domain Eukaryota; kingdom Metazoa; phylum Chordata; class Aves; order Accipitriformes; family Sagittariidae; genus Sagittarius; species Sagittarius serpentarius. The sequence goes on along the minus strand of JAVKLA010000014.1, from coordinate 12,344,841 downwards.
TGTCAAAACAATTTAGTACAAGTGAGCCCAACTCTCAAGCAAGCCCTTGTCAGTTGAGCACTATTTACATAACAAAACAATACCTATTGTTTGGTAGGGGACAGTGCCTGAGTGCAAACACACATGCATGAGATGTCTCGCTCCCATTTGCATAAAATCAGTTAGGAGGTCTTTCCAGCTCACTGCTGTTTAACAGAAGTGCTGGAGCTCAACCTTGGGAACGAAGCAGGCATGCGGCTGCGCTCGTGGGAGAGCGGGGTTTTAAGTTATGCTCACGCACAGTGGGGTTTCTGGATGGGAGAACAGTCCCTCACCATCATCTTCTGTGCAGGAGCCACCTGCCAATCAATTAAAAGGCCACACAGATCCCACCCAAGCTGACTGCAGAACCTCACTGGGAGCCAAAATCCTTTCCATAACGAACTCCCCTTTCCTGCCCCGCTGCTCTTCCCTCTGTTCTTACCCCCAAGGTAAGAACCTCCGCTGCCAGGAAAGGCCTTCCAACCTCCCTGCTCCACCTCCATACCAGAAAGATAGTTTTACAGACACCGCTTTTCAAATTACCTATAGCATGGGCAGTATCTGCCATTCAGTTTGGGGACCCCGCTACCCCTGTGTCAGAGCTGTGGTGCAGAGGTCTTCTCCTCCTTGCATTTGCTCTGAACCCTCCTCCCTGCCAGCACAAGCAACCCCACACTCTCCCAACCAGCACATAATGGCAACTCAGGTCGATGTTGCAAAAGACATGCTGGAAAATTTCAAGAAAAAAATAATTCCTATGTTTATAGCAAGGCCAGAAAACACCACTACGATAATCTAACACCAGCCGGCACCAAGCCACAAACTTCTATTTGAGCTAGATTCTACCTTTTATAAACATGAATAAAGATGTGCAGCCAGGCAGCAATCAGAAAATGCTCCGACTGGCAGAGCAGGAAAGAAGAAAACACACGTTTACCAGCTTCAAAATATTTTCCGTCTGACAAAAAAAGCATTGGAGATGTTCTTCCTCTTCAAGAAAAATATGACTTAGGAGCTGCCAGCAGCAATGACACTGTCCCTCCTGTACCATCACAGCGGACGTCTTGGGAGAGCACTGGGAGATGCGGTGAGGTAGCTGGGCTGGCGCTCCCCAGTTCAGCACTGCATCACAGAGACAGTGTGAGTACCTGCGATGTTATGGCATTAGCACAATATTCCTCAATATCGCTAGGCATCTGGCATGAGTGCAAGAGTCTGGCAGGCAGTGTGTCAATTAAAAGCTTAATGACGCTCAAGCTGAAAGTCAGTGGATGAAATCCTAGGGATGGAGTGGCCAGGGTGGGAGAGAGACTTATTCAGATAAGCATGGGTGGAAATGCTGAGTATGTCAACCATAACGTTGTGCGTGCCCCGGTTAGGGTGCACACCGTTACTGTCGAGAGAAGGTCATTTTTCCAGCTGTGTCCCATCACGGGGTACTGCAACAGCAAGAGGAAGCACAAATACCCAGGGATCTGGCACACACTGGAAAACAGGCAAGAAAGAGAAACCGAGCGCAGCAGGGAAGTGAATGTGGAGGTCACATTCCGCTGCATGGGGCATGGTATTGCCTTGCCAGTCAGCACAGCTGGGATGGAAATTCTCACTTTCTAAACCCATGTGCTGATCCCCCAGCACCGCTGTCAAGAAGCTGGTGTAACACCCAAGAAAAACCATTATCAATGGGCTAAAACTAACTGCACTTGATTCACATGGGGAACCGCTTTAGGGAAGGTCCCAAACCTACTGAGCCTACCAGAAAGCTCCCTCTGGCCTCAGCAGACTTTGGAAGAGCCCTGAAAATGGTCTCCAAATACTGGGAAGCAACTTAAAAGCATCTCTGAGGAGATCCTAGTAAGGAGAGAGCTCAGCCTTTAGTGACCACAAAGCCTGCTGAAAAAGTGTGGGTTTAGGGACTTTATCCTATGCTATCCATGAGTTTGGGTCAAAGGTAGCAAAGACTCTCTGATGTTGTGCATGCAGCCTCCATGCTGCACTCTTCTCATGGTGCTCAGTGCTCGGGGTTACACAGCAGCAGGTGAAGGGGATGAAGCCTTTGTCTTCGGACGACAGGCTCAATTCTGCGCCAGGTTAGGTCAGCCACCAAACCTGCTGTTTCGTGGCTCTGCACGATTCTACACAACACCCACAGAAGGTCCTTACTCCAATTCTAATGCAAAGATGTTCATAAATGACAAAAAAATTGCAACACATATTAAAGGATACGTTTGTCAGCAGTCTCAGCAAATAGACTGGACTTCCATGTAATTTCTTATACTTGGAGGTATACAATGGTAGAGAAATGAGGGCAATAAACAGAGATTTCAATACTGTCAGTGTTGTACCCCAGACAATCACTACACTCACTTCTTTTCCCCACAAAATAAGCCATTTCATCAAAATGATCCCTAATCTTTTTCTAATATATTAATAAATATAATGAAGCATGGAAGATCACTGCCCATGGATGAGGATCCCTGTCCCCCTCCCATCTTTCATTTCCTTCATTGCTTTCTATTCTAGATAAAACACACTGAAGTTTTTTTGCCCCTTCCCTCTAGATCACTTTTTCCAGCCCTCTCCTTATTCATCCTCTGCTGCATTTCTTTTGAGGCTTGGTACTCAAAACCACACAGAGTACTTACAGAGGACTCTTGATGTGAGCAGCCCTAAAGGCAACCTGGTTACAAGGGGAGAAATACTGAACGCAAGAAGATGTCTGCTGAAGTACTGACAGAAAAAATGCCTGCTGGCCTGTGAGCCTGGAAACTGCCAGCCTGGGCACCAGCAGCATCCTTGAGAAGTGCAGCCAGCATCTCTGAAGTGCAGCTGGGTACCTAGAAACCGGAGGCACCCCGAGATACCATCAATAAGTGCAAAAACAAGGGACTGTAACAGCAACTTATCATCTGAAAAGGTGAAAAATAGTCTGGAAAAAAGGGGAAAACATCCTGAGAAAGTAAGAACTGGTAACTGCCGTTGGCCATTCTAAGTGCGAGAACAGGAAAACAGACTGGAAAATAAAAATTGGTCTGAGAGAACAGAAATCTTCATTATTGGCTGTCCCAGGTGAAAAACAGAAATTAACAGCACTTATTGGCTGCTTGAAGAGGTGGTGTCCTATGCCCTCTTATGTCTCTGTGATACAGAAAAGACTTAATTAATGGAGCTCTTCCCTCTAAGAACTTCCTGTGCTGCATGTACTTTTCCTTTTCCTAAACAGGTTGAGGTCCCTGCGTGAACCTTCTACAAGATCTCCTAGACAAGTTCCTGGTCCCTCACCGGAGATGCCCGGCTGACTCCCAACTCTGTGACAAGGATCATCTCTGAAGTGAGACTCTGCCTGTTACTTTACTGGTCCCCCCTGGGCCCGCTTCTGGGGTCAGTTCGGTTTGTCCTCCCACTTCTGGGATGGTTTGGCCCCCTTCTGGGACTGGTTTGATGCACTTGGTATCAGTAACATGATGAACATACATATATATGCATATAAGTAATCTACCATAAGTGTATCTGCTGTTATATTATCAGTAAGTTTACTAGGGATAAGTTTGTAGTAACCTGTAGTATTATATATATACTTGTTGCTGCTATTATTGATCGCTGCTATTATTGACTGCCGCTAATAATTTGCAGCTTGAGAGATAAATATATTCGCTGTATTGATCACAGGTATAGTTGCTAGTGGTGAATTTTGTGTTAATTTTGGTAATCTTAAAAAGGAGAGAATTTTAGAGGACGAAGCCTCTGTGTCCCTGCGTATTATAGAATCCTGCAAACCCATGGTCGCAGTCTCCTTGTTCCCACAGTCCAGGTAACCCTTGAGATCGTGACAGCTCCCCAGTTAATAATTCCCTCTGGTCTCCTCCACAGCTCCATTTCTGCATCCCAGAGCTCCGGAACCAGGCTTGCCTCTCCTTGCAAATGCATCAGACAGATCAAACTCACTTTCTAGCCCACTCCAAACTCTCAGATCTGTTTCTGCAGCCTAATCAAGCATTTCCTGCCTTATAGGAAGCAGAGATCCATCTTAGAGCCAAGCAAGTGTAGTGCTTGGCACTCACCTCTGCAGAGTTTAATCCTCTTGGACACAGTGGAGCCAAATTCCCGTGGATTTCCTCTCCTTCTGAAGTTCCTGCATCTCCTCCCCACTCCACCCTCCCACAGAGCTTACAAGGTCCTTTCCATCCCACCACCCCATTTGTGAACTAAGGGTTAAATGCTGCTTCTGTTTTCCAGAAACAGGGAGCACCAAGCAAAACACATTTAAGTGACTGTGAGGAGCTCAACGGGCCTATTTTAATGCCCATTTCTGTGCAGTTACAGAAGCAGGAGGGACAGAAGCAGTAACAGCTTGCACAGCCAAAACCCACAAATATTTCCAGCAGCAACAGAGAGACTATTTACCTGGAAACCCTTTTTTATTGTGTTAAAGGAGTGTTATGTCCTATTTTACAACATGCTGCACTCCTCTCGGGACCAAAGTAATTACTTTCATTAGTAGCATCCCACAAATGCTTGATCAGTCCAAAATATCTAGATAACTTAAGTCACATCCTTGCGAAAAACAAGTCTGGGTGATAAAAATAACTTTTTCTAAAAAATAATTAAATCATGCATTTTGGAAAGGGTTATATCCATCATGACAGATTTTTTTTGCTGCTTTACTCTACGGTGCTATGAGCCCTAAGATCTTCTAGTGCTGATGGCACGGCTGATCTTGTTTCTATGTCGGCTTGCAAGGGTGATAGGAGACAGCTCTGCAGGGATTATCTCAACAGAAAATCTCTGGCAAGACCAGAAGTTGCACTGGTGGGAGCATGTTAATGAGGATGCCTTTACGAGGAAAAAGACCCTCCTTAGACACTGACAGTATTTCTTCCCCAACAACTCACGCACAGGCCTTGGATCAGAGGTCTCCATCATGGAAGCCGAGGACAGCAAGACCGAAGTGCTGGAAAGCAGTGACGCCTACTGAGCTTTCACACTACTCCCTCCTCCTACCAAAATGAACTTGTAGTACAAAGAGTTTATACTTTTTTCCTGTTAAAAAGGAACCTCAAGGGATGCTTTCTTACAAGTTATGAAAGTGCACCTTCCATAGGTAAAACACGGATTGACCGGCTTCCACGGCTCCTTTTAACCTGCACCTTCCTGAATCACGGCTTCCCATCCACCTCCGTAGCTCACAAGGCATCAGAGCGTAACTACAAGTCTACTCCCCGTACCTGTAGTGACCCCCTGAGAGGCAAGGCTTCCAGTCTGGGTCCCTGGGCAGGCACTGCTCACTGTCAGGTACCACCCTCTCCCAAGTTACCACCTGAAGCAAGCTCTCTGACTTACCGTGGGAAAACCTTCCTCTGCTGCAGAAGGAGACTGAGGTACTGTGCGTCTTTTCAGACACCAGTAAGTGTATTTGTGTTGTGGGAGAACAGAGAATTTTCTCTTCATATAGAAGTGATCCTGGCTATCACCACATACAATGCCCCGATTTTAATGTTCACATTAGCAGGTAGTAAAATGAACACTGAATATCTTCAGGGTTTGGCCCCTTCATGTACAACACCCATCAAGGACAACATATACGGAACAAATGGCGAAGGATATGCAAGTACTACTTGCTTCATAAATCTATTTGCGAGTCGTGAAAAATCAGTCACTATGGGCTAAATATATTTTCCTCAAAGAGGATCATAAATCAGTTCAGAAGCTTTCTGCAGATGTCTTGATTTCTCATTCAGTTGCTACACCTGAAAGGGCTGCACTGGAGAAGGCTGGCATTACCGCTTCAAATGGTCGGGCACTCTCTTGAATGAGTCCAGAAAATGGCATAATTATCAGTATCCTTTAAAAATACCACAACTACCACACTATGAACCACCTTCTCAACCTCTAGGTCGGTCTAGCAGCAGAATTTCAGTATTACGCAGATGAAGACTTTCACCACCAAGGGAAAACACATTTTAAAACAACAGCTTAACTGCACAATTAATTTTTCATGTAAAATGCTGATGCCAGTGAGTACTGTGCTATTCCTGTTGCAGTAAATGTAATAGATGTAACGTATCTACTCTGCTTCACTGATAATTACTGTAAGTAGGGCCATTACAAATTTATGAATCAGGTGCCCTGACTGCATATATGATCTATCAAAGGCAGTTTTAACTGACTTCACCATCTGACCCAACATTGTAATGCAGCAGTGTCACCAGGGTAATACTTCCTAAGTATCCAGCCACGCTGTCAGTGTTTTCAGTGAGCAGATGTTTAGTACCCTTGCCAGTAGCCCCGCACAACCATGTGAGAGTTCCCGAGAAGGTTGGCAACAGTTTGCGAGGGACAAACAGACAGTTCTACCTAATGTGCAGAATCACAGACTGGCTGAGGTTGGCAGGGATCTCTGGAGGTCATCTGGTCCAACCCTCCTGCCCAAGCAGGGCCACTTAGAGATGGTCGCTCAGGACCATTCCCAGGTGGAGGCACAGTCCTCCAAGGATGGAGACTCCACAACCACACTGGGCAACCTGTGCTGGTGCTCAGTCACCCTCACGGTGAAAAAATGCTTCCTGATGTTTAGAGGGAACACCCTGTTTCAGCTTGTGCCCTTTGCCTCTGGTCCTGTCACTGGGCACCACTGACAAGAGCCTGGCCCTGTCCTCTTCGCACCCTCCCTTCAGGTACTTCTGTACATTGATGAGATCCCCCCACGCCATCTCTTCTCCAGGCTGAACAGTCCCAGCTCTCTCAGGCTCTCCTCACAGAAGAGATGCTCCAGTCCCTTCATGGCCTTTTGCTGGAAAAGTTATTAAGCTATAGTCACCTGAAACCATTGAAATGAACCACATGTTTAAAACTGCACACATGCTTCCTGGGTGAAGGTTTACACTACAAGAAGACATTTCTTCTTCATCCAGAGAACAACAAAGTCTGTAAAACAGCAGGGTATGCACTACTCACAGAATAGTTTGCACAGCAAACAGATTAATTCATTACACTTGCAATCTAAATGTTTTCTCTTCAGACGAGATCGGGAAAACTACAGATTTTCACCACTGGGACTCAAACAGCAGGACAGCATCCCTAGTGCAAGCACGCTCCTGCAGTACACCACCCTGGAGCACACTCGTGCTTTTTCTCAGCACTGCCGGAATTCTTGCCTACTGTCTCCTTGCTCACTGCTTTGTTGTCTTCTGCCTCTTTTCACCTGCAGAGCTCCAAACCCAATATCGCACATGGCCAGTCCGTGCTCAGCTCCGTGTGCTGCACATTTGAATCACTCTCATAGGTTCCTTCCCCCGCCTCTTCTACACAGGAAGGTTTTTCCAAATAAATGTAAGAAACAATCAGGTTCACTCCAGCTTCAGTGAAATTTGAAACATCTTCACAAAAGGATTAAAAGCCAGAAATGTCGGATTCCTCTGTCATCCACCCAAAAACCAGAGCTGTATTTTCATAAATTCTTATTTTAGAGGTTGTATGGCATGGACTACACTTTTAAGACAAGAGTTCATGTACAGGTTTTACCACAGAGCTACAATTCACGGTAACAGTTCAAAAATTATCACTTCCATTATATTACATGATATTCCTCCCAAAACAGTCATTGATGACTGAAGCCAAATCTCAGATTCATGAGAGCAAAAGAAAAAACAAACCGATTGCGAGGGCGAAGAAGTGTTTGGCACCACCTCTGCTCTGTCTGCTCTGCCACAGATGACTGAAAGCAAATTTCCAGGACTCTCCAAAACTCAGGGTTTCTCTGGACAGCACTGTGACACCACATGTAAAGAAAAAGGTTCATTGGGCAGTGCAGACATCTAGCACTGACTTACTCAGCTAGGCTCCCTTTATGGTCAACAAAGGACGTGATCCATGTCATCCTAAAGTACATTTCAACTGTCAGATCAATCACACTCTAAAATTACTTACCTCATTAAGCATCATCTTGGATACTGCACTATAAACAGCCAAAGTTAGATTAAATGAATCCTATCCACAATATCTGTGCGAAACACTCACCTTTCTGCAATCTGCTAGAGGACTTTTGTCTGCCTGACTTCACCATGACATCTCCTGTCAATGGTAAATCACTGTGACTTATTTAGAGTTAAAACACTCAGACTGGAAAAGAAATGCAAAAAAAACAACTGGTGCAGAAAGTATCAGCAAATCTCAGTAATGACTTGTCTTCTGCATGAACTTTAGAAATCACTTCACGCTCTCAGGTTTTATTTTCTAAGCCCTAAGCTGCTTCTGGCAATGATCCCACAAGCCCGGCTCATCCTCCAGCATCGAGACTGCCTTGTTTCCCAGAAACAATAAAAAAACTTAGCGCATGGAAAGCCCCACCTTGTGCAGCAGATGGGGCTTTCTAGGGGGACAGTCTCCGACTTTCTTTTGAAAAACCCAATCATCGTCACAAACCTTATTCCAGCACGTGCACAGTGCACTATGTGAAGCAGGCTAACTGGAGCAAGCTAAGTTATTTCTTCTCCCTGCGTATATCATATTTACATATATGGATAAGCACGTATACACATGACAGACCTGCAGCTCATTTCTATATCTATCAGCAATTTAACAGTTAAAGAATATTACAGAATTGGATCCTTCAGTGAGTCTGACTCCAATAAAACACTTCTCCACTTCCCTATCCACTCACACACTTTTTCTACATGTAGCTGAGAGAATAAGAATACTATTTTACACATATATACCCACATATGGATGCACATACATACAAGCATGTAAAAACACACATCTCGCTTCTAAGGAACTTTGTGCATTCTTACAACGTGTTTGGGCTTTTAACATTGAGAACTCCAGAAGCTAAAGATTTTAAGGAACTGTATCTCCAGATTTTGGTCTTTCATCTTCCTCTCCATCCAGCACTACAGTCCTGGTTTGCATACCAGGGAAGCGGTAGGCACTGTATACACATCCATGTAAGTTGTCAAAAACACAGTCTTCCACAGAAAGCATTACAGGCTCCACCTATCTGAAAATCCAGCATCTCACAATGCTTTCCTGTACCTGAGCATTTATCCTGCTAAGGATTCATATAGCTGTGATTCCTTTTAAAGTAGTAAATGGAATAAATAAAACAAGTAATTGCAATCTATGTTTCTAACAACATATTGCTCAGTCTGCCATTGCTTTAATCATGGGACTTTTAGCAAAGATTGGTTTGGGCTTTTTTCTTCTTTCATGTGTATCAGAATTGTAGGTGCCTTGATATATCAAGCAGGACTATTTCATTTTAACGTATTTGCTGTTAAGACAGCCTCAAAAGACGCGCAGCTTGCTTTCACTCGGGGTTCAGGAAACAGCACTGCTGTACCATGCATAAAAATTTAGTAACTGATACTCTATATACCTTAGACAAATATCCCAGCTGGTCATGCACTCCACCAAAGGGAACTCCCCATACTGCTCTGAGGGAAACCAGTCACTGAATCTCAAGCATTTTCTCCCAGCTGGGTCTGGGCAGAGCACAGGTGATGTGTCACAAGGGGTGGGCTCCACCAGCAGACCTCTTTCAGCTGTGGAAAGGCAGGAGTGGTACCTGGGTTCAAATTCCTGGGCAAGGCCTGGACACTGGAGTCACCTCCCTCCAACCTCCCCAGCTGCTGCCTCATACTCTGTAGCACCCCACTGAGTATGGGATCCTTTGGGTGTACAAGTTCATCTCAAAGTCTAGAGCTACAACCTACAAAACACCTAAGAATGTGCTTTGCAGTGGTTTCTGAACCCAGTCATTCACTACTCAAAAGTAAAAGACAATTGACAATCCCTGAGAAAACAGCAAGCATCCTGAAGATGTTCTCTGTCTCTCTCCACCATTGGAAACTGTTGTTGTCCACCTGTGTCCTCTTCATTCCTGCACACACCTGCTGCTTGAGTGAATGAACATGGCCCACAAAACAGGGCATGTCCTTTCCTGACACAGCTGTCCAGGTATTTTCTTTTCCATGCAGCCTTCATACCAGCCCCAGGAGCTGGTCCCTCCCAGGTGATCTTTTCCCTGACAAATCAGTTCTCCTTCCTAGAAGCCAGCCTCTTGCTTAGGGAAATCCCATTTCAACAGGATGCTTGACACTCTTCTTCACGAGCCTTGAGCCACCGGTCCTTAGAAATGCAGTTCAACAGGGCTGTACGTGGACAGCAGAGGAGGCGAGGAACTACATACTCCAAAGGACGCAGCAGTATGACATAAATACCATAACCCGGCGCCAGAGGTAAAACTCGGAGCTCTTCTCAATCCCTATCTACCCAGGAACTTTAATGCACTTCCAAATGCATTTCTGCATGGCATTATTTTTATACATTTTAGACAAAAAATTTTAAAAAGTCAGACTTGCTTTTTACTCACTCTTAAGGATCTACCATTCAGTTTTTTATGATGAACATTTTACAGCTGTGTCTTGCAGGGCAACCTCTGGCTGAGGACAATGGGGATGCCAGCTTCAGTCTTTTCCAGTGCCAACAGCAACAGCGACTCTGTACCACAGTATGGTACGCTGCTCCTGCGTGAGGAGAAATACATCATAAATGGAGCATCAAAGCAGACTGAGGAGTACAGAAATTTCACACTGGTGCTTTCTGCAACATTCGGCTGCCTGACTACACCTGGGCAAACCCAGCCATTTCCTCCTGAGGTTTTCACACCCACTTCCTGCTGTAAACAAAACAAGTTCAAACCATGGCTCTCCAGTTTGGTTCCCACTAACTGATCTCTGAAAATGTAAAGCAATGAGATCTGCACAATTATACAAACAAGGAAATGGAGACAGAATTTCATCTTCCCAGAAATCACGCAACAAATCAATAAAATCAGGAAAAGGACTTGTTCTGCTTCTCTCTCTAGTACCTTCCCCATCACATCTCACTGTCAGCCCTGCCCAGGTATCCCAGTTCAGCCACGGCACCGAGGTCGACGCGAGCAATTAGACTTATCTCTGCATACGGGAACTTCTTAGGCATATTTGCTAAGGTTTCCATTCTCAGCCTGTGATCCCCCTCTTGTTCTCTTTACACGAGTACTCCTACTAGCTCCCCTTTCTTGCTGCTCTTCCAGGTTTATTTCTTGCTACAACCGTCATTACATCCTTTCTGACGCGAGCATTTCCCCCCTAAACTCCAGACAGACTACCATGTTAGCAGTATTTGTGAGCAGATGAGAAGACTTACAGGCCTGCACTGCCAAAACAAGCAGGTCTCTACTATTCCCGGGTCATAAATTCAACCCTTTGAGGCACGCAGAGGTGGAGGGGCCGGGGGCCCATGGTGGTTTCCTTTCTGAAGGTAAAAAGGCAGCTCTGTACATCTGTAGAGAAGCAAGTTGTTCAACGGTGTTCACAAATGATAGAAGTCACTTGGCCTGCTTGAACTTTTGAGAGCTGCAGACAGAAAACTGCTAAGATTAATCTCTCGATCTCTGAAGCAGAAATCATTGCTGAAATGCCAGTTCAGTGACTTCAATTAGAAAATGCTGTTGGAAGACCTTACCATCCCTCTTTCCTACTAATTAACATCTCCACATAATTCAGCTGCTTTTCCTGTCCTTTTTCCTAATGCATTCAGATCAGCAGATATGTTTATGTACAAAAAACCTGATAATACTGAAGGGCATTGGACATCATGTCTGTGACTTGACAGTTTTACTATGTTGTCAATGACAATGTCATTGTCTTGCAAATACACCTGTTTCATTTTAATTAGAAATATCAATTGAAATATAAAGAACCAAATAAATAAACTGTATCTAAACTACAGATAGACTATTTATAGCCATGTTCAAGATGATGTGCAAAAAGACATAGCCTAAAGTTAGAATCACAGAAATAGAAATCAGAGAGAGATCTCCAGAGCTCATCTAATCCCTTCTTACAGCTTTTACCATAGCTATGGTTACCACAATTTCTCTGGGGTTTTTTTTTTTCCAGTCTTACAGCATCAAAGGCAAAACTTTAAACTGTCTTGTTTGGAAACAATTCTTCCTTTCTCCAAATCCTTATCATTCCTATAGGATATTAACACCACTTCCCTTAAGTTTGTTGAAATTAAGCCCCTTGTCTTTATTGCACTGCTCCCATTCCTTCCTTCTCTGAAAACCAGAAATGCTCCTTTTTATAAAGGAAAAATTAGGAAAAAAACCCCTTACCAGTATTACTTAAAGTAGAATAAAATAGCTACACACCTCTCTTGCCCTTCCTCACATCCCTCTCTTGAATGAAAATCTTTTCCCAGTACACTTCCAAGATGCACGTTGGGCATTTACTTTTTTTATAAGGAAATGAGAAAGCCCTCTGTGACTATCAAGAACTTTTACTATCATTAACAAACTCAGATGTAAGCCTGATTTAATTTTTTTTTTTTAAGGTGGAATGAAGAGCCAGCAGCTCCTTAAAATATCAATAGGTAGTTTAGATGCTATGTTTCAAACTCCTTGTTGAAGTTTCTTCTTCAACTTTTATTTCTGCAAGCAAGTCAGAATGTAGAATCTCACCCACTAGCAATCACATAAATAAGTACAAAAAATACCAGCTACTGACAGCGAGTAGAAGTCATACGATGTTTGCTCTTGCGCAGCCTCCCGTGACCCTAGACAGGCTGCTGGCTGTGTGAACAAAGCAAAATGGGGGAGTTAGATTTTTGGCTTTCAACCCAACCACCACACCGATCCCATTCAGACTGAAATTTAACAAAAATAGTCCAGCCAGCCTGGCTTTCTTCTCTTTTCTTTTACAGCGTGATCCACTGAAACACACAGTACAAAATGCAGTAACACTGAACCTAAGCTGTAACTGGATTCACAGACTGCAAAAGATTAACTTAACAAGACCTAAGTTCGACTCCTTTTATCCTTTGCTGCATAATTTAAGTCATTACTAAGTATCTATGCTTTTAAGAAGTTCTTGCAATTAACACGAATGTTGGTTGTCAAGTTTCTGTTTACACAACGCTTCAGGATTTAAACCATGTTTCAGTTCCCTTACCACATTGTAAGTATCTGTGGATTAATTTATTGTCATTGGACTAAGCAATAGAAAGCAAAATATAGGCCATTTTCACAAATCATGTAAAAAGAATTATTTCTCGTTATTCATTTATTCCAGCTGCTTTACAGTACAGCACGTGTCTCTAAGGCTCTGTATTTTAGCATAACAGGAGCTGATGCCGGTACTTTGCAAGTTGGAAATATAAATCTAACCTCTCATGTCCCTGAATTACAAACCCAGGTATCTGAGTTCTGGTAACCAGCTTAGAAAACTGTGGTTTCTACTCTGGGAGAGCCTGCTTATACGCCTTGCCGAACTGCTGCTCCTCTCAAAACTGCAGTTCATTAACGAATGGAGAAGACAACCTACTGACAGATAAATCGGCCTATGGCCAAATACTGACAGCCTGCAGTATTCAACCCCTTTTCCCCTTCATAGGCAAAGCTTGCTGCCAGAGCCCTCTGCGTACCAGCGCAGTTTGGGAAGGACAGCAGCAACCAACAGTAGGGGAGCAAAAGGGCAAGGACTACTTACAGAAGCTGCATTATTCAAATCCGTGGAGTTGGATGGGAATCGCACACGCTGAAAGAGCCGGTTGATCATTTCTCTGTCATCACAGAAAATCACAGTGAAGTGGAAGAAGTTCCTTATTACTGGAAAAGGCTAACATTACACCCATCTTCAGATGGGACAGATGGGAAGGAGGACCCAGGGAAATACAGGCCTGTTAGGTTACCTCAGTCCCTGGAAAAAATCATGGAGCACATCCTCGTGGAATGCACGTCCCGGCATGTGCAGGATGAGAAGGTAAACCATGAACGGCCAGCCCATCCACGTTTGACTAATCATTGAGCTATTGTTTAATATCAATGACCCCAATGATGGCACTGAATGCACCTTTGGCCTATCTGCGAATGACACTGAATTGGGGGAATGGCTGACATGCTAGAAAGTAACACTGATCCATCAAGCCTGACAAAGTTCAGGACTGAGCCAACGGAAATCTCAAAGGAGAAATGTGAAGTTTTGCACCAGAGCAGGATAGCCGATGGACCGGTACAGGCTGGGAACTGACTAGATGAGCAACAGCCCTGCTAATGAACCCAGGCGTTACAGTGGTCCCTGCGCTTAATATAAACCAACAGCCTGCCTTCACTGTGAATAAGGCAAACTCCATACTGCACTACATTAGTAGGGAACATGACCAGCAGATCAAGGGAAGCTATTTATCCATCACTTCTGAGGCCAAACCTGGGACACCATGCCCCATTTTGCACCCCCTGAGTTCAAGAAGGGGGTTGAGAAACTGCAAGGGATCCAGGAAAGGGCTACCAACATGGTCACGAACCTAGAGTATGACCTGCAAGGAGAGGCTGAGAGAGCACAGCTCATTTGATCTGGCAAAGAGGAGGCTATGGTTGACCTAACAGAAGCCCACAACTCCTTGAGCAGTAACTTGTACGACTGAGAAGGTAACAGAGCCAGATGTTCTGCAGTAGTGGAAAAGGATGTAATAAGGGACAACAGGCACAAGTTGAAGTTTGGGAGATTCACAATGGACGTTAGGAAGAAATTCCTTACTAGGAAGGTAGTGCAGTGCTGGAACAGGTAGCAGAGACGCGGTGGAATCTCCACCCTTGGAAATATCCAAGGCTGGGTTAGGCAATGCCAGAGCAGACCTGATCTGGTGCAGTGACAGGTGTGTGTCAAGCAAGAGGCTGGATCAGATGACCTCAAAAGGTCCCTTCCAACCAACATTCTATGAATCTACTGTAGATTAAGCCACCTTAACCTAGTGATGATTTACGCATGCAGAAAGAAATATTATTGCAAAATACAATCACAAGTATTCCGCCTCTTAAATTCAAGTACATTTTCATTTTTTAAAAGGTAACAAATATAATCAAGATTCCGTATCTATGCACACTATCTTTGTTTGACCATTCTGCTTAGACTTGGTATTTTGCAAGGTCAGTGCACCTGCATTAAGAAATGTCACACCACAGAGAACATAACTGTGATCACATAGGCTCATGCTATTCCTGAATTCATGTAATTCCCCCTCTTCACCCTACTTTTTCCGAGTGCAAAGGTATGCTGAGAACAGCTGTCTTGGTAAAAGTGGTCAGAATACATTTTATATTACAGCTCCCTCCGCCACCACCCAGACGTTTCAAATTAGGCGAGTTTCTCCATTTGGTAACCCCCAACTTTGAAAACCATCAGAAGGTGCTACTGTTCAATTCGCTTCCATTTTTTGTGGTTACTTCTTGGATGAATGGATACACTACTTCTACTTAGGAACAAACAGCATACCCTGAAAACTGGTTCCCAAAATGCCTCAGAGGGCATACAAGGAGCATAGGTTATGTGCTGTTACAAGTGCATTTAGGAACCGGAAAAATAGCAGGTTCCTTTTTTTTAAAAGCCACGAAGAAACCAGAAGCATTAGTGCTGTCAACCTAATTAAGCCTAATATAATTTAACTTTGGTAAGCTATACAATTCTGTTCACCTCACCAGCAAGAAGACAGCTCGTGTGATTTCACTTGGGTATCGTACCTCTTACCTATACTCCTTGAAAACTGTATACTAACAGAAGTAACCGTCCATCTACGCAAATAGTTCATCTGGCAATTAATACCTAAAATGCAGACTGCAATTTATGCAATTACCACAACATGCTGCTAATTCACACATTATTTGTTAAAGACTTCTTTGAACCAGGTTTCAGATTGTAAGTAAAGAGTCTGGAAGGTGAAATAGGCCTCAGTGGATTTATTTTAAACCTGCTCAATTTAAAAATAAAATAACAGTTTTTCTAATAGCTTTTTGAACAGCAACTACACCTGCAATGCAAAGGTCAAATTCCCCCTCTATTCTACCACTACAGTCTGTTTTTTCAGTGTCTTTACTGAGAACACTTTTCCTCACAATTACAGCTTCACTAACAAATATGCTACAGATGCATACAACAGCACAGTTTCTACAATATTTTGCCATAGTTAAAAAGAGTTGTGATTGGGAGTTAATTAATCTCTGTCAGTAAAGTATGACTCTCACGCCAGAAAGACATCAGCCCTGTAGGATAAAAAGGATGTCACTTTTGCATTGTTTGCAGGGCATAGCTGTGTGTTAAAATAAGCTCAACTCTTATTTTTAGAAGAAAACACCTATCTTTTCAGTTCTTCAGTGATAACTACTGAAAAAAGTGTGGGAAACAGATGCAAGGACTAAAAGTGAATAATCCATGATATAAAATGTGAGTTCTTAACTATGGATAACAGTCCCTCAGCATTATCAGCTCTCAAAGTAGTCTTAAAATAACTCTGTATTTCTACTGCAGCATTTACCAATGACCACCAGCAACTGAAAAAATTAGTATTTTCTTGGCACAGTAAACAAAGCCAAAATGCTGAAAAATCCACCAGCTCAGCCCTCCCAGTACCAGGTAAAACCTTGCTATTAAAAACAGATTTAATACAGTCACTTTTCCCAGGTACAAAAAACAGTTTACTGTAACCTCGTAACAGTTCCTCCTCTGAAGTCAAGTAAAGTGGCTACAAAAACTTTCCAACTTATACTAAATACATACTGGGAGCTCACACTGGTACACAGAGAATTAAAACATGTAGTTGGCAATTAATATTTTAATGCTTTTGACGGGGCAGTTTAATAAACACAGAATACGTGCTATTTTGCAGCTGATCTTTGAGACTGACTCCTACATGGACAGGTATCTATTGTGTTTCTTTAAGCACTTCAGGAGTTTGGTCAGAGAAGTTCTGGACCTAAAGTCACTGCCAATAATTTGGATGCATGCCCTTTTTTGTTAGATAAATCTAAGAGAGAAATAGCAGAAGTAGTATTGGTAGGGACTGTTTACACCCTTCCCAAGGATGAGCAAAATGTCAGCAACTCCTAAGTGATGGGTGGGCGCCTTGCTCGGTCCATCACTTCTTCACGTTGACAGTCTTGGCAACTCCCTCTCTGCCACTGACCTCCCGCTGGAGGAAGGTTATTGTGGAGGTGAGGATGGAGCAGCTGGGCATCACCTGGCAGCCCCAGCTTTGCTTCAACACCTACATGATTTTGAGACACTGCAATGGGACTGAAAAGGCACAAATGGCCAGGTAGCTTTGCTTGCTGTGTCTTTTTTAATGATTTTTTACTTTTCCTAATTGAAAAAGTGAAAAGCTGCCGTACTGCGCTTGTTGCTCAACATTTGAAATGAGATAGGTGGCAACGGGAGTAATTCTCCACCTTCCAGATGCTTGTGCACAGAGGAGACGGCTGAAGGACAAACGCTATTCACATGCTGGGGTTCCAAGCAGCACTGCTTCCCACACCCAGTCACCACACGAAAAGTGAGGACTTCAAAATTCAGGTGACCTTCCGTTTGGCCAGGTCAATGTTTCCAAGCTTCCTCAGTGTCTAGCAAAACTGTAATCCTTACCTGACCCACTGTTAAGAACCCACAACTGGAAGTCTCAGCAAACCAGCCCTGCTATGTTTAGTACTGCAAATGAGATGGCTGAAGGACGGCAGAATAATACTGTAGTACTTCACACTGCAAAAAGAGAATGGCACTGGGAGAAAACTTGTTTTTCTTTAACAGACTTTTCCTTTCAAAATCCACTTATTTGAACTATTTATCTTCAGAAGTTTATTTTATAACTGCTTGCTGGTTTCCATCCTTGCAGGCTGCCAGAAAACAGAATTCCCCAGAGAAGAAATAAGATTCAGCCTCTCTCTTCCACGCTTATGAATTTCAATTGGGAGCTCATGAGTCGAATTGCTTTTTATTCATACCTCATCTTCCACTGTGATAGAGTTTTGGACAATGACGGTAAGACTAATTTTCTTACTGTAAGGTACTTCCTTTACATTTGAATAAATAGTTTGATCTTTATACATGAGGCAGTTTTCAGCATGAATTTTATAAAACATCTGAAGAGGCAGAGACTGTATATCCTGGTTTGTCTCTCAGATTACAAACTGAGGCATTAAGAATAAAAGCAAAGATTAAAAAAAATAATTAAAAACATCAAAAAAAACCTTAACAGGAAAGGATCTCGCTGTTTTTATGTCTCTCTGGGATGTTCTGCTCTGTGTTCCACTTCTATCTCTTCATGTCTGCATCTCAAAGCCCATCTCCTGTCAGTCATCTGCACTCAGTCTGCCTGCTAATACAATACTTTTCCTTCCTTCCTTTGTGTCAGAGCCCCTGAGCTCCTCACTGTCTCCCCCTCCATTCTAGAAATTCAGATCAGCACTTTTTATGGAGCCTCGGTTCAATTTAGGGGATCAAACAAGACGTTTTCCTCTTTTATCACTTCATTTACACATTGCAAAATATTTCTGAAATGTAGATGCATTCTAAACTAGTTGTAAAAGTGGTTCCTAGAAACTACTGGGGTAAATGCATTGACTTTGGATGCATTAGTAGAAACATGGTTTGAAACCCTGTGCTGCCAGAGGGCAAAATACCAATTCTCTACCTACTGCCCACGGAAAGCAATTTGAAAAACAAACAAAAGATGCACAAAAATGGCAGAAAAAATTGTAAGGAGGATACACTTTAAAGAAACAATGTGAAATATTTTAACTTAGGCCCAGAGTCTCAGGCGTGTGTTGAAAAAAATGCTTCTGGTACCGTCAGAGTAATCTCTATTATTTTTCATAATTATTATCAAAACATTTATTTTCCTGCAAAAATCAGTCTGAATCAGGCTGCCATTCAATCTTGGAAAACTGTAACCTGCCTGAAATAAAAAGATCCCAAGTATCAGCAGATTCAGTCTTGCATCCAGGTGCCTTCACCACAGTATACCCAGAATCTTCCCCTGAAGTATTTCACCTTTCTGCCCTTTTTCCACTGCTCCATTGCTTTTCCCCTTGTTTTCTGTTTTGACATCATCTCCAAAACAACAGCAACCAAGCAGAAATTAGGGCATATCTGAGAACAAATACGGAGAGCTCCCAGGTGAAATTAGGTGATGGGCTTAAAAGCTCATTTATGTCAGGGAACAGGAAAGGACAGAAGTCCCACAAGATGCGCGACTGCAGTCTGTAGAGCAGGTTTGCTGACCACCAAAGACAAACGCACATCCTCAGATTTTATAGAGAAAGCACTAAAACCAGTAACAGCAAACTGCAAGGAAGGCATCTGGAAGGCAAAAAAATAAAAATCGGAAAAAAAAATAAATCAAGGTTTAATTATCCCTCAATACTCCCCCAGCCCAGGACACAGCTGTTGAGGCTGATGTTGTTACCACGACAGCCCAACTTTTACTATAACCACCACTGAGCCGCAGTTGCGGGGCCTTGCACCGCTGCCCAGAAACAGCTACACAAACACAGAAGAGAAGATGATCCCTGCCCTAAATCTGAGAGGAAAAACCAAGAGGCAGCAACTGGACAGACAGGCACACGGTGTAGGAGGGATTCAGCAACAACGCTGTGAACAGTTTAAGAGCCCCGGCGTGCTAGCAGCATCTTGGTTACTATTGTTTTTGCAGGCATCACAGGAAAGCGAGGGCGAGGCGCCGAGCGAGGCTTCCAGGCAGCACCACGGATGTTTTCAGGTAGGTCTCCCTGGGCACCAGCATTTGGGTCAGAACGGGCCAAGGAGGGAACAGCAGGCGATATCCTGCATCGGCCAGGGATGCAATCCAGCTCTTAACACGGAATGAAAGACAAAAAGTCACCACAGGCTCTCTCCCCCAAAATGGCAACCACCTTCTGTTCACCAAGGTAGAGAAAAGGGTGATGGTCGTGGGGAGGAAGGTGCTTTGGTCAGACCCCCAAGATTAAGGAAACAACCTCTGCACGGGTATGCCAGAGCAGCAGCAGCAGGGTAAAATCCCCACGTTACCGACATCACTAAAGTACCTGATAGTAACAGATGCACAAATTATGAGCCATAAATTCCGGACACAGTTTTAACACTACAGAAGTATACAAAAGAGATGGATGCAGAAGAATTCGGCAAGGTTTAGGTATAATGTGGTCACAATCACCTAGAGGACCCCTGAATTAAGTATTTTCTTTTATAAGGAGTCTGCGTGGCAAGAAGCATGACGGTGGTGTTCAAATGATCAAAAATATGGAATTGCTGGTGACTGTTTGGAAAAGGGGAAAAAAAAAAAAATCAGAGGGATAGACACTAAGATAGATACTAAGAAGAGATGAAAAAGCAGTGAAATGATTGAGACGGTACATGATCAGCAGGGCAAGTGGAGGAGTTAGCAAAAGAGAGCAGGCAAAGAACTGCCTTTGCTGGAGAACGGAGGGCTCGTAAGAAGGGAGAAGAGAGCACATGCAATGAAAAAGCTTCCCCCCCCCATCTTCTCTTCAAAGTGATTGCTGAGTTCCTACACAGGGAGAGAACTGGAGGAAAGAAAAAGGGAAGCCCCTAGGGATGAGCCCAAGCTGTCAAAAACCTCACTGGGGCTGTGAAGAGGGACTGCCATTAAGCTGAAGAGACCGCATGGCTACCAGCCTACCAGAACCATGGGAAACCAGCCTGGCGTTGAGCTCTGCATCAGCACAAAGCCAGCCCAGGAGCACCTCACAGGGATGTAAGAGCAGATTCTTGTATTATTCCAACAACGAGATAGAAGACACATCAGAATAAAATACATACCCTTAAATATCCTTAAATGAATGCTAGAACGATGTTCGGTATGCAATAAAGAAGCAAACATACCCCCAAAGCATCAATTGTATAAATTACGTTATTTTGACGTGCACAGCCTTGCTCACAAGTTGTTAAGAAATTTCAGTTTTTAAGTTCCTGCCCTGTTAAGGCCTTCTGGGAAACCTGAACATCTCACTCAACAATTTATCCAACATAATGGGAGCTAAAAGATGCAGGAATCATTTGGCAGACTGCCCCATTAGGTGTACTGTTTAGACGCTTCCCATTTTTCCCATGTTCACTGCTTTGAAGACTAGAGTATCTGTAAGAATTAGTAAGAGATATACCAGAAAAGTTTTTGTATCAGTGATTACCAAGAAATTTCCATATATTAAAAATGAATAGAATAAGTTTAGTTCAGGGAAAAATATCTAGCAACTCTACCATGTTCTTTCCTTGGAAAGAAAGAAAAAATTCCTCCTTTATAGAGTGACCAAATCACTTTTCTGCTTCAAAGTTCTGCTTATATTTACATCTCTTTTTCTTCCTTGAAAAGTCAGACAAGGCAATAGTCAGCCAGACAAGACAAGATACAGCGTCATGTTTCCTGGAAGCATAACATAAAATTGTTTCGGTCTCATGATCATTGCATTTGCTTTCTGAAAACAACCCAGGCTATACTTAAGTAAATATTTATAATAAATTACTACATCCTTATAAGCTGTCAGATTTGCTTAGTGCACACAATTCAAGAAACACATAGGTATTTCCCACAATGCATGGCAGTCCATTTAGGAGGAGGTATTGTAGATTTTCTTTTCCCTCCAAAAGAAAATTAGAATTCTCCTGTCTTTTGTATCAGTCATGCAAATCCTTGTTAAAGAAGTTTAGTAACACTTTTTTCTTCCCCCCCATTTTTAGTGCATGCACTAATCAATTATAAAACAACACTGTAACTATGATACATAAGGGAGCAAATTCTAATCACTGGAGACCAACAACAAAACTAATTTACCACAGTAAGACAAGAATTTGAATTTAAGAAAGTGTGACTCTAAAACACTAATAAAGTTATACTCTGAACTGCTGCTACGAGTGTCAAACATTTCTTTTGAGATTAAATATTGCATGCATCCAGTGTACACAGAATTCATTTGTACACTTTATGCACACAAAAACATACAAAGCCATATAAATCCATATTTATCCAAAAACATTCCTTGTCATGCATCTGAAATATATTTTAGCAGCATAAATATTAGTTATTATATTGTATAAGAGCAGGGTTGTTCCTCTATAGAACCATCAATTAAATATGTTCGTATACTTACATTCAGTTATCAAAATGCAAAGCATCTTTTTCACTGCCTTTGAAATATAAATATGTTGAACTCCACCATTCACCTGGTGTACTTGGCAAGGTACTGTAAGTGATGTTGGTAAACACAATGAGTTATAAAGCAAAGACTGATAAGGCTAGACAACGCTGATACTGATGCCATAACTCTTATTTAGTTTTTAATCTTCTAAATCCAGGAGATACATGTTTGGTTTATGTTTAACAACTGATTTGTCAACACAACAGTGTCTTAAAAAATCAGCTGTTCACAGAAAGGTGATCTGCTTTTCCTCAGTAGGGAGACTGAATAAGGTGGAGGCTCTACTTTTCACAATCAGTCATCATCATTGATCAAATCCCATTTTGGTAAAGCCCCCCTAAATCCCTCTTGAAACACATTTGTTTTACTTGCTAATGGTCAGAAGTTTTTGGTCTCCCATGCTATAGAAACAGAAAATGAGCAATGCTCCCAAAAAAAGGCCAAACAATCTTACTGAGAACTGAGTTGCAATTAAAGCCTTCCACACAGTGGCCACAAAAAACAGACAGAAAATATACAGCACATGCAGCAGCAATTTTTTTTAACTGAACATTGCGTTGATTGTACAAACCTGCCCTACAGAAGGGAGGCAAAAGAGAGCTAGCACTGTATAATATATTCGGGGAATGGCACTCAGAAAGGGAAGTGTTTAGCCATTCATAGACAGTGCTTATACTACGAAGTCACGCCAAGCTCCAGATGAAAGCAGATGTTTTCTTTGAGACTTTTTTGCAAGTTCAAGCCAATGCACTGGGGACACGTCCGTCTCTGGGTGCACACCCTGCGGAGCTGCACTGTTACACCTCACTGAGAGTTTTTGCCAAGAAAAGATGATTTGCCTGTGCAAAACTAGGTAGAAAAAACCGTAGACCCAGCCGGGCTAAGTTTAACACAGTGTATCGGGTGGTTAGTGTTTGAAGAGTATTCAATAACATGCATTATCAGGGCATGATACACTGAATTTCTTTCAAGATGACTGAACTTGATTATTTGTGTAAAAAAGCTGGACTGGGTGACCTTGCAGCAGCCCTCAGTAATGGTGCTAAACTGGGAACACAGGCAAAATGCCCTCTTGCACTGGGCACCGTGGAGAGCCAGAGTCTGCCCAAAGACCCACTGTCATGGCTCATACCTGTTTTCATGCAGCTACACCCAGAGGGGGAGATGGCAATTTGGTCTCTTTGTTCATTCAGTTCTTTATCTCTCTGTTGAGACTGACAATGGGGGAGACCATTAGTGTCAGCTCTGCTGGGACTTTCTGTTATTAAGGCTACTTAAGCTTTTCAAAGTAAATTGCAAGTGTCAAACTAACATCACACAGTGATGGGCAAAAAAGCCATTACACAACTGCTCTCCCCTTCTGTTGATCCACCCAGGAGCAAAGGGGAAGAAAAAAAAGACACAACCCTGGAGACTTCGCCCAATTCTCTGCAGTTCCCTCTTCCTCCCACTCATTATATTCCTATTTTACACTATTTACAGGCAATACATTAGTCATTCCCTCAAATTCCTTCACTTAACTGGAGGTTAATGATTGGGCATACATGTCCGTCTCAAAGCCTTGCAACAGTCACCATGCTGGGCACACCTCGCCTAACTTAAACCTTATAAAATACTTGGTTTAGACTAGTTTAATTTCCTTCTACAGTCAATGGAGAAAGAGAAATGGCTGTAATGCAGTCACAGGATGAGTGTCCCAGGTTCTTTCTGGCCCCTTTGACCACAAGGGGACCTCACCTCTAATTTTCACACATCTCTACTTAGATGGTGTGAACCCCATACATAACAATGAACTGGCCATCCGTTAAAAAAAGTACTTTACTATGTCAAGAATTCCATCTTCTTACAGAAAGAGCTAGAAATTGTTTGTAGACTGTCTTCTGAACTGTAATTATAGCCCTGAGCTCCTATCTGCAGGCTACGGAATTCCCAGCACCTTTTAACCACTGTTCATTTATCCGTCATTTAGCATCTTTAAGCAGCAAAGGCATTCCTTGTGCCACTTTGAGTATATCTAATCTTACACATGCAAAACCTTAAGCAGAAAATAAGTATGATTCTTGACCCTAATAAGTCACAGGGAATTTGCTGTTAACTTTGACGAGGTTTGGATTTCAGTCCAGCTTCTGATACCCAGAGAGCTGTAAAGTTTGTTACTCTTCATATTTGCAAATAGATTTAAATCTCTAGGATAGTTTTTTGGATCTCTGAATATAGGATCTTTTTTGGATCTCGAAACATTTAATCTGTGGATCTTCTCCATCTATAACACAGTATACTGAAGAATTCCTTTTGCTGGGTGTAATGTCTGCTGTTTAAAATCCACGCCTGTTCTCTGAAGTGTACAGGATTGCCAGCCTACAATACAGCTCCAAACCACGAATTTTAAAAAGAACAGTTCTTCTCAATTCAAATATGTGTTCAACTGAATTACGGCATTTCTCCACTGTGTCTTCTTTCCCTCTCTTTTGTGAGTTTCTTACTGCTTTTCAGAAGGAAATCAAATGAGAAAAGGGAGAAATACTAGAGGGGAAGTTTAAGCACATAAAAGTTAGTCAATTCAAAGTTATGGCTGCCACAGGAATGTTAATTCAGCTAACTGCACAGTCACTGTAAGGCATACACATCAAAACCAGATACTGTAATGGTCTATGATGCACAGGCACCAGAGAACTGTTACAGTTCTTGCAGGAAAACATACCTTTCTATTTATGAACTTGCTCGCTTAATTTATTCTTCATGAAGAACGTAACTAGCTGCATCACTGTTTCATTAAGTACCCAGACATTTTAGCTAGTTGTTTCAAAAAGATTTATGCCCCTCCATCCAAAAGGGGCAAAAAGAGAGCCAAAGATGAACAAAGGGGCTGTGGAACAGTGTGACCGTGGGAATGAGGTGCCCTCCATATGAAAACAGAAGAGCTCTTTAGATAACAACAGAATGGCTAGCCTACAAAATGTCACTCATTCAGCTTTCTCCAAAATATGGGGAGTTTTAGGAGCACCGTGTATAGGAATGA
The DNA here is from genome assembly GCA_034782735.1 of Sagittarius serpentarius. NCBI lineage: Eukaryota > Metazoa > Chordata > Aves > Accipitriformes > Sagittariidae > Sagittarius > Sagittarius serpentarius. Next base: position 12,319,783 of record JAVKLA010000014.1, on the reverse strand, counting down.
ATTCAAACAAATGAACAAGTTGTCAGAGTTCCCCTCTAAACTACACCCCACAACTGAAGAATCTGATGTCCACGCTGCCCCACCTCTCTCCCTCACCACTATACTGGAACCCAAGCCACCACCCCACGGGACAGACAAGGGACAGGGGAAGCATATCCACAGGTATCCCAGCCCCATCCTCTTCGCTGACTGCAGAGCACACTTACAGAAACAAAGACAGAAGGCAATCCAGACTAGGCACTTAATTTGGAGATTCTGAACATCCCTCTGGAGGAAATACCTCTCCTTCCATTCACTAGAAGGGAGTCCAAAGTAGACAGGTTGGCTTAGGGTCATGTGTCCAAATTTGAACAGCCTGATGTTTCAGTAACACCCAAAAGACTTCACGAAATGACCTGCTTATCTTTCTCACATTCATTCTAAATCATCATGTTTAAACTGTATTAGCAAATGCAGGAACTATTTTTCCTCACCTAATATAAACTAAAAGGCATACTTTTCATGTATGTACGTGAGGGCACTAGATAAGTCCCATTTCTGGTTTGGATATGAGACCCAAATGCAGGATTCAGCCTTGGTGGTGGTTCCCAGTGTACTGCCACTCCTGCCTCATTTCCAGTCTCCCTATAAGAGATCCAGCTCAGAGCAGATGCACAGATGCGTCTGGACAGGCAGGCAGGTCTGACCGAGAGTACGCTCACTGTGCTTGCGACCACATACCTGCTCAGTGCACTGCCTGCCACACCTGCGGCAGGAACAAAAAAGGGAAAAAGGTTCAAAATCAGGTAACACAACTGGAGAGCTACAACTGAGATATCTGCAAACAAAACCCCAAAATATCTCCGATTTTCTGCTTGCTTTGTTCTCTTGGGAGTAACCAATAAGCACGCTATTTTGAGGTTAGCCCATCAGATCTTACTAAAAAGAATACACGTGATGATGAAAATAGTGAGTAAATAGGTTTGCTTTTTAAAACAATATTGTCATTAACTCCAATAAAAACATAAAAAGAATACATGTGATGATGAAAATAGTGAGTAAATAGGTTTGCTTTTTAAAACAATATTGTCATTAACTCCAATAAAAACACCAGAAGAAGGAAAGAAAAAAAAAAGTCAGGAGTTGAAAACATGCAAAAGAAAAAATATATGTAATTTCAAGTCTTTTTGTGGGCTTTCATACACACCAATTACTTTGCAAGGTCTTATTAATTATGTATGCTCTGAACATATATCTCTATAATAAAGGCAACAGTCATTATTTTTGTTAAGTCATTTGTGCACATGAAAGAAAATCAGGAAACCCATACCACCGTTTGACATGAAGGTCTTCAACCACAACATTTGTCAAAGGTTTTGCTCTTAGAACATGTTCAAGGAAGCTTAACGGAGATACTGACTGATTCCTGTACTCTCTTCTTCTGCACGGCAGGGCAATTTCCCTTTCGTGTGCAGTCAAGGATCAAGCCTCTATTGACTTAGATGGTGTAATAGACAGTGATAGATAAATGTTTTTGCAGAATGAAAGAGAAGGAAGGAAATTAAGTAGCTCTGCAGTTCTTTGTAAGACTTTGCAATTTACTGGTAACAATCAAAATAAGTAGAATGATTTCAGATGCATACAAAAATAGAGCACAGAAAAAAACTACATGGAATAAAGAAGCCAGGTACTGAGAAGTACTCTAGTTCTCTCCCATCTACTCAGGTCCTAAGGTTTTCTGATTGCTGCATAGGCATGTAGTAGTTAATGAAGACATTTGATTCTTTATTCAGCTGTAATATATAACAATGCATAAGATATCAAGTAATAACTAAAATTTCCTTGACAAAACATAACCATAGGGAATTTTTGCAAGTGACTCCATAAACCAAAACCAGTGATTTAATAACAGGCAAAAAGGGCAGTAAGAGGATTTAAATATCCATATATTTTTCACAAATTAAGGCAAAAAAACATTTTGTTGGTCATCTTGTTTGCACTAAGAACAAGAAGGAAAATGTTGAAGTATTATACAAGATTATCCTATATCTGCCCTACCATCTCAGTAAGAAGGAAGAGGTGCAGCAGCCAGCAGGCCCTCGGGTACCCAGACTATCTACAGCTCTAGTCCATGGCAAAGGAACTGGATGTGACCAAGGTGAAGCAACACACTTGTAAACCCACCCCAAAGATAAAGCAAATCGTTCTGAACATCTAATCACTACCAGCCAGCTAACTGGCCACATGGCTAGACTGAAGTTTGGGCAGTTAGCCCCAGGAATAAAACCTCCCACAGCTGCAACAGAAAAAAACCTACATTTCTCTCAGCTTTACACCTTCTGAAGACAACCCAACACACCCTGGGCTTTTATGTCCAGAAAGAGGATTCCTTAGGGTTTTTTGAGCAGCAAACTCAACTGGCATAGAAGTGAGGCACTGGGAGGAACTGATTTAATTTAAAGAGCTGTTTTTAGAATCACAGAATTGTTTAAGTTGGAAAAGACCTGTAAGATCATCAAGTCCAACAGTAAACGTAACACTGTCAAGCCCACCACTAAACCATGTCCCGAAGTGCCACGTCTACACGTCTTTTAAACACCTCCAGGGATGGGGACTCCACCACTTCCCTGGGCAGCCTCTTCCAGCGTTTGACAACCCTTTCGGTGAAGACATTTTTCCTAATACCCAATCTAAACCTTCCCTGGCACAACTTGAGGCCGTTGCCTCTTGTCCTGTCACTTGTTACTTGGGAGAAGAGACCGACCCCCACCTCGCTACAGCCTCCTTTCAGGTACCTGTAGAGAGCGA
>JAVKLA010000014.1:12278316-12307110 GCA_034782735.1 Sagittarius serpentarius | reverse complement strand
GGATAGGAGAGGAGAGGAGAGGAGAGGAGAGGAGAGGAGAGGAGAAAAAGAAAAACATCAAAGGAAGCTGGGAGGAGACAGTTTAAGAACAAGAGGAGAGCGAAACCTTCGCAACTCCTTGTCAAAGGATACTGTAGATGCTGAAAGATCGCATGGGGCCAAGGGAGAGCAGACAAGTACACGGAAAAGAAATCTACTGAGGGACAACAAATACACAAAACCACACTTAGGTCTGCAAGTCCCAGAGCTGATAGTATCCTAGAGAGCCTTAGGAGGAAATAATACCTGCGGGTTTTTCTGCTTTCCCTTTCTCTTCCCTAGCCATCCACTTCTGGCCGCTGTCTTGAGGCAAGATGGAAGAGAAGCTTTTGGTCCAGCTGAGCCAGTACAGTCACTTGTTTTCCTGCCTTGTCTTGTTGTACCAAAGAAAGCACACATGAGAAAGTCTGGGGAACGTCAGGACATTTTGGAAAATAATTTAAATTAAAACACTCAACCAATGGCCCTAAACCTGTTTAGGCTCACATTTAGGAACTTGCTGAGAAGAGGGAAGACACAAAGTCTACAAAGGAAGGTTAAGACTGTTCACTGAAAAAGTGAAAAAAGAAAAACTAAAAGAATTACAGACTGCCACGCTGCCTTTACCACCCAGAAACAAATCGCTAAGCAGCCACAAGGGGAATACAGGAATGGCAATGAGCTAACAAAAACCAAACAGTGCAAAATTCACCAAAAATTATGTCAGATCTCATGTTCCCCTTTGACTGGGTGACCTGCCAGTAGGCAAAAAGAAAAGCAGTGTATGCATCTTGACTTCAGTAAAGCTTTTGACACTGACACATGAACTGAGAAAATACAACCTATGGGTAAAAGCTAGGTGCACAAGTGGTTTAGAAAATCAGTAAACTCAGTAGTTATCAATGTTTCCTTATCAAACTGTCCAGCAATTTCTAACAGGGACGCATATGTGTCTATTCTGGGTCCAGTTTTGTTCAATAGTCCCATTTGTGAACAAGGGAACAGAGACAACACTTGTGAAATCTGTGCCTGACATTGGAATGGGTAAAATTTTAACATCCTTTAAAGAGAGAGGGAGAGAGGATCCACATCTCAAAGTAATTTCAAGTTGAAGAAATGGCTTGGAATAAAGAGGATGCAATCAATAAAGTGCAAAGTTCCACATTTAGATAGGAATAATCAACTCCACAAAAGCAAAAATAGGAACAAACTGACTAAGCAGTAATACTGGAGGAAACCACGTGTTAGACACAGTGAATCAAAAACTAAATGTAAATAAAGAATACCATGCTGAAGGATAAAAGATACCTCTCAGGCTGGGACATGTTAGTAGTGGCTACAGAACTGTGGACTTTAGTAGGCAAAGGAAGAAAAATGCTGTCCTAGTTTCGGCCAAGATAGAGTTAGTTGTCTTCCTAGTAGCTGGTACAGCGCTGTGTTTTGGGTTTAGCGTGAGAAGAATGTTGATAACACCCTGATGTTTTCAGTGGTTGCTGTCGTGTTTAGACTAAGTCAGGGATTTTCCAGCTTCTCCTGCCCAGCCAGTAAGAAGGCTGGAGGGGCACAAGAAAGTTGGGAGAGGACACAGCCAGGACAGCTGACCCAAACTGGCCAAAGGGGTATTACACACTGTGGGACGTCATGCCCAGTACATAGACTGGAGGGAATTGGCCTGGGGGGAAGCGCTGCTGGGGAACTAACTGGACATCGGTCAGTGAGTGGGGAGCAATAGCACTGTGCATCACTTGTTTTGTGTATTCCAATCCTTTTATTGTCATTTTATTGTTGTTGTTAGTGTCATCATTAGTTTCTTCCTCTCTGTTCTATTAAACTGTTCTTATCTCAACCCAGGAGCTTTACTTTATTTTCCAATTCTCTCCCCCATCCAACTGGGTGGGGGGGAAGTGAGTGAGCAGCTGCGTGGGGCTGAGTGCTGGTTGGGGTTAAACCACAACAAATGCAGAGGCTCATTTGTGTGAATAAGATATGCCAGTGTGACTTAGACTGTGATTTAAAAGCAACTTAATTAAACTGATGCAAAAAATAAAGTGATGCTGTTGTAAAGTAACCCATGTTTAATTCATTTAGCATAGCCTGATAAAGAAATCTTAGTCTATTTATGCAAGTTACTCATGTTCCTCCAGATCTCTCCACCTCAACAAGGGACAAAGTATGAACACTGATACGTGTATTTTTCACTTAAATCATTTTACACGTGACCACTAGACAGTATTAAATTACAGTAAACCTCACCAGTACATTTTGTCTCTGAGAGAAATAACTTCTACATCATCCCATTTTTGCTAACCAAGTTACTTGAAAAATGTGCATGAAAAGCTGAGCATTTGCAGCTCATCACTGGAAATGGAGTGAAGAAAAACAGTCCAAGGCAAGCGCTGAACCTCTCCTGTGTCTACTCCAAACCAGCACAGGTCTCACCACTTTTTACAGAGCTAAGCAGCTTCTTCATTTTCGAAAGAAATTTTGACCATCTTTACATGAGAAAACTGGTGTTGGTGTGCCTTTTATTGCACAATTAGAAGCATTCAGCATACAGGATTATTGTACTTATTACTATTAAAAGCTTAAAATAGTAAAAACTCCCTTTAGCAAACTGTCAACTGCCATCCCTTACTACAGTGCATTGCTTTTGCACTTGGAATTTTAAAGTAAAATGTTTCGTTCCCATTTAACATAACACCCTGCTCACTACACAACATTATTTGTACAATACAGTCAGTGACACGAGGGAATTTTCAACAAACTGCCAAAAATGCTTTCTCTACTTCAGGAAACATTCATTCTCTAAATATAATGGTGCACATAATTATGTAAATCAGAAATAATCCTGAAGTCCCTATTCTTGGGGGATAACAACAGACATATGTTCTGTAGTCTTTCTTAATAAGTATTATATCCATATCCCACCATATTATTATTGAGCATATTTAGGCTATCGGAAGAAACAGTATCCTGCCTATGTTACTACCACCATGGAAAGCATTATGGAGAGCCAGGTGAACGTGTATACCAAAGCAGTTCCAGAGTGGCCAGGCCTGAAGCAACCTAGACCAGAAGAGAAGAGTTCAAATTAGGAAAAGAATGAGAACAAAAAGCTGAAAAGGTCAGACAGACAAATAAAGCAGCAATTAGACACAGAGGTAGCTGGGTCCCATGATATGACCAGAACACCTATATTCCAGTCCCAGGTTTGATAGCAGCTTTCTCTGGGCTGTTGAGATTTGCTGTGACATACAGTGGTACTGCAAAAAGTAATGCACTACTGTTTGCACCAAGATACGGTTTTTAGAAGGAACATAAAAGATGAAAAAGAGAATAGGAGAATATAAGTGCAAGGGAGGAGGACAAAATGAAGAGGAACACAACAAAAAAATTGAAATAAGGAGTTTAGGACAGAAGTTTGAAATTGATTCTTTAACTCAAGATTAAAAGTGTGAAAAATCATTAATGTTCCTGAAATACAGGTTTCTATTTAGCCATGTTACAGCCTAAGGCAAAAACTCTGCAACCCAGCGCAAAGCAAGCTACCCTCTTCGTACAGGCTATACAAATAAGCATGTAAAAATAAGGAGTGCATTTATTTAAGACAGATTTTTCAGGATCCTCATATTGACCGATCACAATGAATCATGCTCTAGGAAAAGAGCATACTAAAAAAAAAATAAATAAATCAAGGTCAGTACAAAAATTGCCTATTTGCTTTTTGAAGATTTATTTAGGATACATTATCAAATTGTCCTTGTGGCAAAGATTTCTGCTGGCCAAAAGGCACCTCCAATTTCCCCAAGCTTCAGCTGCTTATTTTCAGGAAGAAAGGAACACTGTGTCAATGTTCTGAAAACTGGCTTTGTTGGCTCAGTCTTCTGCTTCGAATGGAGCAGAGGTTCATATGCAACGTAATATCAGAAATGACTAATGCTACTCAAACTAACATACACCTTTATTTTTACACTGTCCTCTGTTCCTCTGCCAGATGCCTCTCTTCGTTCATCCCCTTAATGAAGCTCAGCTATACAGACCCCAATGCTTTGATTTTAGAAAATGACATAAGATACTTTACAAAAATACATTATCATTATTATTAAGAAGGTGATGGACTACCTCAGATTTAATAAAACTGTAACATTTAGTTCATCTGTTCAAAGAGATATTCAGTGGTGCCAGTATCCCAGCCCCCAGAGGCTGAAACCAGCCACAAAACTCCAGCCAGCAAACCAACCACCTGAATTAAAACACAGGATATTTATTGCAGATATGGTCATACACATGTAAGTGTGCACAACATTTTGTCACAATTTGTGCGGTGGGGTTTTTTGTACTGGCAAAGAAATGGTGACATAATACAGGTATCTACCTATCCGCAGGTCTGGATGTTTATCTGGGATCTCAGACCTGCGGATGGTTTCATCATCCCAGGATCCCACTGAGCCTAGCAAATCTCAGTCTGTTATTTTGCTGACTGCTAATGAATTAGTGCTGTAAGACCCTCCCTGAAACCTCTCATTTTGTTTTTATGCTCCCATCATACACAATGAATTATATTACTAACCTGCATCACCTTATCATATACCCTGTTACATGATTAATTTCTAATTTGCCTTAATTGAAACACTAAGGAAGGAATATAAAAGTCAAAAAGCAATATAAAGCCAGGGTTTCAACCTGTATTTATTACTACTCTCAAGTGCGCAATTCATCTATCTCGAGGAAGCCAGAAAAGCATGGAAGGTCTCATTTGGATGTTCTCTGGCACATCAAGAACTGCTGTGATAAAAGTGGAGCACAGCAGTTCCAAAAAGTTGTGCTGCTCTGGGTAAAGAAGGAGTTATAGAGCAGATGCAATGTCCATAAGGAATCCTCCCAACCCACCGTCTCTCTCAGAGAAGATGGTACCACCACTTCCAAACTTGAGGGAAGAGGCAAGGCTAGAAGTAACTCACAAGCTGTAGTTACTCAGGATCCAGCACCAGAAGCTGCTGTTACCACCATGGTGCTGGTAAAAGGAGTCCTAAAACTGGAGCACAGCATCCACAAAAGCGTCTGCACTGCCTGGGACCACGCAGCATCTCAGGTCTGATGCTGTCCTTTAACGCACCGGGCAGTTCCCAAACTGTCTAGGGGATGTGCTCAGGAGATGAGAAAAGCCATTAAGGGTCAGTGAACAACATCTATTATAGTTTCAGAGCTGACTTACTCATTTCTGTTAGGCAGATGGGTTGCACTTCTATATTGTCCTGTTATGTTCTGCATAATAGGGTAAAAGAGTATTTTTCTTTACCAGGTGAGATGGGCTTTCGTGTTTCATATCACAGCTGTTTTTATTGACAAGTGAGATTATAAAAACAAGTTAACCTTCTTGTATACAAAAACACTAGTAAGAGGAAAGAGGTCAGGTCGCCGTGTGTGGTGGGAAGCAGAACATTAGCACAGCTTTAGACAGTCCCTCCAGCGTTAGCTTGTCTGCTTTATTTTTAATAAACCATGAACTAGCTAGCAACTTTGACTAACAGTTAATACTTTGACCCAGCACATACATCAAAACAGACGTAGCCCAAGGGAACGGCTTTACTCCCAAGGTCAGTCTAACCAGGGAAAAATCTTACATATGGGTTTGAGCTGATCTAATTCAGCTGCAGCACAAACTGGGGCCAAATGCACTGCACGAATGATCCTTGTGCAAACATGCCACGAGAGGCAGCTAACAGGTATTACACAGGCCAGAAAAAAAGCAGTCTGTTAATGTGGGGCTGGAGGAGAGGTTTCACAGCACACAGTGACCTTCCTTCCTCCCGTGCCTTCCGCTGCCCAGCGGAGTGACTATGCAGGATAAAGCACTACGCAGGATACTGGAGCAAAAGCTGTAGAAGAGAGTAATGCCTTTCTGATCCACCGACTAAATATGGATATTAAAAAATTTGATTTCAAGAGGTATCTTTTTTTAAGTAGCTTGTGACATTTATGCTGCAGGTAAGAGGTATTGCAAGAAATTTCCTTAGCACAAGGGCATTTACTAGGGCTCTTTTTCCCTCTTATACAAGGCTAATGCGATGGTTCCCAAATCTTAATGCACATATTGCTTCTGATTTGTATCCCCTTCCAGCTTGAGGGAGTTGAAACATGTTTTATATTTATGCCCTAGCCTTCAGAATGCTAACATTAAAAACCCATGAAATAAAACCTGATGAGCGCAGTCAAAAGCACTTGTGTGAAAAGTCTGGGTGTCTAGAGGTGGCTGGCACCCCTTGGCCACCCTACTCCTCTCCCCAAATTTCCACAACTGACTAAATGGCCCACTTCACTATCCCACTTAATTTTTTCCTTAAAAATACTAGGAAATTAAATCTTGCCTTCCTTCCAATGTAAGAATGGAAAGTGAGAAAATAGAGTACACTTACATAAAACAAATCTCTTCTCCATAAACAGTAAAGACAAAGGTCATCCGTTACAACCACCAACTGCCTGGAGCAGAACCTATCTCCAACACCACCACCCATACCTTCCAAAATCAGAATAATCAGTTCCCAGCTGACAAGCCACGTCAACAAGAGTCATAAGCATGGGGCTAGTATCGCCTTATGCAGTACTTCCAGACCTGTGCACACCAAGGACAGAATCAGCACGGAGGGGGAGCGGAGGTGGGACACGGTCATTAGTTAACAAGTCCAGGCACTGCTGCTGCAGCTCAGCAGTAAAGAACCCGAGTCCCTCAGCTGGTCCAAGTTGCTCCTCACCTGGAGAAGTGCCATGCCCGGCTTCCTGCTGGCCTGCCTGGTCACCATGGTCATGTAAATCTTCATGCACCCAGACATTAAGCTTAGCCCAGTATTGGTGAATTACTGGATTTGCTGTCATTTCAACCTGGATAATTGTACTACTGATATGTATTTGTTACTGTGCTGTTACTTAGAAATAAGCTGTTGGTCTGGTGTCTGATACTGTACCCTGAACCTTACCAGAGTGGGGCTGCCTTAAGCCCTGAAAATCCATCAAGGACTCATTCCTTAAACATCCGACCATTAATGATTTGACAGACAGAAAAGCAACTAAGGTAAGAGAGGAGGAAATGCCTGCAGAGACCCAAGACCTACATGCAGGCTGTAGGTTTGCCACGGAGAAAAGGGAGGCCAGAGCAGGATCATCAGGGTAGTCAACCACCAACTCATCATCTAGTAACGAGACAAAAGGTGGAGGAGAGGCTCACTTTTTGGAGGCTAGCTTCGTGGCAGCAGGAGATGCTGACCCCTTTTTAAAATAAAAATCAAGAGATTACTACTTACTAGCTTGAAATTTTGACCAGCGTGACCTCTTTTCATAATGCGAGACCAAACCTTGCAATGCCCTCGTGACTTTGCCCAATCACTCTTGGAGTAACTGACCTCCTGACAAGATCTCACTGCTTCACCTATGAAGCTGAATGCACAACGTAAACCTTTTGGTGTAAACATCCTTGCTGCCTTTTTCTGAATGGTTACATTTCCATCACTGTCATCACCTTCACCAGACGCTCACTGCTCAAAACCGCAGACAAGGGTGAAGGACAAAAACATGGCAATGATGCAAGGGCAACTCTGAAATGATTGCTAGAGATGAAATCAATAGCGGTGTGCTACTGTTGGGAGACCAGCAATACATTTGAAAGCTTCTGAGCCAAAAGTGGTTTCATCTTCAATAAGAATAGCACAGTGTACGAGGATTTAGTTTCCTTCAGGTATTTAAAGCGCTGTTCTATAAGCGTGCAGCTTCCACAGGCCTCCAGAGGTCCCTTCCAAACTCAACTATTATGTGATATGAATGAGGTTAGAAAATATTAATAAGCATATATACTGGTAGAATATGAAGAAACATTGTCACTTTTAAAATAAACTAATTGGTACAATGACCGTAGTAAGAATTCAGTTCCAAGGTTTACGTTGCATATATTCTACTTGCCAGAAGAAATACAAGATACTAATGGGCCAAAGGATGGTTTCATATGGGAATATAATTACATCCAATGATGGCTGAATTCTGCTTAAGCAAGTGAATATCTGCAATAAGCCTTTTTTAAATATCTATATACAATTTGATAGAAGAAAAAAACCCACAGATGTCTTTCTCTGAGAGAATGGTAGGCTGCTACTGCTATTAACTCATTTTGAGAAAGCCTTCCAAATCCTGACCACCATAATGGCTCACATGTCCAAGACAACCACTGTCGGTGTCTTATTTTAATCGTATTGTTGGGAGAGAAGCTCCAAAATGAAACTCATCTTTAAAGACAGGAGAATTAAGCTACTTTTCCCTGGAGGCTATGCATGTTCTCTTTGTCAGAGACTTTTACCCTGCATTAAAATGCACTTTATTTCCAAAGAACAACGTGTTTCACGAGCCATATTTTCAAAAATGAAGAAAAAGTGTTCTGGTTATTGAACTTGTCCACAAAATGATGGATGTGTCTTCCAAGAAGCAGTTATGAAACAATTGGGTCAGTCCTGCTTTATTTGTCTGCCCACCAGAAAAGACAGCACTGTAATCAATGCAGGCTCACTTGAAGTAAAACAGAAGGTGAAACAGAAACAGCAGGAATATCTACATCGGATGATCTGACCAGCAAACTAAAAGCACATCCTATAGCAAAACCTCAGCTTCTTCCTTCCCAAGGGGCCAGAGAAAAACAATCCTGATGCCTTTATATGACAACAGATCTGCCCATACTTCCCTGATGAAAAAACGTGGTCTAAAATTGAATCTTTTGGAGATTCTGTATGGGATTTCACATGTATTTGGTTCACCAACTCGGAGGTTTCCACATGTTGTGAGACCCAGCTCCACATCCACCTCTGCTGGAGCAGTAGGCGTGGTTCCTTCTCAGGAGCTTAAGAGGGACCTAACTCCCACCACCACCCACATTCACTTGCAGGCCCCAGGAAGGCCTGCGGCTGCACAGATGGTGGCACACCACACGGCATCCCCAACCTGCCTTCCCTTTCTGTACAGGGACTGAGTAAGACCAAAGCCATTCTTACAACCACAGATCTCCCTGAAACAGAAAACGCCAAACACCTGGTCATGACCACTCCACTAGTTCTCCTGCAACTCCATCATATGACATTTTGAGTATGATACAATAAAGAGCACTCTGTCTTCATTAAATGAATGAGGAAGTGGCAAGCTGGGGTTAGGGAAAGGAGGGCAGCGATGAGAGGGCAGAGAAGGATGCAAAACATTTTCAGTCCTGGATCCTAGGTCTCGGAGATCTGTAGCAATAACACCAGGCAACAGCCCAATCCTTAAAAAAAAACAAACAAACCCCAAACCTTTAGAGTGGGGAGAAAATTCCTCCCCTCCATGCCATTCTGCAGGAAGTGCAATATACAGCTGTAACTTTTCTTGGGCAGGTGCACACTGCAATTTTGACAATATTCAGTATTTTCTGACTTGAAGCGACACTTTCTATGATCCCATAACAAAACAGGGAAAGGTCCAAAAAGAACTGAGGATACCAGCTCCTCCATCTTGTCTTAAGAACAGAGATTCACTTTTACAGTAACGTTAAACATCTGATTAAGACTGAAGGAGTCCCTTTGCTGGGAGGGGAGATTGTCACCTCCTGGCACAAGAGAAAAGGGTATCTCAGCGCACTTGCAGGGAACGATGTGCCTACAGCTCTTTTTTCTGCAGTGACCTGCTATCTGCCTCCCAAGAAGCCAGCGCTGTGCTCCCCAGCCAGAAGAACAGACTACATAATACATTCTCTCAAATGAGCAAAAGAAGCAATGCTGGTTTACGACAGGTTATTCATTCCCTTAAAAATGCTTTATGCCTGTAATACCAGCTTTTGCAGGGCGGAGGACAAAACTAGGCACAGACAGCATTCTGAAAAGAGGAGCATGCTTGTCTTCTCCCCCCCATCAGTCTGCAAGGTTTCACGCAGAAAACCATCAGGCTAGAAATCAGGAGCAGGTTCACTATGTACTACTTACTCACCCGTGGTGCGTGAGCCTGGCAGACCTGCACTATCCCCCTGAATGTGGAGAGTTCTTCAGAGGGACTGTGTTCCTGGGATGCCCTGCCACAACAAAACCACCAGGGAGGGTAGAGAGTGCATCTGACAACTTTGGTCTGCAGGGAGAAGGGAAAAGGCATCAGTGCACCTCTGCATCAGGGGTAGCTGGTGGCATGGGCTATCGGGTGCTACCCTCACAGGTATGGGGAGAAGAGGCTGCCTTGCCTTTGAAACCTTTTACTCCTACTTCTAGTTTCTCTCCTTTCTTGCTTGGGAAGGGAGGGAAAAGGAGGGAAGGAGGTCCCATCTAGTCACCTATCTTGCTACACTCCCCAACAAGTGCCCTGCCAGGGCAGGTTCCCCCAGTGCTGAAAAGATTTAGATGTTTGCCACTATGTTACGAGGTCTCCCCCTGAGATCTGAAGGGATGCCGGCTGCTGCAACTGTTCAGAAGGACAAGCAGCACGGAGAGGCAGCACAGTCTTCCCAGCCAAACCCCTCGTACAGTACAAAGAAGTTAAACACAGAACTTGGATGCAGCATGGAAAGCAGGAGCCTAATTCCCAAGTTAGACATTTTGTCCAGAAGACTTTTATACAAAATAAGGATTAGTCTTCTATAAAGCTCTTCCAGATGACAGTGACTGCCAAGCCAACGCACCAGCAGCCAACACAAAAAGCTGGAAGCAATCTGTGGAGACAGGGCAGCTCCCTTGCAGCTAGAGACAGACGGCTCTGACGGCAGTGCTGAAAGGATGCTGCAGTGTTTGCTGCAACACAGCTGCACACTTCAACGTGGAGAGAAGGAAACATCGCAAATGGACACAATCAGACCTCCAGCAATAACTGAAGGGGCAAAAGTACTGAACTATTAAACACCTCGAGAGAGAAGTGCCTTTTAAGTTAACAAACACCATAAGCTTCAAATAACGGATTAATTCCAAAGACATTTGCGTGATACATTGTCATACCTAATGAAAAACTAAGGTTTAAAAACAAGGTTATGAGACTCAGTTCTGCCAACTGCAAGCTTTCACAACCAAGGACTCCAAAACCTGGCAAGCTACAGGCAGGTCCTTCATACAGTTCCTCCACTGCATCAAGTGCCCCTTCTTGAAGTGGCAGCTCACACATCTATGTTTACGTATTAATTATTACCTATTAGCAATCAGATACTATCATCTGAGGTGTGATGGATAGTTTTACCAAGGTGTACTCCTGGGACACAGCTGCTGCAGCCCTGACCACACACTACGTGTCACCTAGTTAAGTTAGAAACTGCCACAGTTGTTCTCCAGCTGTTACTACCAGGAAAACTGTAAGAAATATGATATACTCAGCAGGGAAAAATTGTATGTTTGGGATTCTGACATAGCCTGGATAAAATACACATGCAATCCAAATTCACCCTGTAGGAAGCTGCAGTTGATGTATTAACAAAACAAAACTTAAAATAACAACACTACTGAAAAAAACACTCAACTTCAAGAGAGATTTATTCCGATGGACTGGGAGTCAACAAGACCTGAATGTCTATTTTAAAAAGTGATTTTAAACCAGCAAGTTTTCATTATCATCTCTTAGCCCGGATCAATATAGTTCAAAATCAAGCTTTCAATGTAAATTTCAATTTCCCCAAACTGGGTAGTTTTATTAGTGCAGTAATAACATCGCTGCATCTTCAGATTTAACAGAGAATCAACCTCCTCTGTATTTTTCCCCATTCCGCCCCCGCCCCCAGTCAAAGCAATTCACCCCCTCTGGTAATTCAGGTAGGCTAGAGGGAAGTGTCGAAGGACAACACTTAACATCTCCTCCTCTCCCCTCCAATGCAAAAGAAGGCAACAAAAGACTCAGTAATGGAGAACCATTCTCTGAATGAAAAGGTCTAATTTTACAAGATTCATCACAAAGTCTCTTATTCATCAGCAGCCTTGGCACTCTTACTCTTCTCCCTCACGCAGACATTTCTGGAATGTGTTTCAGGCTACTGGGGAAAAAAAAAAAAAAAAGGGTAGTTCAGCAGGAAGCAGCAAAGGCTAAAGAAACGAAGAGTCTGAAATCGATCCTGCTGCTGTCCTACGAAACACAATTTCTGCCAAAACCATCAAGCAGAGCAGGACTGTCCCCTTGGTGAGCAGTTTTCTTTCTATTTTTCCTACTTTGGTACCTCCAGTAATATTGACAAACCATTCACGCAAAAGAACAATACTTGTATTTTACATCAACAGACTTGCAGCTGTTCTCTTATAAGGCATTTAAGAATTTATATTAACCAGATACCAGATTTGGAGACTGAGACCTACAGATCTGTATTTTCATCTGCTTAAGAAAAGTTCTACTTGAAAAGTTTCCTCCTTGCTAGACTGCACAGTAATTTACTAACAGACCTGCTAGGATTAGGATACACTGGAATTCACTTAAGAAGTTTCAGGAGGTTTTACCATCATTATTATGGGAAGAATTGCTCTTGCTTGCTCTGATTCAAAGCTTAAAAAAAACAATTAAGAGATTGAAACAAAGTCAGCAAAACCAACAGGAGCAAGACATTTCTTAATCGAGTATTGAACCTGGGATTTGGGCAACCTTTGCAACAGAGTGCCAGTGTCCTCTCAAAGAATACCTTCTCTGTGCTTCCAGAGGCAGTTCTGCTCAGGATCAGATGAGGGACAAAACCCCATTATTATTCTATTCCCTGGATTTAAACTGATGTGAATTGACCATCATTAGTATAGTGCAACAAAATTTCCCCAGAGATCTAAACCCTGGTATAGTACTACAGCAACAGGTATTAAAGTGAGGAAACAAAAATCCTGTATCACATTTTTTCCAGATTTATGTGCAGTGTAAATTCACACAACAGAATACAGTAAAAGGAACGGACGTACAGAAAATGATACCGGTTTTGATGACTGTGTCGGTACAAGAAACCTAAGGAACAGATTTGCCCCGAAGGAGTTAATATAACACTAAAGCTGAAAAGCAAATCAGAGAGGGCAGGAACTGCCAGAATTAGTCAACCGTTGTTCCCGATGGTGCGAGCCTGCTCTTGGGTTCCAGGTCACGGCTTCCACACAAAAGCATGCTCTTACCTCTCCCGAGCCCTGCCCAGTCACTGCTTGTCCCGCGCACCACACAAGGCACGTCTCCCGCAGAGTAACACACACACGATGATGTCTTTAAGGGTTACACTGCAGCGTTCTTATGGTTTTTCATGTTTAATTTCCTTTTTAAATAAAAGCCATGGAAAACCAAATATCCAGCAGCGCCCCATGCCTCTACATTCTCTCATACTACTTGCCTATGCTAATGATCCACAGGACTAGTTTTCAGGGTGTTTAAAACCACGGTACACACCTCCTCCGGTACTTGAACTACAGAAGTAAGTGCTGGAAGAAATAGGCATACAAGGCAGCAGCAGCAGCAGACTGGCTAGTGGTGAGGAAGAGAGTCAGCTTCTTGCCAGGGACTTACACAAATATTTTTAAGACATGAGAGGAATGTTGGGAGTCAAGCTTTTTTTTTTTTTTTTTTTTTTTTTTTGGCAGGGCAGGGGGGAAGGAGAGGGAGGTGTTACTGAACAGTGAGAAATGATGTCTACTGGCTGGGTGCAGCATGAACGAGAACAGGTTTGGCACTTTCTGAAAGGCAATGTAGATACAGGTAAGACTTAGGGCACCTGTTGTAATTAGTGTCCTCAGCATGGGCTGGAGTGGTTTTCTATATCAGTAAATATGACCATGAATATCAATTATGATTATGAACATATGGATATAAATAATGCTGAATGATTGTACTTGCCTTATTTCTGTGGCTGTAACATAAAGCCTTGCTCAAAAACAAAAAATGAAATGCATACATTAACACAGCTGGGTTGATGAATGGGAATTAAAAGCAAAGACCTGTTGCCTTGTTCATCTCACTTTGTACAATTTACAAAAAATGCCTTAGAACAGTACAGCAAACTGCTAAAAATATCTTCAGCTTTATTTTTCACAGACGAGTTACAGGAAAATTCTGCAGCGAACATCCAGTGCTGAAGTCGTGAATGTTTATTTCTTCCATAATTTAGAAGAAAGACGTCTAGTCCTTTCCCTTTCCACTTCCCTCTCTCTGGAACTGTATTGCATTTAAGCAGAGAAAGAGTCTATGCTTCTAACTGGAAAACAGGTAAACATTTGGTTATTTAATTTGCATCTGCAAAAGTTAAGCTGATATCACCATTAAGTAGAAGGAAAACATTTTAATAGGTACGAGGACACTGTTTCTGTGATTATTCTTTTTTCCTTTTCTTCATAAATCAAGCTAGGAATTCTAAAGCTATTCTCATTAAAAATGCCCCTCAGGTCCTCTGAAGACCTGTGCTGACATGCCAGTAGGATCTTTACAATTGCAGATTTTGGGGGGAGAAGGAGGGGTAACGCTTGAGAAAAGCTGGGACAGACTGCACAACGAGAGCAGCAGTGTTTTGGTACAACATCTTTGCTTCATCAAAACGTACTGGGCTGAATACATTACCAGGACACATTTGCTGACTCAGATGTTACAATCTGAGAGTCCAGGAATAAGTTTAGTTTATGCAATACACACTTATTTCTGAAGACAGTCCCAGCATCGGGTGAATAACCTTGCCAACAGAGGTTTGAAGAATTATCTGCAAAAGGCCTTCGGCTGCACTGACCCATCTCACGCCATGCCCACTCTTCTTACACCTTCTGCACGGGAACAGCAAAGCTGAAATTGTTCACCAAGGTCTCTGTCCTTTCCAACTCCTTCACATTCAGATACTTCAGATACTAAGTATTAAGTAACATCCTAAACCACAAAAAACATACATTGCCTGTAGAATTACTTCTTGCGACAAATCTATCCCCCACCCCCCCCTCCAGATCCATCCGTCACAGCCATGCTTAGGAACCAGTCTGTTAAATCAAGCCATCTGCGTACCCATTATCTGCAGTTTTTATGGACTGTGCAGCACCAAAATTGGCATATGACCTTGCCTAATAGAGTACTGTTTATCGCAAAACTGCCAATCATTTTTCAACCAAAGAGGTTACAATATCCTTCTTAAGCACTACAGAGCCTTCAGATGCAGATGCATTAATTCCTTTTGAGATACAGAACATTCAAACACTTAGGTACATAACACCAATACAAAACACTGCAAAGAAACTAAGTAAGCCAGGCAACCAGCTCCAGGTGGCCCTCCTAGATCTCCAGAGGTCCCTTCCAACCCCAACCACTTTGTGATTCTGTGATCCGTCTAAAACACATTCAGTGACTTACACATTACAGATTTATGATTTTTAGTTAAGCATATCAAGATGGGTAGCTATGTTAGAAATCGGAAATTTGTAAAGATGTATTCTAGCATTTATTCTCATGACAAAACAAGACACAACCACCAGATAAACGAGGACCAGATGAGAGTGTTCCATGTACGTAGCCTGAACCACCCCACTCCCTCAGTTTGTCCTGAGCTGTTTAACTGCTGAAGGAGAAGTGGTACAGCAGCAATGTTCTCCTCCGTGCACATCTGAGCATATCCAACCCAACCCAAAGTAAGGCAATTTCTCTGCAGCAAACACAACTAAATCAATAATTCTAGTAGGCATATCAAAGTTCATTTTCCTCATCAAGTGCTCATATCCAAGGATGCAATGTTGTGATGCTCAGATACGTCTTGCACAATGTTCTTGATGGTACTTTACAAGATGTAAAATAAACACAGGGGGCACTAGTCTGAAACTCCATGATTCTCCTCTTCTTCTACATTCATTTTTTCAGTGAGGTTTTTAATGCATCAACCTAAAGGATCTAAAGTGAGTGCCATAACCATAGATACAATAGGATTACATTTGGATTTGTAATTCCTAAAGGTTTTGTTACTGAAACAAAAAGATAATACAGTTATGCAAAGAAGATGACTTAAAACTGAAACAGGGTTTATCACTAAAGCTGCAAAGACAGAATACCATCGTGAAAATTATCCTATACAGAGAGATAGACTTGGCAATTACTACCTCAAAAATCAGTTCACTCTTATTTTTAAGTCAGTGAATAACCTGCTTTCATGTAGCAAACCACCCAGCAGGGTAGTTGTCATGATCCAGGAGAAACAAATCCTTTCAAAAAGTCTGCAAAAAGCATGGATGAAACTTGCAAATTACAGAGAGGGAATATATGCCTGCCTTATGTCCTGTATCAGTCTCAATGTTTTCTGAAGCCTTTCCCACTGAGTGCTTCCAACAACAAAAAGGAATAGCGTAACTTTACCCCTAGGTAATTACAGGGTATCGGTGGAAGGCAGATGCCTGAACTAATTAAAAATGGGAAAAGGTCAATGAGGTTGGCAAGCTCTGGACTTGGGAGGACTGAATTAGGGACTTGATCCCCCAGAGAAACAAGACTTTGGTGCTTAATGCACTTGCCATTATCAACAAACGGTCAGGGACAGGAAGAGTGAGATGCCATGCAGATACAGACATGCTCCAAGTTCATCCAGAAGGAAGACTATCATAAGAACCAGTATCTGTAAAAAGTAGTCTTAACCCCCCTGTGAAGCTGTAATGCTATACAACAGCGGATACTTAGCAGTAGAGCTTGTTTTTTCTGAGCTTTTCTGGCTGGTGGATGGTCAAGCTGCCCTTCATAGCAGCATCTGTATAGGTGATGTTCGTGAGTAATCTCCGAACAGGTCAGGAAAGACAATACTTTGGAAATCCTCATCCCCCTCCCTGATGCCATGACAGACACGGAGCTGAAGGAGCTCTCAGAGGGTCGTGGGCATCCTCTACGCTTTCTTTAATATTTGGTAAATTCTCTGCAAGTTCTGAAAAAGGCTCTTCCCCACACCATACAGGAGTCCAGTGGTGGGAATCTCAGTCAGGTAACAAAAGTCTGACTTATGGTTCCCTACCCCAGGGCTCTTTTGTTCCAACCCAACAAACAGCCCAGTTCCCAAAACATCCTTCCTCATTTGTTCGGGCAGGGTAAGACCATGCAGAACAACCTTCAGCTCAGCATTTGACTCACAAGGAATGCCTCCATGCCAAGCTCAAAATAAACAAAAGCGTATGTTCCTGTTCAATTCTACTTATATTGCAAACTAGGATCTCAATTAATTAATTTTTAAAAGCTATGCATCAACACAAAGTACTTTCAGGCCAAGTAACTGAAGTTAATCTTACGTAACCTCGCTCAGCGCAGGCTACAGCTCGATTAACACAACTCACCTTGAGTATCACATTGCTCTTCCATATATCTCTTGAGAATCTTGCCAGCTGTACAAGCATAGGAACAACAGAAGAAAGTAGGTATCACAAAACCTTGGATCCTGTGTCAGGTGACTATAATGAGCATTGCACAAGGGTGCTTTGATGTTAAAAAATACTGTTGGGTTAGCGTGTATTCTTGCTATGTTTACGTCTTACCAAAGGGCACTTGTCAGACACATGCCATATGCTACATCGAAATACAATACCCAACCAGGTAAAGTAAAAAACTTCCCATACCATCAGGTTCTTCACACAGATAAAAAGGAACACCACTAACGTCGGTTTAGGTGATTAAAGAGTCTATGCTACAGAGACTACATCTCTTGAAACCTGCTCCTCTCACAGGACAGAATCTCCGCTCCTGGTGAAGACTCTGCCCTAATGGCTACGCGCAAGAATTCAGAGGTTCATCATCCAGAAATATTTGTCCTTGTGTCAAGTACAGGGAGCTGAGAGTGCTAAGGGAACACAAATGCCCCCACTCCCCCTCACTGCTCCCTGTTCCCCCACAGGCACTGCAGGATGCCCAAAGGAGCAACCCTGCACCAGAAGCCATCTCTCTGGGAACTGAAGCTGAGTGTAAAGAGACTCAGCCTCTTAATGCCTGTGGAGGTTTCCCATAGCTTGGAAGAAAGGAAAATCTGGAAAACCCTTACTACACAGGACAGGCTACTGCACCTTGGTAAAGTCAGGATCCCTTAGTGTAAGCACCTCCTTGGTCAGCCACTGGTAGGAACCGTGGAGGATGACACTATTTGTGGCATCCATTTCAGTCTCCTTATGTTTCTAATTTGTCTACAGCCAAAAATAGAGGCTTTGGCCTTATTATGAGTACTGAAAAGGATCATGCAGTTCAGTGTACCTGCTTTATAGTTAATAAATATTTTGAAATGTCAGCATATCTGCATCTCCTTCATACTTTACAAAAGGCCAGCTTGTGCAAGACAGTGTTAAACACATGGAGAATATTCACATTATCTGCCCAGAAAGGCTGCCCCAGTCCTGAATGGAAATATGAAGGAAAAAAAACCACAAAACTGATGACGGAATAATAGAGAGGGGCAGGATCATGCCACAGGGACATCAAGTTCCTGGACCATGTTCCCAGAACCAGGCAGGATTTTCCTCCTGGCCTTCTGCTTCCCTACCCTCGTGAAGCTCAGCACCCCCATGCCTCTTATATTCCAGGATACTCTTTCCAGAGAGATCCCATTTTCACTTTTATAACATACAGGAAAAAAGAATAATAGAAATCTCAAGGAGGTGGCAGTTCCTGTCTGATAGACAGAAATAGATATCCCTTCACCATCACTCCTACCAAGGAACACAGTAGACCAGTGTTTCCAAAAAACCACTGCGCTGCTAAGGACTGGAAGCGCAACCAGAAAAGCCCATGAGCTGCTGATGTTGCAGCAGACAGAGTTGAAAGAAGTCAGAGATGGAAAAATATGCCCCAAGACCCAAACATCACTAAAGTTGAAGGGAAGCAGAAAAAATGAGATTGCAAACCGAGACAGGTAAAGCCTAGAAGAGAGGATGAGGAAGAAAATCCCCAATGTAGAGCTTTTAAAAAGCCTCACAACAACCAGTCTGGTAGAGAGCACCTAGAAGAGCATGGGAGAGGGTCACGGATCCTTTTTCACTCCCTCACAAATTATTTTTTAAAGGTTTGTTAAACTACCTTTAGCTCTATTCATAGCTGGTCTGGGATCAAAGTGGTGACTCAGCACTCAACCACTGTCGGGAGCACAACTAGCAAAACAACAGGAGATTTGTAAGGCATGAGGAATGGATCAAAGAAAATCAGGTGATTCTCACATCAAGGATGCAAGAATATGTCTAGGACAAAAGAGGGGAGAAAATAAAGGTGAGGAACAACACAGAGAAGCTTCTGGAAGTGCCACAAGATGAAGAGGAATTTTGCATGGGAAAATGAAATGGAGAAAAGGTTGAGGACGTCTTCACTACCTTAAAACCACAAGAGTGGCCTAATATGGCTAAAACATGTGTTGGCATTTCAGTGCTGACAAGATCAAACTTCACTCATGAACTCTGCCGAACCATCCTTGGACTTGCGGCTACTGCAACGTGATTAAGGAAGAGTTACAGCACAGTTTTGCTCTGTCGGCACTACAGGACTGAATCATACCTTATCATGGGAGCTGCGTTGCCACACAGCCATTAGCTCTCAATAGTGTATAAAACAGAGAGAAAACTAAGGAAGAGGAGGACTTACTTTAGTGCCGTTTTCTTACAGTTACTCTTCCCATTTATTTCTGGCTCAATACAGGGAGGCAGAAAGGAGAGGAAGAAAGAGAAGGCAAGCATATTATATATTTGTATTCTTGTTTTCCAGTCCTTCCAGAAAGGCCAGTTTTGTAAACAGAAAGAAAGCCGAGATTTTCTTTATCTTGTTAACTACTCCCATGACTGTAACATACCACGCAGAGATGACAAGTATCTCCCTGCTGAACGTTCTCTATTGAAAATGCACTGCAACTCCTTTTGCAACACGTTACTTCAGTCAGGCTATCTGCACCTTAAAACACTCAGCCTATTGTTTCAACAGCACAGACCTGCATGCTGAATTATAAAAATTGTCCAGTATCGTATCATCTTGGCTACAGATTTAATTTAATGGAATATGAAACTTCACTGAAAATTATTATACGAGACAAGGAAACACAAACATTGATTACCTTTTTTGGTTTTGTTTTTTTTATATTAAGTGTAAGCCTACTACAGCTCCCTCTGGAAGGATGTTTTTCATACAAAGCCACATTCTTTGAGTCTTATTCATGTAAACAGTCATTGAATTAAATGAGATCAGTCACACAAGCAGGGAAATCAGGTTTTGATCCAGCATTACTGTTACAAAATACAGCATAAAAATTAATTTTAAAAAAGCCCAGGATAATAGGCATCCATCTTTAAACCATCTAATAATGCAAAAACTAGCTGAAGGTTTTGTTTTTCAGGTCTATCCTTATGAGATATAATACAGTAAGCTAATTATAATTTTACTACACACAAGTTGTTAGTAATTACCTCTCTATGGGCAATACTGTTATTCAAGTATAACCATGAGAATTTTTTAAAAAGAAGAGTAATTATTTTAGTAACATTTTATTCTTGATCTTTAATTAAGCAAGGCCTGAAAAGCCCATTTATAGAGCATAAAAGAAGTGATTTTTTTAATGGTATTTGGTAAAATCTGCTAACATTTGCATTACTGACACTTTTGCCCTATCCTGTTTTTCCTGAAAGACCACGTATATTTGGAGAACTAGTAAGTTTAAGATACACAAACCAGGAGAAACTTCTCTGCTAGCAGAAGAGTGAATATTCATACTCAAAAGCTGAAGCATGGGAACTAATCAAGTAAGGGTTTGTTTGGTTTTTACAAGTAAAAGGCACAGACATGCAACAGATGCTTGCCTGCTATATTAAAATTTAAAATGTGAATTTATCAGTAACAATCAGACTGAGACACTGCCTGTATGGTTGAGGCATTTCAAAATCTTAGTATTTTGGGGAGGATGACGGTATACAGCTCCCTAGAATGATACGAAAATCCATCATCTTAACGTGAAACACTGTAGCACACATTTAAGTGTGCTGAGAAATTCCATCACAGTATCACGCAAACCCTCCCTGGCTTAGCTTACTTGGTAAGTGCATTTGGTGGTTTTTTCCACCAAGGCAGAGTAACTGTGTGTTTCATGAGAGCTACAGAGGACTGAAAGACAGAGCAAGATCTCCATTTCACTGACACTCTTTGTTCCATCTCTGGGAAACACTGAGACTAGGTCCCAGGTAAAACTGGCTTTACACTGCAGACTAATGGGTCGCTCAACACTTGCTTCACCTTAGTCAAGGAGAGATTCTTAATTTCAAATTATGAGAAGGATAAAAAAAAAAACATATTAAAGGTTTATTTGTTCAAGTGCTGTGTTTAGTTCTACTGAATGTACCACTATCTGTTTTCTTGGTTTGCCTGTGTGTTACCAAAACCAGCTCATACCATGTAATTATATTCAGATACTTGCTGGATATCCAAAACCACATACGATACATAAGCAAATTCATATTAATACAATACTTCAAAAATAATTATTCTTAAGAGCTAGAAATCTGTGCATCCAAATTCTGGATGATAGATTTTGAATAAAATAGGCTTTTAGCTTCCGTGCCAAGTATTCCACTTTGAGGATTAAAAACAAAAAGAAGAAGAAAAACCCCATGTGATTCTAATAACTGAAGCAGCAATATCCTCATTTGTATGTCTGCACAGTTATAGCCATGAAAGGCTAGGTTCTCTGAAAGAGTAATGGAGAGTGGAAGCCAGAAGTTTGATTTTAAACTTCTCAAGCACACGTGTTGGTGGACAGGGATAAGGGGGAACTGAGAGGAGGCAGAAAAAAGTTGGGGTTTGGTTTTTTTGACTTAAGTTACTCCTGTAGGCACACAATGAATCTGGGAATAATTTTAAAAAATAGTTTTTTCCAGTTAAGAAACTCTGCCAAGGACCAGAGCTTATACCTACGAATTCTGCTTCGACTTACTGGTGCGGCATGCTACTTGGTGCAAGTATTCATACCACTCAATTCTGCCGTTCACTTTTCACGTTGGGTCCCATCTTGCTTCCAGATAAACAAAGTGTAAAATTCTCATTGAGAAAGGACTGGATACTTTCTGAATAGGCAAGGGAGGCCTAAATGTAGAAACAGCCAACCTGGTCCGACAAGTAGGAAAAACAAGACGCAGAAATGAGTTACTCTGAACAGTGTTCAATTCAGACCTGCCAAACAAATTCACCCAGGGCACTCTTTGACCAAAGCTAAATCTCAAACAGAAAAACGAAACAACATTTTATGAAGCAAGCTGGGATGTGATTGTAATGTAGACTAGTTAGAGCTGAACGATTGTTTGGACACAAGAAAGATGTTTAAATTAAGCTACTTCACATTTGTGGTGAGTTTGCACATAGCCTGTTACCACAGCTTTGCTGATGTAAAGTTACTCCTCAAGCCATGGTAACTAATGTCCAATCCCCAAAGTTTCCCCTCAAAGGAAGGAAGGCTGCTTAAAAAAGAATTAAAAAATCAGTATTATAAAAACTAGGCAGCTATGGGATTTAAACACAGACTGGTATTCATGGCGGGAAAAACCAGCTCAACTTCATATGCATAATGATGGGGTCTGGATGATTCAGGAATGAGATGCTGGATTCACAGTGGATTGTTCTTACGAAAGCATCAGCACAGGCAAAAAGCAGGGAGAGTGCTAAAAAATATTCCTACAGAGAATACAACCAAAAGCACCTTTATTCAACTGTCTAAAAAGTTCAACTGCACCCTGGAAGTTGTGACTCTGGCCCTCTCTTCTCGGAAAAGATTTAGCAAAACTAGAAAAGTTTCAAGGAAGCAGAACGTAAGACAATCAAACGCAGGACATAATTAAGTAGAGGAAGATCAGGTAGGAGAAATGCTAGAAGGCATCACCTTAAACCAGCAGATCTCAGGCTCAAAATGAGTGAGAAGAAACAGCTCTTCTTCTCATAAAACAATTTTCAAGCTGTGGCTTTCCTAGCCTTTCTCCTCTGGTTTTCTCAGCCTGTTTCCCACTCACTCACGTTCCCTCCTCAGCTTGACAGTCACCAACATGGATGTCCTAAAAGAGTAAAAGCCATTAAGGAAAATACAGAATCACAGAATCATAGAATGGCTTGGGTAGGAAGGGACCTTGAAGATTATCTAGTCCAACCCCCCTGCTGTGGACAGGGTTGCCACCCACTAGATCAGGCTATCTATATATGCCATCTTTCCCCGCACATGAAATGCAGCCCATGTAACAGAGGTGAAAATTAGCCAGACTGACCATGAAAGCGTTCACCTATACCTCCAAACCAGGCTCACCATACCTGCAGGCAGGTGACTTGCTCAGCTGCTGGCCACCATGCAGGAAGAACTGAAAGAAATCTCCCTGGACAGACAGTCCTGTCCTAGTCAGTGAGAGATGTCCACCTCTCCCTGCCTTCAAGTTAACTGAAATAATGTGATTCATGAAGATGGCCTCACAGAGAAGCAGCTAACATTAGGCACTCTGGTTTTCCAAGCTATGTCAAAAGCACCTGTATCACTTGGCAAGTTTTTGAAAACTCTTTATGTTATTAGCATTTAAATAAATTTGATTTGCTCTTGCTTATTTTGAGGCTAGTAGCAACTAAGACAGCTAACATCAATGCCCTCTCTTGAGCTGTCCGCATCCACCCCAAATCCAGTTCTGCTGGCATACTGGTAACTAAGCTATCCATCTGCACAGGCATCTCCACTTGCCTGTCAAGACATCAGAGAAAGTGAAGTGGGTGACAGCCTCACCTAGTGCACGCCAGGTCAGGATTTCTTAAACCCGGGCTTCTCCAAACTGCTTAAGTGTAATCTCACGGTGAAACAAAAGAATCCAACTTGGCAGCTGATTGCTCATTAATAAAATACTGTACTTTAGATTCATGCTTCAGCTTGCTTCACAGTAGAGTCTCCAATTCATACTGACAGACTTCAATCATAGCTGCACTAATGCAGGGCGTTCAACCATATTGAACAGCTGCTCCTGGAGGAACCTAGCACACCTCTGGAAGAAATCATCACACATTAAAACTGGGGTACCATCTCCTGTGCTGAAGCAAATTTGTATCTGTTCAAGGGCTGGAACATATGATCTTCCACAATCTCTTTTCTGGAGGGGCATCTGACATAACCCTGACAAGTCCAGAGCCTGGATTTCAGCATGTCTATGAGGACCTAAACCTGTGAAAGAAATGGATATTGCAGGCAGCATAATGCAGGGGTGGGAGGAAAAATTATTTCCAACTACATCTTGCCTCTGAGCTTTTTTAATGCTACCAAGTTTTTTGGGCAGAGACTCATATTTACCTGTAGGGCACCATATGACAGCACACAAAAACAATAACAGGGCACAAGCCAAAACATAACATTTATTCTTATTCTAACTACCTTCTGAAATGACTCTGAAATGAAAAAACAAGCTGGTCAGCATCTGCTGTGACATCTGCCTGCAACTCCATTGTCCGGCACTCTTCAATGAAAAAACGTACCACTGAAGACAGATACTTCAGCAGTTCTGTTGCCAACAGAAACCTTGTGCTTCCAGACTTCTTGTGCTTCCATACATGCAAATTTTAGATCTTGGGTGCTAGTCAAAGGCTGAACTCATATCGTATTGTAACAAAAGAGGAAGAATGTAAAGATTTAAGACCGACACCACTTCTGCTCAGAGGAAATAAAAAGCTCATGGAAAGAGCATGGCCTGATTTTACACCGAAGCTGCAAAAAGCTCTGGAAAAAAACATACTTGGATGAATTCAGAAGCTGCTGTAAAGTCTTGAAAAGACAAAATGATAAGAAAGTGCTGTACTTTCAAAATCTGGATTTAAACCAGAACAATAATGTCAATGAAAGACTGCAGATGGCAGGCAGATAATTCCACAGCCAGAAGAAACCCAACCCCCATCCCCTCATCCCTAAATCCTATCAAAAGACTTCAGCCAGACACAGTCTAATTACAAAAGTGGTCAGAAAGAAAATGAAGGAAAATTACTCATATGTAAGCTTTACAATGTACTAATGAACTGACTTAAGCAATGGGTATGCCTTGCAGATACTAGTGCAATTATTTGAGACAGTAGTGATATGGTAAAGGATCAGGTCCTGCCCAAGACTCTGAATCAGCTGCAATTTCTGCAACTGTAGTGCACATATAGACATCAAACTCTTAATAAAAGTAAAACACACCTAAAATGATTCACTGTGATCACTATTAAAAAGTTATTGATATATGATCACCATACATTCACGGTGCTTTTTTATTTTATAAAGCTGGCACTTTCCTCAGTGACTGAGCCATCTGAGACAACTTAGGGAATTTTGACTCAGAAGTGTATCAGCACAATATAAATAGACTAGCAACAGGTCTCGCTAAGATGTCACATTGCAGATGCTGTTAAAACCACCAGAAAATATTCCTGACTGGCTTAAAGCAATCGGCATCTCAAACTGGAAAAGAAAACGATCCCACTGCAATGCGGACACAATGAAGATGCACACCCTCATGGAATTTGTTTCCATCAAATCCAAATGCATTTTCCATAATGCAAATGAAAATGCTTTCGTCCAACACCATGCCAGGTCATGCACCCAAAAACTTTACCTTCAGTGGCTCACTTCACAAAAATGGATGGTGCTTAGGTGAGGAAGAACGCAAGTCATGAGAGAGAAAGGGAAAGTAAGGGATAGACTGTTAGAAGCAGCTTGTTTTAAAACAGGATTTGAAGGAGGTAAGATTTCATGATTTGAAGAGTACTCCAAATACGCACATATGCAACGTAAGATAAAAAAAAGCTTAGGCTTTTGGCATAGGGCCAAATAAATTTTTCTTCAGGACTAGGGCAAACCTTCTAGAGTACCTATGCTCAGCACATAACACCCCAGCTACCCTGTAGCCCCAGCACCTTCCACCTGGCATCCACACCAGATACTTCCATCCACCACTTCCCACAGATGTGCCCAAATCCCATCCCCAATCACAGCCAGCTTCCCCCACGGCCATGGCTTGGCTGCGATGCACCTAGGGTTTGGAAGACCAGCAGAGGGTCTGGGGAGTGGGAAGGAGAGAGCCACAGAGGAGCAGGCAGGAAGGCATGAGTGCTGGCAGTAAGACAGAGTCTTCCTGTTGTTTGCAAGGGCCTTGAATTTCATCACACACACAGCAGGATCACTGATAAAGGATCAAAAGTAAAATGGTGCAAGAACAAGCCAGCAATCTACAGTCCTGCACCATATCATGAGCTAGCTATGCAGTCAATATTGCATCAGAACTACATGACTGAGGCTACCAAGACAACCCCTCCACAACCAGACAATGCAAGAATTCAAGTTGTTCTACTGTATTGGTTAGACCACCCAAGGTGGATTCATTTATCACAACAGGACTTTTTTCACAGGACATCCTCCTCTTTCAATACACCAGATTAACTATTAGTAGTAATGTGCCAGATTTCTTTTAACCTCAAAGTCCTGTGCAGCCTTAATGCTTCATTTATCACACACTTCTCAAAAACAAATCCTAAATTGACACTTACTCATTTCATCACTGGTTTTTGATAGCATTCTTCGTCCTGGTGTCAACTTATGGCACACCAACAGTATCCTTCCCGGCTTCACTATCAAGACCTGTACGCCTGCAATCAGACCTCAAGGGCTTTCCAGAAAACAAGAAAAATACTTGTACTATCCAAACTAGCACCACCTTGGATACAGAGCATCACTGTGCCATGTACAATCATGTCCTCCAGGGAAGGAACGCACGGAGGACATCCCCACACGCACACATTTGAAAGCTACACAACAAATAAGCCAGGAATTCACACACGTTTATTCCGGCTCTTCCTAACTTTTAAACACCTGCCTTCACAAACGCAATAGTCTTTTGAGTGGCAGCATGAGATAAACCAAATACAGACAAAAGGAAAAGAAAAAGTTTAGAAAGAAGCCATCACACATGATTCAGTGAAAGATCACAGAAAGACAGAGGGGATTTCAGGATTTCACTTTTCTCCCTCACAGCTGCTATCACTATACTGTAACAAACTCTTCTTCAGCAGCACCTGCTAACAGGGAGCAGAGCAGTCAAGAAAGCAGTAACTAGGCTCTTCCTAAAGGGTCCACAAGTTAGTGATGGCATGCAAGAATGTTTGCTATTATCATATTCAGAAATTATTCTGGAGATTTTTGGGCTCAAAATAGCTGGACAAGAGGCAGGGAAGAAACTTAGTCCCTTGCTATAACTGTTACAGAATGAGGTCTTTCTAAAGTGCACCTCTACACCTTCTGGTTTTGGCTGGATCATTTTCAAAGCAGTCACGTATTTCATTCCTTAATAAACAAAAAGGAGCTAAAATGACTTATTTCATTTTTTTTATTTGCCCAAAGCAATTACAATTCATTTATGTCTTTGACAAATATCCTCCTAGGTCAATCTTGCCAGTGAAATATGGCACCTCATTTGTGGTTTTAAATAAAATACTTCCACTAGTGACACGTTGCACTGATGTATCTCTAAGAAAAGATAAGACTATGAGTTGTCTGGAAGTTCACCCAAAGTCCTAACTGTTGAGGGAAAACGAGGAATTGCAAATCTGAAACTAAAGAGAATAAATAAATAAAACAGTTGTCAGATGGTATAATTAAGAACCTAATAGTGCTTTACAAACATCCATCGTCACACTACCCATCCATACAGATAAATATTATTAGTCCTATTATACAGATTTAGAGAGTAAGGGGCAGCAAGGTTTTTTTCTTACATTACAAAATGACTCACTGGCAAAGTCAAGCAGAAGCGAAGCTGAAGATGGAGAAATGCAGCTCAAGGCTCAATCACTCATTCCCATACCGTACAAGCACCTGATTTATTAAGATATCATTCATCTCATCAAGTCTAAGAACATCATAAGTTTGACAATCCAAACTCCAGAACATGCCACCTGTGACAGGGCAGGATCCTAAGCCTGGTGCTGCAAGTGTATTATATCAGCAAACATTGGAGCCCCGTTTGTGGAGCCAGCTTCCCACAGCTTCTGTTCCCCAAAAAAGAAAAGAGTGCTGGAAAAACCTTCAAGAACAGCACTTGGATGATCAGAAGGTTGATCACTTTCTTTTTACCAAACATTTACTGATCATTTCACTTCTAGTGTTCAAAGCCACTCTCCTACCTGAGGTTGATAGCACTGTCTAGGTAAACATTAAGAAGTAAGAGAAAGTGAAAACTTTTCCAATTGAGTACTATCATAAAGCCACTTATGAATTTTATTACCGTTTCTTTTCAAGTGAGATGACTACTGTTACAGAATTCCCATCCACTTCTGCAGACTAATAGGTCCTCACTGACACAAACAGGCATACATCACTTACATACCAGGCATCTAAATTAGGATTTGTACAGACCTTAACCTCTCACTGAAATCTATAGGCAGGTGCCTAATACTTTATGTAGCCAGCCAACTGTAGTTTTGGTACATGCAGTGGATGTGACTAGTATTTTCTGCTCGGAAATTATTATGAAGCTCTGAATTAGTTTCATTACACCACGTCTTGTGGCCTGCAACACAACTGCAGATCTTACATGGAATCATACATCTCCAGAAACACTCTGTTTTCCAAGTATCCAGAGAATGAAGATTACACAATACTTGGAACTTGAGCCTGCCAAAATAAGTTGTTATAAAACTAGCTGCATACCTGGACTTATCACGTTGAAAGCAAGCAAGTTCAGTAAATAACATTCTCTTCAGAATAAGCCATACACTCAAACAGTTCTACTAGAGGATCTGGACCGTGCCTAACTAATGCTGCATAAGAATTTAGTCTTTACTACATTTTTCCATCTTTGAACAGAGAGAGATTTACTGATA
>JAVKLA010000014.1:12248309-12265797 GCA_034782735.1 Sagittarius serpentarius | reverse complement strand
AGATTCCCCCCCCCCCCCCCCCCAAGCGAATAAGTGACTTAACTTACATCACAAGCATACATTAAAAGAAAATTATTGGAACTTGAAGAGCTGCTTGGTTATTTTTAATCTCTCTCTGCAGTATGTTCAAAAGTTAACTAATTTGCTTTAACATCTCAAGGTTCTTGCTCAGATTCCTACGTGCTGACAGCATGAGATTGGTGCACATGCTGGATGTAGGCTCAGGCTTCTACTTGTAAGAAATAAAAAAATTAAGCTGTTTTTGAACTGTAGCATTATGTAAAAGTAAGTATCGTAAATTTTTATATGTAATTTTAAGAACTTCACTACAGTTGTAGCTTTTCTTTTTCCTTCATTAGGATGATTATATGGAAGCATTAGCTCGGCTGCATCTTACTGTGACCAGAGCCTATAAAGTGAATCCAGATATCAACTTTGAAATCTTTATCCATAAAGTGGATGGTTTATCTGATGATCACAAGATTGAAACACAAAGAGATATTCACCAGAGGGCAAATGATGACCTTGCAGATGCTGGACTGGAGAAGATTCACCTCAGGTGAGAAAAGCTGCTGTGCAGAGAATCCTAAAGAGGAGAGCAGCTTATTTGACAAGTTACCATTTTCTGTTCTCTTGAAGTAGCAGGCAACAAGCTTTTGATATACAAAGGAAAATCATAATCAGAGACACTGCATTTGACCTGAGCCAAACAAAGTATCTCATTTGTGATTGCTGTCTTGGAGGGAAAGATGGAGAGGAGATGTACTTAAAAACAGATGACAAATATGCCAGAGTCCTACCAGGTTTTGCTGTAGCTGCTGTCTTGAAATAAGTTGCTGGGACAGTGGCAGCAACCAGTAGAGCTCCAGCCGGTAGAGTGTATATGCCGCCTACATGACTTTTGCCTTCTTTGAAACCTCTGTGTCTCACAGTCCCCTCCCAATCACTAGTCCTCACTACTGCAGCCTGCTTGGAGCCACTTGGGAAGACAGGTGCTGTATCTTTGCCTTATGTCTGCTGAGAAAACAGATTATTGTAGCTAATAATGAAAAATAGTGCACTTCTGCAGACTGGGAACTAGAGGACATCAAGTTGTCATGGCTTTCTTAGCACTTAAAGCCAAGTACAAATACGTTAAAAAGAGACCTGCTCTGTGAACATGCCAGCTCTTTAGAGCTCTTAACTACTTGGCTGCATCATTGCATTGATAAATGGGTCCACAGCTTTCAAAAAGTAGATCACAACAGACATGCTCAGTAATACTCCTCTTCTGCAATTTGTAAAATATTTTCCTAAGAATGCTAAGGTGGGAGTTGCATCATGAAGTTCTGCATCAAGGCCTAGTTTGCAGTGTCTAGGGTTTTTTTGTATAGAAATGAAGTCCTGTGCTTCAATCATAACATGTGACTTTTGATCACATGGGGTAATTGCATAAGTGTAGGCACTTGCTGTTTGACAATATTTCATTTCACTCATATTATGAAAGGTACATCATGTTCACAGTATGTGGCTAAAAGGAAAATGTGGTGACGTTTTTTTCCAGCTTTTATCTGACAAGCATATATGATCATTCTATATTTGAAGCGTTTAGCAAAGTGGTACAGAAACTGATTCCACAGCTCCCAACACTGGAAAACCTGCTTAACATCTTTATTTCAGTAAGTACTTGTTACATACTTTGTCTGTAGATCCAGCTATGTCCAACATGCATGTTCAGATACTCTGTTCGCTGCCTTCTGAGAGATTATGAGCAATGTGAACTCTCAGAGAAATTACAAGAACTTAGTTGAAATGCACCCACATGGAGCTTGGCCTTACGTCCCTGTCTATTAGAACAATGTTGTTGAGCTGCTGAGATACTTACAGTATTTCCAGAGTCACGTAAAGTGGGTTAGCAGTCGTCACTTTTCTGCTCATACATTAATCTGAATGTTGCAAAGGTCTGTGCTGCATGCATTTGTTTAACTAGTACTTAAATTTTGTGTAAATAAATTCTTCAACAAACGTCATCTAGTCTGACCTCCTATGTAGAGCTGTCTGTAGTGCTTCCTAGAATTAGTTCTACTTTGTATCGAAGTTTACCCCGCTTAAGAAAATCTTCTCTTGTCTTGGAATTTTTAGAGGTAGAGTCCATCACAACTTTCACCGCTTCCATAGTTACTCTGAAGGCCAGTTAGGGAGCTTTGTAGATCTAGTGGTGCGTTATCACTGTGGACGTAGTTGCTTGCTCCGCTGTTCTTACATGTGTGGTCCTTTGCTCTGCTTTGTACTGGTTCTGACACTCACCTGTTCCCTCATGGAGTCACTATGACACACACTAATGCACTGCTGAATTTAGTTAATAGCAGGTCATGGAGGAGTCCATCATGCTCTTGTTTTGGCACAAGATAAGAGTTGAGAACACAGTGCCCGTGAGCAAAGGGAACACCGTGAGTAGGTTGTGAAAAGGGGGAACTTCCTGTTTTGATGGTGGTAAAGTCAGGTCATAGCAGCTCCTGACACTGCACCCTTTCTCTCAGTATTCTAATTTTGCACCTTGCATCTAGCATTAACTTGTCAAGCTTCAATTTCCAAGCAAGGTATTTTGTTGAGCCTTGTTGTGATGTTGAAGTAATGAAATTATTTAATATCATTCAGCAGCCTGCAAGATAAAATTAGACTTCACAGTTTCTCAGTGTAGGGTGTGAAAATGGAGAGAGGGAAAAGTTGGATGTGTTGCTGAAAGGGAGAGCTAGGACTAGAGGAAGGTCTTTCCAAAACTTACTGTCTTACTATTAGGCAACAAATGATGCTGTTTCATAATGAATGGTTTCTTACAAAGATCTGTTTCTGCCAAAATGGCTGGACCATATACCAGTTATCATCCAGTCTTGAACTCCACTCGGAACAGAAGGGTAATGAAGGAGTGATGACAACAGTTCTGGGGCAATTGTATATTGAATATGCCACACAATCTTAAAGAGAAAGCTGTCTGAATGATAGTTCTCTTTGTGCCAGAGTCACCCCAGTCACTCATAATTGTGAGTCAGATCTCTGTATGGGGTCTCCTCACTGTTTGGAGTTGGTGAAGAGTTTCTGCCAAACCACCAGATGAATCAAGCACGAGCTGCTTCCTGGATGACTGATGACAGTTGCTCGTGTGTCTGGAACACCCAGAAGGCAGCTCCAATAATATCTAGAATATCAGATGTCATTTGTAAGGAAGAACAAGTCTTTCAAATGAATGGGAAGTCCAAAAAAGCAAGAGGTACGCTATTTCCTCTATTCAGTAGGAGAAACAGTCTCAGACTCTTTCTTAGCTCCAAACAGAGCAAAATCCAGTTTGTTAATGACCGAGAGCAAGGGGCAGCTGCGTCACTGTGTCCTCAGCATGCTTGCTGTCTGTTTTTACGAGTATCTTCTGTCTGTAGACAGGAGACTTGGAATGACTCTATTTGCAACCGCAGGAAGACAAAACATTCTCCAGCACAGAATTAGTTAGCGGGTGCTTCTTTAGCAACTTAGTGACAACAAATCTTGACATGGATTTTGGTCATGCCTTACCTCAGGAAGCCAGTGTGTTGGATATCAAAGCGTGGGTGTATTGGTGTTCTAGTTTGGGTTTTGCAGCAATATTCATGAGAATGTGCTTTCATTTATACCATGAAGACTTCTAACACGAAAAGCTGATGATTACAAAAATAAATCTGTGATCACTCTTAAGTTCACAGCAGGTTTTTGCCTAACTTTATAGTGCCACAGTGTGTTAGCTTGTACATTTGAGGAACCGTCAGTGTGATAATACTGCTTCTACATTCTTTAATGTAACTGCTTGTAAATTATAAAATAACAGTTGGTTTGGCATTCAAAACTCATGTAAATCTTACCTGACTAAAACTCTTACCAGCTTCATATAGAAGGATGTCTGCTTTTTAATTACTGTGGCCTTACCAAGCAATCACGTTGTGTGACATGGGAATGTGGATTTTCATTTTAGGGTTGTTGGGGTTTTTTTTGAGGAATGTTAAAAAGTATGTGTTAAAAACAAACAATGAGTTATCATGGTAAACATAAAATTAATTATGGTTTTGTTTAATTATCTAAATTTCATAATCTGTGAATACAAATGTGTTATTAAAATTAATTCATGAAACCTGCTGTTTGCTGCAAGACCTGTTTAAATAACTGTCCAAAATTCATCCGTAACTGTAACTGACTGGTGATACCCTATAAGTTCTTTTAAAAATTACTTTTTAGGGCCAGATTCTGGCTTAGTCTTTGTACTTTCTAGAAGGAAAAAGATATGCCCTTTTACCTAACCTGGGAATTGGACTAATACTACCAGTTTTACCAAACCCATTCCATTTAAAGAATAGAAACTGCCTTCTACTTTATCACACAGTATAGTTGAGAAACATGGTTTAAATTTCAGCTACCTCATGGTTTTTACTTATCCAGAAAAAAATCTGATATATTCATGGCAGAAGATTTTTTGCAGTGCCTCTTTTGGTTCAGATTAGCCATGGAATACTTTTAGATCGATTCAGAGTGCTTGATAGAGCTTCTAGCGCATGTTGCATCTTCTTTCCAGGCTGCGGGGTTGCATTAGGAGTAAGTAGTGCTTATTCTGACCCTACTTTTACTGAAATCAATGGCAACATTTCATTCAGTTGCATAAGGCAGCTGTTGGCCTTTGTTTCTCTAATAAGGAACCATCCTGCTCTAGTAACAGAAACAGTTGTGTTCTTATTGTCATTTTCTGTGACTGAGCGTTAATGATGTAATGACTCTTTGAATAGTATTTTTTTATCCACTGTTTCCTGATTTTTTTATGACTTGTAATTATTGTTTGTACTGGTTTTTTTTTCCCTTGAGCAATTTCCTCACAAACATTCTGGCAAATCCTTTGCTTTTTCAGTTGAAGTTATACTAAAAGCCCTGGCAAATGAAATCTTTGAAGTCATGTGGGTACAATTTAGTGGTTACTACTCCTGGCAGTCCATCCCACCCTTTCGCAGAGGTTTCTGTCACCATACAAAGTTCAACAGAAGCACATGTGTGCCAGTTTCACAGTAGGTCCTACCATGGTGTATTAGTTTGAACTGAAAATGAGCATGGTTTAAGCTAAGACACCACGCTCTGCCCTTACCAGCAGGCATAACTGCTGGCATGGCAAACATCTCAAGATGAAAACCTTTTAAACTGTCACTGCAAGTACAGGCAGGCTGCAGCAGCTGGAGTTGTGAGATGGAAAAAATCACTTCTCATTGTTAAATGTTACTATATTGTCACAGGCATCTTAATAATTTAAAGTACATCTTACTTGTACAGCTGAAATTGTCACTCTATCTCTCTATATAATACAAAATTTTATAAGCGACGCCTCGTGAGTGTCACTACAGGGCTTGAGTTCCAACTTCTTTTGTCTAAAATGACTTCCATTTTCAAATACGTATTTTGGCAATGAATTATGGCTATATACTTATATATTTACAGGTGAATCTTGTGATTAATCTTACTTGACAGCATCTGTTGAAGTATGTGAGGTGCTGTCAGAATTATTATTTAAAAATTAAAATGACAGAACTATCACATGTGGCCAGAATAGCCAAAATAAATATGCATGCATTTTTGTTCTTAGTGCTCAAAGAACGTAGACTCATAGAGCCATGTAGGCTGAACGGGACCTGCTCAGAGTCAGGCCAGTTAGAGCAAGTTGCTCATGGCTGGGTCCAGTCCAGTTTTGTCCAGGATGGAAACTCTACAGTAAGCTCTTAGGTCAGCATGCTCCCAGAGCTTCACCACTCTCATGCTAAACTTTTTTTTCTTCTATCAAGTCAGAATTCCAGCTTGTGCCTTTTGCCTCTTGCCCTTCAATACTGTAGCTCTGAGAAGAGTTTGGGTCGGTCTTCTGTTCACTCTTACATTAGGTATTTGTAGGTAGCAACGAGGCTTCTCTTCTTCAGGCTGAACAAAGCCAGTTCTCTCAGATTCTCCTTGTACATCGTGTGCTTCAGCCCACGTATGTAAGGTATCCACCATGTATACTTTGTTTTGAATATTTTTTTTATTAATAACTTACTGAAACGTGCCACTGACAGAGTCTTTTTCATAATGAAATGCAAGAAATTCACTTCTATACTCTTTTATTATCGATGGAAGTTTCCAGCCATAGCTGTGTGTACGATGGTGGAAGAATTAAGCCTCTTTAAGAGGAAAATGCGCAAAATATTGCTGGTCATTGTTCAATAGCATACCTAGCGCTGAAATTTTCCTACCGATTTCGGGACTTTTGGAAAGTGGGAGGGTCCCTTTAGTCTCTTAACTATGTGTTAAATAGTTGATTTAGAAAAGAAAGAAGGAAAAAGGAAAAGTTCTGTAACTACAAAGGAAGCTGAAGCTATTAAAACTTGTTAGGGGTTTTCAGTGTGTTTTTTGGTATTTACAAAACTGCTGTGGCAGCAGTCCCAAACCATATTAAAAAGGGAAGCCCATGTATGGAGAAAATTTGGTTTGATGGGAGAAAGTTGCTTCTCTTCCTGTATAGGTGGATTCTGAAGTATATTTTACAGCTTGAGCTTTAGCAGTACTGGGAAATCGCCCTTTGTGTTCATGCTGGGACAGCTGCCCAGGTGCAATCCCTTGGTATCAGCAAGCAAGGCTACTGTTTTCAATTAAGCTGTACGCATTTTTTCTCTTTTTTTCTGGGAAGCAGAGGCTTATGGCAGTTTACCTTATCTACACAAAGAGTATGAGCTAGCATTCCTGGCTAGCCTCTGAGAGCGGTGAATACGATACATCTCTAGTATGGAGAGAATCTTAATCAGCTTTGCAGCATGACAGGACCATAGCTCTCATCACAGCAGCAAGCCTTAGCATTATAAACATTTACTTTAACCACGAATGCTACATGAAAACTGAATGAGCACCATCAAAATACTGCTCTTTTTCCTGTGATCCTAAAAGATGTTCTAAGGAACCAGACAGTAAAGCAGCTACAGACCCCAATGAGGCAATTTCTCAATTTCCTTGAGAAATTAGTTCCTGAACACTACTGCCTTCTTTGTCCATCAGCTTTTTCTTTTCCTTGTTTCTACCTTCTTTGTATGTTCAGCTAGAGTAACTTTAAATTACAGCTCTTTTTCTGTCCATTGGTAGAATCAAAAACCCAAAAGCTTCATCTTGGAAGATATTTTTTTCCTGACGCATTTTCCACTGAAAATAAGTGTCATTTCTCCAGATGTTTTCCAGAGAGGCGAAGTTTGGGAGTGTAACTTGGTGTTATGTCTGCTCAAAGGCAGAAACTGTTGGAAGGTCTGTGAGCATCACAGTTTGCTACAAATATGACAGTGCTGTATGTACTGTTCTTTCCAAATGAGCTTGATGGCAGTTTAACTTGCACTTCTTCAGCCTATCTTTTTGTATAACAGGCAAGTAGGGGAACGAAAAAGCTTGGTATCAATTTGAAGACCTGGCTTCCATTTTATTTTTCTTTCTTCTTTTCTTAAATAGAATTCTGGGATTGAAAAAGCATTTCTATTTGACGTAGTCAGTAAGATCTATATCGCAACGGACAGTACTCCGGTGGATATGCAAACTTACGAGCTCTGCTGTGATATGATAGATGTTGTGATTGACATTTCTTGTATATATGGGTAAGTAAATTGTTAATGTTCTTCATAAAACTGTGTACCTAGAATCTGAGTGGCCTCAAAATTAGAATGATGTGGGTATAAACCATAATAAGAATGTGTAATTTGCCAGAGTAATTTGTCAGGACGGGAGAAGGAGGAAACGGCAGGCCACTGAGGTATAGATCCCCTGCCAGCAACAACCATTGTTCCCTGCCCAGCCTCGTTTGTGAACAACTTCCTCTTTCTATGCTAATAAATTTATCTGGAGGAAGGAGTGGGAAGTAACCAGCCTAAAATAAGGGGAAACATTAACATTATCTTTTTGTTCCCCGGGGATGAATTCAACAGAAGGATGCCTCCCATTTTAAAAAAAAGTGGGGCCATATTTAGTTTTGTTTACTTTAGTAGCTTGTGGCCTCTACTGGCCTCAGAGAGTTGCTTCACTCTTGCTTCAGTTCTGTTTGTCCTCTTTTCCCTTCAGGACCTTTGTGGGTTTTTTTTCAGTTTCCCCTCCTTATGCATTAGCAACTGGAGATCTCCTGGGGTAGCATATGTATCTCCTTGCAAGTTACATTTTAAATGGCTTGGCCCTTGGCCAAATGTAATGCCAGCTATTCCTGGAAAAGGCAGGGGCACATTAAGAATTAGTGCATTAAGATGCATAGGCTTGGAGGCTAAACAGCAGCGTTCTTAGAGTATGGTAGTCTTTGGTAGCCTTGCATTCTTAGACTACTTTCACTCTTGGAGAAGGTACAAGGGAGGATCCTGGTGCAGATGTGCAATAAGCATTAGAACTTAAAAAGAATAACAAATTGTTGAATACCTTTCTAAAATTTCTTAAGTTTGTATATTCTACTGTGTGTTTCAGATGTTGCGGTCAGTCACTTCAGTAACTGTACAAGAAGTTGTGTTTTACAGAGGTATACAATAAAGGATGCTGATTCTGCGGCATTTTTTTTGTACAGAGAAAGATGCTGCTATGTAGTTCAAAAGACTATGCATTTAATTATTATCAGTACACCGCCAGTTGTGGGGCGCTCTATTCACAAAATGACACTCTGCCACTGTCTTTGTGTAACCATTTAGCATTTATCACCAGAAATCTGCTTGCTATGCTTTAGCTGTAGACTAAAGACATGATGTTACAATTCATTTCTTGTACTCTGTTCCTGGAGCATCTGTGGAACTTGCTACCTTAATATACCATTGATACTAATTGTTCTGGGAGGTTGGTGTTAACTACCGATTTAACAAGATCTGTGTGTGCATTCAGGAATAAGGGTGAAATTACAAGGTACAAAACTAATACAGTGATTATCATGACACGTCATCTGTGAAGGAGAAATCTCTTCATGATAGGATGTTGCAAAAGCCAACATCTCATGAGGAAAGTCTCATGATGGCTTAAACTATCAGTCAGCTGCCACTGTTATAGCAAGCTTACTGGATTTGGTATTATCAGTACAGGCTTAGTGGTTCACATGTTTTAGATAAAGTCATAATATAGTGCATTGATTAAAAGAAAACACAACCTTGTGGTAAATGGTTTGTAACTAACGGAGTTAAAAATAAGGCTCCAGTTCAGGTACTTGGCAATCAAACAATTTCTAGCACCAGATCTAAGATCTAGTGTGTGATAATAAATGATTTAATCTCTGTGTCTTCTTAGTTTACATAGTGTGTTGTTTGAAGAAGAGTCTCTCTGAAAGGTTAAAATGAAAATTTCATAAAGTTTGAGATTATCTGGTGAAAGAACCAATGTGGGAGTACTTTAGTTAGCTCATCTGGTGGCTTATCTTTTCTTGTTTGTTTCTTTGTTTGTTTGAATATTGCCCTTTAGGCTTAAAGATGATGGCACTGGAACTCCTTATGACAAAGAATCAATGGCAATCATAAAACTGAACAATACAACTGTCCTTTATTTAAAAGAGGTGACAAAATTCCTTGCTCTTGTTTGTTTTGTCAGAGAAGAAAGCTTTGAGAGAAAAGGTATTTTTCTCTTTTCTAGTATTGCATTACTTTTCCCTTATATTAGCGAGTTAATGAATAACTGTGGTTGTTATTAGCTGATAACAGTCTCTAGCTGTATCACAAATACTAAAGGTAAGTACAGCTTGATAGAGCGTACATAACTTGTTTAAAGCATGAAGTATTTGTGCTGGCATTAAGATAAGATGAAATCGTAAATGTATTTGACAACTTTCTGATATGAAAGCATATGAAAGTTTACATCCAGTGCAGTAAAACTTCCATCTGCAAGAGTAGAATGTGTTGATTTATCTTGGCTAACATTGATTTGTACCTGTTGGCGCCAGCATACGCGTTTGGAACAGCTTGTGTGCCGTAACCAAGGGAAAATTACTGAAACTGGCTAATAGAAATAAATATGTTCTTGCTTTTCTCATCTCTGAAAGGAGGCTTTTGAATAGCTGCGTATTAAAGACCTAGGTGGCTTTCATATATTGTGTTTAAAGTGCATAAAATTTCTTGGTTCTCTCTCTGACCCTGGTCAAGGTGAATACTGAAAGCTTAGTTCATGATAGCTCTGCTCGCTGGCATGACATTCACTGCGTTACTGGTCTTAGTGAAATGCCCTGAGACTAGAACTGAGCAGTGGACGAATGAGCCATGATCTGGGCTTGTGTCCCCATCTTGTGATATTAATTCACCAGTCAGTGTTGGTGTGTTTCTGAATGCAGTACTCGTACTGTGTCTGCTGGGCTGTTTGACAGGCTATTTAGCTTTTCTTTTATAGAACTTAACTGGTCGAATCTCTCACAACTGTGTCAGGTTGTTGTGTCTGCATAGTTTGGGACACTTCGTGCTGTAGCTTGTACTCTTTAACAGAACAGTTCTGGTAATATAATGAGGATTAGCTTTTGGTGCGTGGTGACTTCCACATAATATTTTGTGTGAACTCTAGGGAGAGGGGAAGTAATTCCTGGGAAAAAAATCAAAGTGTAACATGGTAGATTTAAACCACTTGAAATATGTATCATCTCCTGTTAGGGAAATTGAAGTGGAAAACACTGCAGTATTTGAGTTAAGAAAGCTTATGTCATTAACCTTGAATGAGGTCATAAGCTCAGTACCAAAATTCTAAAATTGCATTGCAGTATTAAACAATTGTAGCACCCAGTAAGTCTTCCAGTTGACCACCAATATGGCTTTACAGCTTTTCTGTGGGATCACATTCAGCCCACTCACATGGTAATGTTATCTGCCTGTGATGTATGTATGTAATCTAACAGCATGTCTATTGCATCATTTTTCAATTACAAAGTAAGATGAAGTATAGCTGGCTGTTTGGTAATATTTCTATCAAGTATCCGTTTCAAAGCTTATGCATTGTCAAAAATGAAGATTCTTTGATTACTAGATGCTACTTATTTTTATCACTGTTCTGTAAAGCAAATTTACAAAATAACACCATATTTTATGAAAGATTTTAATTTTTGTTGTAGTATACTGAGCACTTCTTCACAGCTCTTTATTAAGTTAAAGCTTTGTTATCTGCCAATGGCCTTCTATTTATTTGAAGACTAGTAGATATATTTCATATTGGACATAGTATGAAGCTATAATGCTCACTGAATTATTTGTATTTATCAAACGTGCTTTTGCTTAGCACAGAAGAAAATGCCTGGAGAATTCACTGATTATGACCTCCAGAGGGACAGTATGGTAGTTCAGTAAATGTAGAATATAAGCAATTTTTTCATTACCTAATTTGTATAAATGTCCTTATTAATATGGAAAACATTTCTGTCTCTGTAGGATTAATAGACTACAATTTCCATTGTTTTCGAAAAGCCATACAAGAAGTATTTGAAGTAAGAATGAAAGTAGTAAGATCTCGAAAACATCAAAGGCACATGCAAAAAAATAAAAGACCCACTCCCAATGGGACACCAAGAATGCCACTGTAACTGAGGTTTTCTGGCAATGTGGCAAGCAAAGTTTTCATGAAGTTGATGTGACTTCTGCATCTCATTGCACTGAGTGAAGAGGAAGACAAATGGGACT
The DNA here is from genome assembly GCA_034782735.1 of Sagittarius serpentarius. Taxonomy (NCBI): domain Eukaryota; kingdom Metazoa; phylum Chordata; class Aves; order Accipitriformes; family Sagittariidae; genus Sagittarius; species Sagittarius serpentarius. The sequence goes on along the minus strand of JAVKLA010000014.1, from coordinate 12,254,158 downwards.
GGTGTATTATATGAATTTTCCCTGAACGTTCAGAAAGCACTGTTTAAATATTTTTATCCAATCAGTTTTTTTCATATAGTGAGCACTTTGAGCAAAATGTTGTATATATAAGCATTGAGGTGAACACTTGTAAGAATTTTCTTAATATATGCTGTAAACTTTTTTCATGCCATATTGAGAAAAAACAGCTGTGACAGAAATACTGGGTACATAATTTGCACTTTTTCATGTTTTCCTTGTGGAGTTGGACTTTGATAAACTTAGTTTTTATGGTGATTTTGATGCATGGTGTCAGGTAAAATGTATGCTGTCGTTTATTTACCTGCTACAATCAAATTGGTTAGTAAACAATTAAGAAAACTTGATACAATGCCTTTTAAAATTTGTGACAGCTAATACCTAACAGTCAAACAGATCTAATTTCATATATTTTTCAATTTGTAAACTGAAGAATAATTTTGAAGTATTACAGCAATAATAAGCACCTTACCAGGGATCATAACTGGTAGGTAAACATTAGCTTTTATAAAACAGGCTTTTGGCCAGATTTCATCCGGAGTTCTTCATAACACTGGTCATGCCCTCTGTTGGGTCTGTTTTTATTATTTACCTCAGCATATACCACTAAAATACCTTTCTATAAAGAGAATTGTTTTGTAAAATGGCTCTATGTTGCACTGGTATTTTTATAAAGCTTCAGAGGAGGGTGTTGCATCTGAAAGGTTGAATTTACATTGCTGAGTTTGTTTTGAGAGCCTGCACATCTACAGTTGGTGCAGTGAAGAATCTGTATGTATTTCCACCCTGATGTTCTGATGTACGGATAGGAAGTCCTAAAGAAGTGAGCACTGGGTTCCGATTCCCTCTGATAGGGGCACGTCTGTGATTGAAATCAAGAAGAGACGATTAAAATGAGGACTGGACAATCTACCTGCTGTAGTAATCAGCGTACATCACTCCTTTTTATTTTAATGTTGAACATGGGCAGACTTACCACAGGATCAGCCAGGACAGCAGAGCACTCTCAAACCTAAAAAGAAGTAAAACTTACTTTCCGAGTTCTGTATTCACTGGTTTTGTTTCATTAATGATACAAAATTATAGTTTCTAGTCGGAAGAGCAACTCTCTTTTTTCCCCAGTCCCGCTGCAGACCAATTGCATGGGTGGTCCAGCGGTGTTGTTGGCAGCTCTTGGGAGCGGGAAGAGCTTGACCTGAACGGGAGGCAGCTTGCCGTACATCAGAAACAGGTAAGGGGAGCTGCACCTCACTTACTTATAACTAACCTGCCCCGGCTGAGATAGCTGTGGAGACAGACGGGAAGATGGAATTTGAAAGTTTTCTCTTAGCCAAGGTTAGGCATAACGCTGCATGTCTGTCAGTGAGTTAAGAGCCCCCAGTGTTTGCTGGCTTCTGTTGAACAAGGAGGGCTTTAACCTGTGGTAAGCAAGCATAAATTCAGTTGTGGTTTGAAGGCAAACGCAGAGTTTCTGTATGCTGTATGTTGACACATCTTGAAGCTCTAGTACGATACTGAATACATGAGCTGGGAGAGCCAGTTGGCATGAGTGCAAAGGCTGTCTACGCAAACATCTGCCAAAAGGGAGACCAGTAGTTTCCAAACCCTTTACTGCTGCCTGATGCACATGACTTACCTCTTTGGAACAAACTGGCTCTTTTGGCATGAGTCTATTGAATATATGTGGAGTACTTAGAAAAAGGTGCTAGTCAATAGGTGGAGCTCAGCTCCATCAAGACTCACTTGATAAATAATGCAGTTCTAGGTGCTCAGGAAGGTGAGAAGCATTGAGAAGAGTGAAAAGTACCAGTCCTGGTGCCAGTGTGAAGGATGACAGTAGCTGTAATCAAAGCAGAATGCTTCAAAAATACAGAGAGTTCAGATTCCTCTTGGTATTGTCATCACCTGTCAGCCTCGGTGAGGGCAGCTCTTCTGACCAACCCCTCAGTTAAAGTAACACAAAGCCGTCTTCAGCGTTCACCAAAGCAGTGGTGGGTCAGAGCCACCTTTTGACAGCTCTCCAGTCTACAGGACTTTCACTGAAGGGCTGCCATAATTTCTTGCCTTCTCCCTTCACTCCTTCAGGTATAGGTGACTCTGTGGGGCAAAGAACACCTACCAGGCTGGACCAGACACTTTTTTCTTTTTTTCCTTTTTCCTTTTTTTTTTTTTTTTTTTTAAACAAAGTATCTCATCATACTGGCTATGGTATGAATCATAACTAAAGAATGTAGTTTGCATATATTTGGCCTGAGCTCTATGTAGTTATGCATACCTTTGTATTTAAAGGCTATTAACTTATTTAAGACAATGAAGTTAGCTCTTGTAGTCCCCTCCAGAATTTGGCATAAACTATGTTGCATAATTTAGTGAAGGTGACTTTAGCTAACATATAAAATTTCTAATTGGATATTAAGCATAATTTTAATCAGATTACTTATGTTTCAAATAAGCTTAATTATAAAATTGAAAGAATATTAAAAATGCAGTAGTTTTACTGTTTAACTTTGGCATTTTCAGTTTAGGTGATGACTCGTGTGTTTTGCTTTTGAGTAATCATTTTCTAATTAGTACCTCGATTTTCATGTTCTAGCTGAAGTGACTGAGCACTGAGTGAGGCATGCAATGTTGTTCTTTTTAAAGAACATATTATTTGAAATCTCTTGCTTTTTCTTTAAATTTTATTGAGATTCTAGTTTTTATTTTGAAGGGATGAAATACCCCATATGCTACAGAAGCGAATTCTGACAAGGCAATGTTGAGATGCCTTTTTTAAAATTAGAAATTGTGCAAGAAATAATCACTTCCTGAATAATACAGTATTTCCAAAATACCTGATCTGTGAGTCTCCTTTTTTATGTATCATCGGAGTTGCCTAAGCATAGTAGGGACCATTACTGAACTAGCCATGTCTCTTTTAAAACACTGGTTTAGAATAAACCCAAACCAATTTAGTATCCCATAGACACTTTAAAGTCAGGAGGTGAAGAACTATGAAACAGTGGTTCCAACAACTTGTTGTAGTTGAGGAAATCTCTAAGAAATTCAATAGGCAGTAGCCCAGAGTACTTAACGGATTCTTTGAAGAGTTAAATTGCGTCTTTGAGCATGCACTGGAACGTGGCTATTTAAAATGTTACAGTGCTGGAATGTGCGTCTAAAATTCTGTGACTACAGACGTGCTGTGCATTAGCACAGAAGTGTAATCGACAGGAGCAAACTACTCTGATAAAGCATAATTCAGTTGGATCATTTGAGATCTCATGTTTTGTGATGGAACAATTTTTTTTTCTCATCAAAACAAAAATTCTGGGTTTTCTTGCATGTGAAATTGCACTCCTGTGATAAAGTTTTATACTAAGAGAGTTCATTCTGTGAAAGTACTGCAGCAATTTTTAAAAGAAATTTTAACCTATAAACTGCCTTCATTTTTATACACCATCAGATTAAGTTGAAGAATTAAAGAAAATAACCCTAAACAGGTCATCATATACAGTAGGAACTATTTGCTTTAGTGACACATTTACTGTCCCTGTCATTTGCAATAGTCATTGCAGAATATTTTTTTCTTAAATTGAACACTGAGGTTTTTCAATTTTTGTACTGAATGATGTGCATGACATTATTACATAGTGATTTTTTTGTTGCTGCAGCTTCCTCTCTGTCCTGTTCGATGGGGAAATGAGATCATTAACTCCAAAATTTCTTATTCTAAATATTTATTGATAGCCACATGTGAATTTACTCAATTACAGGCAAACACATCAACTTCACCCATTTCAGCTGTGCAGGAGATGAGAAATGAGCTTGGTTGGGAAATTCTTTTGGGCTTCTCTATTATGGTGGCATATGGTTGACATCCCACTTGATTTCCCACTGTATTACTATTTGCACATTAGCTCATGCACATATCCACAAATGGCTACATTTAAAAAGACTCCTAACAGACTGTTTCATTGGTTTTCTCCCTGATATCTTCTGCGTTACCTTTCTCATTTTGCTATCTCTGTATACATGTTTTCTTGTAAACAGGTCAGACACCCAGTCTCCTTGGTTCCTGCTGGCCTATGCTCTTTGCCTTTTAAGCATTATGAGCTACAGGTTAGGTCTTGAGCAAAAAGCTACTGAATATTGAGTACAAAAATATCTAAATCGTATAAAATCCATTCCATGCTACTAACATCCTTAAAAGATGCAACGTATTTATGTAATCTTGGTATGTATGCACACTGTACAAATACGTGCTCATATTCAAGTTACAGTTTATGCTGGCAGTCAGATTTTAAACATTTCTTAGTCGTCTGCAGAACGTACTTGAAAAGAAGAGTCATATAGATAAATAAGTCCAGGGAAAAAAATTGATCTAACGCAGCAGTCCGTCACAATGTCTCTTGGACTAAACTAACATGTTTTTGATAAGGTAAAATATTTTCAGGAGAATAGTCAGAGGAGATCCTCTACTGAATATTTTCCTTAATAATACCAGGAGCTGCTATGAGAGGGAAGGATTATTTATTTCAGAATTGCTGAGCACCAGAAGGTAGAGGGGAAAAAAAATGACAAACAAACCAACAACTAAACATGGCCTAAATTGAGACGAGTTGGGATTAAACACCTCATAGATGAGTGCAAATGTGAGAGACAAAATAAATACAGTGGCCTGGTGTGTAGGCCGGAACATTTCACAGTGTATTCCAAGCCACCTTCTTCCACAAAAGGCAGGCTCAGAAAAGATGATGGGCTTATCACAACAAGATGCACGCACATACATTGAACCATGGTGACGTGGTGTGGGCGAGCTCAGTTGCACCATATGGTCCTCAAAGGCCCACGTAGTGCCCTGGCAGTGACTTACAGGACAGTATTGGAGCTGCCTTAGCTATTATAGCAGGATTTACCCTTTATATAGGTTTTAATCTCCACTCAGTGCAAACTAAAAGCCATTCTGGACTCTGCTGAACTGAAGGGTAGTGTTGGTACAAATGTGAGTATAAACCAGGCACAAACACGTTCCCATTGGAAATTGGAAATGGATTTCTAAAGCAAGAGAGCAACGGTGTTCTGGAGCCTCTGCTCAGCCCAGGGAGTGCCAACAGCCTGACTATGTCCAAGAGGACCCTCAGCTTGTCAATGAAAAGGGGTGTAAGTTGTGGTGAGCATGCCAATTACCTGAGAGTGCTAGCATCAGGGAATGCTATAGTCCTAGCTCAGTTTCTCATTAGCACTGCGAGTTTCTGACCCAGATGAACTCATGTTTGCATATAGGTATATGTATGTCAGGTAGGTGTCCACTCAGCCACTCGCCAGTCTGTTCATCGCAGCAAGTTCATGTTCTTGGTCCTCTTAATTCGGCCGCCTCCTTGCTCCTTCCTACGCAACAGCCAAGTCTCATACCTAGTGTGTGCTTCCTTGATGAATACTGCCCTAGTCCTTCCTCAGCTTTCTGTTATTCCAGATAAAACCACCATCCCAACAGCTTGCGAGCCTGTCGTGGTTTAACCCCAGCCAGCAACTAAGCACCACGCAGCTGCTTGCTTGCTCCCCCCACACACACCCAGGGGGAGGGGGGAGAGGGGAGAGAATTGTGTGAAAAAAAGTAAAATTCATGGGTTGAGATAAAGACAGTTTAATAGGAAATAAGTAATAATAATAGAATTGGAATATACAAAACAAGCGATGCACAATGCAGTTGCTCACCAGTTGCCAACCGATGCCCAGTTAGTTCCCAAGCCACAATCCCCCCAAGGCCAACTCCCCCCAATTTCTATACTGGGCATGACGTCCCATGGTATGGAATACCCCTTTGGCCAGTTTGGGTCAGCTGTCCTGGC
>JAVKLA010000014.1:12218165-12236332 GCA_034782735.1 Sagittarius serpentarius | reverse complement strand
TTCTCCTGCCCAGCCAGCAAGAAGGCTGGAGGGGCACAAGAACACTGGGAGGGGACACAGCCAGGACAGCTGACCCAGACTGGCCAAAGGGGTATTCCATACCATGGGATGTCACGCCCAGTATAGAAACTGGGGGCAGTTGGCCTGGAGGGCAGCGATGCTCGGGAACTAACTGGGCATCAGTCAGCAAGTGGTGAGCAATTGCATTGTGCATCACTTTTGTGTATTTCATTTCTCTTATTATTGTCATTTTATTGTTGTTGTTAATGTCATTGTTAGTTTTTTCCTTTCCATTCTATTAAACTGTCTTTATCTCAACCCATGAGTTTTACCTTTTTTTTTTTTTTTCCCAATTCTCTTCCCTCATCCCACTGGGTGGGGGGGAAGTGAGCGAGTGGCTGCGTGGTGCTTAGTTGCTGGCTGTGGTTAAACCACGACAGCTCCATACTTCTTACAAGTAAGAAGCATTCCTTGTCAACAAGCATATGTCAATTCTTTGTTAATAAAAAACAGTTAATAGAAAAGAGCTAGTAGGTGCGCTGCTGCTTAGTACCTTCTGTATATGAAATAAAGATAGAATTTTTTAAAAATAGAGAAGTTGAATGGATGTTAAAAATTGATTAAAGCTGAAGACATTTTTTGATGTTAGTGTGTTCAAGAAGCACCTTACATTTGACAAGTCTTATCTCCCTTGATGTTGACTGAACAGTTGTTTTGAATTGTAACTGCAGGAAGAGTACTGTACTTCCTGCTGCCCTGAGGGAGATGAGGTCTAAAGGTCTGTCGTTTCTGAGGGTGAGAGGAAAGAGAGAATAGACTAATTAAAAATATTCTTTTTTGTACAATTGTCAATACTTTATATGAGTACAGAAGGCTTACGGGTCTTGCAAAAGTATATACATGAGGCTGTGAAGATGTAAAGCAGCGGGCCTGTCTCTTTGGCAAACGGTGTTTCCATTTGTTTTGTAGAAGTCAAAGGAACTGTCAAATCAAATTTAAAATAAGAGCAATTTTGGAACCTAAGGCTGCCCCAGACAGTTATTATAGTTCTGCAATCGCACATTTCAGTTTTGTAAGAACAATTGTTCTGTCTTGTTATGCGAGATCAGCATAAAATGGGAACTTGACTGGTGGAGAACATCACAGAAGCAGTGAATGATGAGCGACTTCATCGTCTCCATTTGCCTTTATTTAGACAGAGAAGTGTGATTTCTCTAGTATGGCAAAATAGTGTTCCACAGATTATGACGTTTAGAATAATGTTGAAACTAGAGTAAACTACAGGAGAGAGGACTTCAGAATGGTGATGCTGTTCACCTAAGACTGAAGCTTTAACTCTTCTTCATTTTGCCCATTCCTCTAGCACTGGAGGATGTAGGTTTGATAAGACAGTCACTGATGGTATGGGAAGGATCGATAGCCTTATGGGTTGCTTCCACTGCTGGCTTCCTGGTTCCAGAAGACTGAAAAATCTGGAAAACTTTGCATGGCCTGTTGCATGTATGCCTGTTTCTACATACATCTGTTGCTGAATTGTCAGAGCAAAGATTTGTGTAGTCCACTGTCCCATCATAGACAGAGGCAGCAGGGAATGCTTTGGAAAAGAGCTTTACAGAAACAGATTATGTAGTGTTTTCTCCTCATCGGTCGTTTAAGGACTTGCCCAGCTGGAAGTTTCATCTGTCTTCCAGGGATTTTTTTTTGCTTGGATGCAACTGGGACGTGTTTTTTTTATGAAGAAAGATCATGTATCTCGGTCCTAATGAAACTTTAAATGTTGTCTTGATTTAAAATCGAGTGACTATAAACTGCTATGCAAATTTTCATGAAAATATAGCCACATTTTTGTGAAATGATGTACAAAAATCTATACGGGAACTCAAAAAATCTATTTAAAGAGATGTGAACTCAGAAGGGTTAAGAAAGGTGGAGCAAAATGAATAAACACAAGGAATGCAGAGGTACTGGAGAAGACCATTAGTAATATGGAGCTCACTTGAAGTCGTGGTAACGTGAGTTTATTTCTAGAGTGGGCACCATTTGACACTTTATTCTGCAAAAGGATTATAATTTATGTTTCAGAGTACTTTAGTCTCAAGTCCCTTTTGTCCTCCTTTTATTGTTTTTAATTAAGTAATGATCACGTATCATTCACAGATTCTAAGCTGTCCAGGAAAATCACATCCACAATGGAGTAGGTGACACACAGTTACTTAGTGACACTGTGCGGGTTGCTGTGGACCTGTTAGTCTCTGTATGTTTAGATTTAATAAACCATTCTCTAGAGTACAACGCTACTTAAGAAAATACCATTGTCCATATTAGACCTGTAGTAAAATTATTTCATAACTCTCCAGTCTGCTATGCCTCTTTGCTTTAAATGTGTTTTCTTGCATGCTTTAGTGACCACATCACTTAGTGATTTTTTTTTTGACTTAAAATGTCGAAGCTCATCGAGTGTTGTCATCTTACGAGAAATCCTATGTATTTCACACACAAATTTAATCCTGACTTTTTTTTATTGTGTGATCCATTATTTGTGCAGTTGAACTACTGATTGACTGTGATTCACTATTATTTTTCCCCTTACATGAAATTTAAACTTACCTTTAGTAAACGGGATTTTCTTTAGAGTGTGAATACAGGCAGTTTGGGTGAATGGGCTCCCAGGTGTTTTGGGCAGCTGCGGGGACGGGTGGTGGTTCAGCAGGTGACACTGTGCACTGTGAGCTCTGAAGTCCCTTGGCAGTTACACCAGCTGTGGGTCAGGCACTCTTGGCTCACTGCTTGGGTATTGAGGGGAGGGGGGGAAAACCAAAGCCAGCTGAATTTACAAAGACTTTCCCAAACTGTCATCCATGACATATGCATCATCTAATTGAAGGGCTTTGAGTGTTGTCTCAAATTGATTGTGCTGTTTCAATTTTTTTTATTTTTCTAATATTGTAGTCTAATATTTTAGCATCGTTAATAGGCAAACACGTAACGAAGATGACTTATATTTTACTAGTAGCTTAAATAGGTTGAGGAGTTATAAAACCCTTCATCCCAGAGAAACTTTTTATAAGAGTTTTACTAATTCATTGGAAGAGCTGAATTTGGTAAGTAAATTGCATCCTTATTTATGCTGCCTTGGTCAGCAGAGCCATGGCAAAAAATTACTACTTTTTCTGTATTTTTCCTGTGTAGACCTCTAAATCTTTCTTAAGATGAAGGGAAAAAACCTAATAACAGCAGCCATTAAAAAAAAAGGTAGAAAGCACATGCTGAAGTAGTAAAAGCTGTCAGGTTGTTTTATTCCTTTTTTTTTTTTTTTTTTCCCAGATCAGATAAGTCAGCTTGAAAGATTAGGAGATCTCTAGCTTTATGCCAGCTGTTTTGGGTTCCTTTATTTCTTTGTTTATTACATACTTTGTTTTTCAAACAGAAGAACTGAAAATTGTTAGAATGAAATGGTGGCTATCTGCTTGAGGAAGATACTGTCATGCACAACCCATATCACTGAAATATGAATTTGTTTCACTGATGATCCTGCAGTCATCTTTGTGTGCACAAAATTTTGTCTCATCATGCGATGAAGTATTAGGAGCTGAGCCTTGCTGAACTGAGACCTCACCCTTCCCGTGCTTCCGAACTTGGGTTTGATTACAGTGTCACCCACCTCACCTCTAGCGCTCCCTTCACCCGTGTCTCTTTCTCCTGTTGAGCTCTTGTACCGTTGCCTTTTGTAGACAAGTTGTGGCAGATCTTCTGGAAGCTTATAATGGTGTCTGGGTTTTTGTTTTTTGAGTGTTGGAGGGGGTTGGAGCTTGTATCAGATTTTTCTGAGCTTCCAGTAAGCAAAAGGTATGCGGCTTTGTTATGCTGAAATAAATCCTGTTGCAATGTTGTGTGCTATGTTTACTTTAATATAACTTGGTCAGCTCATTTGATTGCCACATGTACTGTTCACTGGTAATGTAAAAATGAACTAAAATCCTTCCTTATTAAATACAGAAGACTACTAACAAAATAAAGGCTAAATATAATTGCTTTATTTTAAGACTATTTTTATTTTCACAATGACAGATTCTTTAAAAATAAGGCATAATATTTTGCTAAGGGAACACCACCAATGTTCAAATCCTGTCATCTCTTTAAGCAGTAATATTGACATTTATGAAGACTGGTCACTTGCTTTTTCTGTGTACAGAAGGGTTTCCTGGGCCATGAGGTGCAGACTAGTTTAGTTGGGCGTGATAGCATGAGTACTTGAAGGTGACCTCAAGATACAACCAAGAGAAGCAGTTGTGTTGAACAGAAATTTCAGGATAGCTTAAGCTAAATTTTAATAAGTAGTAGGATTTGACCAGGACACAGTTTTTGACAGAAGTAAATCTACAAATCACACATACATATGTTACACAAATTTTTCTAGTTAATTGTGTTATTCCAGCACCGCTCAATCCTAAAGCAAGCTGGTGGCTTTAAATTTGATTCTCAGATTTTTAACATCTGTGTTCTGCTTTTCAGAAAAATTTGGTAAGTTTGATGCAACATAAGAGGCAGATTATCAGGCAGAGCCTCTGGCCCATAGCACCCGCTCTTTCCTTTCCTTCCCAGAACACTGGAGAGCTCCCACACCTGCTGGGACAGGAGCTCTCCTTTGCTCACTAGAGTTAGCCCAGAAACTTAATTTTCTCAGTATTTAATTTCAGTGAACATTATGATAAATAGTTGCTGAATGTACCTATGAAAGCATGGTTATTTTCCTTGCTGACAGTCATTACACATTAAAAAATACCTTGGTTATTTTGTCTCTCAAACCTGTCTTCAACAAATTGAATGTCTTGATTTGAATTTTTTTTTTTTCTGAATTAGTGATACTTTTTTAATTTAGTGACAGGTTGCAGTTCTGTATTTTGAATGGTCCCAAACCGTTCTCATTTTTCAGAGTTGCCATTGCCAAACGTTTACTCGGATGACTCAGTGTGATTTTAAGTGGGTTGAAATACCATATTTTGTATCAAAACACTTTTTAATGAAGTTTGGTAAGAATGTCACATACTCGTTGCAGGCGGACTTTGTGAATTTCATTGTTACATTCCTTTGCGGTTTTCAGTAGCCAAAGGAGGGACTGTGTTCATGAATACTGCAGCTATGCTTAAAGAAGAAAATTCAGTGCTTGCTTCACTGGATCACACGTTCTCAGACTGAACTGTTATTGGTCCACGTTGTTCTCTGCAGCCTGTCAGCTGGCATTTTTCAGCAATGTGGAACTAGAACCACAGAGTGGTTTGAGTTGGGAGGAGCCTTCAAAGACCATCTAGTTCCAACCCCCCTGCCACGAGCAGGGACACCTTCCACTAGTCCAGGTTGCTCAAAGCCCCATCCAGCCTGGCCGTGAACACTGCCAGGGACAGGGCGTCCACAACTTCTCTGGGCAACCTGTTCCAGTGCCTCACCACCCTCACGGTGAAGAATTTTTTCCTAATACCTGATCTAAATCTACCCTCTTTCAGTTTAAAACCGTTGCCCCTTCTCCTGTCGCTACAGGCCGTGGTAAAAAGTCGCTCTCTGTCTTTCTTACAAGCCCCTTGTAAGTATTGAAAGGCCACAGTAAGGTCTCTCTTCTCTTCTCCAGGCTGAACAACCCCGACTCTCAGTCTTTCTTCATATATGTGTGCTTCTTTTTCTTAAGATATCCTAGGTTGCTTAATACTGAAAACTTCTAAGCAAATTATCTCTGTGGTATACAAAAACTAAATTACATATTTTGCTGTATTTCATGCTGCAAGAGTGGAATAATATTGCATATTCTTTCAGCATGTTTTATGCTGGCTTAAAATATCTATAGTCTGGCTTCTTGATAATAAAATAATGCTATGAAAAAATAAATACAGTATCACTGTCACTGTTAATTAAATAAAAAAATATGTTAAAAAAAATATGCCTTAAACTGTTTCTGGTTTAAATTCTACTTAACAGGAGCCCACCTGCTTGTTGTCCCCACCTGGCTGCTGTCTCTGTTCTCAGTGCAAAACCTTGTTTTCTCTGTTTCTGCCTGCCAGCTGCTTGCACTTGGCACCCAGGGGACAGCCTTGGAGCTAAAGTGGTAAAAAGGCTATTCCTTTTGGGACAAATCCAAAGTGCCGCTGTGCACTACCAGGGATCCTGCGCCCAGTTTTAGGCTGGCAGGCTGGGTACAAACCTTTCCCTGGGTGTCGGTAGACTTTTGTAGAGTGGTCTTGAAATACTTTTTTTTTTTTCTCTCTAATAGTTAGCTTTCCCTAAGTTAACGCAGGTAACTGCACGTGCTGCTGATATAAGGGGACTGTATTTCTTTTCTATATTGGTCCCTCGTGTGGGAAATCTCAGTAACAAGAGTTGCCTGCCTTGTCCACGACTACTTTGTCTTTGTTAGGCTTCATTACATACGTTGTCACTTTTCTCATGGTTACCCTTTTACTTCATGGGGTGTTCACTTCTGAATTAGCTCGTCCTGGTGTGTGCCACTCTTCTGAAGGCAAGTGCCCAGGCTTGTTGGCTGTGAAGCAGTGCTGGGTCTGAAGCCTTTTCTGGTCCAGGGTGATTTTCTTATTATTCCTTGCTAATGAACTGGTAAAACTTAATGCAGATGAAAGCGACAAACTGTTTTTCAGTGGAGCCTGGGTGCTGCTGCCTGTGACATGACCTCCTGGGCTCTGCAGGGTGTTTGACGGACACCTCCCCCTGGCAGCAGCAGAATTGGGACAACTGGCGGCGGCAAATTTCCACATAGCCTGTTTGCTTTTTGGGATGTAAGAAGTGAAATTCTCAAACATTGAGCTGTTGTTTATAGCTGTAAAGAAGTGCAAAGGAGGAGAACTTTTCACAGTAGATTGAAATCAAAATTCCTCTGCGGGCGGGTTAGAGTAGCTTCCCTCACAGCATCATGAAAGTGAGTAAAACCCTGGAACCTGAGCGTGCTACAGAGGCTACAGTCAGCTGGTGATGCCAGGCTTTGTAAATCAAGGGACTACGGTTCACTTTCACCGTGTCTTTATGCTTACGCTGTGTCCTGGGTTCAGCCGGGATAGAGTTAATTTTCACAGGAAGAACTGGGAGAGGGGCGCAGCCAGGACAGCTGACCCGAACTGGCCAAGGGGGTGTTCCATACCGTGGGACGTCATGCCCAGTATATCTATTGGGGGAGGTAGCGTGGCAAGTGCTCTTTTTCTTTGGTGGTGGAGCATTAGGTTCCGGGTGGTGAGCGACTGTATTGTGTATAACTCGTTTTGTATTTTGGTTTATTTGTACTATTGTTACTATTGTAATTTCTCTTGGTGGTGTCCCAGTAAAGCGTCCTTATCTCAAGCCCGGAGGTTCCTCCTTTCTCTGTCTCCTCCCCGATTCTCCTCCCGGCCGCCCCGGAGCCGGGCTGGGGGGAGGAGGGAGCGAGCGGCTGCCGGGTGCTTTGTGGCCGGCGGGGCTCAAACCGCGCCACGGTGCAGGCGAGTTGCGGCGGTATTTCTCCTTCTTCGCAGTCAGATAATTACATGAGTGGGAGGGACATCCATGCTTTGAACTGAATGAGGAGGTTGGATTAAGGGGTCCTGTTCCTGTGTAGTTGCTTAAAGAGGTAACTGGCATTTGCCTTTTTTCCAGTAAGTAGGACGAACTTTCTAACTAACCTTATTCATGAGGTGGCATCCTTGAATTTCATGTCTGTAGTTCTTATGTTTAGTTTGCTGTTCAGTTTGGCCGAGTTCTTCATCAGACATTAATGCATGATGCATATGAGGGCACCTGGCAGGACAAGTGAGGTAACAGAACTTAGTAAAGGGGAAGGAAAAAGGAGATGCAGAAAATACAGGTGATGCTGGTGGTTCTGAAGTAGAAGATTGGAGAGGGTAACTAATGACTATCCTGAATTAAGGACAGAAAAATACCTGTGTGTCCACACTCAGTGGTAGGTTCAAATTACAAAGGCCTTGGGTAAATTTTTCTGGCTGGGCATAGGCATTGTCGAATCTAGTATGAAACTTCATCTCTTCATGCTACCGGCGTGTTGGTTTCTCTCAATTTTTATTGTGACCTTCTTTGGAATAATTAAGGGAGTAGCATGTAATAGTCATGGGAGGTGTCATGATAAAGCTTTTCAGCAGTTGTTTAAAGGTGCACATGATGTGCTTTATGATAAAATACTGAGGTTATTAGTCTTGTACATCTTGTATTTAAAGTCTGAAACTCCATTAATGACACTTACGTTTTTCCTCACGTCTTTGGTGCAATTAATGTAAAATTACTTTAGTCCCAGTGTTCGGTGTTGAGAAACTCTGTGACCATGCAACATATTCTTCATAGCTTTGTGCTTGTATAACTTGTTTAAGATTTATTCAGCGTGAGTAATTCATATTGTGTCTTGGATTTTTAACTCCAGTGCAGATGCTGGGATGTGCTGAAAAAGATTAAGTTAGCTGAAAGGAGCTCTTTAAGAAACGTTTATGTATTTTTGTATGCAATGCCTATTCATTTTTTTCTTTATTTTCATGTCTTGCACTTTATCTTTTTCAGCTGTCAAACGTTTGATGAAAGAGGCTGCAGAACTGAAGGATCCTACAGATCATTACCATGCACAGCCTTTGGAGGTTTGTTTCTCTATAAGTTTGCAAGAGCTTGTAATTAGGCTGTGTTATTAATGTATACTCTTAAGTTCTCTGTATGCATGTATTTAAAATGTACATACTTAGATACTGGCAGACCGTTTAAAATTGATTCAGTTCTTTTTTTCCTATGATGGAAATCAACAGCAGAATTACACTTCAACAGTATTGTAGTCCCAGGTTGTTAGTGAAAGTACATAATACTGGTTTTACATTGCACCTGTGTAATTTTATTGCACAGGTATAATGTGTTTAATCCCCCTCCTCCTTCCTGAGACTACATAAATGCATTATCTTTAAGTTAAACTTTTTACACCCAAACCTGACATCTGGCTCAGTTGCTGAGTTGCTCAACAAAACACTTAAGCCGGGGTGATCTATGAGGATTCAGTATTTTGCATGCAAAAAACCTGAAAAACTTAAATGGGTGCAATGTAAGAGAGAATGCTTAGATTCCACTTAAATAGTAGCTTCTTGAAGTCTTCTAAACACTCAGGTAATTTTTTGGGCTGAGGGGACAGTGAAGTTCTGGTGGTTAGAAGCTTAAACAGAAACCCCTTCCAATTTCACTGGAATAATAAAAAAGGCAATGTTCTGTGGTATTCAGTTCCGGGCGTTGATTTAGCTGTTCACAGAAAGGTGTAGCACACTTAAGATGCTTACAGAAAATAGCATGTTCCTGAGTGCTATAAAATATACCTTATTATCGTTAGTTTTTGTCTGTACTTTGGTGTTTCCCCTTCCTGTGGTGAAATGCAAGGTTTAATTCATGCTATTACTTGTAACTTACATGGAGGTCTTATTTCTGGGTTAGAACAGTGACTTCCTGGGAAGAGAACAGTGGCAGACGAAAGGAAGTGCTGGAAATGTTGACAGTTACCTCCCATCCTTGAAAAAAATTGTAACTAGGTGGGCAGTCACAGCCCTATGATAGCAGTGTTCAGCATTAGTTGAGAGATCTCATTCACTGACAGCAAGCCTCATTCGGACTCCTGTCCTAACAGCAGGAGTTGTTCTGCCTGTAAGTATTCAGGAAGTTCTGGGCATCAGGAGATCTGATACACAAAGCCAGACACAGAACCCTGAAGAGATAATGCTTAAAGAGAAGTTATTTATATGTCCAATGAAAATAATATTCCAAATTTCAAAGTATACCTGTTGTGCAGTAAGGCACAGTAGCTATTCAAAATTGTTTATGGAGAAGCAAAAGAGGATGGGAATTCTCTGGGGCATGAGTCAAGTCCCAGTGTTGACTTGGGCATGGAAGGGGCTTTGGGAAGGCTGTCACTAATGTTCTTTCTTAGGCTGGCTCTCCCCTTGGTTCTTCAGGAATTATTATTCTCTGGGGCAAAGATCCAGTTTTCCATTAATGGACTCAGTTTTCCATCTGTCAGGTAATAAAACTCTTGTCATAACTGATACAACTGGAGTGAAGAGCTTGAATAATGAATTTGAGGGTTTCAACAAAGCCATTGTGTACAAAAATTACCAAAAAGCTAAAATATTTTATCCTTTTAACCAGAATCTTAGTACTGTGTTGGTTGTCTTACTCTCCTTCTGATTTTGACTTCTTAAAACTTCTGTTGTGCACTGTTTCTTTAACGTGTCCTTGTTCAAGAAAATGGTGTTTAGTCGTCTTCTACTTTGACATGCTCTTCTTTCTTTTTTTTCTTCTCTCTTTGGTGGGGGCGTTTTAGGATAATCTTTTTGAATGGCACTTTACTGTTAGAGGCCCTCCAGATTCAGATTTCGATGGAGGGATTTATCATGGGCGAATAGTACTACCTCCTGAATATCCCATGAAACCACCCAGCATTATTTTGCTGACGGTAAGCATGTTTACTAGTTTTTCTTTTTATGTGATCAGTTTAACTTGACGTGTCCAAGAGAGGGATTCTTGGCATTTAAGGTAACGTTATTTTTTAAGAAAGGTGGCATAGTACAGTTAATGCTGCCAGCTGAAGATCAGAAGTCTTTGAAGGTGACTCTGGTATTCTGTAATTACAGTAAGCTTTTTACCTAATAAATGGAAATTTTCTCCAGGAGTAATCACATTGCTGATGTGATTGGCTAACCTCGTGTTCTCTCCGTAGGTCCTCTTGGTCTCTGTTGGAGACATTGGTCACCTGTAGGAAGGCAGACCTGTGGTTTGGGGCAAAGGCCCACATTTGTGCATAGTTTCATAGAGCTATAGCTTTTCAGGCTCTCTGCATGTGGTGGGCGGGTTACAGGAGCAACAGGCAAGCCACCATGTTACACTAAGATGTGAGGTATCAGTTAAGGGTTTCTTTATTCATGAATAGAGACAGATGGCAGACTACTTTGCTCAGAAAGCTGAATGCAAAGTTTGTGAGGTTGGCAGTAATGTAATTATGAAGTGTTGTTTGGATGTAGATTTGTTTGATCGTGATTTTTACAACTTGTACCAAAACCCGAGAGTTAACTTCCAGCATGTTTTATTGTATTCTCCTTCTTCCTTTGAAGGCCAATGGCAGGTTTGAAGTGGGGAAGAAAATTTGTTTAAGCATCTCAGGGCATCATCCTGAAACATGGCAGCCTTCGTGGAGTAGTAAGTAACAATTGTTTGGAAAATGTTACCCCCGTCAAGCAACTAGATCTTTAAACTGAAAAAAAAAATCTCACAAAGTATGTTTATAGCAGAAAAGGAGACAGATTTTGAAGGAGTAAAAATATGGGAGAATTTGAGAAATGTGAAGTCATGAGTGACAGGAGGATTTGGGAACGGTATTAAATAAATGCAGGGTGAAAGGGTTGAGAAACTGAGGGGTGGTGGTGAGCTCTTACTTATTCGAATGCACAAGCATTAAGAATTCTCAGACTACTTAGAATATTCTTTGGTGGTTTTGTTTTGTTGTTTCCTTTTTTTTTAAATTGTTCTTATGAAAATACTTTATATCTTTTTACTTTACCCGTCTTTGTATAATCACTAAAACCAGCTTGAATATTGATAAAGGGGAGTCTGGTCAGCTGTTAATACTGATGCTGTACTTCTGAACACTCAAGAGGAAAGACAATGTGGTCTGAGTTCAGAATAACTGAATGATTTCTACTTTTTTTTTAAGTTTCATTATCACAGAAATTGAGCGTTGACACAGTTCATCCAAGGCAGTATTTCCGTTTTTATATCATTTCAGTTTTGCTGAGTACAGTACATCAGTTATTTCTTTGGATATCAGTCGCACTTTTAAAATACGTTGATAAGATCTTAGGAATTTTCTAGCAGACCACTCTTCAACTTCTGTAAAATCTCTTACTTTTTTTAAAGAGTAGAAAATACTGTCTTCTAAGTAGGAGGTGTAAATATCCTATCTCTATTTTGTGGTACTTGTCTTCATGTGATATTTACCAAATCTACTAGCAAAGTGTCTTGAATTCTTAAATTTCATGACTATGTAAAACAAAATTGAAGGATAGATACTGTCAAAAGAGATGTTTTAGATGACAATTCTGTTATGAGCTGTTACTAGTATTTAAGTAAGCTCCTTCCCAGCATGATGACATAAAAGGAACAAATTCTGCGGTACGTTGCATAAAAGACAACCACTAAGCTTGTGTGCACTAAACTGCAGAATTCTTGTCTAGCAGAAAACACGCACAAAAAGAATATCACCTTATGAATCCTCCTCTTCTTTCCCCCCAGCATTTATATGTTAATTCTGCCTTACCGTTTTTTCTTCAGAACCCGTTTTTAAAGTCTGGAAGTCTAATCACTATATTGATAAAACATTTTTGTGACAACTTATCTTTTCTTCTCTGTGCTGGCTGATGGAAGAATAAGGCCTTACCTTTCATTTATAATGTGAAGTTTAAAAAATGGAGAAAGCCTTGCTGTGTACCAAAAAACCCAGTGCTGCTTGTATGAAATTCAGACCATTTCTTTGGACAAAACGAAGTTTTGCAGGCAGAACTGCAACTTTTCTATACTGAGTGTAGAGTGAGATGAAATAACTGTTGCTTCTGCAACCTTGTTTGTATCTTGTTTTCCCATTTTAGTAAGAACAGCTTTACTAGCAATTATTGGATTTATGCCGACCAAAGGTGAAGGAGCAATAGGATCTCTAGATTATACACCAGAAGAAAGAAGAGCTCTTGCAAAGAAGTAAGCACTAAGTTTGTTACTGTAGGTACATATATATGTACTCTTTTTTAGGGTAAGGCGTTGAGTAGAAAGTAAGTCACTTCAGTCTGTTCTCTTGCATTTATTCCAAATATAAAAAAAGTTCTATGCTTTGTGTATGTTTGTTTTTTTTCCTGAACATTGTGCAAACTCCGAGCTTACAGTCAAACAAAATACTTTGAGAGGGTTATGTTCCTTCCAGCATTGTGTGGTCGAATTAGAGGTTCATCTGAAATTCAGGCTTAGAGATGTAATTAGCATTGTGATACGGTGGTAATTGCAGCGTGGAGGGAAAATGAGTATGATGGAATTGTTAGTGAGTGTAAGTGGGGGAGAAAACAACCAAAATTATGATGCGTCATTTCCCTTAAGTAAATAGCAATAATGAAACGACGACAAAAAAATCTGAAGCAACTGCTTATGAATGATTTTTCGGAAATTAACTTAAAATTAGATTTGTGACTGTGGTGAAATTATTAGCTTAGTGGACAAGGGGAAAGCAGTGGATGTTGTCTATCTTGACTTTAGCAAGGCTTTTGGCGCTTCTTCCTCACCATCCTCATAGAGAAACTCATGAAGTACAGCCTAGTTAAGTGGGGTCAGTAACGTGGATTAAGAACTGGCTGAGCTGCCTCGCTCAAAGGATTGTGGTAAGCAGCCCAAAGTCCAGCCGCAGGCCAGTCACTACTGGTGTACTCCGGGGGTCAATACTGAGGCCAGTGCTATTCAGTGTCATTAATGACCTGGATGATGGGACAGAGTGCACCCTCAGCAAGTTTGAAGATGATACAAAACTGGGAGGAGTGGCTGGTACAGCAGAAGGTTGTGCTGCCATCCGGAGGAACCTCCATGGGCTGGAGGAATCTCACGAAGTTTAACAAAGAGAAGAGCAAAGTCCTGCCCCTGGGGAGGAATAACACCAGCCGACCAGCTGGAAAATACCTTGGAAGGTCCTGGGGACCCTGGCGGACACCAAGCTGATCATGAGGCAGCAATATGCCCATGCAGCAAAGAAGGCTAGTGGTATCCTGGGCTGCATTAGGAAGAGTGTTGCCAGCAGGCTGACGGAGGTGATCTTTCCTCTGTAGTCAGCACTGGTGAGATGTTTGGAGTGCTGGGTCTAGGTCGAGTCTGTGTCTGAGTCAGGGTACAAGAAAGATACGGACTTACTAGAGCGAATCTGGTGCAGTCCATGAAGGTGATTGAGCGGCTGGAACGTTTCATACAAGGAGAGGCTGAGAGCTGGGAATGTTCAGCCTGGAGAGGAGAAGGCTCAGAGGATCTTGTTCATGTGTACAAATATCTGAAAGGAAGTTGTAAAGAAGGCAGAGTCAGGCTTTTCTCAGTGGCATCCAGTGATCGGATGAGAGGCAATAGGCACCAACTAAAACCTGCAAAATTCAATCTGAAAACACTTTTTTGCTGTGAAGATGGTCAAAGCAGTAGCACAGGTTGCTCAGAGAGGTGATAGAGTCTCTATGCTTGGAGGTATTAAAAATGTGACTGGAAACAAACCTGAGCAACGTGTTCTGCTTGACCCTGCTTTGAGCAAGGAGACTGGACTAAATGATCTCCAGAGGTCCCTCCCAACCTCATCTATTCTGTGATTATCCTTAAATGAAATCTTATGCCTGTGGTGGTCTTTTGGGTCTTTCTCCTTTCCCCATCTGGGGAGGAGAAGGTACTTGAAAGACCATATCCATATCTTACACGGAAAGTTACTGTATTCCAAATTGTAACCAGTACCTTATTTGGCTCAGAGTACAGGTAGAACAAGCTCACGTCTGCCTACAAATCAGAAGCTGCAACTTTTCTGTTAGCATGAAGCTGAGTCAAAGCTAATAAACCCTGCTGAGAGGTACGGTTTAGTGGGTTGGTCTTGGTACTGTACTATCAAGGCTGTGTGGTTTCTCATTGGCTTGGAGAGCTGCCTGCAGTGTGCCCTATAGACAGATTATGTGTGCGAGAGAGGAAAGGTAATGCTTTCACAGAAGCTGAAATTCCTGGATTTGAGATTCAAGCTTCTGGGTCCAATTTAATATTTGTAATAATAGTTAGATCTTTATAATTTACAATTTTAATTTGTTACAGATATAAAGTAAGTTTTTAAATGTAACAAATTATTAATAAAGTATAGATAATAGCAATATGTAAGTCAGTTGTTAATACTGTCCTAAATGACATGAGACGATATGTATTTGTAGTATAAATAATTCTCAACATATTTTTTCAAGATAGCGTGATTTGGGGCAGGGGGAAGTACTTTGAAGCTACTCGTCTTGACACCACTTGTCTTTCTGCGGATTGTTTTGCAAATAGTTTGTTTAAACAAGCACACGAGCATTATGAGAACATGCCATTCTGAGATATGTCATTTGTGGCCAGGTCACAAGACTTCTGTTGTGAAATGTGTGGCACATCTATGAAGACAGCCCTCTTACCACTAACATCCGGAAGTGTGTCGAGCCAGGCGGACAAGGAGGCTAAAGAACTTGCCAGACAAATTAGCTTCAAGGTGAAGTCACTGTTTAAACTTTTATCTCTGTTGTATAGAATTTTTTAAAAAAAAAGAGGAAAAACTTGTACATTTCAGAAACTTTCCTCATTTCATAAACCTTCACCAATCACTATGTGGAAACCTGATTTTTTAGGACAGTCTGAAAGAGAAAAATAGGAGTGGATCTCTTGCAATGTGCCAATTAATACATTGTGCATCTTAAGCATTGATTGATTAGTTTTAATTTCAGTGGTGAGCACAGTGGTAAGAACTGCCTTAACTATGTTGCTTTTACTTCCATGTTTTCAGTCACTAATAACTTGATTAAATTCTCCAGAATTAGTCTTATCATAAAAGTGTTAGGAAAGTTTGGGCAAAGCTAACCTACGTTTTTTTCCTTTGTGATTTTTTTTTTTTCTCCTTTTTGCTTATGGAAGGAATAAAACATATTCCTACTGAAAAATGGTTGCAAATTCTTTTGAACTACTCTGCAGCTGAAGATACTGAAAGTTGAACTCTGGTATGGAAGTTGCTGTTACCCAAAAATGTGTTCTCTAGCTTGTGGTTCAGTGAAAGTAAGGTTTGTTTAGCCAAATACGTGCCTTAGAAAATTGCATGTCTTGCATGCACAGTGTTATTTTTCACTGGGTTTTCCGCTAAACTCTTAAATCAGCCACTGAAGATGACTGCTGTGCATGAGGGCAGGGAACTACAGTGAAATACATTATGACAATGTGGCATTGGTGCAGAATACATCCTCACTAAGGTCAGGGATGCTAATATGTCCCCTTTTATCACCAATCTTCTGCTAACACTGTCCTAAAGACTACTTTTTTTTGTGTGTGCCATTAAAGGAAAGATTGCCTCCTACTGAGCATTACTGCCACTTTTGCAGGACCTGCATATTCCTGTGCAATCTCGCATCTGGACATGTTGATATGGTTGGGTCTGTGTGTAATAATGCTTATGATAAAACCATCTCAAAATACTTTACAAAGATGAGGAGGTATAGGGACAGAGTGTTAAAGCTGAGCTACTCGGGGAAGCAATGGACTGCCTGCTCCTGCTTTTTTATAATATATATGGGTTAAAAACCATATAGGAATAGTTTTTACTTAAGAACGGCTAATCTTTACAGAAATTCTAGAAATATCAGAATATAATTTTTTCAGTTTTTTTTTTTTTTAGAACAAACACTTAAGCTTACATTTCATGCCTTTTTCAGTTTTAAAATGAAAGACTTAGGGACATGAATCTCTAAAGAATATTGGTGCATTCCATGTATCTGCATACTTAACTCCACCTCCTAAGAACAAGCACTCGGCAAGGGAAAAATGAACAAAAGCCTCAGTTTTCTACAGTCTTTTACAATCCATTGTGGGTTTTTTACAAGGTAAATCAGTTCTGTCGTCTGGTTGTGCCTTCCCTCCCTTTCTCAAATAAAATTTTAGGGATTGGGTTTTTTTTAAGCTTCCTGCTTCTCTGCTTTGCATCACTTCGATTGATGTTAGGCTGAGGCATTTGACTGATGTGTTTGTAGTAAACTAACAGTATGAATTACTAGCAGGGAATACAAAAGTTTTTAATCATTTGGATATATTCCATGTCAATTTATGGGGTAAGATTTAACATCAGATTGCTGATTGAGTGTATAATTTGAGAGAGCCTCTCTACTAGGAAACATACTAGCAATCTCTGCATTATCTTGATCCTTAAAGAAGAGATACCCTAACTTTTTTTAGATGATCTTGGGATTATGAGAAATTATTTCATAACAGCCTTAAGCAAAATAGTAACTTTTAAAAAACCTCCATGTGTGGTATTGAGGAAAGGAATATGAAATTCAGGAGAAAAAATAACAAACCACCTTTCCTTATTACACTCTTCCTGTTTTTGTGAGCCTCCACCTTTATTCCTGTCTGTTTTAATAGAAAATTACGTTTTTATCAGCATTACATTGACTTGCAAATTGTTTTGTGCATTTTAGGTGCTATATACCATAAATTCTATTCCACTTAAAAGAAAAAAAACAAAAAAACAAAAAAACAAACAAACACCAAAACAAAAAAAAAAACCAAAAGATAGGTGACTAATAGCATACACATTACTGTAAAACAATATGGTTTATCTACATGTTGCCATCACGAGGCATATTTTACAGTAAAATCAGTTCTCCATTCACCCTCATTATTATGTTTAAATATGTTGTGGTGGGTTGACCCTGGCTAGATGCCAGGTGCTCACCAAAGCTGCTCTAACACTCCCCTCCTTAGCTGGACAGGGGAGAAAAAATACAACAAAAGCCTCGTGGGTCAAGATAAGGGCAGGGAGAGATCACTCACCAGTTACGGTCACAGGCAAAACAGACTCGACTTGGGGAAAATTAATTTCATTTATTACCAATCAAATCAGAGTAGGATAATGAGAAGTAAAGGAAATCTTAAAAAAACACCTTTCCCCCACCCCTCCCTTCTTCCTGGGCTTAACTATACTTCCAATTTTCTCTCCCTCCTCCCCACCAGCAGCGCAGGGGGACGGGGAATGGGGGTTGGGGTCAGTCCCTCACACCTTGCCTCTGCCGCTTCTTCCTCCTCAGGGGCAGGACTCCTTGCTCTGCCCCTGCTCCAGCCTGGAGTCCTTCCCATGGGCTGCAGTTCTCCACGAACTTCTCCAATGTGCGTCCTTCCCATGGGCTGAAGTTCTTCACAAACTGCTCCAGCGTGGGTCCTTTCTGCAGCCTCCAGCCCTTCAGGCACTGACTGCTCCAGCGCGGGCTTCCCCACGGAGTCACGGCCATCTTGGGGGCACCCACTTGCTCCAGCCTGGGCTCTTCTCTCCACAGGGCCACAGGTCCTGCCAGGAGCCTGCTCCAGCACGGGCTTCCCACAGGGTCACAGCCTCCTTCGGG
>JAVKLA010000014.1:12185227-12211015 GCA_034782735.1 Sagittarius serpentarius | reverse complement strand
CATACCGCACTGAAAACACAGCGCTGTACCAGCTACTAGGAAGACAATTAACTCTATCCCAGCCAAAACCAGGACAGTACATTTTACTGAACTAGCATTATTCATCAAACTCAGGTGTCCTTGGAGCAAACTTTTCTACCAGTTCTAACAATTTCAGAAGCTTCAGAAATAATATGAGATATAAAGTGCATCTTCAGTGACTGTAAAGGTTAAATGCTAAAGGTGCCTACAATGTAGCTCTTAATATCTTTAGTCTATTAAGCCCTCATCCCCAACATTTCCAGTACGGTTTGGCAGAAAAGGCCTTAAAATTGGACGGAAGTTGTCATGTGAGGTGTTGCGTTAGTCTGAAAATCTTGACATTTTTGCTTAAGGAGAATTTTAAAACTTGCTGTAAGTGAAAACAAGATGATTGTGATTTTTTTACGTTTATAATACAGCCCATCTGCCCTTTTGGGGATTCTTAACAATTAAGTCTTCAAACAAAAAACTTCTCTATCTGGAGAGATATATATATATATTGTTTAAGATACGGTAGCATCTGGTCCCAAATTTATATCGGGTAATGATCACTCCTTTCTTATCTAACTTGCTTCTGCGTGTCTGCTAATACTTGGTCACGGATTATGCTGGAAATCCCAAGGCAGTGTGGTAGCTCAGCTTTGGGTGAAGCAGTCAGTCTTCTGCTGCCCTGATGCATCTACATAATTCCTCCAAAAAAATAATTTAAAGCCTTGCAGTTGTCAGTGAGGCTTCTCTTGAATCACAGCTCTGTTCATGTCAGTGTGTGGCACCTTGTCTCATTCAGAACAGGGCCTTTTTGTTTTATTTTTAAACTAAAACTTTGCAGTGTTGGGAAGAAACCCAGGTGTGTGACAGCTAGTGCTAATGACTTTTGTTAGTAAGTATGAAGGATCAGGAATACTTCTAGACTTTTTTTTTAATTCCTTTTTTAAAAGGTACCACAAGAAGAATGACACTTTGCCTGCTGAATTTGCAGTTCTTGCTTCCTGAATTCACTTCTTTCCCTCTCCCCTTCTGAAAGGTGGAAGTGTAGATGAATCTAGGAACTTCATTTTTTCAAAGGTTCAGCTTCCCTAAGTCTTTATTTTCTTTGGCATGAGGAGCTTTCAAGTGGGTTCAGTATGAAGCAGAAAGAGTTTCTTTTGCAGTCAAGTGGAAATCATGGCAAGGTGCTTGGCTGTCTCTGCTGATAAAATAAATCTTTTAAAAACATTTTTCTTTGAAGCTTCCCAAGCTGCTTGCTTGCTTAGGCAAGAAACCTGTGAAAACAGGCAGGTTGTCAAATGTGGCGAGTAATTACACCAGTCCTTCCTTGCTGATAATGAACAGTGGGAAATACTAATAATGAAGAGACAGGAAAGGAAGGTCTCTTCCCTGGGCTAGTCACATCGCTGACTAGGTGAAAATTTGGAA
Source organism: Sagittarius serpentarius (assembly GCA_034782735.1). Lineage (NCBI taxonomy): Eukaryota > Metazoa > Chordata > Aves > Accipitriformes > Sagittariidae > Sagittarius > Sagittarius serpentarius. Next base: position 12,209,578 of record JAVKLA010000014.1, on the reverse strand, counting down.
TTCTCCCACATGCGGAATAGGTGGCCGAAGAGTCACGGGACCAAGTGCTACTGACTGTCCTGTGGATCATCAAACCTGATACACAGTTGAGGACATTCTTTGTCTGGCCATGTGGAAAGGATATCTTTTGTGGATGTAGCAGCTGGCTGAAACAGTGCTTAGGGTTATGGATACTGTGTCCATTAAAAGGCCTTTGCTTGGAAGCAAATATAAAATGTCCAAAATTCTAGTTCTACTTGCTGTAATGATAATCTTTTAGAAGAAGGGAGCGGGGAGAAGGGTAACTCTGGAAAATAGCTGCAGGTTGTTTAAGTGGGGATACCTGCAAACTGTTGAGAAGTGAAAAGAAGACTTAAAAAAAAACCCAACAACTTTTTGTCAGAGCTACTTTTTTTAAACACTTGAACATTTTTATAAGGTTCAATTTTAATTTCCAACAACTGTGCTGTGTCACTGTTTTTAATATTAAAACATAGGAAGTTTGAGCCTTTTAGTATTGAAAGCAGGGTTAGGCCAGTGGAATATCAGAACCCATAGTTTCAATCTTACAAACTGAAAAATTGTTTTCTTTAGAATAATACTCTGCTGAGCTGAGCATCAGTTGCCAGTGTTTATTTTTTTGCTATGTATAATGGTAGACCAACGTTTGACCAGTAGAGGGCAATAGGTATGTGCATGCATAAATAGAGCACTCAGTAATTCGTGCTGGAATCGCTTAGGTGTGCTGTGTTCAGAATTTTTGTTTTCTTTCTTTCCCAGTGTTGGTGGTGTTGATGAGAACAGACTTTTGGACCCAGCTGTCCACAGGAAGCAGTGCAGCATTGCTTGATTATAGCTCTCTGGACTTCTTCCTTTCTTGCCCTCCCCAGCTTGTTTCTCCTTCGGTGTAGGTGACATTACAAATCCTCAGAGACTTAACTATCTGGAGGATTATTAAAGATTTCTTGAACTGCAAGGAGTTACGCAAATCCTAGACAAAGATATTTGAAATCTCTGGATTTGGAACCAATCTAGAATTCAAATACTGTTTGACAGACTTTCTTCAGACTTTTCTTGTCCTTAGAACTGCTAATTTGCAGCTTGGAAGAGACTTCTCAAGATAGGGTATGGACAAAAATGATGGCTCTAACAGTCTTGTAATTACTAGTGACATGTATTAACAGGCTTTCAAGTATTAACAATTATCTGAAGAGCACCTTTTAGTCCTAATGATTTTATTCCTTGCTGATCTTATGCACTATCTTGCCTCACAACTCTCCATGTTCCCTTTTTAGTCTGAAATTCAGAACAGCAGTGCAGCAGCCAGTCAAGAGCACGCTCCGCCTGTGTCCACTAACACGTCTATGAGTCCTCGGCAGCGTCGTGCCCAGCAGCAGAGTCAGAGACGGGCTCCGTCTTCAGCTGACTTTAATCGGGTACAGCAACCAAGAGTGAACATGAACCACACTGGATCAACTGTTCTGATTGTACTTCTGACTTTTGCATTGGCAGCTCTTATATTTCGTAGAATATGTTTGGCTAACGAGTATATATTTGAGTTATAAGGTGGTTGTCGTAACAGCAGTGACTTGAATGCTTCATTGAACATTCTGTATTGGGTATGACGTGAGAACTGTTTACAAAGATTACTTTTTGTATTTACGCTTAAATCCTGATGAATGTTAATGTACCTACAGATACATTACCTTTACGAAAAACAAAATTGGGTGTTCAACTACCAGCAAGTGTTAATTGAGTGCCCACTAGATACTTGGAGAAACAGTGCAGTGGAATTGTAACATTAAGGCATGTAGGAGGGGAGTCAGTTAGAGTACTTTATCAACTAGAAAAAGACAGTTTTAAAGAAGTGGTTGATTCACTTTTTTATGGAATGTAAATGCATTTAATCACCCCATCTAAATTAGTACAAGATTTGACATTGGAGAAGGAATTGTGAAATGAAACGCTACTATGTGTTTGTGTCCAGTGAACTCTTAATTTAGAGGGGACACAATTTTGTAACCACTTTTATTTACCACGACACATTTCTAGAAGGGGAACAACACATACAAATTGGTTGTGATGCTGCTTTGTGTGTGTGAAAGGGGGAAGGAGTAGGGAAGGAAAGCAGGGGCCAGAAAACTACTTGCATTATTTTGATTTTTATTTTTTGGAAGAAAGATTGGATAATCTTTTGCAAGATTTGAATGTCCTCTTCTAATACTTTCAATTGTATATGTTGTTTTTATTAAATTTGAAGATTATATAAAACATGTCTATTCTTGCAATAGTTATAAATATATAATTATTTACCCAGAGCTATTGTCTTTTAATTGTACCAGAAATATACATAATGTGTTGAACTGAATGTTTCATATGTGGTTTTACTTACTAAAGAAAATCTAAACCTTATTATACTTAAACTTGTGCTTAAGAGAAATATTTATTATAACCCCAGTAGTAATAAACAGTTTCAAGCCAGTCTTCAGTTGTGTTTCAAGTATTACATGGCCTTTTGTTTTTTGTTTGTGGGGGTTTTTTTTGGTTTTTTGTTTCAGTGTTTGGGTTTTTTTAACCTAAAATCTGTATTGGACCCAGAGGCTTTCTGTATTACTAGTTTATTTTTAAAAAAAACCCTCGTAATATTCATGAATGCTGTGAAATCACATATACAAGCAATAGACCTACAATTGTTAGGTTTTTGAGAGGTGTTGTCTGTCAATGTTTAAGTCTTGCAGTGAAGTAGAAGAAAGCAATCAGTGGGGTAATTTTCCTCTTTTATTATTGTTCAGATTTAAATGTGTTCTAGCATGTCTATTTCAAAGACAGTGAAATTTAGCTAACTCATTTCATTGCTGTCAGACATGATAGCAGTGACTTAAGTGAGATTCTCATCTTGTTTCTCAGCAGGTATTTATCAAGCTACCTACAGCTTTCCTAAATTTTGTTAAATATACTATGTATTAGTGTTGTGAAACATTAAAGTAGCTATAACAAGTTCTAAAATAAGGAAGGCCCATTGTGTGTCAAGGCGGATGGGGAAATTTAAAAAAAAACCAACAAACAAACAAAAAAACCCACAACCAAAACCTGAGTTCCTTTTTAGCACTTCTTGTGGATTGTTGATTATCTTGTTTGCAGGTACAATAGAACAAAGATAAAAAAATAGTTTTCTTAAGAAGTTCAGGCAAAAGTAGGTAGTTTGTTCAGCAGTTACTTACACGTTCCGCTGCAGAACAATTTGATGTCAATATGTTAATTGATGTGTTTTTACCTAATTTGTATATTTATTTCACCAGAAATACCAAAAAACCCCACACGAAAACCCCTCTCCAGCTCCTGTAGCCTCTAAAATAAAAGTGACTGTGTTTCCTAGTTGGTAGGTTGCTCGAATGCCTGTTCTATTCAAGTATTGCACAGCTGGGCTCACAGAAGAGAGTTCTGAAGGAGGTCTGACCCCAAAGACAGTTTTGCTGGGTTTTGACCCGCTTGCTCTGCTGGAAGCTTTGCTCTGAATGTGCTTGTCTGTTCCTAGAGCCTCGCTGCTGTGCCAAGCAAACTTTTGCTCTCGTACCTGTACCACACACTGGCTATTAGTAAAGCAGCTAAGTCTTCTGCAAAGAGGCGGTCTGTGTTGCCCTTTGAATGGGCTATGAGAAAACAAGCTTCAAATGGTTTCTGAAAACAGCCTCTTCCTTGTGATTAAAGAAACAGCTGCTTTGTAGCTTTTCATTTTTATTTCAGACTTTTTTAATAACAGTTAAAATGCCTGATTGTGCAAATACCTATTTGAAAAAATAAATATTAATGGTGACTTGATTTATGTGAAGTCTGTTGCATGTGTAGATACTTTGGGGGTTACTGTGGTTTAATTTTCCTTTAAAAGTTAACAGTAAATAAAATCATTTTCAGAGGAAATAGCTCATCTTTTATCTTCAACAGCATAAACAGCCAGACTAAACTGGAAAATAAAGTCTCAACTGCTACAAAACCATCAAAATATGTACATTTTACAGTGCTACACGTCTGAAACATGGCACAGGTGGTTTCCAGTTGAAAAAGATGCCACGTGAAGGAACAGAAAATCTGGAAAGCCTAATGAAAAGGGACAGCCTGGTTTTACACAGTCTGGCAGAAGGATAGCGCTGCCCTGAGATTAGGGGATTGAGCAAAAAGCCGGCATGCAGAATTGCGGGTTTTTATATAATGGCTTTAGTAAATATCCTTTAGGACCCAGTGGAAATGTTTGGTGAGGCAAACTTCATGAGTAATGGCCAATCATTAAGCAGTGATGAGGCAAAAGCTTTGAGTGAGAAGCCCCTGACAGCCTGTCGGAAACGTCGCGTTGGGAAAGCAGTGTTTCTGCCAGTGACCACCGACGAACGCGCCAGTTAGAGTTGATTCAATGCTTAGAGCCGGGGGGACTTGGACTACAGGAGGTTACTGGAGTGCAGAGTGCCCGACTCCTGTTTCCAGCAAGATGCCTTATTTTGCAAAACTCCTTTTATTAATCTTTTGCTTAGTTCTTCTTGTGGAAAGCAGAAAACACAGGAGGAGGAGGTGGACAAGCCAGCTGGATGTGCAGAGGGCAAGGTAAGGGTTATTAAAACATACACACTTCTTTTCCAGTCGTACTATAAATACATTACTACATAGACATAAACATCTGCCCTGCCAGTGTCTTTGTGTATGTTGTATGTGCAGCTTTGTAGATAATGTTTTTATTATAGTCTCTGGTATTATAATCAGTTTTAACTGTAAATGGACACATTGAATGTTAATTAACTCTTAACGAGGCAGGTTTTGCAGAGAAGTTGGCCACTACAGCATGGATTGTGGTAAAAATATTCTTAGCCCTGTATGTGAATTAGTGAGAGAACTGAGAGAAGTTGCAGTTCATAGAGATGTTAAAATCTGCATATTGTTTCAGCACTGTTTCAAGGGCAGGTTATTTACCCTGCTTGCTGGTATGTCTGCGCTACTTACGTTCACTTGAAATTGCATGTTACGCTCTTAACAATTTGAGGTGGGGGATGTTGGTTAGCACCCGTTATACTAATTAATAACAAATAAATCCCTGGAAGTTACTCAGGGACTGTAAAATCAAATAGATATTTTAAAGAAATACATGGAAACTTTAAGAAAATAGATATATTTTAAAGTCAAGCAAAGGCACAAGAAGGAGTTAAAGGTCTTAGGAAACTTTATTAGATTTACTGTTGCTGAGATTTGACCCGAGGTTTACATCAGAAAAGATAATCTTCCAAACCTGTCAGACAGTCCAAAGTATGTTATCCTTTTTTGTAGTTATGTCATCCAGTGGCAATTATATCTTACAAGACTGTTCATTGTTTGAAGGGCTCAAAAAAAATTGGGTTAATCCATCTTACTAAATGGCTTCACTATGGCTGTAAACCTTCATCTTTTCATTTATTTTGTTGGGTTTTTTTGGTTTAACACTCCACGCTTTCATAGGGAGTGTTGTTACTTGAACATTTTAGAAAGAAATGTTGTGATATAATTGAAAGCAATGAATACCTAATATGCTCCCAGATTTATACTACTTATTGAAAAAATACAGTAGCATACGCTTTTAGTGATGTAAACGTTACAAAGCTGAAACAGCTAGGGCCTGATCCTGAAATCCTAAAGCCAACTGAAATTTTACCACTGATTTCTACAGAATCTTCGTTACTGAACGAGATCTTTCATTTAACTCTGAAATTTTTTCCAAGTCTATGTTCTGGGAAATGCGGGGGATTCAACAGTAGCGTTTTCTTGCAAACCATTCACATGTAGTAGAAGTCATCAACTTTGAAGTAATAAAATACTATAAATCCTTCTTTTAAACATGACTTTGCCCAAAAGTAGTGCCATTCTCTGGGTTAAAAGTTGTTTGAATGTTTTGTACTTCATTTAAACATTGTGAGAATAATTTACAATTTCTACAGTGCCGTTATTTTTGTGAAGCTGTGAAAGAGTGGAAGTCAAAGCACTGCTAAAATTATTTATATAAATGAATTTACTGTAAAGAATAACTGATACTGTTTGGTTTCCTGTGGAATAATGATTTTAATGAACAGTTTTCCAGCCAGGTAGAACCTGAACAAACTATATATCTTATTTATATAGAGAGATATATATGTGTGTATATATATGTGTATATATGTTATACACACATTTCCTATGCAATGTACGTATTTAAAAGTATATAAAATCGAGTTTCAGGGACTATCAATGTGAATGGCATTTTAAATACAGAGAATTCTGCAATATTGAAAAAATAAAAAGAGCGTATGGAGCAGTGACATATTTTAAATTTCCAGTTGAGTAGAAAAAATAACAGTTGTCTCTAAACCAGCAAAGAACAGTGAACCCTCCTAGTAAAAGGAAATTAAAACCAGTTCCTATGCTGGTTTTCTAATCATGTAAGGGAAATGAAACCGGTGTCCTTTTTAATAATTTCATCACATTTTCTGCTTAGGATTTCTCTTGCTAGCCTGCCGTAAGAAATACAGTGAATTTTACAGTGTTAGCCAAGAAAATTTATTCCTTTGGTAAGCTGGATATTTTGTGTCCTTCAAGGTGATGCATCAGTCTTATCTAAAGATCTTTATGTTGATTTCAAGAAGCTAGCTTGGGTTGTGCAAGTGCAGAACATCTTCAGTTCTGTAGTTCCTTCCTTGAATGTTGTGTGGAGGTTCTTACCCACAGAGCTCTGTGGGCTTGGGGTAACTGGTCCTGCAGGTGCCGAGACTGCCGTCTGCTCCGTGTACATGGAGAAGTTGAGCCTGTGCCTTCATGGGAAAGGGAAATGGTAAAGCCAGGTTAGGTCTGCGGCCAATTTAAGACGTTCCGGCTTAAGGGTTACCTGTGCATCCTTCATTGCTCCCCTTGTTTTACATTAATACTGAAGTGCAACGCATTATTTTTTCTATGAGAATGGTACCTCACTCAGCACACTGAATGGGTAACACTCGTTTAATTAGAAACGGTGTCGTGTTTCATTTTCTCTTATTCCTGCACTCCCCACCTCACCGATAGTGCAACTCGTCTACAAAACAGAGGTATGACTTAAAGTAGCATCTGGCTCTGTGCAGCATTGCCGTGACCATTGCCTGGAGCAGCTTCGTGCTACGCTCCGGAGAGCCCGGGCTTTGCGTAGGAAATTGGCGTGTGCTTATTGAAAAGCAGCTCCTGGCTTTGTACTTTCCTGGTAGGTTTTTCACATTTTCCAAGGATACGGTCCCTGTCTTTTATCTTAAAAACCGGGTGAAGGGGTTCAGTGACACCTCTTTGTATGAAGTTGAGAGCCTTTCTGCTGATGTACAAGGTGGCAAATGGTGCACGAAACCAAGGGCTCATAACTAACAGAAGATTTGGTTAAAAAATTTTACATTTCATTCTGTATTAGAGAAATCAAGTGATAAATGAACTGCAAAGTAAAACCTGTTGGAGTCACCTGGGTGACTGCTGGGCAGGGGATGTTGGCCCCAGCGTTACCTACACACCAGGGAATGAATTTCTAGAGAGGAGGTAAAGACTTTAGTGCTGAAGGAGAGGGTGTACGTGTGGAAAGGTGCAGGCGTATGGGTCGGATGGGCCATGGTCTGTGCAGCTGTGTTGCTAGCTGGGATTTTCCAGGGAGCCGTGTACTGCTGCCAGGCCGTGTCAGACTTGCAGTGTGTAGTACTGACTGTACAGTGCATGTGTATGTGTGCTTGTAGCTTCCTCGGAGCATCAGCCTTACTGTAAGTGCCAAGCAAGTGCTGTTGACATGTCCAACACTGGACTGGAAGCAGTTCGGGGAACTCTTCAGTAGTTCTGTGGTGGCTGCATCTCATGAATTGCAAACAAATGCCAGTAGTCCTCCTAGAGTATCCCTCTGGATGGAAGTGCCACACAGGAAAAGAGAAACTCTGAAAAATAAGGGCTTTTGTTAATATTTATTGCTCTATAAAAATTGCTGATAATGCTTCTGATAATGTTTATTGCTCTGCATAAATTGTCGTAGAAGAGAGGGCTCCGGAAACATTTGACATCTTGACTGTGCCCGTGGATGCTGTGTTTCCAACAGCCTCTGCTCTGCACTGGACAGACAGACACAGTCTGGCTCCGACTCTGCCTGTTCCTCTCTCCTAACAGTTGTGCAAAGCCTCGTGCTTCAACCAGCAGAAACACTGCGCTTCTGAAATGTTAAGTTGCCTGGAGCTTCTATTGGCTAAAGACTTTCTGCCAAGGTTTTTGGAAGCGGTCAGTGATTTGGAGTACCTCTTAGAGCTGTAATTTTCAGGACGTGCTGCATGCCAGCCTTAGGTTGGGACCCAGCAGCAGAAGTAGACCATCAGGGCCTGGCAGCGTGAAACTCGGCACACAGACTGTTCCTCCGAACAGCGATCCACTGCGGCAAGTAATCTGCTGATCCCTGCTGAAACGGCTGCTGCTGGCAGGCGTGCTCCCTCCCTTGCCTTGCCCAACTGCATTTCCCCCCCCCCCCAGCTTTTGACCAGGTGCGGCAGAGAAGTCTGCTTGCAGGCTCTCCAGCCCCTACCGATCCCCTTTGATCTCTGGTGATTTCTCAGAAAATGTGGTATTTGTAAGCGGCTCAGTGGTTAATGTGTTGATAACCATTTTTTTACAGGTGTGTTGCTCACCTGGGGCCCAAGTGCAGGGTATTGCACAGCCTCTAGTTGTGCAAGGTCTGATGCCTCCTGAGGTTTTTTCACTGATACCACAGCTTCACCGCAGGACCAAACAGCGATGTGAAAGAAAATCAGGGAGAGAGATGTGCGCACACGAATGGCAAGAGCAGATCTGAGAAGGAAACCTCATGCCTTATCTTGGCAGTGTGCTCCAGCTGTGGTTCAACCATAGAACAGATTTTTTTTTTCTGGTTAAAAACCGTACTTTATAAAACCAAGCAAAAATGGAGGGTCCCAAACAGTAGACAATAAGGTGTGTTGGGCATGTGACCATGAGATATTCCTAATGTGCACAATAACAGTGACTGTGTCTAAGTTTGTCCCCATCATTTTCCAGATTCTGATTTAGGGGTTTTTTTCTAGAAAGCTGGCAGGGAACATCACTTTTCTTTCCTTGCTGCTCCAGGCATAAAACCACAGATGTGTCAGTGTGGAGCATGTTACATCCAGAGGTAGGGCAAGAGATTCCCTCTCCCCTGCAGCTCTGGAGACAATAGGGACTGGTGTGGCCATCCATGTAAACCAGGACAGACCTGCCTTGTTGTGGAGCTACCAGGGCCTCCTGGGCACCTGGGACTCATCAAGCCCTTGACTTGGTGGCCCTGACAGGTGATGGAAGGAGACCTCTCCAAAATCAAGGACCCTGAGGTTCCCAGCTTGTCAGAAAGTTCTCGACCATATCTGATCCCATGTGATCCATGTACATTAATATTAAAGATATGCAATTATTTGTGGGATACACTCATAGCATAATGGAGATAATAAATTTGGAATGCTCATCCAGGAGCGAGTTAATTGTTACGGCAGTCATAAACTGTTACCGTACCTTCTCTTCTTCATTTATCCTCTGGGGATCTTTGCAGCAGTCATATGATTTGCTGGTTAGAAAAACAGTAGGTTTTGATATTCTTCTTGGTGCTAGGTTTACACAGTGTGCATCTCCTCCAGCTTGCTGTGGCTGCTGCATCAAAGTAAATTACACCCTTAACTAATGCGTTCCGTTGTGGGTTTTTTTTTCCCTGAGAATATACTGAAGTGCAGTAAGATTTTTTCACTGCAACTGTAGAAATATTTTCCAAATCCCAATAGAAAATGGGCTAATAGGAGCCAGTGTCCCATGACCATGAGATACCATCTTGTTGAGACCAAAGTCAATGCTGAATTCTCCAAAGGGAGGTGCAGAAACCCCCCCGCCCCGCCCCCTGGCTGCTGGCAGCTGCACTGTGCTCCGGCCAGCGATCGTATTTCCTTCCAGGCTCACCACCTAGCCATTGCTTTATGCCCTACAGCACAAGGGCTGATTTCGATTTTATAAGCTCTTTACCTTGCTCTTGAAAAGTCTGACTGTCTGCTTAGATACCTGCTGCTTCTTTGAGTCCTGCTGAGCTGTTATCTCATTTCTCATGCTATACAAATTTAATTTTCTTTGATCTATTTGGCAATATAAAAAGGATCTATTTCATGCAATTGAGAACAAATCTGAATAAAAGTTGACTGCAAAGGAAAATATAACAAAAAATTTAGGGCAATAACGGAGAGGCCTTTACAGAAGCTCAATGAGGTACCTGAACCCTTCTCTCCTCTGTAAACGGGAACAAGTCCTCACAAAAGACAGTTTTATCAAACTCATCTCACTTGAGCAAAGTGTAAACAGCAATAAAATTACATATGACAAACATGGTAAAAAAAGAGAAAGGGAGATGGCTGGCTTTAAATGAACAGTGGTGAATTGCAGAGAATGCATAAAGCTGAAAGAACGCCTGACAAATCTATAATCAGAGGTGCGGAAGACGGTAAGTACATCAAGGAGGATGTATGAGATATCGGTGATCAGATTGTCAGCAAAGGCACCGGACGGGCCAGGAGTGTTCCGTGCATCCTTCAGCTCTGCAAAGGCCCCGGCGCTGTATTCACCTTTGCTGCAGATAATGAGATACCTCCTATGCCAAACAGGGGTGGGGGTGGCGGTGGCACAGGATACCTGCCGGGGAGGATCAGAAGGTACCAGCGTAGCTGATGTCAATTACTGTTATGAAGAATGGGGCTTTTTCAAACGAACTTGATCTTGCTTTTGGACTAAATTGACAAAAATAGTTGTTATACATTTCAAAGGCTCCGTAGATTGCCTGTAATTAGAAACAGCTCTATACAAAATTTGCTGTACATTGATGAAAAATTAAATGACAGACCTCTGCCTGTAAATTCTGAATCGTCCATCATGTACCTGAAGGACTGGGCATGAACTAATGATTAAATGCTGGCTATTAAATGCAACTCCTGGCTCAGGAAGTTCCTGAAAACCTCTGTTTTCTTCCTAAGGCTGCATCTGTGTCCCAGCCAGCCCTCTGAAGCCTCTGCAGCCACAGGCTTGTTCTTAGCGACTCTCCTATGTGCTGTTTGCTGCTTGATGATTTTTAAATGAATTGATTAGAGCCTGGCATTTCAGTGAGGCTGTGCCATCGATTTACAAGATGGCATTGTAATACAGTCAGGGTTTTCCACACTATTTCCTCATACAATATGCAATCCAAAGTTTTATTGGATTTTTTAATTTGCTTTTTTTTTTACCCCCGTTCTTTGAGTAGAGAGGTTTGGTTGAACATTCACTGGTACTTAGGCCTTCCCCTGATGTTAAAGCCAAGCAGACACAGGAAGATCATCCGCTTCCAGCTTTTCAGGCACAGAGGCAATACTGCGGATTGTGAGGTGGAGCGCTTTGTCAGCAACCCTAACCTTTGAAAAAGAAACACAACCCTCCCCTGCAGCAAGCAGTTAAAAGCTAAACTTTTGCCTCCAGCCATTCCCATTAATGGCTGTGCTTGGGTTTAGCCCCCTGCTTTTAGGTAAACATTAATGCAAGCCGTGTGGGGAATGCACTTGTCCCAGCTGGCTCTTTTTTTTGCAGCCAGCGGGGAGAGAGATGCTCCGACATCCCGATTTAAGCAGGAGTCCAAAGTGAGATGAGGGGGATCCTAATTTTCTTGTGTAGCTTGTGCCTTGGAGCACAAGGGCTTATATTCCTTCAAAATATCCATTTAATACAAATTTTTTAATTGCTTCTTTTTCACCTCCTTATTAAAGTAAGGTTATGAATGTTAGCAGCAGCTATCAATGCCCCTTAGGTTTTATAATTTCTTTTCTGAATTGAATGCTCTGATGGGAAACTTTTCTTCTGACTTGCGATTTATGCTCCCTTTGCTCATACTCATCATGATTTATATTTTAATGACCCTAAAGCACATCCGTGGCCCTTCTACAGCCACCCTTCTGCATGTGAGGATGGTTTTCTAAGCTCTGAATTTCTGAGCAAGATTTTAAGCCTAATTCACTCTCATTCTTCTGTCTATTAGAGTAGTCCTTTTATTTTTCCTCCAAGATTTTTGTTCTTATGCCCAGAGCAAAGTGGTTGAGGAATCTTAATGGTCCAAGTCCTCTTTTCCTGCACTGCTGGGGAACACTGGGGATGCTGATCTGCATTTTCTTCCGAAAGGCCACGCAGTATCTCTCTGCTGTTTGGTTACCCACTTACACCATTTTAATGACTTTCTGACACTTTTCCTAGGGGGTGGTTGTCATCCTTGTTCTCTTGTTATATGATCTCTCAAATAAAAAGTTAGGATCTTTTCCCCCCGAACGTTCAGAAAAGTGGAGGTCTGCAGATCTTGCTGACTTCTTTAGATAAAACGCCTCTTTTCCTGCTGCTGTGGAGGGAAACGGGTGATTTTGTCATTGCTAATAGTCAAAAGGCAAAGCGAGCCCTCTGTCCACACAAACTGCTGCCACTCAACTGATGTTCGTGGGGCAGATAGATAGTCTCAGAATGGCGTATGACATTGCGTGACCACCACTGAAAAGAGTTTTCTCATGATAATGTCACCTTGGTACCCAGCCAAGTCCTGGCTGGGGAATGTGTGGGGCAGAGTCAGCTGCTTCTGCTCTTGCTGGCTCTGTCACATTTGCTGCATCCCGGCTCCTCCGTGAGATGCTGTGCTCCCGGCCTCGTGCCTCCCCGGGAGCCGTGGTGTCCGGGGTGGAGAGAGCACCGGGGCCGTCTTGGAGCCAGCTGAGAGGGCAGGGCTGAGTTAATGCTGCGGAGAAGCAGCCCTGGGGCTGCCGGCCGGCCTACGCCATGGGGCTGGCAGCAGCCCTGCTCCCCACCCTGGGGCTGCACCCACAAAGCCGCTGCTCCTGCGGCTCTGAAATCGGGCAGGCAGACGTCGGCTGCAAAGTGCCGCTCCGGCCGCAGAGACGTCAGACCGATGCTGTTGCTGTCTTTTGCAGTCACATCTATAAGAAGAATCATGACATGACCAAAACCTGGAAAGGAAAGACGGAGCAGCTTCTCAGAGTCGACGACCATGACTTCACCATGCGGCCAGCTTTTGGAGGTGAGAATAAAAAGGTTCTCTTGATTTCATGCTCATCTAATAAAAAATCATCTAACTAAAAAAAAAAAAAAAAGCACCTCTGGCCAGATGCACCAGTGTGAAGGGAAAGGACTTGGGTGGTCTTAGGAGGTATCTGAGGCAATTCGGAGACACCTCATCCTCACCTCACAGTCCTCCTCTGTGCAGCCCCTACACTCCTTCCTTTTGCAGAAGTTGGCTCTTTTTTTGGCTAGTGTTCCCCAGAGCTGAGGATGGACCCTCCCAGTAAGGGTTTCATTCTGTTGAGAAGATGAACAAGCCGCAGGTTTTAACATTCATTTGTAGCTGTGAAGTTGCAATGAGCTTTTCAGCTGATGTGATCAAATTGCAAAGTAAAGAACTTGTTAGATGGATCACATCCCACCCTTGCTAGGAGAAAATGGAGTAATTTTGTCCAGATAAAATCTTGTCTCAAACTCTCGAAAGCAATGAAAAGAGCAGGAGGGGAGGCCTCCGTCACCTTCACTTCTGTCTTCTGTCATACCCAGTTACAGGAATGTGCTCGCCTGATCTTTCTAGTCTCGCTACTGCAGAGGTTAAGAGAGTACCTGAATAAAAAAATGTTCTGGAATACCAGTATGGAAATCCCTCTTCTGGTTAGAGCAATAACCAAGCCTCTCCAGAGCTAAGGACAGAGTTTTCTGCAGTTTTCACTGAATGACTGATGCTGCATCCTTTGTCAGTCGGCCTTCTAGGGTGAAGTACAACATCTCCCTGTCCAGAGGGTCACACGGCTATTTTGCATTTTGCACCTAGTCCGTAGAACCGAGCTGCTCTGACCTGCCCGTTCCTGGCATGGCTGGAAAGATGTTTCTGGCCCCACAGTGCTGATGCGCTGAGCTGACAAGCACAGTGCTGGCCCCATGCTCACACTTTATATATCATCTGCAAACTCCAGAGTCCAAAATGTGTCATCACCCATGTTTTTGCCCCCCCGCCCTATAATTTACTAACAAATCGCAGTCCAGCCTGCCTGTTGGAGGTAACTCTTTTGATAACCAATGGTAAACTTGGTCTGCTATTTCTAGGGCTGAAGAGTTTGCCTTTAATTGTCCTCTGGGTGGAACAAAGGCACATCTCCCTGGGGCTGGTGTGAGCACATCTGACAAGCCCAGATGTGCAGGGGAGGCTCAGGGCTGGGTCTGGGAGCTGGCTCTGGAGGCACTGGGCATGCCTGCTCCTTTTGAATCAGCTGTAGAAGTGATGCTGAATGAGCTGCCCTTGGGCCTCTCACCTGTATCTCCTTGAGAGTGACAGTGACAATGCTGCTCCACCCTCTGGTTAGGGGAAGGGCGATTATGGTTTATTGCTGGTATTTCCTCTCCTGCCAGGTTGCTTCTTTTAGAAGGTGAGCTTTTCGGCAGGGTGGATTTGGGAAGGAACCTGACCTCTGAAAGATGAAAAGACCAGGGAGCTGTGGGATTGGTTTCATGGACTGACCTAAATCCTCTTGGCTCCAGGAGGAGATGGTCGCTATCAGGATTATCCAGCCAGCTACCCTGTTGTCTCAGTCTCCTGTTTGTTTGTGTATTGGTCTTGACTTTGTAGGCTTCTTTTTTCCATTCTTCTGTTCTGTCTGCAAAGCCTGGATGTGTGAAGTGTTGGCTGGATGCCCGCTGCCTGTAGTCTGGCTTTGTTTTGTTGGCACGCCGCTCCGTCATGGGTATTGGTGATCCCACACGGCTTGCCCAGCACAGCAGTGCTTTATCACAGAATCACAGAATGATTTGGGTTGGAAGGGACCTTTGAAGATCATCTAGTCCAACCCCCGTGCCATGAGCAGGGACATCTGTCACTGGAACAGTTTGCTCAAAGCTCCATCCAGCCTGACCTTGAACACTTCCAACGGTGGGATCAACACTCCATTGATTTTTGATCGACACTTCACTGATTTCTGTCACTAGATTGTATGTTGTCTTCCGAAGGGGGATAAGAGGTTGCATGGTTTCACGCATGTGAAGGTGGATCGCTGATTCGGTATGCTTCATCTTTCCTAACAGAAGACTAGACACTGAGAAGTAGATATCATGCACTGTTGAGTGAGTTCACTGAAGTGTACATACGTCCCTAAATACCAGGTATGCCCTCTCCTGCTGTAAGCTCGGAGGGTCCCCCCTACTTCCCACCCTTTAGAGCCTCTGTCCTTCTCCTCTTCCCTCCCCAAGGCCTTAAAACAGAGCATTGTGGAAAGCTCCTGTGGCTGCTCCTGAAGCGGTAACTTTTTCTTGGCTTTATTCTTCTCCTACGTTCAGATAGGAACCACTACCATATAATAATCTGTCTGCAAATACATTTTCCTCTGACCACTTTCACTCCTCACTGCAAGGCTGGTGCCTAAGCTGGAATTGTTCCCTTTCACTCAGAGAAGAGAAGATAGTGTTTCTGGTGCTGAAGATCACCCCTGCTTACCTCTGATCATGTCGGGAGGTGAGCGTGCTTGTTCTAGCGGCTCTCCTGGAGCAAACAAGAGGGGAGCGAGACAGAAAAACAGAGAAATAATTATCTGCTTTGCTAATGACTAACCACTTGCCACTTTTAATGACGCTGCTGACCTTGATTATTTTGGAACTCACTATCTGTGAGGGCCTGACTGGTGCCTGGGAGGGGCTGACTGGTCTTTGTCAAGGACTAATATACCAAAAAAAGGAGGTGATAACAGGAACTGCACCATTAGCCTGACCACAAAAGTGGTTAGGACTCGTTAGGAACTGCTGAAACCAACAAGTGAGAAGAAAGCATGCGCAAATGACTAAAGTTCATCTAAAGCACAAAAGAGGAAGAAGAAGATAAGACCCCTGAGAAGTAAACGACCGCCAGAGACAGATCTGAGCCTGTGCAAGATGACATAAACATTTTAGAACTGCTGACCCAGGCTTTTTGGACTAACTCCACCCCAGCTTATACATATAGATGTTTTGTATTGTGTAACTCCATGAATATATAAGTTCCGGTACAATAAATACCCGGCTATTTGCTGGGACGGTGTGCCTGCCTTTGGAGGAGCGATCCCCCGCGCACCCAGCGCTGAATAAACATGCCTGCTTTATAACTCTCTCCAAGTTATAGAGTGTAATCCGCATGTCAGGAGAAGCAAAGTGCCGAGGCAGGCTCAGATCTGAAAGCACGCAGGACTTTTTTACCTGCGTCACAGAGCCCGTGAGGAACACCTTTGTGCACAGTTCACACCAAAAAGACACACATAATCACACGGATACTCTTCCAGTGCTAATGTAACTGCATTTTAATCTCCCTCTTGTCTTGTTTTCCCATGTGACATCCCATCACAGCATTAGGATACTCCTGGAGCCTAAAAACTTGGAGTAACACCTATAAAATTGAGAAATATCCCAACAGCCTTCAGTGAGAAGGTGACTTTATAAAGGAAAAACATGGCATTTCTTTAATTTTTGTTTCTTCAATTTTTGCTCAAAACCTCCTCATCCTGCAGAGCTAGCTGGGACAAAGGTGGGATATTAGCAAAGTTGCGCTGAAGTTGCATGTGATAAGGAACAAAAAACATGGCAACAGCTTTGTTGAGGCTCCAGCCTTGGAGAGCAAGACTCATACGCATGGAGACAGCCCGGGAGCTACAGGTTCTTGCACAGCTGCAGAATTATGCAGCGTATTTTTAGTGACAGATGATAAGCCTGATGGAAAAAGATACAAGGGAAAGAAAACTAAACTCTGGTAAGAGGTGATCCTTAAATTTTCTTCAGTAATGTTATTCGTCAGGCAGCCACAGTGATTTGCTATGCACTGTGGATCCTTCCAGTTTTTTGCTGCAGCAATGCCAGTCAAACTGATGTAGTCTGTCCTGCGTAGGATAAAAAAGCTTTTGTACTGCAGAAGCAGAGTAGAGGGGCCCATGGGATGCGTCCGACTGTATCCGGTTGCTGCCCTAAGACCTTCTCTGCTGTCTGAGAGCAGCTCAGGGACCACGGTCTAAAGGAGGGTCTAGCCCCATGGCATTGCATTGGACCTGTGATGTTATGGTGCAGGTGGGAAAGGCAACTCAAGTCTTGAAGACATAAGTAATATCATAAGGAAACTGTGAATGACATTAGACTACAAAGAAACCCAGTACGACAAATATGATGGTTCCCAAGCTTGGTGAAATAATGGGCAGCTGTTAACCTTCAACGTTTTTGGTGGACCAGTCTACAACTTTGCCATTGAACTTTAAGCTAAAAAGGGGTCTGCACCTTCTTTACGGTGACCACGGTGACTCTTGCTGGTCTGCAGAGGACAGTCAGCAAGCTGCCAGCCCAGCACAACTGTGATCGCCAGACAGAGCAGGCTGGGGTTGTGCAAGGTGAAATGGAAGGAAAACATTACAGAAAGGTGAAGGGTTTTTCAAGAAAAAGTATCTTTGTAAAGAGCAAGTGAGCAAGCAAATGTTGTGTAAGTTGTGTTATTAACAACCCAATAAGCACGGTTGTCTTGCCTGCTCTCAGCCCATTAGAGACAAGCTATTGGGTATGGTGGTAATGACAAAGATTTTTGCTTTGGTGATGTTCAAAGTAGCTGCCATAAGCTAAAACAGACTGCATTTGTTATGACCCTTAGGGAGTTATCTCCATGTCAGTGACCTTGTTCTAGCTAGCAGATGTTCAGGTATTATTTACAAATATTAATATTTAAAGATTATGTAAATGTTTTGTTTGCTGCCTTCCTTAAACATCCATTTTAAGCATTCCATCTACGACATCTCAATATTTTACAGGGAGCCTCTGAATAAGCAGCTTTAGTTGATACTTAAAATAGCTGTATCTTCTTTGCTGAGGAACAGCCTGATGCTGTACTTTTATTATATTTCTTCATAGCCTAATAGCCTAACGTCAGCCAGTCCTTGCTGCCCTTTCTTGGCAGTATGGATGGATGAATGGTGAGGTGAATGAAGCATCAGTAGTTCACTTCGGGTTTGTATAGAGGGCTAGAATAAAACTTGCTTCTCCGTCAATGAGATGCGGAGAAACAAAGGTCTCTGCAGTCACGTGGCAGCGGATGAGCGTATCCTGGTGGTGACTGCCGGGAAGCTGAGCTGCCCACACCTAAGAGGTCCCAGACACATATACATACATTAAAAAGAAAAAAATATATATACACACACATATACATGCAGAAACACTGAGGACTACTTTGCGGCTTGAAGACGTGGGATCCCTTATGGACACTTGCAAGCCTCTCTGGGTGTGCGCAATATATCTGGCAGCAAAGAAGTCTCAAACCTGCTTGTTTCCCATGTAGATATGTTTATTTCAGGGCCTATGTCTGCCTCGCTCCTTCAAAGACAGATGAGGGGACAGAGAGACAGTCTCAGAGAAAAACAACGAGCCTTTGAAATCACTGCCAAAAAGAAAAAATTAAAGAGATGTCACAAAGCTTTAGTCTCAGAGCTGGAGTGGAAAACTGACTCCAGGCATTTTCACGGTAGCACGCTATTCCCTATCTTCCAAAGCCTGCTGCACTGTTAAAAAATAAAAACCATGTTTGTGTCCGGTACCTATTTCTGACTGGGAACTGGCTGGTCCTTTGCAGCTTTTATGCTGCTCCTCAGTGGGTGGCTCTAGGTACTGAGACACACTGGGCCATGACAGGTTTTAATGCTGGGCACCTTCTCAAGTCATTCCTGAAAGGGACTTGTGGAAGCCTCCTGGGTTCCGTGGAGGGGTTAGCTCCAGACCAGATGTGCCATGCCATCTGGGACAGAGTTTAGTATTCAAACTGGAGTTTTTGCAAGGTGAAACAAGCCACAAAGTCTTCTCGGTGTCAGAACCCACCCAAAATGGAGACTTGTTGGGCCCGTCTGTTCTGCTTGTACAACCACTGAATGCAGATGCAAAGTGGGTCTTCTCTAAAGGCATTCTGTACAGCATCTTTTCTATATGCAGCGCCTAAGTCGAATGTGTAATGGCTTTTACTGAAGAGTCGGTCACAAACCCGAGGAACTCACTGCAGAAGAGAGAGAAATGAAGGAGCACTCTCACCGCTGATTCTCAGGACACGGGGTTGTGAATTTGGCAAAGGAACAAAGACATATAAAGCCACAAACACCTTGACAGCCTGGTCGCTGAGTATCTTTTTAATACTCAAGTTTGATCTGAGGCAAGGACACTGACATGCGTGAATTTACAGAAGTAAGATGTTGCTGATGCAGTTTTGGAAGACAGTACCCTTATAGTGAGAAGGTGCAAGGGTGCTCTACCATGACACATGGAAATCCTATGGAGAAATTGTGGGGCTAATGGATACTTCCCAATACAAGAGAGAAAGTAGAAGCACTCCTATTAGCCTCAGACTGTGCTTCAGGTCACTTAAATCTTCTCTCAACACGCAAATATAAATATCTCCTGCAAAAGGAAAATCTCTTGTTTTCCATTTCTAATTTTTATATCGCCAAATTTGCTAATGATTGTGCGAGCGTCTTGAGATTGCTTGGAAGCTGTTGCTGTGCTGTGTCTGAAATGCAAAGGGAATAGTTTATTGGTGGGTTCATTTCTGTGTTGTAAGTGGAAGTCTGTGACTTTTATGAAATTTTTTAAAGAGTTCAGGGTTTGCTTTCTGGTTGTACCAGTCCTGCTGAATTAGGATTTCAGTTCTGCAAGATATTGCTGTGGACAGTGATGGAGCTAATTGATGTCGACATGTTTGCTGTTTCTGGAAGAAATGCTTCAGTTGGAGGTTATACAATTTCTCTCTAGACCTTGATCTATAAATACTTGAGCTCATGTTTATTTTGAATAATTCCATGAATTTGGCTGACGTTTTTCAGAGGCCCTGAAGTATGAGCTGAAAAGCTTTGCTGGGCTGCAGTCTTCTGAGCAAAGCAGCACTGCTTCGTCTTCCAGCCAAATCCACAGCTTTCACATGGGATCCATTTAGCTTCCCATCCAGCAGCGAACATCCTAGAGAGGAGCCTGAGCTTTGAGATTTCTCCAGTGTTACAGTATTCAGGTCTTTTCCTGCTTGTAATTCTCCAAGCTAGTCCTTCTCTTTTTCCCCTCTCTGAAGAAAAAAAAGAATATTGATAAAACATTGTTTATGACAAGGAAAAGCAGGTCGATGAGGGCTTTTTTCCTTTTAATGATATAATCTAAGTTACTTGTCCTCTGTCTGGCGGCTCAATGTGTCAGATACCATCTCAGCTGTTCTTTTCCTTCCCATTCACACCTTCCTCATGCTCTGCTCCCTCTCAATAAAGAAATTTTTTTTTGTTTGCTCACCCCTAGTGGCATTTGATGGGGAATTTGGCAAAGCATCTGGAGCCCCAGTGGTTCAACAGGTTAGTTTCCAGAGGGATAGGATTAAAAGCTAGCAGTTCCCAATTGACTCCAAGGATTAGTGAGACCAAAGATCTCTTGACATCTTTCTGCGGCTGATCAACAGCCGTTTAATTCAATGGTATGTGCTGTAGCCAAGATGACCTTTAAGGAAACCCAGGGTTTGTTTCTGTGGTTTAAAGAGGGCATTTCTTTACAGGCCTTCTGTTTTGCTTCAGACACTGCATGCATTTACAATGTCGCTCGCAACAAGTGCCTCTGCAAAACCATACATTAGTAGAAGTGTTGAAGAGTGGTGGGCCAAGTGATTACGCAATTATCATTACCAGTTATGCTTATCGCATAGAGCAAGACTTGGTGATCGCTCGATTCCTGCAACTAGCTCCCAGGCAGCAACATTCGGGCTGGCCCCACTGGCTCTTCACCCACTCTGCCCTGCTCAGCCCAACCTCTTGTCCGAGCCTCCTCCAAAGGGTCTTGGTGTCTCAACGTGCTCTCGTTCCCATTCATGTGCTTTGTCATTGCCTCAGCCCCAGGTGCTGAATGAGGAGCAGGGAGAAGGGAAAAGCAGTCATTGCTCCTCCTGGTTGTAGTAGGATTTTGCCCAAGAAAGGCAGGGTAAATATTTCCACCCATAAGTAAGCTTTACAGTCTCATCTTCATACTGCCTGTATTAAGAACTTCACATGTGAGTCCCGAGTTCAGATGATTTCTCCCTCTCTGTATTGTACTTACTGTTTTATCATCCCTCAAAGTCATGATTAACTACAGAAAAGAAAAAAAGTAAAAGCAGTTTCACTGATGTACAAGACACCTAACCCAACCTCAGGCCTCTTCTCTCAAGGGCTTTCCAGACCGTCCAGCTTTACACCGAACACCCTTTATTTTGGGTTTAATAAAGCTTCATGGCAGCTCTAGACTGAACCTTAGACTTTGGCCTTGCAATAAGGTAAAGGCTGGTTATCTGGGAGCCAAACTGAATGTTTGGTGCAGGAATAAGAAAAAAGAAAAGAACAAGGACATAGTATTTTATCTTTAAGACCAGATAGGGAAGGAATAGGAGAAAGGGACAAATACCAGCTTCGCAGTATTCTTCTGTTTGTGGTTTTGTTTTTTTGTGTTTGGTTTTTGGTTGTTTGTTTTGTTTTTTTTTAAAATCTGTGATTAGTGTTCAGTCAAGCATGGAAATCGCAGCAGTAAATAGACTTCGGATGGGTGTTGTTTTCCTGAATCAAGGATAAATTAAGCATTCATACACAGAAAATGTCTCTTGCAGTCTGGAAGTTGGGGGGGGCTGCCCAGCACGTGCTGGGCATGCAGCTCCTCGGCACCAGGGAGGCCCAGCAAGAAGCACCACGGACGACCGCTGCCTTCCTCTTCTGGCACAACCTGATTGCACTGTGAAGCTGTCCCGGCAGAGACCACGTCTCCTCTGTGAGCACCGTGCCTACCACGACGTGGCAGTTTGGGATGGCAGCACTGTAGGCACTACCTCAACATGAACAGCTGTGTGTGACAATGAATAATATTAATTACAAATGCTTTCTAGAGCAAGAGGCAGAGGCAGGGGTGATGGCAGCCTTGGTGCCTGCCCTGATGTGGGCTGTGTTGGACCGTGGAGCCTTTCTGAAGTGTCTTACTCTGAGCATTGAGCCTTGCTCTTGCAGAGGCCCAAGTTAAGTATCAAAAATATGGCTGCACTAAAGAGCTACTGAGTATTGAAAGAGCATTAAGGGAATAGATATGTATTTGAATCATTTGCCAGGCTCTCCTTGATTACCATGCATGACTTCATGAGGTATCTGAGCAAAGGAAGGCTAACTGGCTGCCAACAGGGCACTGACTATCAGCAGCCTTGTGTTGTTTCCCTGTTGATTATACTGCATGTCAAAACGCATGTTATACCACAAATACAGTGCTTTTTGCTACACAGTCTACCTTGTTAAAAAAAAAAACCAAAACACATTTTACTGAGGAGGAGGAATGTCATATAGAAATTCTTTCTCTTGATGTTTTTTTTAACTTTTGTTTACTCAATGTCCTAAATAGTCATAGAGAGTAGAAAGAAGTGTGGCTGCAACCAAGGTATAAAGTCACAGAGTGACTTCAGACTGAAAAGGACTGCATTAAAATACTGTATGAAAGACAGGCAGGGTCTGTAGAGCAATGTAGCATGACTTATTAGGTCAACTGAAAGAGCCAGAAGTAACAAACCACCTCCTTAAAAACAGCACTCTATAAGCTAATTTGCTTATTAGACCTGATGATACTCTGCAACTACTAAACTGAAGAGAATGAAGGGGAGCAGAACACTGCAAAGCCATTGCTACAATATTTCCACTTAAACATTTCCTCTGGCCAGCCAAACCAGAAGATGATGCATTTGTGGGGTGACAGAAGGGCCACGTGCTGGTCATTTTCTGCAGGATGCTGAACTGCCTGTTAGGAATGACACATCTGCCAGGGACACAAGCGATGTCTCTTCCCAGGGCAAGGAGCCAGTCAAAAGAAAGGACACACGGCAGGGGTGACAAGGAAAAGATATCTGCGGTTTTGCCATTGCCTCTCTTTGAGGACTTACGACGGTCTGAGAATCCACTGGAAGGAATCCAGTGGCTGATGAACGGTCGCATCCCGTGGCCAGATCAGTAGGGACTGAGCAGGTTTCCTGGCCTGGCAGGCAGGGACTGACCGGCTCGCGAGGAGCTGAGCTGGTGCCACCAAAGGCAGAGGGCTCTCTGACCTGCTGTCCATCTCCACGCCTCTCTCCTCTGGCCCTGGTGTCCAAGTCGGCCACCTGACAGGTCTTTCCCTGGGCTGATTCAAGCCCCTGATTTGGAAGAAAACAGGCCAATCGCTGCTGCTGTTGTTGGTTTTGGCTGCGTTAATTTTCTGTGGGTCAGTGAGCTGAACATTCTTACAGAAGGTCCCACTGCAAGCTCAGTCTACTCCTCTGTGCAACTTTGCCCTTTGCTGAAAGTCAGTCCCTGTGTAATTTGGGGAGGGAGCTGAGGACTGTTCTCGCCTGCTGAATGAGCACACCTGTGTTGTGAAGCCCAGTGTAGAAGAGGAAAAAATCTTCAGCAATTTTCAGCCCTGCGGCTGGATGCTGCTGGAAATGCATGTCTGCGTTTCACCAGCAGGTGCAGACTGGGGCTTTGTGGGTTTTCCCTGTTTTGGGAAATACCTGGGAGAAGGGGAACTGAATGCCAACAGCGTGAGAATTTCCTTGGCCTCCAGTCATTCCTTATAGTATATAAGCAACTGAAAGGGAGCCAGGAAAGGCAGCAAGATGGGCTTGTGTCATTCGAGTGAAAAATCCTACCAAAGTCTCTGGGCTCCTCAGAAACATGCCAGTGCTGATTAATTGGAATTTCTCCCCAAGTAAGTCTTCCTGGCAAACACCCTTCAGCTTGGACAGACACCACCAAGACATGAATAGGAGCCAGCAAATATTTGCTGTCATTTTTCTTAAGCATGAAGTACATAGCTATGTGTCTGACTGTGACATGTAGGTGTTTGTAAGCATCTAGGAGTCATGTAAAAGTGCTGGGTTAGCCATGTTTCAGCTTCATTGCTGGGGGCAACAGTCACTTAAATTGGAACTGGTGGTGCTGAGGAGCCTGGTCCTGCTCCACAGGGCTTGCTTCAGGGTGCCAATACCCAGCACAGCCGCTGACGGATGGTGCGGGCACAACAGGCTGGAACCGTGCATGCAGAAGGGGGGACGGTGTCACCGTCAGCATGCTCTGCTGTAATTCGGTGAGGCTGGCTTATCAAAGCCCTAGCAAAATCTGTACCAGGGCCAGTCGCAGTAATCAGCTTGTCTCACGGGCTTTGCGATCACCCTTTCCCTACCAAAGCTGAGTCGGTGCTTCTTTCTCCTTGTATTGGGTTTGCCTGGCAAGGTTTTGGTTGCGAGGGGGCTACAGGGGCGGCTTCTGTGAGAAGCTGCCAGAAGCT
>JAVKLA010000014.1:12161922-12179840 GCA_034782735.1 Sagittarius serpentarius | reverse complement strand
GGGTGTTATCAACGTTCTTCTCATACTGAACTGAAAACACAGCGCTGTACCAGCTGCTAGGAAGACAATTAACTCTGCCCCAGCTGAAACCAGGGCACTTTGGCTTCGTGTTTGCAGCTCTTGGTGCCCTGTGTGTCGGCCATTGGAGGCCTGTTTGGAGAGAGAAGGGAGCTGGAGGTGAGAGAGGAGAGGGCTCCTGCCCGGTGGGAGAGGGAAAGAGGTGGCCTGGGCAGTGGTGTGGCCCTTCCCCTGCTGTCCCTGCGGGCAGTCTCTTCCTCTGTGGCGGCTGTAAGTCGTGCTGAGCGCGCGTGGCTGATGCCACCTCGGTCCTTGTCCCCCTGTGCTCTGATGATGGAGCTGCCCAGAGGCGTTTTGCAGCCGCAGCCTCGGGCTGCCTGGCCCTCCTCTCTCGGGACCCCGCGTCCCTCCACCTTGTGCCACGGCCGGGGAGGGGCTGCCCAGGGCCGCAAGGCAGGGGCTGGTGACCCTGAACAGCCAGGCTCTTTTTCTACCCCTTTTTTGACTTCCGGTGTGACTGGCACTGACTCCTCAGAAATCATCGGTTATGCCTCTTCCGTGGTTTCCTTTCTCGCCAGCTCTGCTCGAGCTGACGAGCTTGATGTCACTGGGAGGGTTTCGTTGGGACTATAGCTGTAAGGGGAAGGTGGCCGGTGGCCAGTGGGGAGCGGGAGGTGGCGGCGTCCCTGGGGGGGAGCAGGGACGGAGGCTGTGACCAGTCTGCCAAGGTGGGGACCTGCAGGTGGGTGAGCAGAAGTGTCCCTCTGGCAGGTCTCTGCCGTGGTCGGAGGGGGAGGCGTGCGGCCATCTCTGCCCCACGCAGGGCAGCAAGGTGAGGGCTGGCACTAGAGACTTCTTTGACAACTTAATGAAAAACCTGCTGGCGGTGCGAGACTGTTGCCAATCAGCCCTTTGCAATGGTGAGTCGGGTTAACTGGTGGTTTGTCGCTGGCAAAGCACAGTGAGGTGGTGGTTTTAGAAAGCAGTTGCTGCGTGGTTAGGAAGAGATCCCAGCTTGTGTTGGTGCCTGCCCAGGCTTGGCAGCTGCGGCTCCCCTAACCACGCACTTAATTGGGAATATAAAGAAAACAACTGTATTTGATCCCTCAGCACGAGAGAGGAGATTCAGCTCTGAAAGCAGCAGCTGCCAGGTTGGGATCAACAAACAGATGTTTTCCTTTGTGTGACTGAAGCTCCTGCCCCCTCAACGAGCTTAAAAGGGAGCTTTATTTATACACTTGCATGGTAGGAAAAACAGTTCCGTCACTTGGTTGCTGTTTGCAACAATTTAGTTCTTTTGAGGATAAATTTCTTAGTTTAGCCTGACCGTTAAGGTAATTTTGGAAGTTTTTGCTCTTGAACATGCTATTGATACCATAGTCTTTCAGGATAATTTTGCCAAGATCGAAGAATCATTTCTGCAGGGTGGTGTTCCTCTTGGGGCATATTTATATCCCTTTTGGGTCTCAACATTAGTGGGTGCTGTCATACATTGATTGCTGGTTTATGTTTTGTTTTGGCTGCAATTATTTTGTCAGGAAAATCTATTCACAAAGATCAGTGGTCCAGGAAAGAAACAGGAGTTGAGAGGGGAGGAATTTAATCTGCCTGGTAGGACTGGGTTTTCTTTCTGGCGTTTCCTAGGTGTAGAGAGCAACACTGACAGGCCTCTTTCTGGTTCTCTTCCTTTTTTGTGAAGGATTTCACGATGACACTGTATTTAAGGCACTACTGGAAGGATGAGCGTCTCTCGTTTCCCAGCACCACCAACAAGAGCATGACCTTCGATGGCAGGCTGGTAAAGAAGATCTGGGTCCCTGATGTCTTCTTTGTGCATTCCAAAAGGTCCTTCATTCACGATACCACCACGGACAACATCATGCTGCGAGTGTTCCCCGACGGCCATGTCCTCTACAGCATGAGGTAACGGTGCAGCTCCACTGCTCCTGAGCATCCCCTGGGGCTTCGCTGTCAATTTTGCTCCCGTCATGTCTTTGGTGACCACCAGGACTGCTACTACAAGCCCTACTGCTCCCACTGCTGATGCAGAGCCTTGTTTCCAGCATGTCCAGTACAAAATGCTTTGCAGGAAGCTGTGAGAAACCATGCTGTGGGCAGTAACAGGATAATCTCCTCCCAGGGGAAGAATTCGTCTAACTCTTTGCAGTGGGAGGAGGGCTTAGTCGAGCAGGGACGTTCGTCCCAGGGTCAGTGTGTGATTAAACTGGAAGCTGCTGATATACCAGATGGTGACCTCTATAATTATCCTATTTTGCTTCCTGTTTGTCTAGAAAAACTTTGTTGTTGTTGTTGGCGTTTCCATGTTGATGTAAAGGTTTAAGTTTATTGAAGCTGAAATGGCAGTATTAAAGATGCCCTGTAGTCACTGGTTTTCTAGCAGACTTGCTGGCTGGAAGAATCCTGAGACATGTCTGTCATGACCTGAAGGGTTACCCGGCCTGCGGGTGTACACAGATCACGACCGGGGGTTTGCAGGATTCTGTAATACACAGAGACACAGAAGCTTAATCCTCTAAACTTCTCTACCTTATTACAGATTACCAAAAAGACCACAAAAATCACCATGAGCAAGTAAACTACCACAAAATCACCACTAGCAAGTACAGCTGTGATTATTAAAGTGTATATATATATATATCATGCTATTACAAATTACTATCAGCAATCAATAATATAGTATCAATCAATCATGCCACAACAGCCAATAACTAATGAGGTTTATACTGTTACAGGTTACTACAAACTTACCATTAGTGGAGCAACTCATCAACAATATAACAGCAGGTACACTTAGCTTAGATTGCTTGTATGGATATATATAATACTGGCATCAAGCAATACCACCATCGAGTAAACCGAATCATCCCATGGGTAGGAGGACAAACCAAAACAACCCCAAAAGGGGGCCCAGAGAGGGACCAGTGAGACAACAGACAGAGTCTCACTTCAGCGATGCTCTGCATTACAGAGTCTGGAGTCAGCTGGGCATCCCCAATAAGAGCCCAAGAGCTGTTAGAAAGTTCATGCAGTGAATTCAACCTGTTTAGGAATGGAAAAGTATGTGGAGCATGGGAAGTTCTCAGAGAGAGAGGCTCCATTTTGGATAAAATTAAATCCTCCTTATGTGACAGAGACATAAAGTGTAGGACACTACCACTTTGAGCAGCCAATAGCTGCTGTTAATTCTCTCTTTCATCTGTGACAGCCAATAGATGATGATGTTTTCTGTTCTTTCAGACCAACTTTTGTTTTCCAGACTGTTTTCCACCTTTTCAGATAATAAATTGCCTTTACAATCCCTTTTTTTTGCACTTATCGATGGTATCTCAGCCTGTCTCCTGTTTCTAGGTACCTCGTCTGCACTTCAGAGGCTGGCTGCCCTTCTCAAGGACATGTCTGGTTCCTAGACTGGCAGGCCTTTCTCTGTCTGTATTTTTCAGCAGACATTTTCTTTTGCTCAGTGATTTCCCCCTTCTAACCAGGCCACCTTTATGGCTGGTCACATCAGCACCCCAGCAGATTTCATTTCCTTCAGAAGAATGCAAAAATTGATGCGGAGAACAATACACCGCCAGAGGAGAAAAGCTCGAGAGCCCAGACAAAAGGACATTTCCCCAGGACAGAAAACATGCTCTCAGTGTACAGTGACCTTTGAATGCTTTGTAGCCAAGCGTTTCTGTTCTAGGATCTTTCTGGAACTTATTCGCTTCAGCTATGGTAAAATAATTCTCAGAAACTAGGAAAGGTTTTCCATAAAGTTTGATTCAAGAGGCTATCTCTCTTTGAAGAATGAGCATAGTGGGCGTTATTGTCCCAAGTAGAACAACATCCCACCAAACCAGAAGGCTCTGAAGTTCACTGGTTTCGTAGTCCAATATAATTCTACTGAATGTATTTTTAAAAATCCTGGAAAAATTGTTAAAACCACGAAGAAATGTGCGTGTGTGTAAGAAAGAGAGTATGCACCATATGGCCACTTCGTTTTGCCTGGTCTTAACGATGAAAATCCCATCTTGACCAAACACTTAGGAACACTTTCCATGTTCTGAATCCATTTAATAAATCCATTTATTGCATGAAAGGTCTCATTAGCCACACTTTAACTAAGCGCCTAAAGACACTGTGTATTTTATTAGAATTGGACGAGGATGAAGGTACCATGTAGCAGGAGAGACAAGAAGGAGAAAGAAAAATGAAGAAGGAGGTTAGGTGTAAGCTTGGGTCAGCACTGAGGGGAGAAGAGCAGGAGGAGGGTAGAGACCTTCCCAACAGATGCTGCTCGGTGTAATGGAATATCGGTTTCCATTGCTCATACACCGCAGTTCTCGTGCTGATGCCAGCAGCACACCACTTGTTAGCAATGCTCACCAACCAAAATGAAGGAGCAAGTATTTTTAATGGCAAACATTGGCTTTGTTCAGATGTTCTCTTTGCCTACGTGCAGAGCGTTTACTTTCAAAATTTTCTGTGAGCTGTCAAGGCAGTGATGTGACTTTCTAATGTTACCCACAAGAGAGAAAGATGTGAGTTAACCACAGCTGACTACACAGGAGCTAAATGGATAATTTGACTCACAAAATCCATGGAGTATGAGAATCTCCATGGCATTTGGGCCTGGTGGTGTTTAGGACACTCAGAACACGATCCAGCTGGCAAAGCATGGGTGTCCAGTGGCACTGGAAATGCCCTTAGATGTCTCGGGATGTCTGCACAGTGTTGGCAGTCGGCTGAGGGATATTTCATTCTTCACTTGAGCCTTGGGCTTTCAAGACCACCTGAACACTGCACTCTAATAGAGGAATATCTTATTGATGAGCTGAGTTTCTGTGCTGCCCCTGACTAACCAATTGTTAATGACCACAGGTTGTGCCACAGTTTAGGTGACCCCAAGGACAGAAAATAGCACATTGTAATGAGACTGAGTTGTACAATGCTTAAGTGCTACACACAACTAGGGGAGGTCATTGCTACAGTATACCTTCTGGACCATATCCCTCAAAAGCTTCTTTAAGTTTTGCTCATATGGCAAAATTTTGCTCTAGTTTTATAGTCAAAATGAACAGCATGTGCTTTTCAGGGGCGATGAGTGCGCAGGTCAGAGTAGGATTTGGATCACAGTCCCCTGAACAGAAGAAAAGTTCTTTATCAGCATCTGCAATGAATCTAGAAAATGGTCACGGCCAACATAAGCCGGCCTCTGAAATGATTACTCACGGCTGATTTGCCCCTACTAAATTAGGAGCTCCACTGCAGAGCTGTCCACAAGAGAAAGGTCACTGACCCACTGGAAAACTTGTTACGCAATGTTGTGCACAACTGGACTGATTTAAAAATGGGAGCTGTGATTGCTCTTTAGCTAAGGCATGAACTTAACAGAGGTAAATCTCACCTGCTGAAAAATAGCTGCACCCATTTTATATCCCTTGCCCCAGAAATACACCCCCCAGATCAGAAGAGTTTGATTGAGGACTGAAAGAAACTGATTTTGCCATAATAATGTATATACTGGAGGAATTTTGTGGCTTGCAGTAAGGATGGTCACGTTCCTCAGGCTTGGGTTAGGGTGACTATGGAGGGAACTGAGCAATGGGGAAAATGAGGAAACCTTAATCAAACTGGACATAAGGGATCCTTGGAACGTAAATGGTAAGGTTATTTTATGTTGTTGCCTTGTAGGGAAATAGTCGGATATAAACCACAGTGGAAGTAGCCGTACTGACATTAGTATTACTGTAATGTCCAAGTCAGTGCTTTAGTTCCTTGATAGGTATTGAAATTACAGCTTCCTTTGGAGTTTCTGTGTATAATCCGCCTTGCTTAGACTTGGAGAATTTGTAGGCATTTTCCTGTGGATTTTATGCTAACAATACACATAATTGCTGGCTCTAAAGGTGCAGAATGATTTATTTGTGATAACACTCTCCCTTCGTTGTTCCTCATAGAAACCAACCTTTCTAATTTTCGGCTTCTAGGATCACAGTGACAGCAATGTGCAACATGGACTTCAGCCGCTTCCCCCTGGACTCTCAGACGTGTTCTCTGGAGCTGGAAAGCTGTACGTTGTATCTGTGTTTCTAGGTAGATACGCTCCATGGCTGGCTGCACACACATAGACTGGACACATTTCAGAATACAATCTATTTTAGAGCTAGAAAAAATAGTTCATCAGAGTTACTAAGGGCATTTTTATTGACTTATTGTGCTGTATGTCTAGCCCTTATGCTGCAATACAGGGGAATTTGCAACGGAAGCCTCCTTGTATGAATTTTAATAGACAGCGCTTTCAAAAAAAACACCAACAAGTGTTCAACATACACTGGTTCTCAACAGCTTGCTGATGAGAAATCTGGGGGAGAAGTTTTGCTCTGTTCATTGCTTCTGACAGGAAGGTGGTGCTTTCAAGTGTCACAATAAAATGTTGATTGTAATGATCATTGATTTTTCTCTCAATTTGATCACTAATGTGGTTTATGTATGATATAATCCTGATCCTGCAAACGCTGTGACCTGGGCTCAGCTTCTTTGGGAAGGAGTTGTTTGTGGAGAAAGTGATCTGAACAGTAAGATTTTCGTGACTGTTCTGTGAACTTTGTCTAAGGTGTAGAAAGACTAACATCTAGTTGTTTTGAGGTCCTCCCAGCTATTTAACTGAAATTTTCCTCTACAAAAAACAGAATCACAGAATCATAGGGTAATTTATGTCGGTCTTGAGGTCAGCTGCTCCAATACCCTGCTTAGAGCAGGGAAAGCTTTATAGTGGGTTACTCACGGCTGTGTCCAGTTGCGTTTTGAAGACTTCCAAGGTAATGGTGGCTTCTGTGCAACCTGTTCAAATGTTTGACAGCCCTCATCCTGAAAAAGTTTCCTTTTACCTGCTTGGAAAAAATCTTTTGCTGCAACTTGCATCCTTTGCCTCTTGTCCTTTTGCTCTGCATCTTGGAGAAGAGTTTGGGAAAAGCCTGCTGCCATCTTCTCTATGACCCCCAGCAGGGCAGCAGTTGGACCCCACCACAGACTGCTCTTCCAGCTGAACAAACCCAGCTCCCCCAGCCTCTTGTCTGTCACTGTGTGCTCCAGCCCCCTGACCATCTTGATAACTCTTTTTTCATTCCCAATTCATTCCCAATGCTACCTAATGCACTGATTTTTTAAGTTTTTCATTTACAGTCTTCAAATATTTCTAGACTTTTGCTTCAAATCACACCTGTCACTTTTGCTTAACTATTTCCTGAGTTATTCTTACCAGTTAGCAATACTTTGTCTATGACTTTTGATATGTGATGCTCAGAAAATTACCATTCTAGCAGTCATTTTGTCAGTGTGGAGTGAAAAGAGGATGAGTTTTCCCCGAATCAGGATGACCTGGAGTTCTGTTGTTGTCATTGTTGTCATGGTATATCATACAGCAAGAGCTTTTTAACTCGCTGTTGTTAGCAAACTTGTTTGTGGCATTACTTCACGCCAAAGATGCCTTTGTGTTTGTTAATTTTGACTAGATCTATTAATATTTGTTTTCCCTCCAAGCTAAAGTCACATCACATCATGTTTCTTCTTTCCCTAAGATGCTTACACTGATGAAGATCTGATGCTGTATTGGAAAAATGGGAATGAATCTCTGAAAACTGATGAAAAGATTTCTTTGTCTCAGTTTTTGATACAAAAATTCCACACTACATCAAGACTGGCTTTCTACAGTAGCACAGGTATTGGCCTTTTCTGATTTAATGCTATTGCTAAACCTAATGCTGTATTAACTACATTAATGTGACATTGTATGTCACTGAAATGTAGTATCCATGGTCTGGACAACGCATGTTTTGAAAGATCAGTTTCTCTTTTCACTACCCTTTGGAAATACAAGATCAAAAGAAAGATCTTTTTTCTGTGTGCCTGCCATCCAGGCTGTTCTCACTGTTTCTGGCTTTCCTCCTCTCTCAAAGGTTGGTACAATCGCCTCTATATAAACTTCACTTTACGCCGACACATCTTCTTCTTCTTGCTCCAAACCTACTTCCCCGCCACCCTCATGGTCATGCTGTCCTGGGTCTCCTTCTGGATCGATCGCCGAGCAGTTCCTGCCAGAGTCTCTTTGGGTGAGAACAACTGCAACAAGCCACGACTGTGAAAATCTTCGAACGTGAAAGTTTTGGCAGGAAAGGGAACGGTTTGTTGTGATGGTTAAAGATACTGGGCAAGCAAATGTTTGTTTTATCTACTGATAAATATAACGTAAAACTTGCAGTTTGTCTTAAGTCCTTCATCGGTAAGCAGTCCTCCTGATCTATACTTAGCTCAGGACAGAAAGGGCTGTGGTTTTAAAAATAAAGTTGGGCAAAAAAGAGAGGTTTCAGTATTTATAAGCCAATGAATCAAGATTTTTCCCGCTGTCCAGTCCTGCAATTCTGAGACACACATTGCCATTGGTGAGGGTAGAGTTTCGCAGGAGCTGAGGCACCTACAGGCTTCTGTTAAAGTTTTCATGAGTGCCTTTCATGAGCAGGGCCCTGCCATGTCCCAGCTCCCACAGCGGGTGTCCCAGCCCAGGTATGTGTCTTCCCAACCCGCCAGCACTGGTGCTGTGGCCGGTGTTTTCCTCCAGGCTGCCTGGAGGTTGCCAGTGTGGCGCATCTTCACAAATCTGGGAAAGAAAGGCAGCAAGGGATCTAGTCCTATCAGCTCCTGCAGACTTCGGTGTCCCTCCACCTGCTGGGCCCCTGGGGACACTCAGGGCATCTCTGTGACGTCAGACCTCAGACTACAGCGGGACAGTGAAGGGAACGTGGCTTTCCTCTCACATCTGCAGTGCTGAGGATGAGAGGTCACCAGCCCCGAGGTGAGGCAGAGGTTGGGTTTCTCCTCTCCCAAGGATGCCTCGCACTGAGGATCCAATGTTTCTGGAGTAGGGAGGTCTCTCATTTGAGGGAGTGGGACAGCAAAGAAGGAGCTGCTTGAAAATCCGGCACCTCTCTGGACATCTAAAACACATCAGGAGGAGCTTTGTCTACGTCAGGACTGGAGGAAATTCTTTCAGCTGAGCATAAAAAAAGCCAGGTTTTTTATCACTCCATGCATAGGTCAGAGGAAGGCAAAAATGTAATAGGAAAAATCTCTGCATGTTAATATGTAAGGCTTCCAACACAAAAAAGAGTAAAAACAGTATTTTAGCCCAACAGTTTGTCTCACTTAAAGAGCTACGCACTGCAGCAAACATACAAGAAGAGGCAGTCAAGAGTCTGCTCCACTGAAAGAAATGTGTTCAGTGGATATTATTTAAAGAAAAATTGGATCCTGATGAAAAGTGAACAACAGTAGCTGTGTTTACAGTAGTCACTGTTTTAAAACGGCTGAAGAAGCTATGAATGGGTTCTGTCTCTGTTTTCTCTATTTAAGGGGCTTTGGGAACTTGTAAATCTTTTTCTCTCTCCATGACAATCCAAGGTATATACTATTTTGCAGGATTTTATCTATATCTGTCTAAATATATATGCACATACACATGTGTGCATATAGATGTACACATATGCACACACATATATATGTATATAAACATGAATACATACATATGTGTTTATAAACACATACACATGCACACATCTATATAGATAATACAACGGTTGTTCAAACTTTTTGATTCCCACAGCCTGAACTGTAGACAAATATTCCTAGAGGTAAAAACATAATGCTTTTCTTTTGCATGGTTTCATGCAAAACCTTTTATCATTATTGCACGTCCCTTTTAAGATCAGTGATCCTCTTTAGCTGTGACCAAAAGTCAATACTAGGTTGCTTCCTGGCAGTGCCTGGAACACAGGGTGGTACAGGTAGGAAACAGGAGTCCTTGTCACCACTGGTCTTAGCAGACCTGACTCTAAGCACTCCGTTAAAACTCTAGAGGTTAAGGAGAGAGTTAAATGCTGCTCCTAGCAAAATGATGGCTGCTCCGTTGCTCCTCAAAACTAAATCCATTGTACTCACAGAAGTGCAGGCAGTGGAACAGTTCTGCATTGGCAGGTGAGATGCTTATCACAAATTTATTTCATATCTAACATCTTTTAGAGCATCATGTAGAGCACAATTTCTGTTTTTCTTGAGACAAAAGCCTTATGGACTGTATCAGTCAATAACATTTATTTCTCTCGGTTCTTTCCAGGGATAACCACCGTGCTGACCATGTCTACGATCATCACTGGGGTGAACGCCTCTATGCCTCGTGTTTCCTACATCAAAGCAGTGGACATTTACCTGTGGGTCAGTTTTGTGTTTGTCTTCCTCTCGGTGCTGGAATATGCAGCAGTGAATTACCTGACTACGGTGCAAGAGCGGAAGGAGAGGAAACTGCGGGAGAGGGTGAGAAAAACTTTTGGTTTGTTAATCCATTTATTCCTTTTTCCTTCTTACAGCTGATCTGGTCTTTATATTGACTGGTTTGTGTCTATAAATGGGAAAACACTGACATCCATGTGTGTGCAATTGGATCTGTTTAGACTGGTCCACCTCAAGCTGAATTGCTAACAGCAGAAAAACAGGGGTTGGTCTCTTGGGTCTTCACAGAAACATCAGAGAACAGGAGAGTGTGACCTGAACTGGGGCAGACTGCAACCTAGAACTGTGTGGGGATGACAAGAGGGGAAAGAATCAAATCTGATACTTCACTACAGCTGCCACAGTTGCTATATTTTTTAGCTAAAGGTATTACTCAGAGCAAATTCATTTCCTCCTCCTACAGTCAGCTTTACTCTGGAAACTGGATTCAATGGATGTAACAGTGGAGTTTTTCCCCATTACCAAACACAAACAACAGTCAGCCAAGTTTATGCTTGTACTTTTTAATGTGCTGTGAAAAGTCTTATCCTGACCAGATACAGCCCTGAGCAGCCTGGCCCTGCTGAGAGCAGGAGATAGGACTAGAGACCTCCTGAGGTCCTTTCCAGCGTGAACTTTCCTACAGACCTGAGAGCCCTTCTTCTTTTTAATTAAACAAAACACCATCACGTATTGAACAGGAAGCCTTGGGACCAAATTTTTTCAGACCCCACATACCCAGAACATCACCATGTTTTACAGCTTCTCTCTTGCTATTAGGAACTCCGCACGTTAGTTCACAGGTAACATTGGTCACCTACTGCCTTTGATGCCAGGAGAAGTTTGTATCAGCCTGTCAGCAATGCCAATACAGACATCAACTTTCAAATGATTTGACCATGACATTTCCCTTTCTGAACTACTCTGTTGGCTTTGCATGTCCTTCTCTTCCCCTTGCACTGCTTCCTATGACTTCCTTGAAGTGTAGAACAGACCACCTGTCAGCCCAGTACCTTTCCTAGTTGACATTTCATAAAAATTTTAGTTAGATACATTTTAAAAAGCAATTGGAATAAATTCAACAGACTCCTGTGATAAAAATTTTACCTCTCTCCAAGGCTACTTGAACAGGTCCTGACCATCTTGATTTATCTATGCCCCCATCCTAGACCCACCCAGGGCCCAGCAGTTCTCTGCAACACAAGGTAGAGATGCTCTGTGCAAGCACAGCAAGTCAACTGTATCTTACTGGCTGCGTATGAGCAGCAGTCTTTTAGCCAGTCCCACTAAGACTTCCCATGACCAAAGAAGATGACGTCTTGACAGTATGCAGGAAATAACAAAAATCATCCTTGATAGGTTCGACCTGCCTAGAGAAAACCTGTATTTTTTTTGAATGATAAACTCCCCCTCTCCTTTGTCTTTAACTGTACTGGAGGGAAGAAGTGAACCTGAAAGGGTTTGTTACTGTTCTGCTAAGTTTTCAGGAACATTTTCCCACATTCAGTGATGGCATAGCTTGTTATTTATATCACAGATCTGCCCTTTATTGAGTCTTGTGCATTGCATTCTATATTCAGCAAATGCCCTGTTACTACATGAGGTAAAATATCCTATCCAGTCTTTGGCATGTGACAATATTAATCCTCAGCAGTGATAATGGGAACAGAGATAATAAGCAGCATTATTTGATGGTATTGCAGCAAAATGTAGGTGAGTGCTCTTGAGGAAGCAGAAGAGACATTCTCACTGTAAATTTAGATCTTGTCAGCCAGTGCTGCTCTCTATGAAAGACCCAAAAAATCCCAATATGAATATGTTAGGCGGCCCAGAGAAGAGCTCTATGTTATGTCTACATTAAGAAATTAAATGTGCCTGGGACCAAGGCTGATGGGCATGGAGTATCTAAAACTAAACCTCCTTTCCCTCAAAATCGGAGTGGTTGCTGTGAACTGCCAGCGGCAAATGGCCTGTGGCCCATGCTTGTTCCCAAACCGTATATGGGAGCTTTTTGGTGCTTGTTGGCCTGGACAAAATTCAGGCCAGAGACATTTCTGACACTCTAATAGTATTGTCAGCTGAGTTCCCATGCCCAGGGAGGCTCTTTGGCAGTGTTTAATTTACTAGTGTAGACATAAACTAAAGTTGCTGCAGGATGAAATTATGTAGCATACTTCTGCATGTATGAACCTCTGTGAAGACGGTGTAATTTAAGACTCTGTGGAGGTGGGTTTCTAGTATGTTAGGCTCCCTTGTCCATAGGTCTCCGCATGTACATGAAGCCATAGGAACTGTAATTTAACCTGGGGGTAAGGGTAAATCTGCAGAATTTCTTTCTCTGCTGGGTCCTGCAGCAATTAGCTTATTGCCATTAGCTGCTTTCCCTTCCACTCACCCACCATCTCCCGGACCTGTCATCAGTTGATGGTAAAGAGCTTGGTGTAATCTTTCCCTGTGTTTTTCTGGTGAGTTTGGTGGGTTTGGTTTTTTTGAGGTACACTTGCTTAGTATAAAATACATTTTAAAACCCAACTACAAACTTGTCATATTTTTCTACACATAATCTGCTGATACCAAATCGTTTGGTTATGACTAGAACACAGAAAATAATTCTTAAGTTGATTTCCACGTTTTTGGTGAGCAATGTGATCTGTTGGTTAAATAATTTGAAGAAAAAGCCTTGAGTGCAGAGTTTGATTCAGTGGCATCCTGAATATTACATATTCAGGTATATATACTTTTTTTTATATATATATATTCAGGATATATACATTTCTGTGCATACATACTTCATTATTTTAGCTGAAGTTATCCTTGAAAACAAGTCCTTGGAAAACCTACACATCAAAGCTGGTGGAAGAGGGAATTGGGGGCAAAGTATTATTGGGTAAGGAAAGCAGTCTGTGGGAAATCAGCGGCAGAAACTCCTAGCAGAAAGGAGGTGTTGGAGTCCATTCTCATTGCATACAAATATATAATCTGTATTGCTGGGACAGAAAACCTGCAGATTTTAAACAGTTGAAGACAGTATTTGCTGTTCAAAATTCTACCTGCATTCATTGGTTTTTTAGACTTGTGGGATACATGTTGGTCCTGCTGAATTCAATGCAAGTTTTGACATTAACTTCAACAGAGGTGGGATTTTACATTAGGCTTTTAACTGGTCTTCTCCGTGGTTTAAAATCAGATTTACAAGAAAACATATGTATCTGTGAAACCAGAACTTGGTCCTTTTTTTTCCATAACATGTACTGGATAAGCCGTTTCCACAGATAAAACTGCACCTTGTCCTTGAATATTTATAAACACAAAGACTGCAAAATAAGGAGTCTCAAGATGGCAAGGCTGAACAGAGCTAGCTAAGAAAACCTTTTGGTTAGTTTTTATGTCTGCTAAAGCATTTTGCTAATCTTTTCTGAAGCTTCTCGCCCAAGCAGCGTAGCTAAACCATGTCTCTTCCTTTAGGAACACAAGCAAAAAAAAGTTAATTTTTTGTTCAAGGAGAAACTTACAGTATCTCAACTTAAATTTCAAGCTCAACTCTTTACCACCTGTCTGTTAACAGAAAGGCATAATTTCTGTTGCTAATGTATTCTTCCAGTGTTCAGCTATATTTCTTGTTTATGTTCCTAGTTTCCATGTACATGTGGAATGCCTCATTCGAAAACTATGATGCTGGATGGAAACTACAGTGAATCTGATGCCAACAGCCTGGCAGGATATACGAGAAACCAGATGGTCCCAGAGGAAGAAAACCAAGAAAAGATGGTTGTGCACTTAGCTATGAGCAATGAATCTCATTCATCAAGGAAGAGAGGCCTGAAGGGCCATGTGGGCTTGCGCATCATCCAGAACAGTCATGCAATTGATAAATACTCAAGATTAATATTTCCAGGCACCTATATATTTTTTAATTTGATATATTGGTCTGTCTTTAGCTAAGCATGCTGGCACAGTAGTGACTGAAGCAGAAGGTATTTACAAAACTCTCTTTTGTTGGCTCTTTTTCAGTCTAATCTGGATGCAAAGCCAGAAAACTGATTATTTTATTGCTTCTTTGGAAGGTAAAGGGGAGGACACATCCTCCGGTGGGCAACTCCATGCACAGGCATCATGGAGGAACCTGCTGTGCTGGTTGCTTTCCAACCCCCATCCCAGCTCCCGTTTGCTCTATGACACATGTGGTTTCTCATACTTGAAAATATGCGCTCACCATTCACCCTAAAGGTGCTGTGTGTTCATTTGGGGCCGGCCACGCTGGTGGTGCCTGCGGTGCAATGGACAACCAGAGACAGCGCTCTCATGGGCTGTCAGGGATTAGACAAACGCAACTTGCAAGGGGAGGTCTGGACGGTGCATCTCCTGTAAGGGCACTGAATGAGGCCTTTCCTTTTCAAAATCTCTGCTTTTGAGAAAATCCTGTTATTTTTCTTTGGCATATGAACATCATATTTCTTTCCATTGGTTTATGAAGAAGACCTCATTTTAGGGTCCAAATTCTGCTTTCTCTGGATAGGACCTTCACCGATACCATTAAGACAGTTGGGTGGCCAGGATCAACAGGGTTGGTTACAGAGTGCAGGTGGTATGTTCGAGTCGGTGGTCATTTTTTCTTCCCGATTAGAAGCAGGGAGTGATGATGAAGCAGAGCAAAGCAGCCCACAGACTCGCAGAAGGTGGCTCCCAGGGTAAATGGGTAATGAAAACAGGGAGGTTAGGTATGTGTTCTCCATATAGCTCGAGCACGGCACATGATAGGTAGCACCTGCCCTCTAAAATGAGAGGGGAAGCTGACGGGTAGCAGGTACGGTCAGCACATGGTGAATGGGCAGTGTCTCTGGGACCATCACTTTCTCTCTCCTGAAGCAGAAAACAGTGTTGAGGGCAGCACTGGTGGCTTTCAAGGATTTTCCTCAACCCTGTGAGGAAAGTGCAGCCCACAGAGAAACTATATATCCCGGTGTGCCTCTCCCAGTCAACACATGGTCCTTCTCTTCAGGCATTTGGATCAAGAGGGAGAGATGTCTGCCAGAACATCTCACTGCAGAAACATAGGCATATCAGAGATTAAATGGCCAAGAATATACTGTGAGATTCAATGAGACCCTGTCTGGCCTCTGGCTCCAAGGTCGATGTAAGTCCTTTGAAGCTGCTGGAGAGCATTGTAACAGGTTTCTGTGCTTGGCATTTCATTTTTCATCCTGTGATACCTCCCTTTCCTTTGCTAACAACACTGCCGGCAAAACCCAAATGTAGAAACGTGATAGCAACAAGACAATGATGTCCAGGTTTGTCTTCTCCTTGTTTTTAGAAAACACCATGACTTTTTGGCTGTGGTGGAGATTATGTTCATCGAAACATTTGGTTACCAAGCTGAAACTCAGGAGGGTGGGCAGAGCCTGAAGCGTGAAGAGCCAGGGCTGAGGTTGGAAGCTGACTCAATAAGGTTGTTATACATCTGACTGGGGTTGGGCCATGAAGATTCAGATAAATTGCATGAATAAAGGAAAAGCAAACAAAAATACTAATAAACCGTAACTATTTGTTGGCTTGTAAAAATTTCTGCTTACTGTGGTAGTAAATCTTATGTCCTAAATCTCAAGGGATGTAGAAGATGGCAAGGAAGTGTCAAAAATACAGGCTGTCAAAAATACCCAGATTTTCCCTTGTGCCTCAAATATTGCTGCCTATGTTACACTGATGGTTGCACTGCTTTACTGGAAACAAAATTGATGAGAGAAACTAAAATTAACAACTGTGTTTCCCTTTCATCAGCCATGTTAATAACTGACATGA
Organism: Sagittarius serpentarius; assembly: GCA_034782735.1. Taxonomy (NCBI): domain Eukaryota; kingdom Metazoa; phylum Chordata; class Aves; order Accipitriformes; family Sagittariidae; genus Sagittarius; species Sagittarius serpentarius. The sequence goes on along the minus strand of JAVKLA010000014.1, from coordinate 12,163,703 downwards.
ATGGAGTTCTGTCTGGTCATAAAGTAAGAAAACACAGCCCTGAAGTCACTGGCAAGAAGAGGAGCCATGGAAGGACAGTATCTGAAAGGAAGGATTGTCCTGTCTCCCAGCCTGCCACTTCTCTCCTGAGCCACCAGGTCAGTGCGTTTACCACACATCGCTATTCTTGGAGCTGAAAGCTGGGAACTTCTCACATCGACAGGTGGAGATCACTACAATAAAGACACAAAAAATATTAAAGAAATAGCCCACTCATCTTTCGAGAGGTTAAAGCCTGGGCATAACAGCGTGCATTCTTCAGCCTTGGCAGTTTTGAGTGTAAAACAGGAACCGACGCCGCGGCCGGCAGCAGGACAGCGCAGCGAAAGGCCCTTTGCTGGGGGAAGGCAGCAGAACTGCACCGTGAAGTCACCGGTGCGGGGAGTGAGAAACTCAGTTCCTGTGCCCCCCCCCCTATTTTGCCAGTCTTTCTGCATTACCCGTGGCACGTGCCGTTTAACCTCTCAGTGCCTCATCTCCTCCACCTGGAAAGTGGGGAGCAATAATATTTACCTACCTCACGAGGTGCCGAGGGGCTTAACTTGCTTAACTAAGCACGTGCATGGAGCACAGTTACGATTTCTGAGCAGGTCACCCAGTGGGAATCCAAAGGTTTTTGTCTTAGTTACGAATGAGTTCTTCAAATGTGTCCTCTGGATCAGTCCAGCCAGAAGAAAGCAGGTGTCTCCCCCACCTTATATTAAGCCAGATAACTCCCTCGCATTATAATGATATTAAACCAGAGATAGATGTAGCCCAACAGCCAAAAAGTGAGCACTGTCAATGAATAATGCCTCCTGGCATACAAAAAAAAAGTCCTAGTGCTTTACTTTGCCATTTGTTTTTATTAGATCTCCTGTTCCCTTAGAATTTATGTGGCAACAAAGAGTCTTTTAGATCCTTTCATCTTTGTACTAGCACTGCCTGTAGTTTAAATGCTAGCTAGTTTAAATGCTAGCATTTCTTGGAGAGGCTACCTTACTGTTATTTTATATGCATGTGTACATAACTGAAGAGATTGATGTCTGTTTCTACCAGACACTATTATACAGCCATCAAGGAGGGTATTTTTCTGTTAAAGGAGAAAAAACCATCTCTATCTTAGGCACCACTTACACTTATTTTTCATTAAAACAATAGATGAAAAGTATAGATGCAAACAAAACCAAGACATCTCCTTCAGGCAGCCTATGAATTGTGTTTTTCTGCTTATTAGGAGGGAAGTGGCTAGGCAGGAAGCTAGAACAAATATTTGAAGTGTGGTACTGCGAATGTATTTCATCTTTCATCTCCCCTGGATTACAATAGACTCCATGAGCACTGTCTAGCTTCTAGTTGCAAGATCCAACCAATGTTTTGAGAAATAGTGCCTGAAGCTAGGCTCTGAATACTGTTTGATGGATACAACCCAATTCTGTGAAGCACTAAGCATCTGGACAACTAACCAAAGGACAGGATTTTCAGAAGTGCACAAGGGATTTGGGCAAATGAAGCCCATGGATGAATACACCTTCTCTGAATAACCAGGTCCAATTGTGAACAGAGAAAATGTTGGCCCCACTCATTCTGCATCTGGCTCCATTGTACTTTTACTTCTAACCAAATCATGTCTTTGAAAGAAAGTAACTCTCTATAGAGATATGTACACATATGTATAATGCATATGCAGGTAGCATATAACCAAGGAAGACACTGGGATGTGTACCTATGTTAAATAGTGTACATATGTGAAGTTGTAATAT
>JAVKLA010000014.1:12141509-12153206 GCA_034782735.1 Sagittarius serpentarius | reverse complement strand
GGTGATTTCGGGGGGGGGGGGGTTCCCCCTCTGGTTTTTTTGCTCTGTTTTTTTTTTTTAAATGCAGTGTTCTCAGGGCTTAGCTCTGGGTGGTAGCATAGGACACAGTGCACTGACTGCTGATGATAATGTGTGTGTGGGGACCTTGTGGGCACATGGGGCAATTCTTCCACATCTCCCTGCTCTGCACAGGGCTCCCAGATATTTCTCTACCACTCCTTTTTTTCTCTGCCAGAAATATAGTGATCCTACCTGGGGGCCACTGTAGGGGAAAGCAGGTCTGTGCCATAGAGTCTCTTCTTACACAGGGAAGCCTTCAGTGCAATGGCCAAAAGAAATGTTTCCTTCCTCTGACACCATAGGCAGAGAGAGCAGAGTATCACCATAAAAGAATACCCAGTTGCAGCAGTGGGTATGCTCAGTCAACCAATGAGACACCCCAAGTCTTTTGGTCACACTTGGAAAGTGCCCACATTTGGAAAAAACATGCAGTTCCATTTTCTACAGTGATTGCAGGTCTGTAATCCATGGACAAGTGTAATCATGTCATATTTCCATTTTTGATCATGGAAAACCAGCTTTCTCTTCATGATAAAATCAAAACTTAAGTCTGATCTTAGAATATTCTTTCTTTTGGCAAGGGCATGTTGTTTTCCCAGACAGGTTATGCTTCATATATTCAGGACAAAACTCAGCCATCCTGTTCCTACATACCATGGGCTGAACTTTCAGAGGAGATGTCTGCTTTTCCTGGGTATTTCTGGGCTGACATCAGCACGCTGTACTGCAAAACCATAAACTTGTGGCTACACATGCCTGCAGCCTGCTTTCTGGGCCCTTGCCCAGAGCATCTCAAACCACTGTCTCCCCTTCTATTAGCTCTGCTCTGGATTTCTCTCTGAAATAATTACATTATTTTCCTTTAAAGATAAACCATTCAAATGCTCTTAGTATCAAGCCTCCGATAACAAATTCACTCTTGCCAGAGAGGGAGGGGAAAGGATTTGGCCTAAGAAATCAGAGATCCTTTTCACGTGCCTGAGAGTTCGGTGAAACTGCCATTCAAACCAAAGCCATAAACAAACCACTAATGCTAGGAAGGCAGCTTTCCATAACCAGAGAGTGATGTCTTTTGAAGGGGGGGGGAGGCGGGGGAAGAAAGGATAGATATTTTTTATTTCCCTTTTTTTAATCTTTGGGTGAGTTTTACCACCTGTGGGAGCAGCTCAGCAGGATCCCCAAAGTCTCCAGTTATCCGCTTGTTAGGGAGGACTGTAGCCACCCGGATTTTTTCAGGCTTTCCCCACCCTGGGCAGTTTTATGGACTGTGAGGGACCTTCCCAATCCTCTCCCTTCCCCAGAGGGTACCAGGAAGGTGTCATTTCCTTCCAGATACAAACACTCATCTGCTTACTGTCTCTTTTTCATGCTGGGGTAAACTCCCCTCATACACCAAACTGCATGAGCGAGACCCTCAAAAGCCATGCATATACTAGAGTCTCCTGGTTATGGGGGGTTTTTTGCATGAAAAAATGATTCCTCCCCTTAGGAAGAAGTTTTTTGTATTGCTTTCATTCCTCCTTTCCTTTCCATTCCTGCCACGGCTTTCTCGGGGTGACCAACACACAACCAGCCCCGAGCTGCCCCCAAAACCCCCTTCACCTCCTCCCCAACCCACCCTGGCCCCTGGGCGGTGATGCTGGGGCTGCACAGTGTGGCCATCCCTGCCAGGCCCCCCCATCCGCTGGGAACCTTCTTGCCAGGCAGCCGGGAAAAGTAGCTGTGGAGCTGCTTGTCTCCAGCAGGTGGGAGCCTGCCTGCACTGCTGCCTGCCTGCCTGCACTGCTCCTGCCTGCCTGCACTGCTGCCTGCCTTCTTGGCACTGCAGCCCGCACCGCTGCCTGCACCACTGCCCACGCTTCTGCCTGCACCACTGCTTGCACTGCTGCCCACTTACCGGCTTGCTTGCCTGCACTGCTGCCTGCTCACCCACAAACTACCTGCACTGTTTCCTGCCCGCACCACTGCTTGCCTGCCTGCATGACTGCCTCCACCACAGTCCCCACCACTGCCTACCTGCCTGCACCATTGCCCCCACTGCTTCCCATGCCACTGCCTGCACCACTGCCCGCACCACTGCCCGCATTGCACTCCAAGAGGCAGAGAGCCAGCCTGGGTCCGCGTCGCTTCCCAGTGCAGGTGCCTGTTGCAGAGCTTGAGACTCTGGCAAAGAAAAAGTACCAAGCTGGTATTCCAGATGGAAAAGCACAAGAAAAATAGAGTGAACAGTAACAAAAATTCCCCCTTTTTTTTCTTTATCCTCTATGTCCCTGCACCCCAACAGAAATAAAAATTGCAGATGATCCTGTTCCCCTGGCTGCAATCATAGGAGCAGCCTCAGACCTCAGTGCTGGGTGTAAGGCCCAGCTCCCGTCCTGTCTCATCCCCAAAGGTCCCCAAGGCCAGTCCCAGGTGGGACACCAGCAAACGGCACTGGTGGCAGAAGCGGGGCAGCCATGACGCAGACACTTGTCCTGGGGGACAGGCAGCTGCTCAGGGCTGCGTTGTCCTGCGGCTGCTGCAGCTCATTCGCTTCTGCATACCTTGGCTTGAATGTGCAATGAAAAGAGAGCAAGCTGTTGAATTAGGAAGGTAAGGTGCTGGCTGTGAGAGGGTAAAGAGGATAAACATGCAGGAAGAGGACAGATGTGCAGAAAGCAATGATATGAGAACCCAAAACAGTCATAGCAAAAACTGTATCAATTACGTTTGTGCTTTTGTCAGAGCTTTCATGGGTGTATCTAATATGTTTTAAACTCTACCACCCTGCTAGTGTGCTTGCCAGGAGGTGTTCATCCAGTTTTCTCTATTTTGTCTGGAAATAGAACCATGTAAGATAAATGCTGCCTCTTCTACCTGTTCCCCCTCAGTGAGCTACTGAGACCTTTCTGATGGACCTTTTGTGCCCTGGTCCCCCCGGCGCTGCGCCTCGTGCTCGCTCATACGCTTCAGTGGCTCTTTTCAATGGCCTCCACACGTGACCGCTTTAGTGGGACACGCACGGATTCATATAAGTGGCATTGACCTGGTTTGCAAGGGAAAAGAAGAAACAATGATGAAACCACGTGGGGAAGTTAAAAAAAAAAGAAAGGGACTGGCTTTTTCTCTGTAACGCAGCTCACCTGCCACATTACAACCCCAATGCTGTACCCCTTCCTTTTCAACATCTGGCACGCTATTTTTCTTATGCAGGTTCTGCTCATGGCAGGTCAAGGCCTCTCTGACTTTGCTGAGCTGGATGTCCCATGCTGAAACACTGCTCCCAGGTCAGCGCAGGAAGCACGGCTTTGCCCAGTTATGGTGACAGAGTGTTCAGGAGGCTTTTATGTTTTCTGGGAGGCATAGACCTGTTGTCTCGGCAAAAGGCAAGTGGCAATAGTCTCGGCAAAAGGCAAGTGGCAATAGTCACAAGCTGCAGCAAGATGCAAGGAGAACGCTGCTCAGAGAGGCTGTGGAAACTTCACCCTTGGAGGTATCCAAAACTCAACTGTACAGGGCCCTGAGAAACCTGGTCTAAGTTGGATCTCCCAGGTTTAAGAGCAGAAAATACCATCAAGACTTTTTTAGTAGATCATACAGGAAAACAGTCCTGTTCCTCACGGTATGCTCATCAGAAAAGAAATGCAAACATCAGGACTTCCTCTTGAGGCTCAGCTCACACTTGTATAAAGATTCATATATTCTTGCAAACCAAAGGGAGAAATTAAAACCACGGCATGGTTTAAATACGTCAGCTCTAGACAGTGGTTGTGTTAATAAAAGTTTGGCTCCCAGCCAATTTCTTGGAACAGCAAGAAACCAGATACCAAGACTGATGGTCTCACATCCAAGCCCCATTGCTTTACGACTTTGATGTGAAATAAGCCTGTTGAATACTTCAATAAAGTCTCAAGAGATCAAGGATAATTTGTGCTGCAAAAGGAACATCTAAATGACACTAATAAAAAATTGTGAATTATATGAAGACTGAAATTAATAAAAGCTCTGTTCCAAATACAAATCTGTGATGCTGCTAAGACTTGACAGTTAATAGCTGCTTCTGCCCATGCAGTCTGGGAAATGGCAGGATTAAAAGTCATGACTTGGTAGCTCTGCTGAATCCCTGAGAAATCTCAACAGCCTCCATGGAGGTAACACTAGGAGCAGAAGAGGCTAAGCTGGGCAAAGGGGCACGTCCTAACCATGAGCAAGCTGCCCAACACCAGAAGGCCCACCCTGACGGAGCACCTATAAGGGATGGAGAGCACTCTGCACATCACCCTTACCTAAAGACACCCCACCGTAAGTGGAAACAGATGCTGCCACCCAGCCCTACTGCTTTGCCGCACAGTGTTTCACCAAACCCCTCTTGCTGTGTGCTCCATTTTGAGGTCCACCGAGAGCCCAGATGAGTTCCATTATGCAGCCGTCCTCTTCTGCTAACAGTGTGTGAGATCAGGTAAAGATCTGCTGTTGCTGATGAAACTTGTGTGCCTGGGGAACCTGCACAAAGGTTGGGCTGGCAGATACACCGCTCATAAGTGCTGATGGGCTCATCAATTGTAAGTGGCTGAGGAGAGAGGGCTGACAGTGTTGGTCAAGCAGTGGGGTCCTTACATTTAGTAGGGATGTGAATTGCTGTCCCGTACTAATAGAGCATTGGAAAAATTAGATACTAATGAGATTGCTAATGATGCTCTAGCAGGTGACTTCTTTGGTAAAGGCAGAAAATATTATCACCAGGTGTATAGTATTTGGTAAGACCTCATTTTTAATATTTTGGACAATTCTGCTTACCTATGTTGAAGAAATATGCATGTGAACAGGTGCAGGTGTAGGGAAGGACTCTCAGGATGGTCAGGGAAATAGAGAGGCTGTCTTACAAGGAGAGAATTAAAGAGCTTGTCTTGTTGAGCCTTGCCAAATCACAGCTGTGAAGGCATGTGATTGCAATCTGTGGACACTTCAGGAAGGATAAATACCAGACAAGGAAAATACCAGCTGTGGGGGTAAAAGTGTGTCGGACAAGTTTATCTGCGATAACCCACCTAGCAGCTTTTAGAAGTTGGCCACTGAAACCAGAATTGCATGTCACAGATTTGTTGTTCCTGTTTGCTGTTCTCTTCCTGGTGTGTTTCTATGCAGTGCATAATACCTTTTCAGCTTGTTTTTTATTGCTGCTTTGAGGCATCAGTGTTACAGTGATGAAGATCAGTAGCAGAGAAAAAGGAGCCAACCAGTAATTTTCCAAATGACCATGTATAATTCACAGAGCTTCAGTACATTCAAATGTCAGACTAATATGATTTCAAGCCAGAAATTCAAGGAATATTGTTGTTAGAGCTGCTCTGATCTGCAGTCATTTTCCAGTGTTAGTGCAAAACCCCGAAATATCTCAGAATTGACAGAGCTGGAGATGCTGCAGCATATTCACAGCGGAAAATAAAAGCTTCTGCATTTCTTTGTGCCAAAAGTAAAAGGTTGCAGTGAATCCAGTGAGGGGAAACATGTAGGAAGCCATTGCGACAAGCTGTCCACGGGCATTCAATATACAAGGCTCCATCAGAACAAAACGAGAATAGAAAGGTGGGACTTGCTGACGTTAATCACATCGTTGACTCTGCACACTTAGAAAAATATACTCTCACAAGCCCGTGAGCAGGGTCCCGCGACGCAGCTCTCTGTACGCCAGCCGGCTGCACCGGGCTGCTGTCCTCAGCAGCGAGACAGCCTCTGCTGGAAGGCAAAGCGCCTGACTGACTTCCACAGCTACCTCCTGATAAAATGCACTGGTTCCTAGAAACACTTCCCCAGTAGCCCCTGATGGCTGGCTCGGATGTAGATGTCCATGATGCAGGTAAGAAATTTGGACAGGCGAGCCCCCCGGCTCCTCACAGGCTGGCGGGTGCAGAGTGCTTCGGGCGCAGTCCAGAGGCTGCCAGTAGACTACGTAGCCTGAAAATGCTTCTCTCAGCTGTCCTGTTCATGTGTTCATCCCTGAATAGATCCAAGATAAGCTATACAGATGCCTAACGTTTGGCTGAAAAAGTTAAAAGTGATGCTGAAGCCGTATCTGAAATGTGTGAGTCCTGTGAGCGATGGCCAGACTGATCGTTCGTGGCTGGCTGGTGGGTCCACCACATGTCCACCCACGGAAGTGGGTGATTCCAAGAAGCAGCTTGCTGAAAACCACTGTGTACTTCAGAGTCCATCTACCAAGGGAGAATATTGCGGTATTTGTTTGTCTTTATTTAAAAAAATACAAATTGTTACAATCTATTATTTGTTTAAGAACCTCTTTTTGACCAATAATTATGTAAAACTTACTCTTACAACATACCGCCTTCTGAAGTTAATTATCACTGCCAAATTCAGCAAGGGTTGTCAGATCCAAACAACTACGTCTTTCACAAGCACTGTTAGAATTTGCCATGTTAGCTGCCGCCAGTAATTGATGGCTCTAAGCCTGGCTCATTGACTATTTGATCATCTAATCAGCTTTTCGTTATGGCACTGGCTATTGGACTTCCCCAGATTTATCCCTGTCTAAGAAGTAGCCCCTATCCGTCAGAAAATCGTACTATCTTCAGTTAAAAAATCCACTCGTAGAGAAACAAACTTCATTGTTACAGTTAAAAAAACCCAGAATTTCTTTATTTCTGTTTTAAATTTCTCTTCGGTGGTCTTCCAGCCACTGGATCTTGTAACAGATTTAATAAAGCTATTTTAATAAATCTTTAGCTTGCTGGATAGAGGAGAACTCTCGCTTTCAAGATTCAGACAGTCTGCATCATCAAGAAAAGAGGTAGTATAACCTTCATAATCTTGTAATATTCCCTTTTTAAACACACAAACTAGCAAATTTTAGCCACTTTTTTTTTTGTATGGGAAGGTACTGTCCAGCTAGTTTTCCAAGAAAATTCTCCATTGATGTCCAAAATTTCTCCTCCTTATCCCAAAATTATGACCCACATTCTTGACTGTTAGATGGGTAGTTTTGCAGTAAGCTGTAGTCAAAAGACGATAGCAGTCTCTGGGCCTTTGCCTATGATATTCCATTTACTCCTTGTCAGTGATCCTTCAGTTTTTTCTGATCTACTTCGCGGCACTGCAGGCTTATTCAGGAAGCAGTCTGTGTTTTATTTTTGCTTATTGACAAGAACAGAACAAGATAAAGAACCAGTCTCTCTGGGGAGGTAATTGCATTGCCTGATGAAGATTGCCATTTACAGTCATATTCAATATGGGGTTTTATCCAGTTTTAAAATATTTTCCTTATTTTATCTTCATACTGTACTGTTGCAGTTCTTCAATCAAAATGCCACGTGGTGCAACATTAAATGCCTTACAGAAGCACACTGCATAGCTTCATTTCCTCCGGCAAACACTTTTTAAATTAATCAAAAAAGGATTAGCTTGGAAAGATCTATTCTTCTTTAAAGCCATGTTAATTGACATTAATCAAATTACCCTTTAACTCTTTATCTGTTGTCATATCAGCCATTCCAATATTTTGCCTGGGATCAGTGTCAGGCTGAGGGCTGTAATTACTCCAGTTGTTCCTTTAATCTCCTCTGAATATTGGCAGAACAACTCTCTTATTAAGCACTTCTGCCTTCTCTGAATTGCTATTGAGAGTTCTGTAGCTGTTATTCATACCTGCGTTAGCTTTTGCCTCGAGATGACCCTGTCGGAGTCTCAGTTTGTGTATAAGAATTTCTGACTCATCACCAGTTTTTCTTCCATTTTGTTGATGCCTTTTGAAAAGAATTCTGAATTATTTCTTGGTTAACAGGCTGGGGCCCTTAGCATATTACTATGAAATTCCCCACGGGGGTGATGCGAATGGGCTGCGAGAACAGCAGAAGAAACTGGGAAACCCTTTTTAGCTAGGGTTCTATTTATAATAAATGTACTTATTGCAAAAAAGGAGAATGATGTGGGCTGGATAGGAGGGCTGAGGACCAGAATCTAATAGAGTGAAATTAGTCCCTATCCAGGATGTGTGGAGCATAATTTCAATCCAGTACGAATGCTTTCATACATTTTAGTTCTGGATCTTCCAACAGAGCTAAACTCACACCCTTTAAGGGAGCAATCCCTCCTGGTAAATGGGTGTACTCTGTGCTCTGGGGATCGGGACATATGGGGGAGTGTCGGGGGAATCCTTAACACCTGTAGCATCTCACGTCTGCCTCCTCTAGTATATCTGCTAATAGCAGACAAAAATACTTTCCAAGGGGCTGCACTAGGCACTAGAATGCATGTTTCTATATTTTAATTCAGCCCTCTTGAACTGCTAACAGTAAAGTACCCTTCTAAAAGTGTCTTTTTCTCTTTTATTTATCTTTTACTTTTTAAAGTACCTTTTTCCAGTTTTTAGTAGCGGAACGTCCATGCAAAAAGGTCAGGTGCCCCACAGCTGAGTACACACAAAGCCGCCTAATCCAGCTAACGCAGCTCCGGGAAATTGCAGAAGGAGCTGAAACAAAAGGACACAGCTCGGCACGCAACGCACATAATCTCTCAGACAGAGTGTAAGGCCACGTAAAGACACTTGTGAACTCAAATATGTCTCCATGGGCACAATGACACATCATGTGGGGAGAAAAGAAGCATTCGGTGGACAAAGACATCCCTGAGGAAAGAGCTCTAATGAAACCAGAGTGGTATTAAAGATGTGCCTCGCTGGGGTGTTGTAGCATTGTTACTTATTTCGGCAGTGAGACGCAGCAGCGGAGTGCATTAGTCCTGAAGCACTGCGATTCACTCAAGCGCATTGTTTGCTGTAGCCTTTCAGGTTTCTGCCCAGTGCAGGCTTGGCCTATTTCCCTTGCCTTTCATACAGTGCACAATCCATTTAGGGATTTATAGCGGCTTAGAGGCACATGTACAGTGCCTTGCCTCTATCTGATTTTTATTCTGTGATAAGAAGGCTTGGGGTCATGGGTTCATTGGCACTTCTCTCCTCCCTGCCATTCATGTTGCATGGAAATCTAATTTTCATTAGCATTTACGGTTTCTTGAGGTCCACCAACGTCCTTGTCACTACCTGGAGAAGTCCCAGGGTTTGCCATGAAAAGTATGTGAATCTGCTCTGATGTGATACTATAAGCAAGGGGTGCAAAAGAGACCAGAGAGGAGCAGGGGCATAAAAACAAACATGATAACAAAGTGCAAAAGCTATTTGCAGTGAAATCCTTGGCCAGTATTAAGTGGCGTGATTCCCATCCTGGTGCACACTTAGGCCAGCTCATACACTTATTTTTAACACTGAAAAGTAAAATCTTCCTGTTTGGTCATTTCCCCTGCCGCACTCTTGCCAGTAACTCCTGGTCTCTCTGGCTCTCCACAAACGCAGCACATCGAGTTACAGACTGGAAAAGAGCGTGTTTGCCTCTTGTGCCTGCAGAGGAAATACTACCTTCTTTCCCTTTCTGCATGGGATGCTTTAGTTTTAATCATCTCAGTGTAAATACATGTATTCACACTTCTCTCATCCTCTCAGCTTTCTAGAGAGTTCAATTTCGAGTCATGCAAAGAGCAGAGCTACGAGCGCAACAAATAGCCACCAGCTCTGCTGACACCACTATACTGAAACTCAGTGGATATGTCACTTATCCTCAGGTTGTTCAGATTCTATTCATCATCTGTACTAATATCCTCCTCAGAGATGGTCCTATATCCAACAAACGTGAAGGATCCATCTGACATACTTCGCCTTACACAGAGTGAGCATGATCTGTTGCGCATATCCCAAAGAATGGAAGCACACTTGTTGAAAAGGGACACAAGTAGTGGATTCAGAAACCCCACTAACTTCATATTAAGCCTGATTTTTAAAGTCTCTGACAACACCCATGATTGAAGGCACTAAAGAAGTAAAAAATTATACTCTGACCAGTGTGCCCTGGAGACACAGAGTGCTGTTTCTGAAAGAAACAGAGCTGCACAGGGGACATAACTTTCCAGAAGACAAACAGCATCCCGTCAGTTACACAGGTACCCTCGTGATCTTCCAGCTCCTGCAAACGTAAATCACAACAGAGATATGGCAAGATATTCATCCACGTTTGCATTAAAAGCTTTTAGATAAAGGCAGACACCCATTAGGAAGAGGTTAGAAAATGTAAATGCTATGGGTTCTTTTATGGGTGGCTGCTGCAGTCTGATTATAGCTCTAGGGCTATTTACACAGTGCATGCTGTGTATTACTGCACTGTTGGAAGCTTTGGGTAATTGATTAAACAAGAGAAGGCCTGGTTCACGATTTGACTGCAGTTATTGTTGTTGCAGATGCTTAAACTGCATTGTGCCTTGTCCTCTTGGGCACTGAAAGTACTCCTGGTTTCCTATGGTGGCTGGTGGCTTGTGTGACTCTTTGCCAGACTGGATTTCTGCTGCTGACAAGTTCAGTGTCTCAGTACACAGCTGACTCAAAGGCAAAAAAAACCTCTCAATTTTTTCTTCTGATTGTGTTCTCATTTTGGAGATAGGTGGGTTACAAGTAGATTTGGGAAAATAGTTGACTTTTCTGTGGCCAAATGGAAAAAGTGTAGCTTTGGTTGGCTCAAAACTTGTTTATTTAACAAATTATAACAACATGGTCTGGTCAAATGGAATGAAATGTTTACTTTTGTGACATTTCTTATCATCCTTTGTTAATGAAAATCCAGGAAATACAGGACTAGAGTCCCAAGCAGCCTGGGAAACCTGCATTTAGATGGCCTCAGTAACTAAGTAGAAACCCAAGGTCCCATTGAACTCCTCTGAGGAACAAAGTGACCAAAGTGATAAAGCCCTGGAGCAGGGAAAGCAACACCAGCGGAGCAGGAGCTGGGGGTGGCACCCCTGGGGAGAGGCCAAGCCGCTGTGCACGGGGGCAGCTGCTGGGGACCGCCCTCCAACATGAAGGAGTCAAACCTTATTCATTTCTGCTTGAGCAAGAACTCTAAATTTTTTTACCTTTGTTTCAGCTGCCTGAGATGTTTGGGTTTTTTTCTCGTGGATTATCACTTGCATTCAGCTCCTACTCTAACCCGAATAAGCCTGTTATCTGGCTTCGAGCATAAAAGCATTCCAGGAAAGATGGCTTTGGCTGTAAAAAGGAAATAGCTGGCCTTTCCTGCTGCGAAACTCAACACTGCTCAGTTGACTTCACATCTACGGTCCATTCCCACTTCTTGATCTGTTCCAGGGTGAGCTACCGACTGTCTATGAGGGATCTGGCACAATCATTTCACATTTGGATGGCTGTCTCCTGTCCATAGAACTGGTGTTAAAGTTAGGAAAGTCAAGGGAAAGTTAGAAAAGTCAACAGTATTGTAGCTTTCAACTGACATTTTTAAATTTGCTCTGAGATGTGGTGAATGTTGTCAAATGTGGGTGGAAAGTTAATACTCATGTTATTACTAGCTGGGAATCTGGGAATCTGGAAAGCAGAGGGTATGTTTAACTTCATATTTGTGAACACTCATTTGATGGGTTGTTGTGGTTTAACCCCTGCCAGCAACTCAGCACCACGCAGCCGCTCGCTCACTCCCCCCCCACCCAGTGGGATGGGGGAGAGAATCCAGAAAAAAAAAAAAATAAAGTAAAGCTTGTGGGTTGAGATAAGAACAGTTTAATAGAACAGAAAGGAAGAAACTAACAATGACA
>JAVKLA010000014.1:12130313-12141409 GCA_034782735.1 Sagittarius serpentarius | reverse complement strand
TACCACACTGAAAACACAGCGCTGTACCAGCTACTAGGAAGACAATTAACTCTATCCCAGCCGAAACCAGGACATGGGTGAACAGGGAAAAAACGCTGAGGGATTGTCAAACCAAACAAAACTAAATAATATTTCAAATTTAAAATATTTTGACACAAATCCCTAGGACCCTCCCCCCAAATGTATCAGCTGATAAACTTAAATAATAAAGTCATTTGAGAAGACTGCAGTCAGCTCACAGCTAGTCTACAAACTGTAAAAACAGATGAACTTGTTGAAAATACTGTTGACTGCAAATTATTCATTCTTTTCTTGTTTGGTGACCAGAGGGTTTCTATCTACTGAATGAAAATAGTGCTATATCTTTAATCTCTAGTCATTCTCATGGAGAAAGCAGGCAAAATTAACTCCCCATCTACTCAAGCTCAAGATTAAGCAAAATTTGAGGACCGTATTTAAAAATATATTTTGTTCAATTTTTCTGTTTTATTTTTCATATGTAAGGCTCATAGCCATCTTTTATCTTTTTCCTGTATGTTTGAATTTTTCACACTTGTTCTAATTGTCATATGACAACTTGCTGCCATTTTTCTTCTGAAAAATCAGAAATAGTGCTGGAAGTGACCCCAAGAATTAATATAGTCTAATCTTTGATCCTAAGAGAAGATCAGCTATACCTGTCAATTACTTCTAATGATGGCCATTGCAAACTCTTCTCATGTAATCTACTGCAATGCTTCCCTGTCCTTATTGTTAGAAAATATTCCTAGTATCTAACCCCATTTTTCTTTTACTAATCTCTCAGCCCATTAGTTTTTGCTCTGTGTAGCATGGCCACTTGGAACAGAGTATTTTTCTCTTTGACGTGACGTTTACATACCTGGAGACATACACTGTGCCATTTCTACCCTTCCAAGCCTTCACTTTGGGTTACGCACCCAGATGGTTCACAGCTTCCTTGCAGATCATTTGCAAAACTTGCTACTTTCTTGCATGTTGGTAGGGAATCAGGGATAACTGCTCTTGGTACAGCAAGATAAACCAAGCTAAAGCTAGCAATGTTTTGCATCAGTCCTACAAATATTTCATCAAGACCATGCTTCCCTGTCTTGCCTATGAGAATGTTGCGTGAGATGGTTTTGAAAGCTTGCCTAAATCTACTGCTTCTCCCCAAGCTATGAAGCCTGTTGGCCTGCCAGGGAAAGAAGTGAAGTTTGTTCAACGTACTTGTTCTTGGTGAGCCCATGTCTATCCCTCATCCAGTCATTTTCTTTCAGGAGTTTAGAAGTTGTCTAATGATTTCTTCCAGGATTTTTCTATGAATTGCTCATATTTGAACTTTTCTGTGAACAACAATCCAAAAAAGGGGAATTGAGCACACATCTTTGACTTCTCTATGTATTCTTTCAGTAAATTCCCTCTATTAGTGAGAGGATGAACGTTTCCCTCCTTTCATGTGTACCAAGGTTCCTCCAGCTTTTCCAGGGCAGCTAAGTGAATTCATAGTTATCCATTGCTTGTCAATCCCCATTGTTCCCCTGGTGCATAAGCAAGGGACTAGCATTTTTTAAAAATGCATATGAGGTAACAAAAATGTATTTCAAAGAGAAGAAAAAGTACCTTTCATGAAAGAGACCATAAAAGTTTATGCAGATTATTGCAAAGACTGAGAAGAGTATATCCAATAACACCACAGGTGAAAAGAACAGTTATTAAGGTACTTTTTATTCTCCTTGAGAAGGATATGTGAATCAGTGGAAACTGAATGCAGGTAATTTTCAAAGATAAGATGGGTACAACTTCTCTGAACAGCAACAGCTATTAACCATTGCAACAAACTGCTGGTGACTGATTGCCCAGCTCTTGAAGCCTGCATCACTTTGTGTAGGAAATGTTTTAGTCCAGAAAAATCATTAAATTGTATCTTGGTTGACAGAATGAAATTTCAGTGGCTTTTGATGTGTTGTTCCTGTGGATCCCGAGGCGGTGGAAATGCTCACTGAAGTCAATAAAGCCATGGCAGCTTAGACCAGGTAGAGATCTGCTCCCCACGGTTTTTAGAAATGGCTTTCATGAAAAGAGATGGGTGACTTGACAAACTGCTCTAAAATAGAAATCCATGGGGAACAGGCAGAGTAAGAAAAGCCTTGATGGCAAAGGGATGGGACAAGGCTGGTGGTGTCTGCAGAGCACGGGGCGATGTCTCCATGCTAAGGCACAAGTGGGACCAAAGCTGTAAGGCCTTGGGGCAGGCAGAGAGGAGAAGGAGAGTAAACATGGAGCTGTGGGTTACGCAGGGAAGGGGTGAGCTCCAAAGAGATGGGCATATTTCTGCCCACGCTGTTTTATTTTCTTTAGCACTGTTGAGGATTTTTTTCAGCCATGAGACCCAGCACACCAGCCCCCCAGGCTCTCCTGCAGCTCTGGCATTTGCTGCTCTGCTTTGGCAGGATCCCTCCGAACAGCCCTGTGCAGAGAGGAGAGCTTTCTCCCCCTTGCTGTCCTCCCCCCCTGCCTCTGCACACCAGGGTACTTCCCAGAGACCCTGCTCAGCAGAGCAGTGAGGTACGTGACACAAGTCCTGAAAGCACCCACCACCCCAGCCACGTACCACTGTGTATTAAAGCAATGTAGAAAACCACACAGGATCAAAATACTCTTTGTAGTTTTTGCTGGAAAGTGATACGTGTTTATTAACACTTTCAATCTATTGCAATGCTTGTAACAAACTTCACTGCTACACAGATTAGTTTGGTGATTAAAAAATGACTAATGACACCTGCCTGACCAGCTGCGCTACTTTGGTTAACCAGGCAGAAATATGTATGTGCCATATCCTACACATACTTGAAAAGGGTTCAATTTAAACCAATTCATAAAATAGCCTGTTTGGACAAAAAAATAATTGTTCTCTGAGAATACGTGAATTCAACACTGCTGGAAAATCCCTGCCATCTGACGTAGAAGGATTTATAGGTTTAGTGGAAATTGCTTTCCCCACTGTCCAGATTAAATACTGCAGGATGATTTTTTGTATGAGTAAACATCCTTCCAATAACGATCAGACCGATAATGTCTTAAAAAGAGGAACAGGATATACATTCTGATTTTCTTCTTCTTGTATGGACTATTTCTGGACACAGAATCTTCAGGTAACATGTTGACTGTCCATAAAATGCATTTTAGCATCTTCCTCCTGTTGTGGGGATGGGTTTTATCCACTGAATGCAGAACCCACCGACAAGGAAAAGAAATACATGAGGTATACAAAAAAGGCAGGTGAGTCTCATTTTTTTTTACATTCAAATAGCTACAGTTTGGACAAATGTAATGTTTCAGGTGAAGATATAATGACTAACAGATAAACAGAGTTTGCATTTGCAGATTGTGATCTCTCAGTCAAAAATATTTTCTGTTGCTGTTTTTGCCAATGAGTAAGTTTTAATGCATTTTTCTACAGCGAAAATCCTGAGCTCCCCCCCAAAAAATGGGTTTGTGAGGTATCTCAAAGTTTGAAAGGGTGCAAAAAAAGAAGCGTTTGCTTGTATTTATTGTGGTTAAAATGAGGTAGAGTATTTACATGGAAGTGGAGAGGAAATTTAGGTCTATGAGGACTGTTGCATTCACTGAAGATTAGATTGACTTAAGATCTCAAATAAAAACATGCAGAATTTATTTTATTATTCCCATATCATTTGTTTTATAGAGCTTTTGAGAGGAAAAAAAATAAAAGTCTCTCTGCAAACTTCAAGGCTATGGTCAGTTATCAGAGGAAACGGAAAGAGCATTCAGTGTATTGAAATAAGATATTAAAAATTATTTGAAATATTGTCTGTTCTTCTCTCATGCTCTCTCTCTCTCTCACACACACACACACACAACAAAAAGACTATGTGACATTTTTCTCCCACTATCTTGTAGACAGCCATTTTAGGAGATTTTTGAGTTGAGGAAGGTTTTTTGCTACAACTGAGTTCTGATTACTTATATTCTATTTGGGGAATATTTGGAACTTTGTGTGAGGATTTTTATACTCAGGCACATAAGAAGGTACATCTGGAGGAAAAATTCTTTGGGTTTTTTTTTGGACAATGTAACTGCAACATTTATTTTTCTGTTCAAATGTTGTGTACTTCTGCTTGTGACAGACTGAACCCATGTCGTTTCTGCTTTCTATAGTCCCTGTTTCTGTTTTGTAATGACCCCGTATCACCATCAATACTGTAAAGTGTATGGGGATGGAAATGCAGGAAAGTCACAGTCTTGAGGAATTCAAACCACTCCTGCTAGCCTTCAGGAAAAGTGACTGAAAGGTGGAAGGTGTGGAAAGTGCAGTGCCTTTTTGTTTTCCTGTAGCCCCTTGTAGCAAGCCAGGGCTACATTACAGAGTGACTGCACTGTCCCAGTTGCCAATTGGGGGTCCATGAGCCATTTTATACATTAGAAATGGCTTTAGCCGTGATGCCACCTTTGTGGAGGTATAACTGGCAAAATGGATGCAGTGGCTCTGTTTATGATCAGCCCCCAGGGGATGCATTACCAGAGAGAGTATGGATGTAAGACAGCATGGATGCAAGACAGCCATGAAACCTCTGTTTTCGTTGAGGCTTCATGACAGTGGCAGCAGAGGTGATATGCTGGCTGTAGCAAAATAAAGGGGTGAGAAGCAAGGTACCACCATTTGAGCTGAAAAATGTCCAGCAGAGAGGAATGCATACACACAGCCGTGTTCTTGTTTAGCATCTTTAACAAAACCCCCCAGTGCACCAAATGCTTAACAGTGTCACTGCAATTAAGTGACGATATAACAAATCACAGCAGCAGAGTGTTAAAAATATGTGAAAATGGAAAAGAAATATCTGTTCAGTTCATGTAGGAACTGCCTTTTCACCCGTGCTTTGTATGTACAGTGTAAATGTGCCAGGACAAGCCCATCAGAAAGCCCCAAGGTGTCGTGGCTCTGAGAAGCTGGGTCCACCGCCCTCCCAGCATGCCCACGCTGGCCTGAGAGGTCATTTCTGGCCTATTTCTGCCTCAGTAGAGCAGTACTGATGCTGAGGAGGGCTGATGGGGAGAGACGAGCAAAGCTGGCATGTGGCTGTAGGGTTGTCCATCAGCAGCGTGGTGCCCAGTTCAGTGCTCACTTTCCCCTGTGACGGGATAGGCCATGAGAGACAAATGGTTTTAATGGCCTTCTGATTTGTAAGGTAAAAAAGGACGGTTGTGGTCATCCATCTTATTTCCCGCTAAGCACAAACAACAAAGTCTTCTGTATGAATTGTACACCGAACTCCTAATTTATGACAATTACCTCCAGTGTCAAATGAACTCAGAATAGGACCGCAAAATATGTTTTAACATCAGCTTCCATCCGTTTGCTCCTGTTCTATGCTAGCTTGTCTCTTCTCCATCCAGGTAGTTGCAGGTGGATCATCTCTGCTTAAATACATTCAGAAGATTGAGCTGCTTATATTTCTTGGTGTAGGACGTTTCCCAAGCTTTGATTCAGTCATTTGCTTGTTTTCCTCTGTC
This sequence comes from Sagittarius serpentarius, assembly GCA_034782735.1. Classification (NCBI taxonomy): domain Eukaryota; kingdom Metazoa; phylum Chordata; class Aves; order Accipitriformes; family Sagittariidae; genus Sagittarius; species Sagittarius serpentarius. The sequence goes on along the minus strand of JAVKLA010000014.1, from coordinate 12,135,877 downwards.
TCTTCACTGCTTTTTTAGGACTGACATCAGGACTGGGTGCAGTATTTGTACAGTCCTTACGTAGGTGCTGCATATGGAGTTACTCCTGGTGACCTCCTGGGATTGTGGTCATGGTTTCCGTTGCAGCCCTGCAGTGGGAGACCATGTTTGCCCAACATGACTGGGCAACTGTGTATGGCAGGACACCTCATCTTAGAGGTACAGCCAGTCCCCTTTGCTCTCACGTGTAGGTCCTATACATTAAGGTGCTGATCACAGAATCATAGAATGGTTTGGTTTGCAAGGGATCTTAAAGATAGATCATCTAGTCCCAAGCCCCCTGCCATGGGAAGGGGTGCCTTCCACTAGACCAGGTTGCTCAAAGCCCCGTCCAACCTGGCCTTGAACGCTTCCAGGGATGGGGCATCCACAACATCCCCGGGAAACCTGTCCCAGTGCCTCACCACCCTCACAGTGAAGAATTTCTTCCTTACATCTAATCTAAATCTAAGCTTTTTTAGTCTAAAGCCATTACCCCTTGTCCTACCACTACATGCCCATGCAAAAAGTCCCTCTGTAGCTTTCTCATAGGCCCCCTACATCATATAAGACAGTTTTGAAGTATGCACGGTTCCTTTGCATTTCAGTTAAAGTCAATGACTTTTTCCACCACAGAATGAGATGCTGAAAGAAAAACAGAGCAAGGGAGGATGCTATGTAACATCACAAAGAGCTTGCAGTGAAGATTGCTCCTGAGCATTTTGTTATTGACTTTGTTTCCCGTCCCTTCAGCACTCAGCCCTGAATATCCGTTATGCTGATGTTACAGCAATTGACTTTGTTACTCCTCTCTAAGCACTGTTATCTCTTGCTCTGTAAGGCTTGTGGTAAGGACCAGGGTGGAAATCCATCCCTTCACTGCAGCCTTTACCTTCTGAAGAGAGGCACAGGCCTCAGTGGAGACCGATGGGGGGAATCTATTTGAAGTGGAAAAGGCTGGCTCCACACCACCACAGGATGCTCAGGGTGGCTTGATTTGCACCCGTGGCCTCCCTAGCCTTCAGAAGCCCTTTAGGGGCACAAGACCATCTGCTTGCCCTACTGCCAGGTCTCAGCGTTAGCCACCGGTTTTGGCAGGCAGCGCAGGCACCTGCTACAGAGATGTGCTTCCTTGGGTGTGCTGCCAGCATCCTGCGGTGCCCGACAGACGTGTCCAGCTTTGCTCCTGATTCTCATGGAGCTGCTGACGGAGGAAATACGTAGGTTTTTAGCTTGTTTCTTTGGATAGTGTTCTGCAAGTGTTAGTTTTTTCTTCTAAGGAGACTCACTTGCTCTGAACTCTGCTTTCCAATTAAAAATCACCATTTGCTGTGCACTTCTCAGCCCCAGGGCTTGTTCTTTCACCTGCTCAAATCCAGCTGAGCCCACAGCTTTTGCACTCTTGCTGATATGGTGGATGGGGTCAATGGGGGGCTGCAGGGTCAGACACCTTCTCTGTCACAATTTTTGGCACTGCAGGTACCCCAAGGCAGCCATTCGAGCATGAGACACAACAGCCCTGAAAAAGGGCAAGCAGGCAGGCATGGTTTTGCCCACAAGAGTTCATGTATTCACCACAGTCTTTTGGGCACTGGGTCTGCATGACAGGAATTTTTCAAAAGGTCCCAAATAATACTTAAATAAAGCTGATGAGGCTTTGGGACACAGTGCAGAGCGTGACAAGAACGTGGCAAATAAGTGTAGGTCAAAGTATGCGTACAATCACAGTGAAAGCAGCAAAGTAGATAGTTTTATTCCATGGGACTTATTACAGAGCCTTCCAATATTGTAATTCACTGTAAAAACGTCTGTGTGCCAGTCAAAGACTCAACTACTTATTTTTGCTAATCTCCAGGACAAATCACCTCAAAGGAATTTCACTTCAAAGAGCAGCAATATAAAAATAAAACCTTTCTCACCTTGCAGACCTGTTCGCACTTTGCAGTCAGCGGTGTGCAAATCCTGCAGGGTTTGCAAAGCTTTTTACTCCTGTTAAAGCCACAGTGCCAAAACTCCTACAGGAAGGAGCTGAGATCCGGAGCACCGGCAAGAGGGCTGGCTGCTGCTTTCCCAACTGCTCAGGCTCTTGGAAAGCCACCAGGATGCACAGTGGTTACTAGAAGGATACAAAGGGTCACCAAAGGTCACAACATCGTTATGCCAACAAAAGGGCCAAAGCCTGTGTTGCTAATTAGACCTGCAGAATCTGCTAGAGAGGATGAGCAATAAGAAAAGAACTGGCCTGGAGCTGAGCCCAGGTTGTTCTGCCAGAGCTAACCGCTGGGAAAAAAAATCTCTTTTAACACTAAAATCTCTCTGGACAGCGTTATAATCACCTTTCAGACAAACAACTCTCAGCAGAAAAGATTTCACTCTATAAGATCTACAGATCATGTTTGTTTAACCTTAGCTAAGAGACCCTCTTCATGTTTTTAGTCATGTCCCTACCATTCCCTGGCTGTGTTATAATCATTTTGCCTCACTCGGGTCTCCAAATAGCAACTCATTTTCTGCTCCTCTAGAGCTCCCTGCCCATGCTTCTGTCAGTAAGAGCTACCTTTTACAGCAGTTGAATGACATCCTCTACAATAAGCCCTGGGCTTGTTATCACAGGGTCTCTCTCATGGCTAAAGATCTTCCTCTTTATGACATTTTCAGATGTTATTACAGTTAGTGACACTCTTCCTAAGTGATGAGAGCCACCGTGCATCATTATGGCCATGGTTCCTTCCTGGTCCTTTCTCAAAGGCTCAGCATCCTACTGAACATCTGCAACATTAAAGTTACCTTCCCTTGCTTTTGTTGAATTTGGATAGGACTTCTGTGTTGTCAGCTCCTCCGTACCCTGGCCACACTGTTTGCGAGCTGTCTGCGCTCTGTAAATCACACGTGACTACCCTGGTACCCTCACTGAGGCTGCCTTTTACATGTAGGGCAGCTCCTACCTTCTTGCCCTCCTAATGCCTTCTCTGGCCTAATAAATTCATCCCTAACAGGATTTCTTCTTTTACCTCCCAGCAATCCTTAAGCCATTGTCTTGTCCTAGAGTTTTCTCTTGCATCTTATCTTCAGGATTGATCCTGAAAGCATTTATTTGCATGAACAAAGCTTACTAATGCAAGCTGTCTTTAGATGAGATCTTCAGAGAGCACTATAAGCCTGTAAAATGCCCGTTGAAAGCATTGCCTATAGGAGCACATTATCAGTAGCGAGCCAGATCCAGTGGAGCACTGAGCACCGGCAGCTCCCAAGGCACTGCTTTTTAGGATCAGCAGTTTGTGTCGTGGCTTGACACCACTTGCACCAGCAGTGCTGGGTCTCAGGAGAGCAACGAGAGGCCCAGCGTGGGCTTCAAGCCAATGCAACCGGATTCTCTCCATCTCCCCTGTTGGTAACTTGTCTTTCCCTTTCCTCCTTTCACCTCCATTTCCTTCACTCCTTATCTTCCCCCCATTCAAGGTTCCTCCACTTCTCCAACTTGCTGTTTCTCTTTTTTTGTCCCTAACTTTCTCTGCCCTCCTCTTCACCTGTCTCCTTTATTTGCCCCATGGCACATCTCTTGCCCCTTGCCCCTGTCATACAGCTCTGCCAAGTTTTCTCCTGTTGCTTTTAACTCTATTATTCTGTAACTTCCTTCTCTACTCCAGCAGCTGTTGCTGCTCCCTGTCTTACACCTCCTTCCACTTTCCAGAAATCCGTTTCTGCTGTCCAACAGTGTTCATCTTCTTCATCCTGTTATACATTAACTTATTTTTCATTACTGCTTTGCTGTTTCTCTCATTTGCCTTTCCACCCCTGTTGTCTTTCAAGTGACTTAAACCCTGCATGACAACTTTTCTTGGAAATCTTGTGGTTTTTTTCTCACAACCCAGCCAAAAGTGTCCTCTCTCTGCTTATCACTGCAAAAAAAAATTTATATTTTCTACTTTCATCATTTTCACCAGCTTCCTTTCATCCTTTCGTAGAACTTATTTTGGGGCTACACTTTACATAGCTTCCTATCTTTATTCAGGTGATTCATAGCAGAGCATAGTCTCTACAGGTACTTCTGTAGCTACGTTCATACACCCATGTACTGTGCCACTTTACGGGGCCACTGATGATAAAATCTCCAGTCAATGTTGCCACTATGTAACTTGCTCAGGATCGGCAGCTTCATATTGTCTTCTAGCCCGCCGTTACTCCAACATGTTTTATGAACTGGTGTGAGGAGACATAACAGGCTTTCAAATCCTATCCACAGCCCAGGGAAAAAAATACACCAAACCCAAAGGTACTGCAAGGCAGTTTCCTCCCTTCTCAGTACATATAAGTTGTTTGATTTTCTGATTCTGGGGTTGGATTCACATCTGAAATACTCCTGCTGGTCTTTCTTCTAAAAACTGCCCAGTCACCTTCCAAACTCACTTGTGTTTTTGGCACTCGCAGCTTTCGGTGAGAGTGAATTTCACAGTGTGATGGCATGCCGTGTTTGTGTACTTCCTTTCAAATTTCTGCTCCTTGTTATGTGTTGTGGAAAGTCTTAAGCAACAGATTCGTGTTCACCTTTACCATGCCGCTCCTGATTTTATATCATTGCACCATATCACTTGGCCGTTGTCTCCTTTCCCACCCAGAGAGCCCTGCTCAGGCTGCCTGGAAGCCCTCCCCAACCCTGAGCTCCCTCTGTCCTCTCGCTCCGCTTTGTTTTTTCCAACTATGGGCATCGGATATGTGAGATGAGGACACTCCTTGATGTTACTAATAGCATTGAAATGCTTTCTGCTTGGTTTGCTGCTCCATTCCCAACAACGCCTAACCTCCTGTTTGTCTTTCTGAGCACTGTGGAGCATTAAGCTGATGTTTACCAAGAAATAGCTGCAATGATACTGAGACCTCCTTCCTAAGCAGGAACAGTTGATTTGGATGGAGGCCATCACTATCTTAACACTGTTGCTGAAAGTATAATGGAAAAATTTAAAAATACAAAGTACAAAATGATGTACACTTTTCTGAATTTACTAATACTGGATTTTTCTGAAGTTGCTTGTCATCATGAGATTCTGTTGTAATTCTCCACCTATAGTTCTGATTTTGACTACCTTGAACAGTTACATATCCTCAGTAAATATTGTTGCCAGGGATTATTCTTTTCTCCAAAATAATTTGTAAAGCTGTTGAACAACAGTGATCCTATCATAGATTTCCATGGAACTATACCCTCTACAGTAAAAACTCTCCATTATTCCTCTGTTTCTTATTTTGTAACCATTCACACATGGAAAACTTCCTTCTTTCTGACTGGCTGATTTCTTTTTACAAGTCTCTGGAAAGGACCTGTTAACACCCTTTTGGAAACTGAAGTACACTGTGTCACCTTGGTCATCCTAATCTACAAGGTCATTAACTTTTTAGAGAAGGCTATTATATTTATAGTGCATAACATCCCTCAAGAAAAGTCAAACTGCCTCTCACTCTTCTTTGATATATACTGTCCTGGTTTCGGCTGGGATAGAGTTAATTGTCTTCCTAGCAGCTGGTACAGCGCTGTGTTTTCAGTGTGGTAT
>JAVKLA010000014.1:12085056-12130213 GCA_034782735.1 Sagittarius serpentarius | reverse complement strand
ATCCCACTGGGTGGGGGGGGAGCGAGTGAGCGGCTGCGTGGTGCTGTGTTGCTGGCTGGGGTTAAACCACGACAATACTATATTTATCTGGTGTCTACTATTGGTGGTTTTTTCTGTCTTTGTATCTAATTTGTCCAGTGGAGCAGTCTGTAGCTTCTCAGAGTCCACTTGGAGCTCTTTTTCCAAAGAAGAGAAAAGTTGTCACCTTCCACTCCTGTGACACCAAGGACAATATAAATGCTGGTTCAACAGTTCCTTACTTGGCTTTCTTCTGGATAAAAGCCTGGTGACCTGTTACCATTTGGTCTATTTACTCTCAGTCTTTGTCCTGTGTGAATATGAATATTTCTTAATATTGCCCCAACAGCAGAATTGTTACAATTCTGTATTTTTTCTAGTGCAAACAAACTCCTTAATTGTTGATGGTTTTGATTTCTCTTTTAAAGACAGAGTGCTTTCATTGCTGTAAGTAAGGAACTAAGACAAGTGTAGTATTAATAATTAGCTAGTTATTCCCCATTCTGCATTTATACAATTATTTCTCTGTACTCCATGCAGCTCTTTGTATTCTCTTCTACTGAAATTCATCTTATTGACATCAGACCTTTTCTCCAACATGTTGAGGCTGCTTTGAATTCTGATCCTAGACGCCAAAATGTCTGTTTCTCTTTCAAGCATGCTGTCATGCACGAGTTTTATAGCTCTGTCATTTGCATTATTATTGAAAATATTGACTAGTAGTTTCCAGGATGAAATCTGTGAGATGTCATTTAATGTCTCTCAACAGCAAACTAATGGCAGTTACTCTAACCGCAGTCTTTCAACCATGCTTAAAGTCACATTTTCGTCTCAACCGTATTTCCCTAGTTTAGTAATCAAATATTAAAAACCTCACTCAAATCTACTTTTCCTCCTGCTTACACTAAGGAGGCCAGTTACACTGTCAGAAAGGACGTTAGACTGGTTTGACGTCAATTATTGCAAAGATTCACGTTGAGTGATCTTTATAATCTTGTTATCCTGGGGTGGGGGGCAGGGGGAAGGGGAGACAGACAAATGGATCATGAGTTTGTCCCAGTTTCTTTCCAAACGTCAAAACTCCAACATCCTTCTTTTGTCCCCTGCTTAAAGCCAGGTTTTGTGTTCACCCTCACCCTCTCTCAGGGGCATCACTCATCTGTGAAGAGTCCTTGGAGGTACCTCCTTACAGCTCAGAGACTGTAAGAGCTGGTACTCCCGGTGCTCCCGGGGAATTGCCATCAACCTCTGTTGACTTCAATACCTCCAATTTATCTAAATATTCCGTAACGTGCCTTTCCCTGATCTGCACTGTACTGACGTCTGCTTACAAGTCAACCTTTCTTCGGAGACTGGGGCAGACATGAAACCTTTCAGCACGTTCTGCATTGCCCCATTAGATGCTCCCCTTCCCTTCATCCATTTCTCTTTTACACTTAGCTGAGCCCTGGCACCATGCCTGCCTGCCTCCTCCTCAGCTGGCGGGACGGACCTCAGTCACGCTCCTTCTGCTCCCTCTGGCCTTTCCTTTCAACCTGTGCAGCACAAAACCCAACAAACACACACCCACTGGATGCAATTTCTGCCACGTAAGGGCATTTCCATTTTTGCAACATCATGTACAGTGCCAAGACCTCAGGTGGCATAACATTTCTGTGAATGATCAATATGTGTAGGTTTGTTTCATTTTTTTTCTTTTACCAGTGTTTATGTCCAGGCAGAGAACAAAGGAAGTGCAAAATTTAAAGGGTGTGTGTATTTCCTCCCTCTGCATATTTTGCATTCTGAGACTGATCTATATTCAAGCGATACTGGATTAAAATGAGGTTCTCACTGAATTTTCTGTATCACACAAAAATAAGATGGTAGAACAGCTCCAAATCCCACTGTTTCTCAGGCTTTGTGATGTGAACATCGAAAATAGTGCTCTTTCCCCATTTCTTTTCATAGATGAGGGGAGACCTTATCGGTCTCTACAACTACCTGAAAGGAGGTTGTAGAGAGGTGGGGGTCAGTCTCTTCTCCCAAGTAACAAGCATTAAGACAAGAGGAAATGGCCTCAAGTTGCGCCAGGGGAGGTTTAGATTGGATATTAGGAAGAATTTCTTTACTGAAAGGGTCATCAGGCATTGGAACGGGTTGCCCAGGGCAGTGGTGGAGGCCCCATCCCTGGGTGTTTTTAAAGGTCATGTAGATGTGGTGCTTAGGGACATGGTTTAGTGGGGGACATGTCAGTGCTAGGTTAACGATTGGACTAGATGATCTTACAGGTCTTTTCCAATCTAGGCAATTCTATGATTTAACCACCTGTAATAGCAATGGGTCACCTTTCTTCACCATCTTTAAACCTACTAATCATAAGGACACATGACCCAACATAATAACAAGCAAACAAGGGCTTGCCAAATGGCAAGATAAAAAACATTTTGTGATTAATTTTCCTCAGTTTTTAGTGGCTTGTTTACAGCTCACAGCTTTGTAACTCTCCCAATGTGAGTACAAATTAGTGGGTTTCTATCCTACATTATCCTTGGGAATTAGTATGTTACACAGTGGATTGTGTCTCCTGCCGTGCATGTTGCTGGATAAGAGCAGCCTCCTCCTGTTGCAAGTTTGCTCTCTCCTCCCTCAGCTGCTGGGTGGTTTTTCTCCCTGTTTAGCTACCTCAGTTCTCCTCCTTCCGCAAGGCACTCCTCTGGGCTCTGGACTACCTCTCAGACTTCACTCAGACCCGCTGCACCACCTGTCCACCAGCATCTCCTGCTTGCTGAGAAGGTCTTCCCAATTCATTTGCAAGTCCAAGGCACGTTAGGGGGGGAACTTTCTGTGAACCCCCTGCCCCAAGACCTCTTTCCTTCCTTTGGGACACAGCCTGGGAGGCTCTTTAGCCCACCAGCACCATTCCGGCAGGATGTCACTCCTTGGACCCAGGAAAGACCGTGTGAATCTCCATTACTTCAGCAACTTACTTTCACTTTTCTCTTCAGGAAAACACATGGGATTTTGCTTTTTCCTGAGGAACTGAAACTGTATCTTGATTTAACTCCTCAAGGAAGAAATGGTCTCAGATCCTAGTGAGATTATCCTAGTAAGAGTGTAAAATAGGCCACTGTCTACTACAGGTATATTGCCTCCTGTAGAGAAAAGAGAGTATAATTTATAGGTGGGAAATGTATGCTGCATAAGCAATTACAAACTAAAAGGCTCAGATGGTTAGTGACTTCTCTCACATTTGTTCTGGTTGCTTCCAAAAGCTCTTATTTCAAAGATGAAGAATACTGTGGGTTTTCTGGTACACGCTGCAATTGTGGACCTGACACTCCTCCGGCACAGGTCCTGTGAAGCTGGGCATTTGTCAGTGCCTGCTGGGACCTTCAGACCTCACGGCTGAACTGTCTCTTCTGAAAATCAGACATGGTTATCCCTAACCCTGCAACCCTTTTTGCTGTGTTGGAGGGACTGTAAGTGCCACAGTAAATCTCGGGCTTTTAAAAAAAACAAACTGCTTTTTGCCTTTTATCTGTAGCGATAGTGATGAAAGTCTGGTTTTGCTAATTGTTTTTTTTCCCTAGCTATCCTAAGCTTCGGTTGTCTCATCCCTTCCCCCCTCCCAGCCCCAGCAAACCTCAGCCTTCGGGGCAGAGGCCTCTCATGATCCCTTGAAGCAGTGGGGGGATCTGGGGGGGAATAATGATGACTTTGGAGAGGTTGCGTCACCCCAGCTCCTATCAGGGGCCTGAGAGCTACTCTAGCAATGCGCAGGGAACACTGTGAATAAATGCCGCGCTGCTCCAGTTGTCGCTTTTTCATAAAGCGTCTCAGTGAGCTTCACGAGCCATGAAATGCCTTTCGGCACTGCAACTGTTAGGAGAGAATATATTTTACCTCAGGAGTTATCTGTTAGTTTTAAAGACAGCCTGTCACCCCAGCAAAGGCAGGAGCAGTGCTGTCACACTGCGTGGCCGCGGTGGCAAACAGTTGCGCTGAGCAATCCGTGAGCAACCTCCGGAGCGGGTCGCCTGCGTGCGGCTGTCTGCCGCAAACACTCAGGGACAGCAGACGCGCGAGGGGAAGCCGTAGCGTCTTGCCATTGATTCACAGCCCGAATGGGCAGGCTAATGGGGACCTGTGATGGAGCTGCCATTGATCACTTAGCCAGCAGAGCACTCCCCAGGAACCAGACCAGAAAAGCTATTTATTGAGTAGAATGAAATGGGGCTTCAAATCGCAGTAACTGGGGAAAGACTGGCAACAAGTAAATATGTTTTGCTGCCATTGGAGGAGGCAGGGAAGCGGGGGAGGGTCGGTAACCTCAGTGCTGTGACAAGGGGAATGGGACTGGCAAAAAGAAGTGAAGGAGCTGAACCAAAGCACAAAGGAACAGTCCCCTGTGGTGGCTGGAGCATGGGGGATATTTTATGCTGGTTTGTGATAAGAAAATAAAGTTTAGTTTACAGGTGGTGGAGAATCGCCTGGAAGAAATAAGAGGAACCGCTCGGGGTGCTGCGTGCAGAGGATGGGGAGGAGTCGGCCACGAATCCTTGATGGCCGTGCCTTGAAGGCTCCCTCGACAGGCAGGATAGGACCAGGGCCAGCATGAAGCACTAGATAGGGTCTACAAAGAGAAATGAAAATTAAAAATTGTAAGAACACGGTCTGCTTCTTCCCTGTTTGAATACCAGCATTATTCCTGAACAGCCAAGAGTTTAATAGGGCACGTTAAAGTCATGTAAGTAGGTCAGCTTGTGGCCAGAATCTGCTTATCCCCACAACACGTGAAATTACTTCCTGACGGCCAGCAGATGAGAAGCAGGCAATAGCAAGACACAGCAGCAGCAGCCCAAGGGCGTATTGACAAGGCAGAAAAACCCAGAAAGCGCATTTTGCGTTTGCAAGTGCATTTTGCTGCACAATGCCCAGGTCCAAGCAGTGCCAAAGAAACTGCTCCTTGCAATAGCAATGGTGCTGCATGGCCCAAGGCTCCCCCAAAGAGCGGTCTGCCTCTGGGCTTATTCCCAGCCCTCCTGGGAAGCACAGAGCAGGCTCTGGAACAAAACAATCCCACTCAGCCAATGCTTCGCGTCAGGCTGAGTCAGTGATACAGCCCCGCGTGCCCACCCCTAGTCCGGGCGATACAGAGGTTGTCTGCTTCTCTGTGGCAGCAGAAAGACGAATTTCCCTCCAACTCTATCAGCTTTCAGAGAGTTCCCAGCCCAGGGAAAACCATCCTGCAAGGCCTGGGGTTCGGCCACTGCTCGCCACAACGGTGCTTGGCTGGTGAAAGTCGTTACTGCAAAGGGAGTTTTGCCGCCGTTAATCTCTATAGAGGGATTTGAAATGTATGTTAATGGGCAAAAAGTCTCATTAGTAGAGTTGATTAGAGTTAGTGTTTATTACAAAGAGAAGCTAATTTTTTTAACTTTTACTTAAAGATGAGTTAGAACTGTTAAATGTTTAAAATGTTACTTTTGCTCAAGCTGGCACTTGCATTGCTAAAAGCAATATTCTTTCCTTTAATGATAAAATAAAATATTGGCCAAACCCCTGAGAGGACCTTTCTTGACAGCCAGCTGGGAGACAGTATGAAACCAGAAACAAATACTTCCACAGTTGGTTTACTTTATTTTGCCCCTGGAACAGTTTGAAAAGCTTTTGTTCCCATGAAAATGCCCCACTGCCTCTGGTGAGTAGGTGTAATGGCTGTGCTCCCCGCTGGCGGAGGCCCCCGGGCAGTCCGCCTTGGCCCGTGCAGCGCAGCCTCTCTCCAGAGCCCCGGCCCACTGGCCACGGCTGCGGGAGGAGGGAGGCGAGCCACCTGCCCGGGTCCTTCGCCAGGCAGTCAAAACCAGTGGCGTCCCACCTGAGAAAAATCGTCACTCCCCTCCTTTTGCCCTGTCCCGGCTGCCAGCTCCCACCCTCCACCCCCTCCGCCATGCCCGGCCTGACACTGCCCTTTGGTAAAAAGGTAAAAAAAGAAGGTAAGAGCCATCTCGCGCATGTGACAGAAGGTAACGCCGTGGAGATCCGGTGCTTCCCTCGGGATGTCGTCACCCACCCACCCGCCCGTGACCGCCTGTCTCAGCTCTCCCTTTTCCTGTCCTTTCCGTGCAGCCGGCCGCAGCGGCAGAGACGGGAGGCCCACGGCGAGGCACACAAGCAAGGCAGGTAGGCAAAACCCTCCGGCGGCTGCTGCTGGCCCAGCCCCGCCGGCCGCATCCCCGTGGCCGGGCTGAGGCTGTGGCAGGGGAAGGGGACACCACTCGAGCATGCCGGTCGTATTTAGGTAGGAGTCACGCCATTAGCAGGATCCAGCGGGGCCCAGAGGAAGCCACGTTGCCTGACACCCTCCTGGAGGTGAGGTGTGTTTCCAAGACCATTTGCCACAGCCCCTCGGGCTTTGCATTGAGCTGCTGCACGGTTTGTGTCGCCTGTGCTGTGTGTGCCTTCCCTCCGAGCACCCCTTCGGCGGAGCCGAGCCGAGCCCTCCTCTGCGGGCTCTCCATCACACCGCTCATCCTTCCCTTTGCCACTGCCAGGGAGAAAGCGCCTTTCTGAGCACGGTCAAGCCTGCTCACAAATGTTGAAGTCTTCGCCAGTGACCTGCTAATATCGTGCCCCAGTCTCAGCCGGATATAAACCTTCCCCAGTGCATGCTCACAATGCCACAGGTCTTTCAGAGGCTGAATGAAATCTAAAGCAGAAGCAGGGGCCACCTTTTAAAATGCCTGTGGGATAATTCATGACTAGAAGAACTCGCTGATGGAGGTAAATGACTTGCCACTCCCAGAATTTATTAAACTGAGACTGAGCATCTTTCCAAGATACTCTTTCCCGCCAGTCTGTGAGAAGTACAGCATGGCTCAGCAGTCCCATTTAGGAGGAGCTTTATCTCAGGAACATACTCCCCATCTGTTTTCTTTGTTGTCCTGTTTTTGTTTAATCTATTTCTGACTTGCCTTGTGTATGTTCAGAGAAGAGCCTCTCTGAGCATGCCATCTTTTCTCAAACCGAGAACCAGCAAAACCTGTCCCCCTGTTTTTGAGCCCTCCTGCCGCTGGAGCGGCTGGCATGCAGCTGGCTCTGAGGGCAGCAAGGCTTCACGTACAGACGGAGCCATCAAGGAGCTGCTGCCACCACTACCCCAGCCAAAGCACTGGGGTGCTGAGCGGCATTTTGCACCTTGGATGTGGAGGAGGAGCAGAGCATCCTCTGCCCAGCATTTGGTGCAACTCCAACAGCTTCTGGAACAACCCTCCCAGGCTCCTTAATGCTCAGAGGCCTCCCAGGTCCTTAATGCTCCTTTTTATCATTAGAAATCCGGGGCAGGAGCTAATCATTTTATCCCAAGTTAGGGGATGGCCTGCCTTCTGGCCTGGTTCCCAGCCTGTCTCCATTTTGCTCCTGGGCAACAGCCAGTAGCTTATTTGATATATTGTTTCCCTAATTCCTGGCCTCACGCCCCATCATAACTCAACGTCAGAAATGCCTCCCCCCGCCCAGTTTCCATTTCCCCACTTATCCACACACACTATTCCTCCAGCCCACGCTCTTGGATGATTGGCTCCAAACGGTGCTATAAGCAGAGATAATTTTACAGAGACAAAAACCCACCGAATAAAAGTTTTCTCAGTGCCAGAATTATCACAGGTGCCTAAGCTGCGTGTTGAGTGCAGGGATCATTTTTTAATGACACCCTGCCAAGCCCTGCAAGCAATCGCGTGGTTATGGTCCAAGGGGTAAGTGGTCTAAGGGGTAATGGAGGGAAGCGGGCACGTACTTCTCACAGGCACTGCTCAGGGCTTATAGCTGTGCTTCTCTCTTCCTGGTAGCCCAATCCTAAAACGAAGCCCTGACATCACCAAATCTCCCCTGACGAAGTCAGAGCAGCTGCTGCGAATAGATGACCATGACTTCAGCATGAGACCAGGTTTTGGAGGTATGAAATGTGCACATTTGTCACTGTTCCTGTTTTATATTGTCACTTCCTTGTACTGTAACATGTACTCAGGTGAACAAGGAGATCGACAAGCAGAACCTTTTCTGTCTCTAATTTTAGTTATTTTGTGTTATGAATTCATGACATGCTCGGGGGGGATAGGGGTGCAGAGAAATAGCCTTCTTCCTTGGAGGAGCAAATAGTGTAGTCAAAGGCATGGAAATGTGAATACAGGCAATATAATATTCTTGGTATTCAGTGACACTTTCTTCTGATAAAAATCTGCAAATACACCTTATGTTTATTCCTGGATGATGGGGAAATTGTAAGATTTCATCTTACTGTGGCGATGCATGTGCTTAATCAAATCACGTACCATGCTTACTGATCTGGCCATTTCATTCATAACCGAAAAGAAAGTATTTTGACTGCCGTGTGTTAATGCTTGCTCACAGCTTTGTGGCTGTGTGCGAGAGCAACCTAAGCTTTCAGGCAAATGGATGAAGGAGAACATGTTTTTCTTTCAGCCCGTTGGATTAGAGAATGTTGTAATTTATCTACCCTTTCCGGCTGACAGATGGTCATTCAAATCCAGGATACCATTATATACTCTGATGAAAGAAGATTTTATTGCTAAATGCTCAATATACCAAATACCAGCAAGTTCAATTAATTTAAAAAGGTTTCAGTTTCATAGCAGTCCACTAATGTGAGCATTATTTGTCTTGACAGATCTCCTGTATTGTAACTGCCAGAGGTATACGAAGGACTAGTCAAAGGCTGGAGAAGGGGAAAAAGATTGAAATCCCTATTACATGGGGTCACAGTCAGACCCTTCCCCTCAGGAGCCCCACGCTCAGAAGCACATGCCTGTGTCCTGCAACGAATCCCCTCCCACCACCCTGTCTTCTCCACAGCTGAGCACTGAGGGATGTGAAAGCCAAATAAACAGAGTAGCTCCCAAGGATGTTATTAGCCTGAGAGGGGAGCAGAAGTGAGGGAAAAAGTTGGAGTAACTCTCCTATGTTCCTTTGGCTGCGCTGCCACTGCTCTCCATGTGAAGGGATGCTCTGCCTGACATCCATCTTGAGAGCCCTGGAGCCCAGTGCTACAGCTAAAAGTGATTAAAATTGCTTTTAAATTTTGAAGGGAAGTGTATAGGATGACACAATAAAAAAAGTCAGTAATAGGTCAGTCTCATCGCTGATTTTGATTGTTATTAGAAGGTTCTTGTTATGAATGCCAATCGCTTCTACTTTCAATTGGTCTACTGTTGTTTCTATTTCAGACTGAGCATCTATTTTTATCTCTAAGATATGAAAGCCAGAGGATTACTTTGTCTCACCAGGTTTATACCTTGTCAACTTTTCATTTTCGCCCCCCCAGGCCCTGCAATTCCTGTTGGGGTGGATGTCCAAGTTGAAAGCCTGGACAGCATTTCTGAGGTGGACATGGTAAGAGTCACAGAAGGGCTAACGTCAGATGGGACCTCTGGAGACCACCTAGCCCAAACCCCTGCTAAGAGCAAGGCTGGCTAGAGCAGGCTGCCCGGGATTGTGTCTGTGGGGTTTGAATACCTCCAAGGACGGACACTCCACATGCTCCGGGAGGCAGTTTCGGTTTCAAGCTGAATCTGCCGACAATTGCATCTGTTGACCTCATGCTACCTTTTCCTCTCCCTTGAAGCACAAGGAAGATATCTGACATTTTCTTTTCTCTAGGACAAAATGATACAACGCTTCCAAGACTGTCCCAAAGGATCTGGGTTTTTACACTTTGTTAAGAAGTGGTAACACGTTTAGAAGCTCTGAGGAGACCAATTAATGTGTTAGTTTTAAGGCAGTTTGATATACTGCAGACACAGTCTCACTTTGGCCATGTTGTGAGGTGGTCAGGGGCCTGCTAGCTCCCAACCAGAAGCCATGTAGCCATCCTGACAGCAACACTGGTTCAGACTGGTAAGTCCTGATCTTGACAGGGCAGCCAGAATGAGCTCAGAGGGGAGAAGTTTCTCCAGAACTTGCCTTTGGCACATTAGGAGTTGTATCACCCCTGCTGTGTGCGGGGGACCAGCATAAGGCTGTGTTGGCCCTTCCTGGACCTTCACACTGATGCTGAAGTAGGATTTCAGGGGCACGCAGGACTAATGCTGGCGCTCTGCACAGGCTAAATTCCATACTGAGTCTGTCCTTTGTTTCCTACCATACCATTAGTAATACTTCAAACGCTCTCGAAGTAGTGCAGATTTTGCTCTTGATGATTTTTGCTGGAGGGGCTTTTTTCATCACAAAACACTACTGAAAGTAAGGTATGATTTCTGCAGGAGATTTTCCGTGGGAAGATTTTACATGCATACTTGACATGCAGACCACAGCCTGCGCAGGAGAGCAGCAGCACAAAAGGGGAACGGGAGGTGGCCCTCCATGTACATTGCAAGAACTACACCAATTTTATTCACACTTTCAAAACCCAGAGCTTGTCAGACCTACTCTGTTAGAGCATCCCCAGAGTCTCTCAGCAGCTCAGCTTTTGCTTTGGAAGAGAAAAAAAAAAAATCACACCCCAGTACAGGATACTTTTCAAAATATTTCGCTCCTTCAACAAATGTATCAAACAGCTGTGAAGCTTTCACAGAAAGCCCCAAGTTCTCTGTGCTCCTAATTAACAACCACAGGGTTAAAAAGCCTGTGCCCAGCCTCCTCCCATGTCTAAGCCAGGAACATGGCGGCGTGGCAGCACAGCTGGCGTTTGGCAGCCACCCCGGTTGCACGCTGGGCTCCTCACACTGCAGCTATTTCAGCTTTTGAGCGGGCTGGGATATCTGCGGTCAACCGACCACTTGCAGGGTACGGCAGGGTTGCAATGCTGAGGCACGTCGGGGTGCCCATTCCCCCCAGCCCTGGGGAGCCCTCCAGTTGTCCCCCAGCTCGGGTGCTGTTGGCACTCTGATCGCCAGCCATGGGGACTCTGAGCTTCCACCTCTCCTGGGATGGTCCCAGCTCTCCTGGTTGAGGAGAAAGCTTGTGAAGGTGGCCAGATAGCCCCTGAAAAGCTTTAGGACTTGAAAGCAAAGGGAAAGAACTTAACATCAAGGATTTTAAAGTAAAAAAAAAACAACAACAATAAACCAACTCATTTTTAAAGCAAGCATTATGATTTTGAACAACCTCCCCTGGTTTTTGAATACTGCCCCTGCTCCTCATGTAACATGATGCTGCAACACCCAGCAACATGGGAAAAGCCCTGTATGGCCTCAGGTAAAAAGAACATTCAGGGTCAGTTTTGGCTGTTTGCAAAATAATCATGGGGAAGACTATGTACTGTCAGAATCAATTCTTTTTAACTCGTGCAGCTTTATAGAAAAAGGCCATGGTGCTTTGCAAGACCATTGCTTGCTTTTTAGATGAAGAGACATCAGTGACATAGATAGTCACTCTGTACTAAATTTAAGCCTGAGGAGTTAGATATATCAGTCTTTCCTTTTTTCCTCCTACTTTCTGACTATTTGAAAGGAAGTGGTAAAATAATAGAGGACATTTAAAAACTGCATTAGGATGTCACAAATCAGATTCTTTTTGTCCAACTAATTTAAGAATTTATAAACATCTGTTATGGGCCACTGACCCTGAAATTAACAGAGCTTTTGCAGGATGTGCGGGGAAGCTGTTTTATCATCTGGAGGAAAGATGGGAAGAAGGAAAAAACCAGATTGTTACCCAGGATTGGAAATTAATTTGCAAACATAATGGGAGAGCTAATAGTGTCTCTGAGAAATGGACCAAAAGAAGAGGGAGATATTATATGCTTGTTGCTTGGGGGATTTTCAGATGATGTGTTATAAAATATTGTTGTTCCCAGTTTAATAGCCTACAGCTAGTATTAATAAATCTTTCCTAATGAAAGCTGACAATACTTGATTTTTCCACAGCACCCAAAAATGTAACTTTATGCAAAAAAGTGAGGCATTGACTTCTCGCTGAACAAATGTCTGTAGATTTTTTTACTGTTTAAAGAACACATTAACACACAGGAATCAATGTAAAAGGTTTCCCAGAACAAGCTGCTTTAAATCTGAATACAGGGAAAAGGTGTTAAAGAATGCTGCAGAATGGATCAAATGAAAAAGAAGAAATTACATGGTCAGTGGCTTTGGGAGCTTCAGTTGGATGTGATACAAAGCATTTCCAAGAATTATATTGGCCTCTAGTGTAATAATAGCACAGGCTGCAACTAACAAATCACTTCTACTAAAAAAAGACTGCAGAACCCCCCATATTTCAAAATGCTTGGGAAGTGTTGTGGGGAAAAAAAATCAAATTTCAAATAATATCAAAAAAACCCACCCCAAATCCATCTGACTTCCTCTACCCCAGACACCAGGGCAGACTGGTCAGTCTTAGACACTTCCCCCTGTTTATGGGCAATATATTATGCTACATGCAAAGAAACCATGTTTATAAACACTTGTGGGTGAGCTTATCTTCAGATATGTGAGGGCTTCCTTTGAAATAAGGAAAAAGGCAAACGCGAGTGTACGTGCCTCTGGGGTCTGACTCTAAATACAACAGAGCTCAAAGACAAGGAGCACGCCTCGGATCTAAGAGTACAATATGTGGGGAGAAAGAGCAAAAAAACCCCCATTTGGGTCAAATACCGAGTCAAAAACATTTCAGTGGCTGCGCTGGAGGAAGAGCTCTCACTGCAGCATGCTCTTCCAGCTGCCTGGGGGGAGGCAGTTGCAGGAGCAGCGTGGAGGGCAGTGCAGGCAGCCAATGCTTCTTCCCTGCTGGCTCCAGAAATGCAGCATCATGTGGCGGGGGGATTAAGTGGTCGGCAGCCTTCTCCACCTGCTACTGCCTCGGCTCGTCTGCCTTTTGGTCCCCGGAGTGGCCCACAGACACCAAAATGCAACATTTGCATTTCAGAGGTGGGTTCACCACCTGGGTGGCCTCTGATGTCTGAACCCAGTAGGTCGGTCTGACCGGAGGAATAAATAAGCTGCAGCTGGTCATGTCCCCTGTGGCTCAGGGAGTGGATGTGCCTTCAGGAATGGTGCTTTACAGCTCGTGGTTTGTCCTAGAAAGGAGAAATCACTACTGTGCTGATAAGGTGTAAGTTTTGACACAAGCCTGTTCGTTGCAGGACTTTACCATGACACTTTATCTGAGGCACTACTGGAAAGATGAGAGGCTGTCCTTCCCCAGCACCAACAACCAAAGCATGACCTTTGACGGCAGGCTGGTGAAGAAGATCTGGGTCCCCGACATGTTCTTTGTCCACTCCAAGCGTTCCTTCATCCATGACACCACCACAGACAACGTCATGCTGCGGGTCCAGCCAGATGGGAAGGTACTTTATAGCCTCAGGTAAAGCTGCATTCGGTCAATGCGAGCTGTTAGTAGAGTGAGAGAGAAAGCGGTTTAATTGATTCCTGTATTGTGGTTTTGCATGACTTCATACTAGAAAAAAAAACCACAAAAAAGAATGAATGTGCTGACTATCTACCGACATCTGAGTCTCTGTGCAAGTTCGTTAAATGCCTGTCGCAGGAAGCCAATTTCTGTGCCAACGTTGCTGGTTCCACCAGCGTCCCTTCGCCCTGCGTGCGTGGTTAGCCCCGGCTCTTGCTGTCGGGAAGCTGTGGCCAGACGCGGCAGTCCCTTGGGGCAGCGCAGCAGGGACCAGCGAGCTGCGATCCCCGTGGGACACAGCTGAAGATGCAAGGCAGAATCTAAGGAAGAGGGCGATGTCTGGTCATAAACAGAAGTCCAAAGCAGCTATAGTTATCCCCTTCACTATGCAACAAAGTCTCTGGGCCGAGCAAAATGTGCAATTTCTGTTCTTATGGGTAATTATGAAGAAACATAAATTATTCTGAGCGCAACTTTAGCTTTATGATAAGCAACAAAACTTATGGAACGTCCTTCGGCACATGAAGTGACAGGCTTCAGAGCAAGGGTATATATAGCTCCTGGTGACTCACATGTACAGCTAGAGCAATCCGAACACTTGACTTCGGCTCTTCCTGCTTTTTGCTCACATTTCATGTGAAATGCGTGAAAGCTCCTTGAAGGGGACATTTTGGGTAAACTTTGTTTTGTCCTTTAGTTTGAGGGGTGATCCCAACCTTGGCTTTCTCCCTTATTTTCCAAATGGTCGATCAACTTTGAGAGGGACATTGCTGACCTAAGTCTGAACATTATTAAACCAGAATTTTTTTCTTTCTAATAAATAACATTTTCATACTTGAAGATGCTAAGTGAGGAGCATCTGTCAGTCTCCAAAAGAAACTAAAATCGGTGCTTCTCTTTTTCTTGGCTGCAGCTCCATCCAGTTAGAAAACAAGTATTGCCAAATGACCCATAAAAACCTCTTAGAGAGGAAATTGCTGTACAATATTCTGATGCAAGAATGTTGACATCACCTCCACAGCAATGAAAGAGCAAAACACGTGATAAATAAAGCATCAGATGATAGATAATGTATTCTGAAGGACAAAAAAGAAGGAAAATCTGCCTGATAGGAGGCCAGTATCAGCAAGATGCATAGATTTAATTAATGATAAGGTTGCAGAACACATTGCTTGGGAAGGCTGTGGAGATCTTTAAGGGCATGTTAGACAGCAACCTTAGGAGTGGCAGAGGTAGAGCTGAGCCTGCCACGAGGTGAGGAGATCAACTTCTCAGCCTGCAGAGGTGTTTTATGATTTTATGAAAGGAAGGCAAGCAAAGCAATTCTTGGTTCCCGGTGGGGTATCCGTTTGACAGGACTTTTCTCGTTCTCTCATGTTTTTATGTTACTGTTCCTTGGAATTCACAGCCTGAACAGTGTCTACCTTCTCGTTATTAAAGCTTTTTCTTCACTCAGCATATTAGACAAGGTTCAGGTGTTCCTTAGGCCTTTGCAAAGTTTGCTCAGGTCCTAAGTACAATAAAAAAAAGGACAATAAAATGACATAATGTTCAGCTATAGCATGCATGCCTATATATTCTTTCATTTAGCTGCATGATAGCAATCATCTGCATTGCAAGCATTTATGGTTGTCTAAAGAAGACAGGAACAGAAGAATATAAAACTAACTCAGACCCTGCCATGCACAGTCTTGTGCTTAAACAGTTGTCCTGTACAAAATGGTGGTGAACACCTTGAATAGCAAATTGACAGTGCTTCATCATTTTATTCGGTGGTGACTGCAGGTTGGAGTGCTTTATGAATGCTGGGGAAGTATGACTGCTGGTCTCCCCTTAAGAGCAAACAGCTCATTACTGCCTGCCTGCCTTTGCTGAATGCCTTTGCCTGCAGATTATATTTTTCCTTGGTGTCTGCCTTTTTAAGGTTTTTTGCCAGACTTTGTCTTCTCTTGTCTTGGAAACCACTGTAGACCTCACTGGCACCTAAACAACAAATCTGAGCCAAGCACTTTCACTCAAAGACTAAATCTGGATAGGAAAGCAACATCAGCGGGAACCCACACATGCAGAAGGACTACTAACATTAAGGGACTGCATTGTATTTTTATCATTATGTGACAGATGTCTGTCTACCATTAACCCTGCTGTAATTCATTAATTCTTTCCCCATTATCATTTATACTTCTATTTTCATTTGCTTCCCTAGAGTTCAAGCCAGTTGAGTCAAGATTTATGGATACTTCCAGTGCAAACACAAAATTACGCTGTTAAAAAATGAGATAATCAGACTACAGCAAGACTAGAGCTTTTGATGGATGGGGCAGAGCATTTTGGCAGTCTCAGTTGCCTGGCAGCTCCAGCCCTAACTCCAGGCGCTGCCCATGCCCTCTGGGGGCTGATACCCCTTTGTGATCACTGGATTCTCAGGAACCAGCAGGAAATCCATGGTGTGCGGAGAAAACTACCTGCATCTCTCATGGCACTAGGATGGCTCTGATAAATGGAAATCATTTTATTGTACAAAGCATCCATTGAAAGCACAGATCTCTGCAGAGAGATGTTTGCTGATAGTCAAAGAGGAAGAAGTGCCCTCTCTGCCCTTTCCCATTTTCTTCTCCAATATTTTAGTTAGTCATCTAGCAGGAATTTGTAATGGCCTAACTTTCTAGTCATCTTTTCTAACACTAGTTTGCTGAGAAGAAGAAATGGCTTTAACTAAAGTAGAATGGCTTTAGCTGAATGGAAGGTACTTGTTTTCAGTTGACTGTTTCTGGCCAGATAGTTACTTAATAAAAAAACAAACTCACAGCTTTTACTGTTTTTCAGTCACATAAGAAGGCAAGTTTTTAATGGAGTGGTTTTTATTATTCCTAGAGTTACAGTAACGGCAATGTGCAACATGGATTTTAGTCGCTTTCCCCTGGACACACAGACATGTTCCCTGGAGATTGAAAGCTGTAAGTAAAGCGGGGGCGGGGGGCAAGGGCTGCACCCCAGGGGAACCCAAACTGTATTTAATTATATCAATAATTATACCTATAATTAAACTGCATTCATGGGAGCTCTAACCAAAGTCAGCAGACTTCAACACTAAGAAAAACTCCCTGCCCGTATTTTTTCCACTAGAATTAGATGGTGTTTGCACCAATGCAGTATTTTTAAAAACCACCCGTGACCATGGTCTTACCAGGGTCCCTGAAAGCCAGCCAGGCTGCCCCACTGCCACCCTGTCCCCAGAGGACCTGGGCCACTTGCCTGCAGCTCAGCTGCCTCCGGCAGCACCCACTGGCCCAGGTGCCCTCAAACACATAAATAAATGGCCCTGCGCCCTTCACGTGCACCATCTGTTCATCCATGGTGTAGAAACCATGACGGGGCAGTGACATTAATCACGTTCCTCTTACATTTCTTACACCTATTTGAGATAAACCCAGCTTATATCCACATGTATTTATTTCCTTTGCTCCAAGTACAACACACATACGAATTCAGTAGATTTCATAGAAAGACATTTTAAACTTTTAGCTTTTTAGGAGGTTTTTTCTTCTTTTTAAGCTTGTAATAAGGAATTATAATCTTAATTCTGTTTTAATACATTTACGTGTGATTTTTTTTCTCCCTGTCTGGGAAGAGCTGCTACTAAACCCATCTGAAAGGATTAACATTACTATATTTCCACATGTATTAAAAACCCAAGACCTGTAATGTTCATGTGTGCGTCACAGGCAGAAAGTTTACGCAAGAGTTTTTCCTCCTGCATGCCTCAGACCATTGATAGATTGTTCCTCCCGTTACCTCAAGCAGGCTCTTTAAGACTCCTTTCCTTTGCTTCTGGTTTTAGGATGTTTATAAGGGACAGGTTTTCAAGTTCTGATGCGGTGGGTTACTTGACACACATATTACGTGTGCAAAATTATGATTAGAGAAACAGAAGGGTTTACAAAATGCACCAGGCATCAGGCCTGAGGGCTGTGACAACGAACTGGTCCACTCCTTGCCACAACCATAGCCACGATCGGCGTGGCTCTCAGCTAGGTGTTGGCATTTGGCCTTTTCAGCCAGGACCTCGCAGGTAGCCTGGAAGGTGTGTGGGCACACCCTGGGCTGTGGGTGTGATAGCAGCTGGCTCAGCGCACTGCACCGAGGTTTGCTCTGCTCCCCTAGATGCCTACACTGAAGATGACCTCATGCTCTACTGGAAAAACGGGAATGATTCCCTAAAAACAGATGAGAGGATATCGCTGTCCCAGTTCCTGATCCAGGAGTTTCACACCACCACAAAGCTCGCCTTTTACAGCAGCACAGGTGGGTACTGCAGTGCCTGCCAGAGAGCGGGCTGGGGGAAGAAGGTGTGCAAACTGTCCCTCTCGACCGCGGCCATGGAGGATTGTCCACTGGGAGGTCTCCCTGTGGCCCATCAGACCTGCCTTTCTTCTGTTCTGAGGCTGCTGTCCCTGCCACAGACTTCCAGCCTGATGGTTATGTAGTCTGGAAAGACAATCCCTCTTTGAGATCACACCAAGCCTTAACATGAACTAAACTCTCCAATTGCACAGGTTATATTATCTTCTCTGAAAGACAGGGTCCTGAGAGACACTTTGACTTTGGTAGTTGGTTCAGTAAGGAGTCTTTTCTGTAAATGGCAATGACCTGTGGTCATTAACTGTGTTTTTCTAAAAGCAAATGAGGCGCTATTCCCCTGATGCAACATCACCTTACCTGAAAGTAGTTTGATGTTGGTGTGACTTCTCTTTTTCATTCTCTCTGTTATACAGGGTGGTACAATCGCCTCTATATAAACTTCACTTTACGCCGACACATCTTCTTCTTCTTGCTCCAAACCTACTTCCCCGCCACCCTCATGGTCATGTTGTCCTGGGTCTCCTTCTGGATCGATCGCCGAGCAGTTCCTGCCAGAGTCCCATTAGGTAAAAACAATCTTGCAGTCAGCAGAACCAAGAGACTATTGCTGCAAGTGCAGCCTTGACCATCAAGACAAAAGCCCATGCTATGCACTTCCCCCACATTGCCTTGCCGGCACCAAAATCAGCTATGCCACACGTGCATCCCCCATGCAGGGGACTGGTCGTGGTAGAAACTCTCCATCTGCCCTGTGGTGCCAAGCAAATTGCCTTCCCTCCTTGCACAAGTGCTAGCTGCAAGCAGTGCAAACCGGAGAGCAAACATCCCGCTCTGCTTTTATTGCTGTTAACAGAGACAGGGCACATAGAGAGGCAAAGTGTCGGTATCCTTCAGAGACTTCAGTGTGAGAGAAGGTGAAAATCAGTATTAGCAGCTCTGACAAAATTTCATTTTATTGAGTTTTGCTAGAGGAGGGAGGGTGGAGGTAACACAGCTGAGCTGCGCTGTCCAACTTGTTAAGTGAGTTTACAGTGCAGCGTGAGGGATTCAGCTTCCCCTTTTGCAGCATTGTCCTGGTTTCGTTAAACTGCAACAGACAGAAAAAGCCATAGGTCAGAGGAGTCACCAGGAGAGCAGAACTATGATATGGACATAAACCTTCTTCTAAAGCAAATGCTTTGCCCTTAGCAAAGTGATGTTTGTGTTTTTGCAGACTTTGAGCCCAAGCTTGCTTCTGCTTATTCCAGACAATGCACCTCAGGATTTTATTTATTGCTAAAATCATATTCCTCAGTGGAGAGTATATATAGAGGCATAACAGGGATGGCAATGGGGCAGTTATCCATGTCTGTGTTTAGAAACAGCATCCATTGCCTTGAGACATAAAAAGTAGCATAAGGGTTTGGTCCATGGGTTTTTGGAAGATGTAGGCACTGCCTTTAGCAGTACTTTTTAGCACCTAGATACTCCTGTGAATTCAGTCCTTTGTGCTTACATACATCATTTCAACTTTCAAAGGGATCATTAATGTGACATTAATTAGCCCCTGAAATAAGAGGGCCACAGAGAGCCTCCCTCAGAGCCAGGATAACACCAAACTACAGGGGCTCCTGCCCTGGCTGATGTGCTCATTGTGCTCACCCATGGGGTAACGTGGGGCAGCATTGCCCCGTGGGGCCCCATTAGTCTCTGCTCTTGCTCCAGGGAAGGCACAGACCAGGCGTGAGAGCTGGCTGGTGACTTCCGTGACTTCCCACAAAGCAGGACTTCCCACGAGCAGGTGGAAAACGCAGGCCTGGGGAAACTGGTGGAATCAGCAGCAGACGGGCCTCACTTGTGCCCATGCTGCGGAGGGATTGAACTAGAAGCTGAGATACTCAGAATCAGAGTCATAGAATACCTCAAGTTGGAAGGGACCCATAAGGATCACTGAGTCCAACTCAATGTACTTGTACCCCTCCAGGGACTGCCCTGAGCCTGGAGATGGGGTGCAGCCAGCACGGGATCAAAGCGCTGCTGCCTGGCCATGGGGTGTGGGCCTGGTGGTGCAGCGAGGAACCAGGCTAGCAAGACCCCGAGACCAGAACTAGAGCTGTTTTCACGGAAAAGACAAGAAAATCCCAGTTAGAAATCAGGGCTGCCTGGGCCTTCCTCTGGCAGTGAAACCCATTGCCCAAATGTGATAAACATCACTGCAAGGTAAATTCAGATATCAGGAAATTGTAATGACAGTTGTATTTGTGATGAAGAGCCTGGTTTAGAAGTGTCTTACGGTCTCTCTGCTGGTGTATTCCCAGGGATAACCACTGTGCTGACCATGTCTACGATCATCACTGGGGTGAACGCCTCTATGCCTCGTGTTTCCTACATCAAAGCAGTGGACATTTACCTGTGGGTCAGTTTTGTGTTTGTCTTCCTCTCAGTACTGGAATACGCGGCAGTGAATTACCTGACTACAGTGCAAGAGCGGAAGGAGAGGAAACTGCGGGACAAGGTGAGGTTTTCCATCTCCAATGCAGCTTTATGCCCCTGGGAAAAGGTATGGCAAGTGTCTGGAAATGTTCCAAGTTTGCAACTACAGTGTGCTGCTCCCAGCTGCCTGGGGAGAACGCAGTGCATGCAAAAAGACACCAGCAGTGAGGCATTCCGGGTTATAAAGATTTGCTATAGACAACCCACACCCAAGCTCACTGCTCTTTCTTCAGAGCCTGAAGATACTCACTCCCTCTGCATATAGTCTTCCACTGCCTGTATAAATGGGACGGGTTTCAGGATTTTACCTTTAAATATTTTTTTATACTGAAGATCCAAACTTGGATGGATACTGCGTTTTGGCTTTCCGATAACATGGCAGATATCCCACACCTTTCTCCAGGCACAGTCTAAACTTACACAACGGTCCAAATTTCCCCCTTCTGCCTTCGTGACACTAAGGTATAACCTCCCAAAATTTCAGCCTAAGCAGTTTTCTTCAAACGGGGCAAGCCTCATACATTCCTCTTTGTGGTTTCCCTCTGCCCTCTTCGCTGATTTTCTCAGGTTTAAGGTACAGGTCTTTATTTACACCCTGATAGCTGTGCTTAAGCCAAACGAGCTTTTACACAGACAGCCCCGCTCTCTTCCTGACTGCGCTGTGCCTTGCAGGCATGAAATGGAGAAGGAAAAAGCTGCTGCCCAGTTCCATCCTCTCATTCTCCCTTTTGTGTCCCAGCAGCCTGAATTCTCCAGGCTTGTCCCCTCCTCTGGTTTTGTAAGGAGAAAAGGGATGTCTATCTGGACACAACTCAAAACCATCCTGCACTTACTTGTGTCCACAGCTTCCCTGTGCGTGCAGCCTACCTCAGCCTCGGCCCATGATGATGGACGGCAGTTACAACGATGGGGATGTGAACGAACTGGGGCATTACGTGTCCGAGAACGGAGACAAACAAGACCGAATGATGGTGCAGCTGGCGCTGGGGTCTGAGAGGGGCTCAGGCAGGAGGAAAAACCAGAGATACGTCAGCATGCGGATCGACACTCATGCCATCGACAAGTACTCCAGGATAATATTCCCTGGTGCATACATTCTATTTAATTTGATATACTGGTCCATTTTTTCATAAATATATGTAACTTCTGTAGTCACAGAGCATTGTGACGTTAAATGAAAGTACAGTCTCATAGGCTAACGGAAAGAAAATGGAGAATTGTTTTAATTGGCAGGAAGATTGATTTTTTCCCCAGGATTTAATTTTTATTAGATGCAACTCATCCGTGGCATAAATAATTGTGCAAGTTTCACATTTCAGCAAAATATAGGATATACAATCTAAAATTTTATACTTATTTAAAGCTGTGCTACGTTCCTTCTTGTGCCTCACAGGCCACTGTAAACTATTTTAACAAGTGACTATAATTGCCAGTTGCTTATATATGGTGCATCCTCCATTTTGTGCCCCTGAAGTCCTAATTCTCTAAGTACCTGAGTGCATGCATACATCTCTCAACTCAGAAGACTTACCACGTTCAATACAAATAAACACAAGATATGCAAATACTTGTGCGTTTGCAGGATGAGATCAGAAATGGTCATTACAAATACCAAATACCCAGTACCGGGAAACACTTTGGCAAGGTTATTGATGGCTACAGCTTGCTTTCACTGCTTAATGCATGCTGCCCTAGCAGTACTGCACTGACAGGTCCACGGAGGAATACTTTCAGGCTTGTGGTTTGTCGTGATCACATTTAAAACAAAGAAATCTTTCCAGGCTGTTCTGACTATCTTTTTTAAAATATGACTTGCAATGTACATTTACTAAAGAATGAGCAAAAGCCAGACTTCCTGCAATGCTAACCAAATCCTCTGGGAAACACAGGAGCTCTCCTTGGATCTGCTTCTTCGGGTCAGTGGGAGTTTTGCTCTTGAGTTTCCTGGGAGAGGAAACAAGTTTCTCCACAAAATGACCCAGTGAAGACAATCAGGTGTCTACAGAAAGACTAAAACTACTCCAGGAGAAGCCTTTTTTCTCTGAGGTAGTCCGGGCGTTACTGGTTTGCGCAGCCTGAGAACCTGTTGCAGCCTGGAAAGCCACCAGTAATTGTACTCGCTTCCAGGAAAAGCCTAGTTCATCTGTTTTTAGTAAAAGCATAATAGAAAGGTGCTCAACAGCTGACAAAGCAGCGGTAAGGACTTTATATTTGAGTTACTAAAGACACCATGCCAAAAACTTTGGAATGAAGTAAAAAGGAGCTTCTGCCATGAGACAGCAGCTCCATTGCAGACCTAGATACAACTAACCAACTCTGCTGTCACGCTGCATCCGTCCCCTGGCACCCTGCAGCCCACCATGCCCTTGGAGCAGGCTTGGCATCCTCCACAGCAGGAGCAAGGAGACACAGCTGGACCCGGGGACACTCGGCATCGACGTAAGTCCCAACTCTCCGTCACAGTTTCTGCAGAGCAGCCAGTCAGCATAAATACTCCATATGGAAAAGGCAAAATCTGTAATGCAGAGGTAATGAAGTATTTCAAGAAAACAAGACTTGGTTGAATGGAATCAGGGGCCTTTACAATAACAGAAACACCAAAGGTGTCTCAGAAAGTCTGGTCACTCAGCTGGTCTGCTGCCACACGTTACACACCTACATCCACAAAGCCAACTGAGGGTTTGGATTAACAGGTCTTTACACACGCGCGCGCTTTCGCACACAATTACGAATTATTCCCTGCACAGCAGATGCTGTTGTCTTTTACACGTGTAGCTGCTCTGAGAATCAGACCAAAGCAGTTGCGTCTCCAAAAGGAAAGTGAATCTTCTTCCATGACATCTGCCCTGGTCTGACCGATCCACCACTCTACCATTAGGCTCGTGACACAGACATTGCAGTTGTTTGAACACTGCTGGTTGTTGCTTTAATTTCCTATGTAAATAAATGCCATGTAAACATAATCAGCATTTCTTACAACTGCTAAAATCATGACCTGCAAAACTACCTATGCTCATCTTGCACTTACAGCCTACACTCCATAGGTAAGGCAATGAAATCACAAAAGCTAAAAATCATTAATTAAAAGACGCATCCACCCATAAGATAGTTTTACTACGCATTTCTACGTAGCTTTTTTTTTCACATACACATATTATCTTAGCTTCATTTTTTTAAGTTTCCTTCATATCATATTATTCTCCAGTAGGTTTTTTCAAGAGATTAAAAAAAATACCTATTTTCTTAAACCATAAACATTTCAGTCAAATGAAGGTAGAAAAGCAAACGAAATCTGGCAAAAGCAGATGAAAGGCTGGCCACCAGATTTGGCCACCCTACCTTATTTCTTATTCTAACAGCACCTTCCCCCACAAATAGCTCCAAGATTTCTTGGGCACTACTTGCACAGGAATGTATTTAGATTCTCAGTAGTGTAAGGCCCCATTTATTTCTACAGTTTACGAACATGCAGAAACAGGAGTGCCAGATTTTATAGTGAGCCCTCCAGCTTCACAAGAAGCTTAACGCTATGTAGTTTGCTACAGTACTGTACGTTCCTTTATAGACTCATTAATCTCATACGACATACATTACTTGGCATCTGACCAGTATATTGCAGGAGCTTTTGAAGATACAAATGGGAGCTGGACTTTTGAATTTCCTGGCTTTCACTGGGGACTGGCTTCTAGCTTCCCATGTGATTTTCAAAGTTTCCCTTCCAGCACATCTCCCTAAACAGATTACCCAACTTCCATGTTTGGATTTACATTGTTAATTTACTTGTGTTTCATTTGGGAAACTCTAGTGCCTTTTCAATCTTACATAAGTGTGTATATAGATGTATTCTATAAGTACAGGATATGTCATATACAGCCAGTGTTTGCTATCAACAACTGTACTCATTAAACATATTTACATGCACAGGTTTTTTGGCTGTTAACTTTTCAGTGTATGGGTCTTGTATCCAACCATTAACACTCTGCTCCTTTCCATTTCCACAATAAATCACAGTGATTTGTTTGGTTTTGTTTATTTCTAGAAACACTCAAACACAATAAAACTTCACATTTATACAGCATTGTGTGTTTTCTACCTTCAAAACAATGATCTCCATGAGTTTATACATGTATGCAAGACCTTTTTGCTCAAGACCTGATCCAGTCAAATACCAAATGTCTTTAAATCCTGCGACTGTGGTAGTGCTGGAGAGCCCCGGGATTTCACAGGCAGGGCTCTGACACGAAGCCTGCATGCAAACTCAAAATCACTGAGAAGACATTAAGCTTTCCACCCCAGACTGTGTATGTCATAGTACTCATTCCTCTTGCTTAGGGTGCTACTTTGTAATTCAGACCTATTTCTTGGAGGTTAACCCAAAGCCCAGCCTGGGATGATGCTGTTTTTAGCAGCTGAAGTGTACTGGCAGGTCTGCGTGGGGTCTGTGTGGATTATGGATAGATGCCACAAGTTCTGCCTGTGAGCATGTCTAGATTAAGAGCTTTGGAGACTGAAGCCTTTAATAGCCTTTAAGGGTGCTGATAATTACTGATAGGGTGAAGCAGCAAGGAGGCAAACTTCAGTCAGCAACAGAGAGAATAGTGAGAAGACATGAAGAAAGATCAACGATCTCTCTTCTTCCCCAGTAAGAGGATATTATCACAATAATCAAATCATTAGACAGCTCCCTTTCTACATGCTGCATGTCTGAGCAAGTGATTCTCTCAGTACAAAACAGATCCAAACTCCTGCAAGCCCTGATGAGCAAGTAGAAACCCCTGGGACTCCCCTCTCCTGCACTTGCTCATATGGCAACGTGGTATTTGATGGAGCACTGAAGCAGCAGCAAAGACCAATGAAAAGCAACTGTGAGACCACCTGTGCTGCACGTTCCACAACGGGACACAAGTCGCTCGGAGGCAGTGCAACGCACGAGGGCCGTTCGGATGCTGAAACAAATCCCTGAAAGCCAAACTGCAGGGTGTGAAGCATGTTCCAGTCTCAGAACCAAAAGTCTATATAAACAAGAAAACTAAGCAAAATTACAACTCCTGATGAATTTTAAACAAACAGTTGTTATGAAACAAGACTCCAGCACTGTAATTCTGATGAACACGTACCACATTTGTGTGCTTTTATCCTTCAATAGGGTCTTCAGAAGCTAAGAAGAGATGAGCCATTACTACATTTGCCAGTCACCTTTCAGACTAACCAGCTGAAAAGAGAACTTTCTATAGGTACTCTAGAGCAATCCTAAGTGATAAGCACTGCATAAATGGCTGTTAAGACTACCCATAACCACATGGGCTTCATTCTTTCCTAGGACTGAGGCATTTGGCTTCTCACTATATTTTTAAATAAGGACATTCAGATACAGTTGTGGCTGAGAAAAATCCTTGACGAGTTCGTCACATACTTTCGGCTCCATTAAGGAGCCAAAGGAATCTAAACCAGCAGCAATCTTACCCAGACTCTCTACTAAGCCAAAGTTGGGTAAGAACTCTTAAAAGGGATGCACTTCTGCTCCCTAACGAAAACAACAAAATGTGGGTGCCAGCAGCACTCGACCAGACAGGCTGGCGGACAAGGGCTCTGTGGAGGGCTGCTACCTGCAGGATCAGGAAATAGTAAACCTTCGGGAAAAACAGGAAATCACATAGACTGATTTTTTTTTTTTTTTTAAATTTAATCCTAAACACTTTGCTCTCAATAAAAATCTGTTTTAAAGAATGCTGTTAGCAAAAGTTAAGAAGATCGCTCAGTGAATACTAGACAAAGACTTCAACAGCTAATGTGTTATGACTCTTCACAAGAACACAGTCTTGTCCTCTGTGACTGCAGTGTAACCAGCTACAGAGCATTCAGACAAGGGCAACGAAATGATTACAGAAATATTCACAAAAATGTAAAGCTGCTTCCCATTTACTGTTTGAAGGAAGGCTGCTGGACCCTTCTACACCAGGTAGCTTAACTCAGCAGGTTACAACTTCTCTCCTTCAAATCTTCATAAAAAGAAATCGCATTTCATGTCGTTTGGTTTTTGTTTGTTTTAAACCAGGCATATCTTTTACTCAAGTTCTAGGACTGATATTAAGTAAGGAAACACTGCAGCTTGGTAGGCTGGCAAGAGGCTTTAAGTTCTTCATAAAGTCTGGACATAACCACCTCATCCTTGAAGAGCTGTGATTTGCTATCAGCTGTTCACAATCATTTCAGCAATTACAGTTTGTTACCTACACATTTTGATTCATTGCTGAAAGTACTATTCTTGACAAATATGCCAATATTCTTAAGTTACAAACAGCTTGGGGAAGACTGTACTTAGGGCAACTTAAAAAACATGCCAGATATTTTCATATACATGTGATTTACAAGCACAAATTACTGAAAAATCAAAGTGAGTTTTATTCCCACATTAAATAAATTTCTCTCATATATAGAATCATTGTGATAGTAAAATCCTAACCTTAAATCTCAAACTGCTTTACTTCTGGACCTTAAGAACAAACGTTCTGAGATACAAATTGGAATTAACTTGCCTCGGGAAGCTGAGAAGTCTCTATCCCTGGAGGCTTCCAGAATTCAGCAAATGAAGTGAAGCTCACATGACCCAGTGTTGGTGATAATCTCACTTCAAGCTGGAGGCTGGATCAGGTGTAGCCTAACAGAGATCCTCCAGAGAGCCCTTCCCCAGTATCATTCCTATTATTCTATGAATTCTAACATGTTTTAATAGTTAAAACAGCCCTAGGATTATGAAGACTACCATTAAATATTGTATTGGAAGAGCATTAACGCTCACACAAAAACTGCTCACTACAGCAGACCAAAACAGAAAGCTTAAAACACCCTCTTACATAATCATACCAAACTGGGGACACAAAAAAAAAAATCAAACACTATTCAAGTGAAGTCATGCAGCATCTCCCAATATTAATCAAAGGACAAGAAAATTCAGTCACAATTAAATTGCTTTATTGATATCAACTCATCTTTAATCAGTACTTCAGTTTCATTTTAATTCCAGCAACGATTACAACACAATTAAGACATGCTTTTAGTGCAGAAATGTTTAATTGAATGATCTTGGACATGATGCAGCCAATAGCCAGCTAGTCTGGACAAAGAAAACTGAGGCTGTAGTGCGTATCAGCTTGTAGGAAACAACAATGCAGCATGTATTGCTACCACTGGGATCCCAACACTCCATCTTAAAAACAGCAAAGCAAAGTTAAGCAGTTCATGCAGGAAGAAATAAAAAAACACGTATGCTAACGAAATTCATAAATTAGCTGGTTAACACAGTAGAACTTAATGAATCGTAATTGTGTCTGAGAACTGGCAAGGCAGGGTTTAAATTAAGGGAGAAAGTTCCTCTGACAAACCTTGGACCAAACTTCAGTTGGATTTAGTGTCCAACTTACTATCGTGGACATACCTACAGCTCAGAGTAAAACCCTCATCTGTTTCCATGCGTTCATCTGTCAAAACTATCTGCTAATGAAAGCAAGGATCCTGGTGTAAGGAAGGACCATCCTGTAACCTGGAATACTTACAGTCATGCTCAACTCTTCAAATAACTGGCTTGTAACACAAAACAAACCCCTATAATTGTGCCTGTAGTTCTTACACAAACAGATAAACAGTTACTTCCTTTTTCCAAAGACACTGAGCATTCAATATATCAGATAGTCTGTGTCCTACTACTACAAGCACACTGAAGTATCAAAGTCTAAAAACTGTCAAATGTTGTCTACACTGTCTACATGACATACAAACAGCAGCCAGCCTAGTCACACTTTTCTCCTTCTAAGAAGGGAAACTCTCAATAGAATTCTTAAATAACAGCTGGAGGTCTGTGTTAAAGAGTGCACAGAAATGCAGAGGGAGTACAGTTAAATCAAGGTAAGGAATCTGAGGGGTTTTTTCCAAAATTGGAAATTGAATATAGAAATTTGTAAAATATAAATTCTGATTAGAATTCTAGAGTCTACCATTTAGAAACTGGTGCTGTTAAACAAGGTTTCTGAAATTCATTTTGGGTATTCTGACTTCCTGCAGAATACAGTTTTCCTGACTTCTTTTCAGAAGCTTACTATAATACCAATGGTTAGGAAAATGTTAACCAGTAAGCTGCTTTTTCACTCAGTCTGTCCACTGACTCAGCAATTTGTATCTGAACAAAAGATTAGCTCCTTCTCTATGTATTCACATGATCCTTTAACAAGCAAATAAAAAAAATTCCTAACATGTTTGGACACACAGACCACTACCTAGATAAAATTCGCACCATTAATGTCTCTGGGAAGCAAAATAACAAGGATTAAACAGACTAACCACACAATGGACAACCGGGAAGACTTAACAGATCTGCTGCTTAGGATATGGGAACAAAGAGGTTTGAGAAGCCAGTTACTGCACAAGCAATCCTCAGTGCAAGCTTCTCAGTGCTTATTACAGGGGTTTGCACACAACCAGTTTAAGGTTACATTCATTTACTGCTTCACGGTACCACACTTGCATCTTTATGAAAAAGATTTCCACTGGTTTAGCTAAATTTATATACATTCTTCAGATCAGTTAAGCTCATGCAACACCTTGTGTGGACACTTGTATTGCCTTAGAGTAGAACTTAAAGGTGCACATGCATTTTCCCTGCAGTAGTTTAAATGTGTTAATTTCAACAAATAAACATTTAGTTGCTTTACAATTTTTTGATCAATGCCTTCTCCATAACAGCTCCAAAATTTATGAGGCAGATCAATGCATTTCAGGACAATCAACCTTTACAGATCGCACTTCCATACAAGCAGTCCTCTTCCATTGCTAGAAGCTACTACTGTCAAAACCAGGCACGCTTCCAAACATAGACCCTTCTCTCCAGTGAAACCAGCTCAGGTTTTAAGCCTCTATCTTGTCCCAAGAAAAAGTGACTGGCCAGAGAGAAATGCTTCATAGATCAGATTCAGCCTATGATCAGCGAGTGAACAGTGCTTATTTTACAACAAAAATTTGCATGTAAATGCCATATTTCCCCTCTAAGGAATATGACTTTAACAATACATAGAAAATCACTGACAAGGGATCTAAACTATCATTTATTCAACACTGCAACTTGAAGAAAACGTATTTGAGATCTCCCTCCGAAATTCATCACCATATTGAATACAGCAAACATTACAGCTAGATGAAATTGCACATTTTTAAAGCAATGGTACTATTTGCTTATCCTAAAGTCCAAAATAAAAATAATAAAAAAAAAAAAATCAGTATTTCTTCAGCTATGTGTTTATCCAGCCCCTTCTGAGATTTAAATGGAGCATCTCCATTAAATTAATCCTACTGAGAGAGGTTTAATAAAATTTAGTGTGATGCACATGCTCCTATGCCAATGTCAGATTCTTTGTTAGGTTCTACTGAATTTATTTGCCCCTCTTCTTTTAGCTTCACCTGTCTGAAGTCTTCCCTGACTTCTTCTAGCAGGCCTGGCTTGAAAATCACATCCAGTGCTGTCATTGCCAAAGCTTTTGCTGTGCGCAAAGCATAGAACTGAGCATTCTGTGACCCTGGAAAAAAAAATAAGAGAAATTTCAGGTTAGATTACTAATATTAGATACAAACCAGTAGCTCACCGCATAAGGCATATTCTATAAAATAAGATTTTCAATTTTCAATTGCAAGAACGGTTTCTTTAAAATCTACTTGCATGAAATATGTCTATTTTCTGATGCCTCAAAACAAACTTTCACATGCAAGTACTTAACTTTCTGCTACTGATGTAAACAACTAAGACTGAAAACAGGAAAAGGAATGTTCACATTCTCCTTTTTAGAAAATGCAGAGTTCTATACCATTATCTCTGTTACATTTCCAGAGCATTGTGCTTTCGGAGTAAAAATTACTTTTATCTTTTGGGTCATGTTCAGAAACTCTTCTGAGTATGCTGCTATGGATAATCCTTCTAATTTCTTCTGTCTAGATGGTATACTAAGTCAGGCATTTAGTACAAGGAGTGGTCATCCTTCCTACATACATTTAACTTTAAACACAAAAATAGAAATTCTACATTTTGTCAGCTTTTTTTCTGCAACTCGACAATTAACTAAGTTAATTGTTTGAGGGTCTGTATTCAGCTCACATCCCGTCATGCTTGACGAAAGCAACTCCATTTCTGTATGGGTATTCACATGCAGCCACTTTCAGATCTAGTACTTACACTTCTATACATTTACTGCACAGTAGCTTTGAATACCATAGAAGCATGTGAAAGTTTTAATCCTCTGTAATTTGAAATATTTATGATTTCTAGATTTGCTGTAGTGAAGAGTCAGCAACCAGTCCATACAATGCATAAGGGTTCCAAATATAAACCTCTAACCCTTTTCACTTCCACTCACCTGCAGCTTCTGTGTACTGCTCAGTATGATTCAAAGCATCAGAGCCAATATAAAAATAAGGATGAAGCCCAGGGACTACAAATGTAACATTTCCGAAGTCCGTGGAACCTAGAAGCAGCATAGAAATTTTCTTAATGAAAAAGTGTTGAAGAGTTTTGAATGCTGTAAGAAAACGTATGATAGACATTATCTCCAGCCCATATCTAAAACGGAATATCCTTTGCCCCAAATACTGAAAGCATTTCTAATGAGTCATTACCCATACAAAAGTCTCCCATCACCAAGATGTTCTCCCTAACTAGCCATCTTCAGATGCTGCTCTCCAGTGCGCTTCTGATCAATAATCAGTTACTGGACTGCAAGGAAGATGTATGAGCATGTTGCTATTCCATTTACTGTTAATTTTTTAATCAAGCATCTCCTGATAGTAAGCTATTAATTCAGAAACAATGGAAGCTGCAAACCTTTGAGTTCTGGGCAGCTCAGCTATTTTCCTGATACAGCCCTTAGAACCAGGCCCAACAACTCCTGCTTTTCACCAGTATCCAAATATTCAGCATTAGGTAGGGGACTCTGAAGCAGAAACAATCTATCTTCAAACAAAAAAAGATTGAGGACAACTATTTTTCCCTGTGCTTTTTGATTATTCTCAGTTATGGAAACCTTAACAGCACAAGCACTCTTGAAATAACAAGATGAGAACTAAACTCCAGACAAAACACTAGTGCTTCATGGATGTAAAAAAAATTCTTCATAGCAATACTGCAGATTTTAATGACTCTTTCATGCCTGGCTAGCACTTTCAGTATGTTAGCTAGTGATAGTACCTATCTCACAGTACTGTCTTACCTATTTAATGATACCATCCAGAAGTAGTAGATCCTTCACAGTAAATCATCCAAGAGTCTGCAACTACTTCCTGAGTGCCTTTTTTTTTTTTTTACCCAAACAAGCATTCCACTCAGTATTTGTTAAAATGACATTTAGAAGCTGGAGAAATCAACATACCAGTTACTGTGAAATTCAGGTACCAGAGGAGGCATTGTTTTGTAGCCGGGAAAAATAACGATGACCAACTAGGATCTCGATTAACTTTTTTCAGGCCAGAGTTGCAAGAATTTTTATCTTTAGCAATGGCATATGACTGTTCCAAAGATTTAAAATTATTTGTAACACATCAGGTAGCCTCCATATCATGATACTTTATGGAGAGAAGATACTGCTAATGCCTTAAGACTTAGTAATGAAATGATTGAAGAATATCTGTTTTACTTGGAAGCATATAGTCACTAGAAGTGAGTCCACAGAACCTACATTATATGATCAAAGAGAACAAGACTAGCTTGCTATTTGCTCTGCCTACAGACAAATGGAAGCAGCAAGGCTTGTCCAAAACCATGACCTTTTCCCGTAAGTTCAGCATGCATTTGAAGAAAATCCAGCTCTTGGCACAGCAACAAGTTATTTCAGTTTTCAGTAGTCTACACTATTGATCCATTCTTTGGTCAGTCTGGAAAGACAAACTAGAAGTCTAGAAGTTCTGCCTACACCAGACTAAATGAAGAGTTCTAGACTTGCCTTACTAAGTCCCAATACATAAACTGCAGGAAAGACTCCGTTGGCCTTTTTTCCTGCTCTCCCTCAGCAAATGAAGCATTAGGTATTTCAGTGCATCCCACCTCTCAGTCATGTAATTCCGCTTAAATTTATATCCATATCCAATCTACTACCAGTTTACAAGTTATTTTTGCTGAATGTAAAGGATTTAAACTTGTTTTTTTCTAGTAAGATGGAGAGATTACCAAGCCAAAATCCAGGCAGTCAAATCTTCCCCTCTATCAGAAAAAATGTTACACCCTTTAGTGCTAATAACCTAGTGGCATGTTCAAAACATAAGGTTGTTCCAATGGTTCCCATACAAACATCTGGAACTGTTAGAGATGTACAGAGGTTTGCCAGAGATGTACAGATCGGGATTCCTTCTAGAAGCATGAATAACTGCACAGTTATCAATGCAATATACAGACTTGTGCACTACCTTCAGCAGAAAGGTACGGGGAGCTCCAGCCTCTCAAACATATATCCTCAAGCTGATACTGAAGCCTTTTCAAGTCACTGAACACATAATGGAAGTCAGTACTACCACAAACATGAATGGAGGGAAAAATGCAAAATTCCAGGAAGCATTTATACACAGCCCCAAGCTTCAAAAATGGTATTTTCAAAACATGCTGGCTCCTTCCCAAGATTGTCTGTATCAGCCTCGTGTACAGGAAGCCAATGAACCCCAGGAATGCTAAAAATATCAGAGTAACTTATCACAAGCGTGGGTGCCTCAACTAAGCCATGCTAAACTAAGCCATCTGTTTTGGGAGGTTCTCAATATCCTGTAGTAGAGTTACCCTACCAGCAGAAGGAGAAACAGGTCATGACACCTGGTCAAAGATAACTCAGATTCATATTATTTCACATCATCCTTGGCTGTGTGCCAAATGAGTGGAGCGTGCACAAGGCACACACAAGGTAGTGTGATTTGATGGACTACAGGAATTCTTTGTAACGCTTAGCTGCCTAGAGCGATACCTGTAAGCAGACCGATACTAATACCCATGTAGAGGTGGCAGCGAGTATGCTCATCTGTTAACGACTTTTCTGCTGCACAGACATGGAGAAGCAACTGAGCTATCTTCCTTCCCTTTCAACAGAAGAAACTGATATCCTAAAAGAAAACATTGAAAACCATATGAAAACTAAACAGAAATAGATGTCTTGAAAAAGACGAGACAAAACACTCAACCCCCCCAAAAAAGGGTAGCATACAAAATTCCACTGCTATGTCTCTGGAGACTGCTTTGTTATCACTCCTGAATCCCCACTGCAAAAACTCAGAGGAGAAGCTGTGGAAAGAAAATTCAGTAAAGCCTACTGCAGTGTGAGATAAAAACGCAATTGCTCAAGCACATTTTGACATTTGACAAGCAATTTAAGGTCAGGACAGGCATATGGGGAGTTTCAGTTTAAGCAAGGTAATAGTTAACATTTAGCATATCATGTAACTTACATATGAAAGCACTATTACAATTAGGTATCTGTACCAAGTTCATTCCTAGCCCTCTGAACCAGCAAGATCACCAGTATTCATGATCTTCACCCTTAATACAATGGTTTAGAAGGAAGCAACTAGCAGAGCTCCAAAAAGTTTCACTACAGTAAACATTCTAAGCAAGGTTCCTCAGCCCCTTTCTTAGGCTAAATGAGCAAAGCAGTAAATCTTACTTGTACAACACTGAAGAAAAGAAATCTACCTTTAGTTATACTTTTTTTTTACACCCAAGACAACAAACCAATTGAAGAAAAAAAGCTACTATTGCCTTAATTTGGAAGGGAAGTAAGAAATACAGAAAAACAACCAGAATACCATTAGATATGCTGTCTCCCTCACCCCCCCCAAAAAAGTTTGGAGAACTCTGTCCCCAAACACCAAGATCTCAACTGTTCAAAGGTAATCTGCAGTTAACACAGAGAAGATTAGTACTGCAATCAAAACTAATTAGAATAACACCTTTTTACCGAGAACAATCTTTTCCTTCTAACCAAAGAAAAAAAACCTTTAACATGAGTGGAGTAAAAAGGTTTATATATAGTTATGATCAGTAGTGAAGGCTATAAAGTATCATCAGCAGTTAAGACAAACAGAGCTCCTGTAGGAAGATTCTGAAAAAAAAAGTCTGTTAAGGTTAATGAGAAACCCACCTGAGCATTCAAGAATTCACATTCCAATTACTATAGCTCTGAGACACCAAGAAAGTGAAATAGTTTGAGACATAGTTCAGACCCAGAAGTGAACACCTACTTGAACAGTACCCTTTGGAAAACTATCTGTTGAATTAATGAACTAAAATTAGAGGCATAGAATTACCTGTTAATGGAAAGAGGTTTAAATTATGGTTACTCAGATGCTTAAAACTTCCATTTAAAAATCTCTTCCAAAACTCTAAAATATTAGTTAGATGCTAGTAAATTTGTTTATATGTAAGCTTGGAAAATATTATTAAACAAGGTTCCTAAAAACTAAGTCTCATGTCCATTCACAGCAAACCAGGATTCTGTATATCAAAGCAACAGAATGAGCCACAATTTATTACACATCCTCATGTTCCCAGTAAGACTGTTCTTAGCTTTCCAACCCTTCCATCCTTCCACCCAACTAAACTGCTGCTTACTTGAAATATTTTCAGAAATATTATCAGAAAATGATTACTGCTTTTCACACCTGCTGGGGAAATTTCTCAGCGTCTACAACAAATATAGAAACACAGGCCAGAAGTATGATCTTTTTACAGAGCTTCAACTCTCTAATTTGTCTTTTTCTTCTGAACAAACTATGTTTAACCTAGCTCTATCCCACTATTTTATACACTTAAGAGCTGATCAACTTAAGCTTAAGTCATAACAAAAAACCCAGATGGAGTTACCTGACAAGCCATTCAAGATACAGTCTTCTGATATAAATTCTATCCCAAGCTTCTTTCCATTCTCCTTGTAAACTTTCTGCAGGCTCTTATTTGGAAGCACATTGTAGTAATCATTTTCACCACCTTTTATTTCCACCTAGACAAAAAAACCCAACTTAAGCCAGTTTAACATAAACAATTTAATGACCAAAAAAAATAAGTACTTATCCATACTTCAAGCCCATGTCAAAACAGACATAAGTGCTAAGTTTCTTTCAAAAATACATTCTGTCAAATATTACTCTTGATCAAAACACAGCTGCTGTTCTGTCAAGCTTGCACTAGACAGCCAAATTCCAGAAGCATGGATTTCACAGATAGCATATCCAAAAATAGGAAACAAACATTTCCTGTAAAATGTTTCATGATTTCCACTGCAGGTACTATTAAACTACACAGAAATCAATTTAGGCTTTCACCAAATTCTATTTTACTATTGTTTAAAACACTTCAACAACTACGGCCCCATTCATGAAATGACTTCACACAGCCAAGAAGGTTGAAAACAAATGTAAAAAACATACCAATGTCAAATTTCAAGAGATCTTAACTTTCATTCTGCATAAAGTGCGCTTTCTGAAATCCTTTTCTAGGTAGAGTGGAGGGGCCATACTAGGAAAACAGCATCTAATACCTCAAATAGACCTTAAAACTCACTAGCTCACATTCATACACACTATACCTATTTGTTCTGATGAGCACAGACATTCTTTTCATAGCTGTATTAGTTACAAACCTGTAGCTACAGTGCAGGTAGAACCGCCTATGTTAGCAATATACTGCAAGGTAATCATATTGCTTGTACCTGCTACAAGAGACACACCCCCATTTACTAAAAGCAAAAAAAAAAAAAAAAAAGAGAAGAATGCTAAATGAAAAATCACTCAATTTTTCACATTTGGTTGCTATGTGAGCCTGCTGTTTAATGGGACAAAAGGACCTAGTGACAGAGAACATGGAAAAAAAGACAAAACACTCGATACCTGTTTTACCTGTTCCTACCGGTAAGGTTTGCCATCAAGCCTCCCAGGTCTCTGAGCCTAGTAGCACCATCTGTAGGAGAGGAGCATCACCCACAGCAAAAAAAGAAAGATTATGGGGCACTTAAAGAAACTGTACGTACATGGGACCAGGATGCTGAGTAAGAGAGAAGCAGCAATGCAATCAGGGAGCTATCATTTTTTAAATGTCATTGCAATAGAGGGATGCTCCAGCTCATGGAAAAAGAGCTAAAGGTCACATCCACCTTGAAGGGCCAAGAGGAAGATCTTGGAGATTACAGACTGTCCTATCCTCAAGCTCCCAGGGGGATTACAGAGCAAATAAATCCTCTTAAGACCCATGTCCAGGCACATGAATCACAAGGCGATTCTGAACATCCAGCATATATTCACAGAAGAGCAGATAGTGCATGACCAAGCTTAGCTTTTCATGATGATGTCTGGCTCAGAGGACACAGAAGACATGCAAGCTTGAAGTGTTATCGTCAGTGACAAAAAAATGCTGTGACTTGTAGCATTCATCTGCAATCAATACTGGTTGCCATTACTGTTTTAATATCTTCATTATTGATGCAGACAACTTCTGTGAGACCACACCTGATGTATTGTGTTCAGTTTTGTGCTCCTCAGATCAAGACTGGAGCTAGTCCAGGGGAAGGCGACCAAGACGATTAGGGTGCTGGAGAACATGACATACAAGGCTGGAAGAACTTGATTTGTTGAGCCGTCAGAAAAAAGGTTAGGGGGAGATCTTATCACTGTCTACAGTTATTAGATGGGGAGGGGACAGAGAAGACAGAACCAGACTTTTCAGAGATGCCCAGTGATATGACGAGAGGCAACAAAGGAAATTCCTATTAGATACAACAGAATCACAGAATGGCTGAAGTTGGAAAGCACCTCTGGAGGTCATCTTGTCCAACTCCCCTGCTCAGGCAGGGTCACCTACAGCTGGCTGCCCAGGACCATATCAAGGCAGCTTTTGAGCATCTCCAAGGATGGAAACACTGCAACCTCTCCAGGCAACCTGTTCCAGTGCTCAGTCATCACAGTATAAACACCAGGAAAAGCACTGTTCACCATGAGGTGGGCAGAGCACTTGTTGAGAGAGGCTGTAGAATTTAATCCTTGGAGATACTCAGAAGTCCACACGGCCCTGAGCAATCTGCTCTACCTGGTCCTGCTCTGAACAGAGGATTAGACTAGATGACCTCTGCAGGTCTCTCCCAACCTAGATTCTTCTATGATGCTGTGGCATTCTATTTATAAACCAAAGCTTTCTTTCAAGACACAAAA
Source organism: Sagittarius serpentarius (assembly GCA_034782735.1). NCBI lineage: Eukaryota > Metazoa > Chordata > Aves > Accipitriformes > Sagittariidae > Sagittarius > Sagittarius serpentarius. Next base: position 12,092,809 of record JAVKLA010000014.1, on the reverse strand, counting down.
CAATAGAGTATCAAATAGTATCATAGAAGTTTAGATTTATTTCAGCTAAAGACCACACAGACAAATGTAAGCCTCGATTTCCTATCCTGGCCTACCTTATGCCCAGCATAACAGAGACACATGACCATGAGTACATTCTTACTTTGCATCCTGTGGCCAGTGCTGCAGATTTGAAGCAGTTCTCAACCTTCTCCGTCAGAACAGAAAGATCTTTCATTGAAGGGGCACGCAAGTAAAACTCTAGTTCAGTGTAAGAAGGAATGATGTTAGGTTTCACACCACCATTTTTTATTACACCTGCAGAAAGGTAAAAGTCATGTTATCAGCATTAAATACAACTGCTTGATCTTCAGCTCTGTCACAGAACTCCTTGCTCAAGAACTAAATATATAAAGAAAAACCAACAAACCATCAGCCGAGCATGAAATACAAAGAATGTCAAAAATACAGTATGTGGACAAGTTTCTTCATCACATCAGGTTAAGTGGAACATGTACATGTTTTTCAGCACAACTTAATTGCATTCTTTAGTTAGACATTTGTTATAAACCTAAACCCAAGCCAAACTAGCATTTGTAATTAATCCCCTGAAATTCAATGCATCAGAGTTGTAAAGTAATCTGGCTGCTATTGAAAGAAAAAAATTGTTATACAAGCTACCTTGGATTCCAGCTTTTAAAGGTTTCCTCAACTAAAATGTTTCCAACTTATTTTGCCAGTTTGGAGAGAAATTGAGTAAGTTGCATTTCTCAGCAATACTGGAGTAAATATGTGTGTTGCAGTGCACAGAAAGTTCATTAGGTTCCTCATACTAGATCTTTAGAAATATTGGAATGTATAATATATGTATTTTATTCAAGAGTAAAATCTGAGTTGAACATGTTCCCTTGAGGAAATGTGTGACAACTGCATAGTTTTCAATTATGGCAGAGGCCATAACTGACCATAAAGGACCATAATATTTAGACATTTCAACAATAAAACACTGTAGACCTCATCGTAGACCTCAATTCTACATTAGATTTCAATGCATTAACAGCTAGTTGCTTTCAACAGGCTGTTTGCTTCCCTGGCCTCCTATCTTCAATTTATATATGTGGAATAAGATTTGTTTTCTTTAGAACCTGAGAAACTATCTACCTTAAATGGAAACACTGCACAAAGCTACTGATGTGTCACTGAAGCCTGAAAAGACAGCACTATCAGGATGAAAATGGGCAACAAATCTTTACTTTTGGTGCAGAAAACCTATTAAGACTATGAACTCCCCCTCAAGTAAGACCTTTCTAGAATACAGTCAAAGTAAACGAAGTGCTGAATTAAACCACTATCAGTACTAGTCCATAACAAAAGCTCAGAGGAGAGGGACAGACATCATAGGAAAGGAACCAGCAAGTCAGCAAGTAAGTAATCATGCAAATTTGCATGACATAACACATTTGCTCAAAACAAGTAGCTTAGAGCAAACAATTTTCACTTGTCTTGTCCAGCACATTTGTAAATGGAATTGGACAGAGTCTAAGAATATGTCTACGCTTAAATTTCAAGCAACTGCAATATGGACTGGACAACAGATCTAGCTTAAAAATAGGCTGCCTGCACACTACTAGCAGCACACAGTTTGCCCATCTTCTAGATGAAACCTTTTTTTTTTAATAACCTGTTTAATACAACTTTTTAAACAGAAAAAATCTACATTCCTATTTTTCAAGGCAGCATTTACTCCACTCGTAAGCAGGGAAGAAAGTTAACTTATCAAATATCAGACAAACTCAAACCAACAATGTTCAAGTACATAAAACATTGCTTAGAAATTCTAGACTACAATAATGAAAATTATTTCAGTTTTTCTTAGTGGGTTAACACTAAGATTTTAGGATCACTTAAGTCATCCACTGTTGTTACTACAAGTCTACAACACAAGATCGCCACCACACTGTTGTAAAGAAAGCATTCCAAAATTAAATCTCATTCTGGCTGCTTATACTTCCCCAAAAGTATTTTAAGCATTTGCGGTTTGAAAACCAGGTTTATGACAGCAATTGTATCAACACAGTCATTTAAGTTTTACCGTGGTTCCGGCAGTATTACGTCTAGGAGGCTTGTCTGGATACTTAAGTTTTCTGCTTACATTACCCATGTAGCCTTTAGAAACTATGAAGAAAGCAGTATTTAGGGTTTAGGCTTAGATTCAGTAGAAGACTTGGGCACCTCCAGCCTTAAGCCGGCAACACATGGGTTTCATACACCAAAACTCGTAAGTGCCTTGCTTTCTACAGAGCAATAGGATAGAGAGGCTTTGTCTGCTGTCTGAAAAGCATTTGGGTATGCCGCACAGCAGAACTGCAAACATCTTCATCTATCATCAAAAGGGTTAGGGCTTCCAGGCTATCCTGGAGAGAACTACACACATGTAATAAACAGCACCAGCAGCCAAGACATGTAATGACTAGCTCAGAACTTCTGGGATTGCTTTAAGCTCATAACAAGCATTCCAAATAAACAGTTCTACATTTAGAAGTCTTGTAGAAATAGTTTCTTAATTTCAACTTGGAAAAAGTTGTGTTGGATGTAATAAGGGAAATCTGGGTTAATAGCTAAAGGGCAGTTTCCATCTCAACTTCTGAAACTTTCCCACTGTACAAAAAAGTACATGATATTGAAGGAATATGAGTCAAGCTTAATGGTTAACATATCTTATTGCAAAATGACCTTTCTACTCTAAGGTCTACTAGATACTAAATACTAGAATCCAGTGAACATCTAGTTGATTGGGCTGCTAACCAGAACTATATAGGCTTCTGCCATCACTTGTTTCTTGTACTCAGCAAATAAACTTCAGTCATTCTACACCACTATACCTTCCAACAAAGGCCATCTAATTAATGGAATGTAAATGATGCACTAAGTAATACTTCATTTTTCAGAAGCATTTAATCTTGCATCTTTGCAAAAACACATACAGTAACTTTAAGGAATTCAAGGCCATGTACCAAAATAAACTAACCACTTTTTTTTTTTTCTTACTGAACTGCAAGTGCAAAGACTTAAGATTTGTATAGCCTCTACCTAGGTACCGGTGTCCTCTTCTGAATCTGACCTGTAAGCCTCCATTTTCAGCAGTCAGTTCTGGATACTAACGTGATTTTAAAGATTACACACAAACTATTTAAATGAAATGGTGTTATTTCATAACATTTGAAGTGACTATACTAATTTAGTGCAATAATGCAATACTTTAAATTGTGGGGATTTTGTAAGTTAGTATTTAAGCACACAAAACTCCTACTTGCTAGACATTAGATTTAATGAAGATCTCACCATGAACTCTCCAGGCTGGTTTCATTTGCTGTCTTAAAACAGACAGATTGTTGTATGCGAGAACAGCAGCATCTAATGCATTAACTCCTTCCCAAGGATAAGCAGCAGCATGAGAAGCTTTTCCATAGTATTTCACAGTCACGCTAGGAAACAAAAGGCATTGCTTGTTTGTTTTTCATGCACTGAAACAACCTCGAAAATAAAAAGTTCCTTTTGTTCACACAAATATTTGTTATTTACATTTTGTGCAGCAGAACACCAAACAATTTTCCCGGTACTACACTGTAACAAGGTTGAACTATCTTTGGGTGCAGGAAAATGCTGAAAGATTTCTAGAAAACAAATGAAATGAAACATTTTCAAGAGCCGGTCAGGCAAAAGAGTTACTGGTAACATACCACTACATAGTCTTTTCCTGAGAAGTACAGGCTTCACATATTAATTGTCTCCAACACTTTTTTTTATACTGCCTGACTGTTGGAGACTTGAAGTTACTAACATTCTTCTCAGAGGATAACAAATCCTTCTCTCACATTCAAAATTAGAAGTTGATTGTCCTAATTCTTGTCAAACTTGTAATTCTTGTCAAACAAAGTATATCAATAAGATCACATACAACCCATGTCTAAATAACACAAGCCAAGTTTTACAAGTGTAGTAAAGGCATAGCCTAGTATAAAATATACATTACTATGCTAGAGCAGGGACATTCTTTCCCTGCACACCTCAAGAATGCTGGTAGAAAGGCTTGCAACAAGGAAGAAGTCTAGCGCAAAGGTTATCCTCCAGCTTCATAGAAGTCATAAAATACTGCATCTAAACACATTCAGTAAGAATTCATGTTTGCTTCATCTGAGGGCCATTTATATTAGCCTTACAAAATAATTTAATATTTCAAATTATATGAAAACTCTTTACACAAGAGGCAAATACTAAATACTGCCAACAACATAAGGTATTACTATTTATCAAATACACAAATACTAGTTTTTTACCAATAGGAGAGATTTTAACTACATCTGTTTGTACTCAATACCCAGTCCTTTACAGGAAAAACTCCCATCTTCAAGCTCAAAGAGCTCCCCCCACCTCAAGACGCACAACCTGTCTCTTACACAGCTAGGATCACCGACACTTGCTTGTCCCTCTGTCTTGCACAAACGCAAACTTAGCCACTTATCCTGAACTGACCCCTCATGCTCTGAACCACAGCTGTAAGTTAATACCAGAACTTAAATGCTGGATAGCAAAGAGGGACACAATGGAGTATACTGTCACAGCAGAAAACATCTCCTGCTACTGCCTGCAATCCAAATTAAGTATGCTCTCTTCCATCCCCCCTCACCAAGACAACCATACATCCCATTCTGTAAAGTACGAGTTTCACTTAAAATTCATTATCATTATGAAATCAAGGTAAGAAAACTTATCCATTAACATCCCAAGTATTAGACTGCAACTCTTCATATCAACTCACAAAGAAGGCAGGACAGACGCCTGGATATTCTCCAAAAACATGGAGAGAAGGCAAAGTAAAGCAGAAAGTCACATTGCAGTAATTTTTTTTCCACAAGAAACACATGCTTCTTACTAAAAAAAAGTTCTTTCAGCGTTCCTTTTCCTGTACTTCCATTGCTACACAAATGTCACATACTTTCAGAAAAAAACCCAACATATTTTGGTGAATAACAACAGCCTAAGCCAGTTTAAGAATATCAGCAGAATAATGTGGATACTGTTTGACCAACAATAAATAGGCTGATTAAGTGAAGGATAAGTGAGTAAGAATCAGCAAATTTTGGCAGGTATTCACCACAGTTATCCCAGTATGTTAATTTTACTTCTGGCACAAGCCAGCTTTCAGAGCTTGCAGATACAGTAATACTAGCAACTTAGTGATCACTGATCCTTAAATTCCTTGGAAACAACCAGAGATCACTTACAAATTATCAGAACAGTCTTTGTACCTTTGGAATCTCATAATTACATAAATCATGACAAACTCAGTATTTCAAGCTTTTGGAGGTATTAAGTTGTTTCACTCAGTACTTCAGTTCCATGCCTCCTCCTGATTCAAGGTTTAAAGGCTATTTAGGACTTGCATCCTACAGCAAACCATCACCTCTGAAGGGAGGTTTCCAAATCCTATTGTATCAAACTCAAAAGACCATTGCAAGAGTTGAAGTGAACAGAAAGACAAAACTATTAATGATGACTGCATCTTGAAGATTATAAATATAGTCTGAAGGTACAGCAACCATAAAACTTAGCAGTAACAGAAACAAATTATCCACCAGGAACAGCACTGGCACAAGCAAAATGGCCAATAAAATCAAGCACATAGGAGCTGAAAGGTAGCACAACCAAGCTGAAAACAGCTCTCAGAACACAGTCAGAAATGGCTGGAAAACCAGTTATATAGGTACTACGGAATTTAGTCAGAGACACCCCAATGTAATGCTTGGAAAAAGCTGTTGCACTGGAGGGAGGTTACTAGTGGAGCCTCTGTGACATAAGACCTTGGGATCAAGAATCATTAGTAATCGTGACATAAAATGCAATAACAAAACCTGCTGATAGACTACTGCTGGAACACTCTGAAAACAGAAGAGGTTTATAATTATCAAAGGAAGACCAGCACAGCCTTGCAGACTGGCAGAGAAAGAACAGAATGAAGCTCAGAAATATTTCAGAAGAGCACGTACTTACAGACTAAGCATTTGTCTAAGAGTTGATTGCTTGAAAATGACTGAAGAGGAAGCCCCAAACATGCCAGCTGTCTCCAAAATGGTAAGGAGATACTATGGTCCCAGCATCAGCTGAGTAAGGTCTAAGGAAATTCCATCTCACATACTGTGTACCATTCTGGTAATGCACATCCAGCACGGAGTACTTCAAGGCAAGGCAAGTGACTCTCAGTACAAACAAACAAGTGCTGCCACTGAACAGCAGGGCTAATCAAAAGAAGACGAGGCACAATTTCCAAAGAGTTATATGGCTAGCTGACAATAAAATAAGCTGAGTGAGGGTATGACCGCTGTCTATACTTAAATATAGGAAGTACATATGGAGGAAGGAAAGCCAAGAACTACTTTGAATCATAAAAAAGTTGATGTGCTAGTTAATAGGTATAAAATGGCCATAATTAAATTTAGGCTGGAAGTTAATAAGGATCCACACAGCAGTCAGGCTCAGCTGGCTGGCTCTTTCAAAAGTGGGAAAGAAAACCTGAAACACTTTCAAAACTGATTAAAATAAAACGCATACAGAGGACTACATGACCCGGTGCCCGGGAAAGCAAGGACCTACGATCCATGAGACTCCCTCCAGTTGCATTTTTAACATTTTTTTCTTTTTTTTAACAGACAGGATGTCTGAAAAGAAACACCTAGAAACGTCAGAAGAAAGAAGGGATTTTAGGGACACGTGCAAGATCATCTCAGCGCAGTCAGGGATCCTTAACACTAGGCCGAACAGGGCACTTTGGAAGAACGGCTGGCTCAGTGTCCCCAACAGTGGCCTGAGGCTCCTTAGCTGACTGCCAATACGTTGTCTGAAGGGCACCTGCAAGGTCCCCGGCCCCAAGTTCAGCCCCTTCCAAAGCGGCTCCCCTACTCGGGGAGGGGAGAAGAGGCCAATAACGAGCCAACCCTTCCCACCTGAACCTGCTCACTCACTCGTGCTCGGCCACGTCGGGCAGGTAAGCTGCGTTTTCTTGCGAGGGGTGCGCCATAAAAACCACATCCAGGCCATCAAACGCTCCAGCGTTTATCAGGTCTATTTTGCCTCCTCCTTGTTCCTCCGCAGGCGTCCCCAGCACCGTGACCTGCAGCGCAAAGGCGGAGAGTCAGGGGCCGGCCGGCCGGCCCGCCCGCGGGGGCCGAGGTGGCAGCCTCCGCCCTCGGCAGGGCTCTCACCTGGACGGCGACGGGCGCCGGCTGCGGCAGGCTCTCCAGGGCCGCCTTCAGCCCCAGGGCGGCGGCGGCTCCCACCTCGGCGATGAGGTTGTGCCCGCAGGCGTGGCCGATGCCGGGCAAAGCGTCGTACTCGCAGAGGAAGGCGACGCGGAGCGGGCGCCGGCCCTGAGGGGCGGCCGTGCCCCACTCGGCGCGGAAGGCCGTGCCCAGCTCGTAGCGCGGCTGCACGGCCCAGGCGGCGCCCGGCAGCTCCCCGCTGGCGAAGAAGCGGGTCATGGTGTCGTGCGCCTGGTGCTCCTCGTAGGCCAGCTCGGGCCGGCTCCAGATGTCGCGGCTCAGCGCGGCCAGCCGCGCCGCGTTCAGCTCCACGCTCTCGCACGCCCGCTGCTTCAGCGTCTCCAGCGCCGGCAGCGCGGCGGCGGGGTCCTGCGGGCCCATGAGGGAGCGGGCGAGGCGGCCCCGGACGCGCCTGCCCGCGCACCCACCGCCCTCCCCCGGCCCAGCCGGCCCAGCGT
>JAVKLA010000014.1:12055931-12084956 GCA_034782735.1 Sagittarius serpentarius | reverse complement strand
ACGGTAGTCCGTCACCCCGGCACGGCCGGCGGAGGCTGCGTCGCGGGGCGCCCCGGCGGAGTTCCGCGGGCGGGCCCGCCTTCCCTCCCCGCCCGGAGCCGCGGGCGGGGGCGGCTCCCCGCTTTTGCGGGCTGTGTTTTGCTGCTGAGCCGGGGCGCGCCCTGCACGCACCTGTATTTGCCATCACAACAAGCTCCTGTCAGTCTTCGGCTGCTCTCTATGCGCCCTTTCCCAGACATTGCACTCAAGTGCAAGACCCGCCATAACTCCTCGGGGCTTGGAAACGAACGCCCGATTTTCTCCAAGGTCTCCCTTATTTTTTCAGCTAGGAGCCCTGTCTGCTTGGATTCCGTTTTCTCCTTTATGTTTCTTTTGTATTTCTGAACCCCAGACCTGCGAGAGCGGCTGGGCGGTGTAGCTGGCTGCGTGGTGGCATCTCCAGACGCTCCCCACCACCTCCACCGCCTGCGGCCTGTCCTCCCCCTGCCCCTGTGGGTCACCTGCAGCGCCCAGTCACCACCTGAACCCGCAGCAACAGGCAGCGCGGGTGCTTCGTTAGGCACGGTAAAGCTGATGGTTTTACCTTGAAAGGCAGCACTGCACGCAAAGCACGTGGGCCAAGCCTCGGCGCGGCCCGAGTGCAGAAAGTTCAACGCTCTCGGGAAGGCTGGGGCTTGCGGCCTGCGTGGTGGCATGGCAGGTGGGCACGTCGTGCTCTCCGCAAACGTCCAAGCAGTCATCGTCTGTGGCTTTGCTGACTTTCATAACGAGATCCTTACGATCCGATGCGTGGGTTTTGTTGTTTGGGGTTTTTTTTTCTGATGCTGTTGTGCAACACGGCATGCGTTTAAAATCCCATGTGCACGTATCACTGTCGCGAATGAGATTTTGTTACACGGCGTTGTTTTAGCAGCAATTTAGGTTTTATTAATATTTTTGAGACAGGTCACAAGATTAGGTTGTATAGTTTTAACAGTATTTAATCATCAGCCGGTTTAACAGAGTGATCCGAAGGAATTTGTTACAATCAAATTTGCGACTTAAAGACTTGAAAATGGCAAGGATCACCTGAAACTTGCAACAGGGTTGCACACAGATGGAGGTTAAATCAAATCATGCACAGTTCTGAACCGCGGACAGAGAGAACAGTTCTGAAACACACACAGAGACAGGTAAATAGTTCCGAACCAAATCACGCAGAGACAGACAGATAGTTCTGGACCAAACTGCAAATGCACACACGCAGATAAAACAGTTCTGAACAAAATTTTACCAACCCACCTCCGCCACACACAGAGGTTGACCTATGACTAAAATTTCGCTTTCGTGAGTTTCATGAATTACTCACTTTTATGTGGCAGCATTCATCAACACACAGTCAGAAAACCTCGTGATATCAGGCCTTTAAGTCCTCACGAAATCGTCGACGGATGATCTTTCAGTCCTCATGAAATCTGTCCCGAGAGGCGTCCCAGCTCAGGAGGAGATACGGGGTCACGCAGCCCACTGCGGTACCAGAGAGCTCAAAAGGTCTCCCCTTGGATGGCTGTTTGTAGGGTCTCAAGATGATTGGCTTTGGTCATTATTTTACATTCTGGCCACAATTCCTGCCGAGTCATTCTGATACACAATTCAGGCAGCAGTGGCCCAGGTGTGGCCAGGGGGTGCCCCGCCACCCCAGCCTCAGGCCACTGCACTTGCAACCAAGGTAACGGCACAATGGGAGTTTTTCCCAACCAATGCATAGCTTATCCTGAAATATCAGGGTGGTCCCGAGGTACCATTAAGGCAGCAGATGGCCCTGGTGTGGCCAAAGAGTGCCTCAGGCCCAAAAGTCACTGCACTTGTAATCAAGATAACAGCACAATGGGAGGTTTTCCCCAAGCATGCATGGCTTATCCTGAGATCTCCGAGTGGCCCAGGCGGCTGCACCAGCACAATCGCTAAGGTCAGTTGATCAGAAGTTGGAATGGGAGTGAAGTGCTCATTGGGAGTTTTTAGATACAAGCCAGAGGGCTTGTTGGCTCTAACCAACCCATACTTGATGAAAGCTGAAGTCAACAGAAACAAAATGACAAATTCTGCTGGTTTTCCGATATTCATTTAATTACCAGAAATTTACTTTTTGTTAATTTTAATCATGGATTATCTACTGTACCCTTTCTCCACAATTTTTCTGTCGCCTGGGGAGGTGCTTTGGTGTGCTGAACTGCAGGTTCCCCCTCTCCACAGAAGATGGGGGAGGTCCTTTTCCTACTGACACCCAAATCCTACAGGACTCTGGGTCACTCCAAGCAGAGTTCAGCCTCCCATGCTTTATATTTGTCATGAGCTATCCCACTCTGGCAAGTATTATGGTCGTGGTCAGTTCTTTCCCTCCGCCCCCAAATCCTTCCAAGTGGAATAAAGCCGTCCACTCAAAAATGTGCACTGAACTTTCAACTACTGTATGGATACATGTACTTAGTATTTGTCAGCAGCTGAGGGGGCACATACTCAGCAAAGGGGCCACATAATTCAGGTCTGTTTGCCAAGGGATTTCTAGGATTGGAAGCCCTTTGGAGCAGGCAGGGTGTTCCTGAGGATAGTGCCAGCGTGCTTTAGGAACAACTGCTCTAGGTGTTCATCAAACCTAACCACTTTTGCACTTGTGGAAAGAGCTGGCTCCCACTTTAAGTTTTAGTGAGGAGGGGGAAAAAAACCCACACATTTTTTTCTTCCTAAGTACCTTGTTCCTCGAGGCACTACTGTTCACTATATAGTTTCGTATTTCTTCAACGAAAACACAGGGTTCGGCTCAGCCTGCTGTACCTTTCGCACAGATTCATCCTGTACGCTGTATAGCTTTATATACTTGATCAATAGTTTTGCATCCAAAGGTGGGTGCTTGCAGTAGCCCCACTTACCACATCCAGCCAGTTCTAGTCTTCACTGCTCAGCATCACCCAAAAAGTACTACTTTTCCCCTCCAGGCTCCAAGTTAGTGTTTGCAGTCCCATTCTTCTCACCTAATGGATCCTAATTCTGTCTTGCTCTCTCCTCCTAGCTGTATTCCCTGCCTCTACTAGGCACCAGTCTCTCCCTCACAGCTCTTTCAGTCTTTGCTGAAGACAATCCCAGTCTGTTGCCCAGCCAGCCCAGGTCACCTCTCCACTTGTTTCCTGTCCCAGTCTCCCTAAACCCTATTTTCTTTGCAGCTTTCAGAGTCTGCTCTTCTACTTTTCCTCCTTGCTCCCACCTCTCCTGTACTTTTTGTGCAGTCTCTGTCTGCATCTGATGCAGAGAATGCCCCACATGATGCAGCCTGCGATTTGAGAATTGAAACGGAGGGGCTTTTTGGCTGAGTTAGTTTTCTGCCAGACCACTGAAATGGCTCTGCATGTGGTCAGGTGAGAGCAGTCAGCACAGTGCACTGCAGAGGACGTGCCAACGCACGGCCAAGGTGACTGTGACATGAAGGGCAAAGCCAAAGTGGCCAGCACACTGACTGGTTCTAGTCTCGGACTGGCTTAGACAGCTTTGGCATCACAGCTGAGGATGTTGAGTCTCAGAGCCACAGCTGAGGCTGAACTAATGCACACAGAAACGGCGAGGCTTGGCCATGGAGCAAATTGCACTGTGGCAGCTGCCTCCAAACAAACAGACTGCTTGTTTCAAGGGTGGAAGAAGGAGCAGGGAGTGCACAGGAATGCAGGCATCTGAAAGTGAGACAAACTTAGCTCTGGCTCATAGGGGGGAAATTTACCACTCATGGGGAGTGGCTAAATTACTTTTAGGGATTACGTTATCTGCTCACAGTTTGCTGTTTTCTTTTCCAACAGAGGCATCTCAGATAATCAGAGGGTTGAATTACTCATGTGACCACAGTCTTAATAGCTTGAAATTAACCTTTAGGAGATACTTAAAATCCTCTTTGTCTGCCATGAGGACTTGTGAAGCATGCATCAGTAAGATACCCAATAATTTTAAAAAATCAGGTGTTACAGGGTTCATGCCAGCTTGACAGTTCCAACTTACATGTTTGAAAACTGATAATATGTATCATAACTAGTGTTAACATCAGTTAATGTAATAATGGGTATGTTATTTTGGTATGTTCCACTTCACAATCCCAGATAATTTGCACGCTCCGTGTACAACATAATTTTCTATTGTTAGTATTGTATGTCTGTTTGTGCTAGGTGCCAATTTGCCATCTGTATATAATGGATCTTTCAGAACTACAGTATTTTAGAGTGTATAAATGTGTTAGACTTTAACAAGTGCTGAACCTATAAAATATACCACCTTGAGCGGGTGTCCATCTTGGGAATGTTAATATTTGAGATGCTGAATCTCTCTTTCCTCTTGCAAAGTGTGAGGTGTTCAGTACAAGACAGAGCAGGCAAAGGAGGAGTGTGCTTCAATTTATCTTGTGTAGATGTGGAAAAATCACTATGCAATCTTTCCTTCCTCCTTTTTCTTCTTTTACAAAGGAAATGTATGGTCTGTTGCTGATGTCCTTGTCATCAGCATTTCCTAGATAATAAGCTATGGACTATGTCCTAGCAGTACAGGACTCTCAGTGGCATTTGTGTATGCCCCAGACTTTCACAAGGCAATCTAAAAATTACACCTACAGGTGATTTACAGATGTCAGAATCGCAGAGTCACAGAAGGCTGAGGATGGGAGGCACCTCGACGCATCATCTAGTTCATCCCGTGCAGGGTCAGCTGGAGCAGGCTGCCCAGCTGGGTTTTGCGTACCTCTAAGGATGGAAACCACAACCTCTCTGGACAGCCTGTGCCAGTGCTCGGTCATCCTCACAGTGAAAAAGTGGTTTCCTGTGTTCACATTGAACTTCGTGGCTTTTAGTTTGCACCCATCGCCTCTTATCCTGCCACTGGAAGCCACTGAGAAGAGTTTGTCTCTTCAGGTACTTATACACATTGCTAAGGTCCTCCTGAGCCTTCTCTTCTCCAGGCTGCACACTCTCAGCTCTCCCAGCCTTTCCTCAGATGACAGATGCTCCAGTCCCTCAGTCATTTTCACAGCCCTGCGCTGGACTCACTCCAGTAGCTCCATATTGTCCTTGCACTGTGGAGTTCAGACCTGGGCACAGCACTCCAGATGTGTCCTCACCAGTGCTTTACCTCCCTCAAACTTCTGGCAATGCTCCTCCTAATCCGCCTCAGGGTGCTCTTGGCCCTCCTTGCCGTAAGAACTTATTGCTGCCTCATGCTTAGCTTGGTGTCCACCAGAACCCCCAGGTCCTTCTCAGCAAAGCTCCTTTCCAGCTGGCTGGCCCCCAGCACGTGCTGGTGCCTGGGGTTATTCCTCCCCAGGGGCAGGACTTTGTACTTCCCTTTGTTGAATTTTGTGAGACTTCTCCCAGCCCATTTCTCCAGCCTGTGCAGGTCCCTCTGGATGGCAGCACAGCCCCCCGGTCTGTCAGCCGCTTCTCCCAGTTTCGTATCATCTGTACCCTGTCCAGGTCGTTAATGAAGGTGCTCAACGGTGCTGGACCCCAGTATCGACTCCTGGGGTCCAGCAGTAGTGACAGGTCTCCAGCTGGACTTTGTGTCACTGATCACAACCTTCAGGGCCTGGCTGTTCAGCTAGGTACTCTCCTCGGATACATCTCAGGCCTGTAAGACTGTTAAACTACTTTGACGGCATGTCAGTCAGTAACGGTAGGTCACAGAAAACGTTCAAAGGACAAATCCAAAGAACACAGTAGGCAAACTATATAAAAAGGGTGGGTGTCTTGACATCACAGCAATTAATTGAAGAAGAGATGCTTCAGGGGGCCTGACTATCCTTTAAAGGAGGGAAACCACAGCGCTACCAGAAAACTCTTCCTCCTCTGCAAGGAGCACAGCACGTGAAGAGGCCAGGCGGAATGTACCTGCAAGTGCGGCTCCTTGAGAGGGACTTGCTGACAGGGAGAGCCTCCCTCCATACCTCCTGGCACGTGCTCCTGCTGCTGCTTCTCTTGTGTGGGTCTGGCAACCATGTTGTCTTCAATGAGCTAGTTCAGTCAGTAAAAATCAGGTCAGAAAAGAAAATGGGTGTTTTTCAGCTGGATATGGTTTCACAAGACACAAGATAGCTCTCTGCTTCCAAAAGGGTATTCCCCAGTTCCACCATGATTTTCCCTCTCCCAGCCAAAAACTCCTGCCACTCACTATGCTGTCTTTGGTATTTGCTGGACCTTTACCTGAGCTGATGCAATTCACTAAAATGGCACAAAAATAGCTTATGCAAAAAGTTGGGTCATTTCCTGCTGTTTTAGTGAGTTAAATTGGGCAAAGGACCAAACAGTGCCAGGGCAAGGAGGGTGTAGTGAGACTAGCTGTGTGGAAGCAGCGAGCTGCTCAGTCGGCTAAACCGTTCTGGTAAATGCCATTCTGACAGAGCTGCTGGGAGCATCACTGTTGAGGACTTCCCACAGAAGAAAAATCAAACTTCACTTCCAGCTGCAGCACGTTATCAAAGCAGAGCAGGGGTTCTTGGCTGTGAGCAAAGCAAGGGAAGAGCTTCACATAGGCTGAAGACTAAGCAAGGCCACAAGAATTTTTTTCTCTGTTGCAATAAAAACAGTGCTATGACTCCAGAAATCAGACCAGCTTAGGAAAGACAAAGGAAAAGGTGTAGAATATTTATAAGCAACGGATGCATGCTAAATGAGGCTTCTATTCCTTTTACACAAAGCCCTTGCCTTCCTAGTCTTGTTCCTATCTATCTCCTCCTCAGTATGTGTTAATTGTTTGTGTGGAAGAACTATTGGATATTTACCCCAGAGATGGGATGGTACCTATCAAATCAAGCAATAGTTTTTTTGCTTCTTGTATTAGAAAGCTTCAGTTCACAGTTATTACAGTATCATGCTTTTTCTCCTACTTTAGGAGAAGACACCAGTCTTTCAACACTGTATGTCCATTTGCAAATTCATTGAATGTCACCAGTAGGAAGAAAACATTTATATTTAGTGTCTTCATTTTCTATAGTTTGTGCCTTGGGTTATGATTATGAGAATGTTGTATTATAGTCAGTCTAAATTATAAGTCTACAAAATGCAAAATATATATCCCAAACATGTTGTTCTGGTCTACCAGACATCAGAAAGAAAAAAAATTAATGCGTTTTTTAAAAACAAGGTCAAAAATACTATGCTGATATTTTGATTATGCTGAACAAATTATAAGGCAGTATTAGACTGTTAAAACTACTGTTACTATATAAAGAAAATACAATCCAGACAACATCGTGGTTCTTTGGGAAAAGCAAGAATCGTACATATATTTATTTGTAAGTAAACAAGAACAAACTTCGCAGCTGCTAATTCAATTCATATTCCTGGAATCGAGCTGTAAACAAATGCTTGTATTTTTGTTTTAGAGGGTGGATGAGGTTCGGTAGCTTTTCATTGGTCTAAAAGAAGGAACATCTGTTGTGGCCATAAAAAACTTGATGATCAAGTTTACCACATCCCACATTAGCAACATTAGGCATTTAGGTTGAAATCCAGATCAGACTGAACTCAGTGAAAGTTTTGCGGTTAAATTCAGGGTGGCCTGGATTTCAAGGCAAAATCCAAAGCTTTAAAAACAATAGCACAGTGAGTATTAAAAACAAAAGTAGGCTGTTGCTATGTGTAGGAGCTGTACACTGACTTGCCTAAAATAACATTCCAGTCTGGTTTACAAATACCTTTATGTTAGGAAGTATGTATCGACATAAAAGCTATGAAAGCGGATTGTATATTTAAAAAGAAAGTGTGATAAGGGTTTCTTTGATCGGATCACAGTATCAATATCACCACAGAGCAGAAGAATTTTAAAGATCTCAGGAAGAGAAATGGCTTAAGTCACTGAAGCGTATTGTCTTTTTTAACCATTAATGGATCGAGGATGCCACTACGTCTTACACATTTCTTGTCAAGGGAAAAGGAGTACAGGATAGGGTTCAGAAAAGTAAAGCCTTCTCCCTATAGACATATCAGTCCCACCACTTCAGAGTTAACAATAGTGTGGTCAAAATTTCCTTGTCCAGAGCAGAGTGGACAGACTGCTTTTTCCATCTTGCTTTCCCAGTCACCTGTGTATCAGCTATTTGACTTAGTGGTTAAGACACCACTGTTTGTCCAAATGCTGTGAACCTGTACCCAAAAGGCCAAGGCGAAGGCCGTGCTTAGAGCTCAGATACAGGCACTGAGAAGGCAGCTGTGGCCATTTGAGACGCCACTGCCCCCAGCGCTTTGTACCTGCCAGAGATGCCTGCCCCAGCTCTGCTGGCAGAATGAGACACAAGTGTCTCTGAGCTCTTTCGGTGCAAAGTCCGTTAACTCAAGCTGCCCCCACCCACCTTGGCATTTTATGCTTTAAATACTGGACTTTATCCTGAAGCAGCTTAGAATTATCTGTGTTTTCAGTCTGCTGACTCCGCTGTGTGGGTGGTATCCTCTGGGAGACAGGCAGTAATATTTTAAACCAACACTGTTATTTTCAAAACAATCACTTTCATGCACCATTAGCCACAGAGGCTGGTATAAGCTTTGCTAGCGTTAGGCTGGTTTAAAAAAACAGTGCTTTTCTATCTGGTGCAGATTTTCATTTGCACTCTGAAAGCTGCAAGAATGCAGCGAGGGCTTAGTTGTAGTTTGTATTTTTGCTTTTTTTGTTCTTTTTCCAACTGGGGTGAGATTTTTTTAACAAGAAACTTCAGTTAACTCCAAGAAAAGCTCAAAACTAGCCTGACTTAAGCATTGCCAATTAGGGCAGGTAACTGTGTAAAAGATAGGGCTAGATAAACTCACATTTCTTTCTTTGGTTTGGATCTCTGAAGAGTTACATAAAACTTATCAGCTATTATGGGACTCCTTGAAGTTTGCAATCAGAATGTAAACAGAGAATTAAATCTCTGGTGTTACTGAAATCCAATACTCTTAACACGCAAAACTTACGGACTGCTTGATCTCTCTTTCATACTCAAATTTCTTTAGTTTTGTAACAGCAAGAAAAGTGTCAAATATCAGAGATTTTGCCTTGGAGAAAAATGCCTCAAACCCCTCCCACTCCTCCAATAAAAAAATCCTGCCTCAATTATGCCTTTTATTTCTTACACCATTAAATTTACATATGTATTTTAACCTCCACTATGGTCAGGTATTTCAAAGTTTACTATACGTCAATTGTTATATTTGTATCATATCTGTAGTAGCAGTATCATTATGTTCATAATGCTATCCCAGCTTGAAAAGATTTGTGATGGAAAAGGCCTGATCCCATAGGTGTCTCATAAAGACACCTGATGTTAAAACAGCTCCATTACTGATACTATGAGCCTTTGTTTGTTATATTTGTTTAATTAATATATTATTTGTTATATTATATTTGGTTGTGTCTTAGATGTCTAGTTCCTTTCTCCCTCTAACAGGCAGATTTTGCTTATTTAAAGTAAGATAAATTCAGCGATTGATTTCATAGCATGACTTACTAACTGGGCAATAAACTCAAACAGCCCAGAGTGGAAGGAAAAAGCGATTGTAAGATGCGACTGGCTTAAGTCTCTATTGCTGCCAGCTCCTCTCTACAGCCCGAACAAGCAGCTACCTCACCTTCGGGAAGGACAGGAGCGTGCCCACCAACAGTTACTGCTGACTTTCCCGCTGTCCATTTGCTGTCCGTTCGCTGGCTGACTCATGGACCCCTTCTGGTGTGGACAGCACAGTAAACAAATGCACAGAAAACAGGCAGGCATATAATGGTCAAAAACTGCAGGCACTTCGCCCATCGTTGTTAGCTTCCCCCCCACTACCTGTAAAAGAATGTTAATCCATCTCTATATTCACGAGACCAAGTGTTTTCCCTGTTAAATCTCTGTAGAGCTGAGGAGAAAGTAAAAAATTGTTACACAAACCTCCACACATTTAATTGCTTTTCTCCTCTGCCAATTTTAAAGACAGTTGATAATATTTTTAATATTTATGACAATGCAACTGTAAGTGAAAAATGAAATCTAGACTGTGCTAAACTTTTCAAAGCAATGAAAAAAAATCTGATCTTTCCTGATGTTAACATGCCCCTTTACTAACATATGTATGCCACTAGTTATTTATAATGACATCCTATGCTGTTAGAAATAAAGTTTAATTCTGCTATTGATTCAAACAGAACCACTGTCAGGCCCCAGCTCATTTATTCCCTTGGAGGAAGAAAGTATTTTGTAGCTCTTTCAGATCTTTACTTTTAATCGATTAAGTCTTTGAAGTATTACAGCTATTTGTTCATAGACAGTATCTTTGTGGGTTAAACTGACAGAAGATGACCACTCAACTCAAACAATTCAATATTCAATTTTCTATTTTAAAATTTCAATTTAAATATAGATGGAGATTTTAATCTCATTAAAAATTAAGTGAAAGCCTCTGGTTTGTTTCATATCAGTATACTATTTTGCAGATAGATGGCAAAATTATGACATATTTACAATCCACAGGAATCTTAAATGGATTCCTTCTGTTAGGCATCACAAATTACTATTAAGTACTTTGTTGTGGATTTAGTGGTACTGAGGAGCTATTGAGACAGCAAACCAGCAGCTTACTGTGCCTAATTGCAAATCTCTTTACCCCCAAAGCTTTTTTGTTATTAATTTTTTTAAACCTGAAGTATGATACATTGCATAACCATAAATACACTTGTATTAAGTGTTGACATTTTCCATAATACCCTAGGAAATTACATTAAAAAGAATCATTATTTTTGCTCCTATTATGGAACAGATTTGTACCAGTCATGCAAATACGAATACAACATGCCTTATGGGTGTTCATTAATAACGACTATTTGCTTAAGTTATTAATTTCAAACTAAATATTTGGAAAACCATACTTTATCTATTCACAGTGGGAATATACAAGGCAGTAACACGCTGACAATAGCCATTATAACACACAATGGTTTTTTTAGTCTTTATTTAATTTATGTGGTATCACAAACTTAAATAAACACAGAGTATGTTTGCACTCACCACATATACTCCTGGGTTTACTGCGGACAAGAACAGGTTTACAGGTATAGTGAATTTGCAGATTTGTTCAAGTTTATATC
The DNA here is from genome assembly GCA_034782735.1 of Sagittarius serpentarius. NCBI lineage: Eukaryota > Metazoa > Chordata > Aves > Accipitriformes > Sagittariidae > Sagittarius > Sagittarius serpentarius. Next base: position 12,073,862 of record JAVKLA010000014.1, on the reverse strand, counting down.
AGTTTTCTGGAAAAAATAAGCAGATAGGTGAAAAAGGAAAAAAATTTATTTGTCTGCAGGGCTATTAAAAAGAACCATATTTCTAATTTACTTTACTATGAACTTTGCTGACCTTGTATCTATGAGTAAGTCATGAGAGAGCAGCTGGATTTTTTCAGGTCAATGTAACACACATGCAGAACTTTGCCAGAGTTTTACGGTCATTTGAACTTGTGCAGTCATCACTGTGAAATGAAACAAGTATGTTTTTATGTTTTTCAAATCCAAGGGAACTAGGAAGTCCAGTATACCCAGGGACCTGTGAACAAGTACTGAAAATTGCAAACAGTTGTGGTCAAACTGTGTTGCTGAGCAAGCTAGTCCAATCCATTTTGGTTTCAACTAATGGTTAAAATTATTATGAGGTGAAGTCATGCATTGCCCAATGACATCTGGCAAACTTACGTAATGTGTTCTAGTTGTTTCTAGTCCAAGAGAGCTTGATCTTTAGTTATCCCAGCCTATTCCTCGTTGCCTAGAGTTAAGCTATTTCTTTTCGTTTTAAGCACATCAGAGAGACCCTGAGTTGCAGTTTGATCAGGTACTTCATAACTTCATTGCCTTTTCATAGTTTATTATAAATCTCAGATCTGGTCTGTGCATTTATACTTTATAGAGGTCAGACTCTCCTACTGTCGAAAATCTTTTCACGAAACAGGAGACAGAGGTGGCTCAATGTTACCAGGTGGAAGATGGGTATGCCTCAAACAGCGTCTAGTTAGTAGCAAGGTGGTCAGGGCCAGTTCCTGTAATTAAAAAGTTCATCTCCTACATTCTCATGCACAATGTTCATGCACCAACAGGTACTTGTGTGCTCTGTAGTATGGTTTTTGTATGTTTTGTGTCACTTGCATGTGACCTCCCCTCTCCTTATCAATACTGCTTACTGTATCACATACCAAAGGCACTTGTTAGGACTTCTGTGTGATGCCAGTGATGCATCTCCTATTCCCTCAAATGGAGAGGCACCCTTCCAGAAATCTGCCTGTGGATAACTTGAATGCCATCATTTCAAATCAAAAGCACTATTAAAAAAAAAATCATTCTTGCAGTGTGTGGGTAATCCATACTGAACAGGTACGTGGGAGAGAGCTGAGGGTGCTGTGAAAGGAAGGTAGAGACAACCATGGATGTGAAGTGCTCTTTATTTCACATGCTCACCATTAGAGAGCAAGAGAAGCAAATTGAACTGGAGCTTGACGAGACCCATTATATACCTATCCAGGTCTGATGGCTTTCCTTAAACATTCAACAAGGCTGCTGGAGAAGCAGAAAGCAGATGGACATGAACACCTCTTTGCTGAAAGCAGTGTTGCCCAGGATTCACCATCAGCAAAAAAGTAAGGCCTTTCTTATTGCATTCCTTCCCCATTCAGTTATACTCACCTCTGGTGTGTAACTCGAAGACATGCACTGAGTTGCTAAAAACATTATCTGATTGAATGAGCTTTTGTGATTAGTAGTCTCACTACGTACAACAGCTAGGTAGAGAAAAAGTGTATTAAAAATAGATGTTAAACTGCAGGATACTATAGGGAATCTGGAAACTTCTGTGGCTCTTAAGTGTCAACAGATGGCACAGAGTGACCTACTTTGGAATGAACAAATAAAAAAAGAGGCTAACGTCGCTCTGGCAAGGAGTGCCTGTGCCGGTACTGGAAAGCTGCAGCGACTGCGGAGCGCAGGGGACTGACAATGGGGTGTCTCGAGGCTGCCAGCTGACTTCGCAGCCCAGGCATCATTAGTATGTGTTGGCTGTTCTGTAGCCTACGCAATATGTGCCGGTAATATCAATCTGAGTTCCCTAGCAGCAGGTGCCTCTATCATAAGACTCTCTAGCATGATTACTTTGCAGGTTGGCAGAAAGTCCAATGTTTGAGTGACTCAAAAGAGCAAAATTAAATCTCCAACCCTAGCAATGTCTTTTCTGGAATCAGGCTGGCTATTGATTCCACAGTATTACATTTTACTTCTAATAGATACTTATGAAAAAATGACTTCATTGTCCAAAGAAAAAAATATGGTCCAGTACTTTCAATCAGCACTACAGACATAAAAGTAATTGTCAGATTTTTCCACTCTCTTCTTTTAGTTGCTTTAAGGTATACACCATCTATTAGTACTACTGCTAATTTCAATAGGAAAATCTCTGAACTGTGTTGTTCCTGTAACATCAAGTGTCCTCACTCTCCTCACCAGCTATTTTGTAAGTTCCACCTGTTTTCACTATTGTATCTGGCCTTTTCCAGAACTTTCCTTAAAAAAAGAACACATAAATCCTTCCAAAAGTATAAAGGAAAATTAAACTTGGATACAATTATATACTGTGAGACACAATGTATAGACAGGTCAGATACTTTACTGAGCTCTGCTTGATGAGTAGCATGGTTGAGAAACTCACCGTACCAGCATGTACTCACTTGATTTTATGGATGGCTAATGCAAAACTACTGTTTGCCACCTGGTGACCAGAACGAGTTATCTTAAGCCTGCTGAGCATCCTTTTTGTAGAACAATGTAACAAATTAATTAGCCAGTATGGATCATTTAGTTTTTCTCATCTGTTCACATTTTTACAATTCAAATCTATATAAACATTCAGTTCAGTTATGAGTACAGTGTATGTGCTTGACTGCCTGCATGTAACAAGGATATGCTTTCCCACCAATCTGGGACAAATCCTCCCAAGGGACACTAGGATAAATATCCATTTGTTTTTAGATGACAACTGCAGAATTAAAATACTTTACACAAGATCCGTTGTGGTTTTTTAATCTCTCCTGCTCATTATTAAAGATTTTATACCTTTCAGACCTTTTAACTCAACATGCAGAAAAGAGGAACAGATTGATGTCAAAGCTTTCCCAAACCATTAGCATTATGGAGCGACATTTAAACTCTCTGACAGGGAGAATCCTGTATGCCAGAAGAGGTTGAAGGCACTCAGTCATCCAACCCTCTGCCAGGCTCCATTTCAGGTGATCAGAATTGGCCCTGAGCAACCTGGTCTGACCCTGTAGCTGACCCTGCTGTGAGCAGGAGGATGGACCTGAGGACTCCTGAGCTCCCTTCCAGCCTGAATTACCTTATGGTCAGGTATTGGGAACTACTGTTTGCATTAGACTTTAATATGGCAAGCCTTCACAAAATGATTTTTCTGGAGTGCCGAAGACACTTTCCAAACCTCCAAACGTTGCATGAACAGCGCGGATGGAGGTCAGCAGATAGACCTGCAGCTCTCCCCATGGCGTTGGTATTCAGCTTACACAAGAAACATCTCAGATATCCCACCATGGAAACACACACCTCTCTGGAAGGAGAAGAAGAAATTATTCCCCTGAGTAACTCACAGATATCCTCAAAATATACGTCTTGTTTCCTACAACAGCTGCAACATCTCTTTCTGCTCCTTCACTTACTACAAACTATCAGCTCTGGCCACTGGAGTCCCCAGGGAGCCACGCTGGCACTGCAGCCGTGTCATGCTATGCACAGACTTTACCATCAAGCAGGCACAAATCCTCGATGCCCACCCACAGTAGCAGCACTGACGTCACCTCCTTGGCTGGGCAGGGTTAGAGATGGTGAAGAGTTCACAAATAGATGGCCTGCAGCACACAGGTTTCTTCCTGCCTTGAAAGACTGCAGGAACAGTCCTTTGCATGAGTGTGTACCGCATTGAGGTGATGGTAGAGGAACAACACACCCTTCTCACAGGGCAGGTCTTGCCCTAGTCCATGGGGTGGCCACCATCTGTCACGTTTGTCTCCTTAGTGCCCTTTGTGGGATGCAAACTATAGATGGGGGGAATGAAAATGATGAAGGTGTATGGAGAGAATCTCTCCATAAGGAGAAATTATTAGTAACTTCATGGTTAACTTGCAAACCTGAATCTTTGTTAAGGTCCTGAGCATGAAGACAGATTCAGTGTGTGCTTAATTTTGTTATGAATTGTCACATCAGTAAGTCTACTCACTAATAGAAAAAATAAGCATGTGTGAAAGTGCCCATAGAGTCAGGCCTTAGATCTTACGGTGACATTTTCTGAAACTGATTGCATATGGTGTGCATTTTTTGCACTTGCTTTCTCTCGGAAATGCCTCTCCCAGTACTTTGAATGCCCTCTCCTGGGCACTGCCGAAGCCCGGCTGTCTGGGCAGGAGACGCACGCTCAGTTACGTGGCCAGGGCAGGAGACCCATCTGGATACGCGGCAGAGGTCCCAGGTTGAGGGGCGCTTTATCTCATTCAGTATTATAAAGGAATTAAATCATTAATGAAGCTTTATTTAGCTTCATGGGTAAGATGGCCCTAAGTCTTCATTCGTTACATATCTCCTTTGCTTTTATCTCCTGCAGATTCTGTGCTTATACAGGAATATTCAGTTTGCATGCAGAATGTAAAAAAGGTCTTATGAAATTGCTTTGAACAAAGGCCTAAATTCACAAAAATACGTCAGTACCTAATTTATTCTGAGGAGGTGGTAGGGGTAATACCATCTCTTAAATGTTTTCTTATATTTATTCTGCTGATGCTATCACTTAACTCACAGCAGTATTTTTTATTCTTCACGTGACTAATTTTGTAGCACAAATCCAGGGTTGTCAGACTGCAGAAATCTGAATGCAAAGACACTATTGTTAAATACGAAAAAAGGTGGTGTGTGGTACGTAGATATGAGACCAAGCTACTTAAATAACTTCAATAGGTTTCAAAATGGAAAGCAATAAATATGAACACTGTTCACAGAATTGACAAGACAGCTCAAGGATGCATGCCTAAGTTGTAATTTCTGCAATAAAAAATACTGTAGTTTTACTGAAGAAGTGCTGTAGTAATACCGTGTGTGTTTTGCCTGTCACAGTATAGGCAACACTCTCAGAGCCAGTCTCAGTTCCACTCCAGATCACTTCCAGGATGCCGTTTGTAGATCAAGAGGGTGATCAAGGACAAGTCCCAGACCGAGTCATTAAGGGAAAGGTCAAAGTATGTGGAAAAATCAGGGTCAAGCTCCCAACAAAGGTCCTCCAGTTCAGGAACAAAATTAAGATTTTCTTCTTCAATGCTGAGACCTCCGTCCCAATCTCCCCAGAGAAACGCACTGACATTCAAACTAAAGCACAATGCAAGGAAATATTACAACATCCAAATTCTCTCTTATGCTCCAGCTCTCAGAGTTTCTGTCATGAAACTGGTTATTGACTGGCATTTGAAGGTGATTGACACCTGTTTGAAATGGCTAAATTTCTCAGGAGTATAGAACATAAAAGATCATAAAGTTGTTGGAGACTTAGTAACCTTACGATAACCCATTCGCTGTCTTGAAATGAATACAATGAAGAATCTCACAGAGATTTGGTATTTCATTTGAAGGGGATGTCCTCTTCTCAGAACCCTAAATTTGGGCTTACACTTAAGTCTTTCCACGGGCGAGAGAAAATTTGGCCTGACACAGTGATGCTACAAGAACTCCATTAAATCAGAATGACTCTTCGTGTGAGGAAGCAGAGTACAAGGAGGACTTCAGTTTCTGATGTTCTGTACCTAGGTGATGTTTAAGGGCCTATGATGTTGAAGCGATGTCACAAGTGCCTCCAGAACAGAGCTGAGGCTAAACTGTCAAGTCTTGCAAAACCTGTCAAAAGCTTTGCCAATTCAAAAAAATAGCTAACTCGGCAAAAGGCCAGAACTTCAATTAGCTCATCCAGGTTAGATGAACAGTCACGCTAGTTTCACAGGGTATTATTAAAAAGCTTGTGTTAAGCACAGTGAAAGGTGATGCACAGGTAAATCAGACACGATATCCATCTGGCATCTCGTATAGAAACTCTATTTAAAAAGTCAAAATTAACTAAAAAGTGTATTTATGCATATAAAGTCATATTTTGCTGTAATTAAACCTTCCATGCATCTGAACGTATCACTTTTACATATTGCTGAATGATGTTTTCATTATATTATAACTGTATTTTGGAAGTACGTTGTGTTAGAAGGCAAATGTCTATACACTGGGAAAGAATTTGTCCCGGTAGCAGATTTTATACTTAACCTCACCTTGGTTTTGACAAACTGGATAATTGTTTTTTGGGAAAATGAGGAATATTGGACTCTTCTTCAGTTAAAATTATTAAGGATATTTTGATAAGCTTTAATATTTTTTGTTTTGGTCTATGTAAAGGAGGATTTTCAGGTGTGATAATTATGGCTTTTTACTGAAATGTGTTGATCAAGATGGTGTTGGTGATACAGTATGGGCACAATCTAGTATTACAATTTGATTAGTTCTAACTTCATATAGAGTGAGATGGTATGTTCAAAGTAACTTGATTTCAGCAGTTAGGATGCTTTTAATAAAAAAGGGACTTTGAAAGGACCCATTCTTTTTCCTTAAATATTTTTGCCAATCAAGTCATGGCTTGCTTTATGCCATATAGGTTGCCTGTACATTCATGTAGCAGCTAATCTTTTTTAAAATGAATTTGTCACTTAATGGGCGTCTAGTCTATGGAATGTACTGCTGCAAAATATCACCGAAGCTAAAGTCCAGCAGGCCTGAAAAGTATTGGAATTTATGTATATTTATGAATACCATAATTAACCAAATTAATTACAAATATTGAAAAAAAGAAGAGTTTGAAGGAGAGATGAAAAAGCATCAGATTTTATACCACTCTCTAAGAGCTTAGAGGAGATTTCTTTGGAGGTAAATGACCTGATACCTAGCTCCTCTATGCTGTGACTGGGTTGGTACTGACAATGACAGGTACCAGCCTAGATAAACTAGTGAAATTCTGAGAAACAGATTATTTATAATCTCCTCCAAACCTGTAAAAATAGTTGCCAGAAGTGAACATGCCCCTTTCCGTTTGCGGAGTGTTAAGTTGAGGCTGAGGACAGACATAGGTGTCCAACATTTAGGCCCTCCATTTATGGCATATTCTACACTGCATATCCTATGATAAAAACACAGGACAGAGAGCAACAACATACAGTTTTACTCCTAGTTATTGCAATTTCCTCCAAAGTTCGTAAGTTCACAGTAGGAAATGCGTTCTTCTATATTTTTAAAACCCCAGGGACACAGTAATTAATATGTCATAAGTTTGTGTTTTACAAAATACACTATCTGCCAAAAGTGCACCGGATGTTTTCTTTTAGAAGTGGAGGTTTCCTGCCTAATCCATTTCGTCTTAATCTTCCAGCTGCCTTTTTTGGTAAAACATGAGCTGAAGAAAAACCAAAACATTAACTTTTTTTATTTTCTTCTCATTTGCTATCTTTTCAGTGTTCTAACGCAACAGTACAACAATAATTCAACAATATTTTGACCTAATAAATTACTGCCTGATGTTCACTTAAATTAAATATATTACACTGAGCCACAAAAACAGATTCAGCTGCTGCTGGCTGTGTTTTTCCGTCTGCAGAGCCTTTCCCCAAAACTGCCTGACGACATCCCATAGATTATCCTGATTCACTGGGATCTCACAAAGCCTCTGCCTAACGCAGGTATTAGCAACAGCAGGTATTAGCAGTGGACATCAACTCAATGAAGTAGCAGAGTAAAGCAGATAGGGAATTTTTAAGGGAGGTTACATCTGCATGTGAACCAATGAAAAATAAATACAGGGAAGGATTGATTTAATCTGTTTACGTAACTCACTAAAAATTAACTTGCAATTAGGCCCTCACCAGGAATTACTCAGTGATTATACCCTCCAGCTACCTAATACAAGCATGGGTTGTGGGCAAGGCTGTAATGAGGAGTGATGGGCTGTTGCTCCCAAAAGGGGTCCTTTCGGGGGCCCCCCTGCGAAATGCCAAAGCAAGCCATTAGAAGAAACTCGGCCTGTTCCCTGCGGGGCCTTGGCACCGGACTGTCCCTGCTACTCACTTACTTCGACCTTTACTTTAAGCTATATGCAGATGCCTACTTAAAGCCGTGTGTGTACGCTTTGAAGACACCTGCCACAGTAACTCTGTCTGTTAAAGCAGATGTACCAGTGTTCTTCTGTACTGCACACACACATGACGTGTTTCATCTTTTATACTAGTAGTAATGTAGTTCTTTAACTTTTCTCTCTTTAATTCTTTCCTTTCCTCATCATTTCTTTGTCTATGTGGTGTCAACACTCTCTGGAAGTGAACCAAAAAGTTACTGAATGTGCTCCCAGTTACTAGTGGGTGTGTAAAACATTCCTTGCATTTCTGGCAAGAAAGGGAGTCGGGAGTAGGAAATTAAGGAAGGGTGGAGACTTGCTAGGGGTCCTTAAAAGGTGAGAGGGGGGAGCTGGCTGTAACTGAGGAAGACAACATGGAGAAAGGTTTCTAAGTGAGCAAAGAGCTCCTTCCTTTGGTCATCACGTATCGGCTTTCTGCTCCTTCACCTTCTTCAGTATCTTACTTCTGCCCAGAGGGAAAGCGCTGTCCTTCACCGTCCTTAGGGCTCAGCCCACATAACCATCTCAGTCACGTTAAAAGTAAGCAAAGCCCTTCCTAAGAAAATTGTGACTAAGCTGGCATTTGGATCAAGACTGCAAGACCGGATCACAATTACTTTTACCCTTCCCCCACATCTTCACATTGTGTCCCTACAGTGTTTGAAAAGTAGGGCATGTTTGTGTTAAAAATGATATAAAAATGCAACAGTTTGGAAGAGTGCACGTAATCAATTATAATAGCAACACAGGTTAACTCTTTGGTGTTGCCACAGGGGGAAGGAATAAAACCAGGCTGTCTTGCCTGTACAGAAGTTTCTGTTTCATTTCAGGGAAATTTAGGCGTGGAGGTTGCCCTCTCACAGGGTGCTGCTTCTGGGGCAGTGAAGGGAAAACCCCTTTTTTGTTGGAAGGCTGCCTTCTCCGAATGCTCTGAAATACGCTGATGTTGCCATCAAATCTGGCACATTTCACAAGGTTACAGAGGATGGTGACTATGTGATCCAGATGGGAGGTCACCAGAACTGGGGGTTCTCGTCTGACTTCTCCCTTCACCCCAACACTTCCTAAAGGCAGAAATTTCAACGAACATGTTACTCGGTCATTCTTGTGTACCCACCTACGGCTCTCCAGAGCTTCAACATTTACCCCAAACAGCATGGTAGTCAGAAAAATAAAGAAAAATAAAAGAAATAAAAGTTAATTATTGAAAAATAAAAAAGTGAAAAGTCTTGAAAATAGGATTTTAGTTCTGCACAGGCATAGTTAGTTGATCACAGTTACCTGTGTGGACAAAGTAATGGCACCTGTGTTGCCATTTTCTCTTCATGGAAGTTAACTTACATGCAGCAAGAATTCATATGGCTGCTGTTGAATTCTATCTCTATTATTATACATTTGAAATTCTACTCTTGGCCAAAATGGGAGAAAACTCTGCAGGTTCCATGTTAAAGCCTTTGGGATATTTGTTTTCATTTATGCAGAGAAAATGTAGTTTGAGCAGAAGAGCTCAAAGGACATTGGAAATAATTTTGAAATTAATCAAATACAGGTAGATGGGTGTGTCGTAGAAGAGCAGCAGAATACTACGGCATTACGAGAGAACGATTTCTTTCAGTGAGGGAAGAAGGGCTATAATTTGGCATAAATGAGGACTATGGATGGGGAGTGTGGGTGAAGGCCAGAGAAATACGTGGCACAGGTTGGGGGGAATGTAACAAAGGGATGGGGCACTGGTAGCAGCAATTTTAGGGCCCGAAGTATGGAGAGTAAATGGGCTGACACTTTTCTCTCACCTGTGTGTGGCTGTTAGATGCATCCATCTCCCCTGCCCTGCGTATATATTGGGGTCTGTCTTGAACGGGTCTGAACCTTTCCCCTTGGAAGTCAGTTATGATAGCTGTCTTGGGGACTAAAAGATTATTTTACCAACATATGACAGAAGGTATAGATACATACTAAAGCAAACAATCTTATCTGTGATCTGCTTTATGGGAAAGTGGATGGGTAATTAACTAAACTGCCATACGGGTAAGTAAATTTAGGGAACCTTTCCCTGAAAAGGGAAGTCCTTTATCATTAAATTGGTGAAGGAGACCGAGAAATTAAGAAAGAAAAATGATACAAATGGTACAGAGCATCACCCTGCAGATGTGAACAGACCTTGCAGGCTTTGGGATCTGTAGATGTTGAAGATCATAAACAGTATGCCTGGTGCATATCTGGCCTGTATAATACTTTTTTTCTTTTTGTGCTAAAATATATGACTCAGTGCTTTGGGGAAGGCACTTACTAACTCTGCCATGGTACCTGAGGGAAAGCAGACCTTGTAGGTACTGAACCAATCTGGAACCTGGTAGTGAATTAAAAAAAGGAATATAAACTATAAGACCCTCTCAAAGGAGTGGTGTAAACTCTTACCTTAAATCACCTAGGACACAACCAGGTCAGAAACGTATAGCTAACCGCTGAATTATCACTGAACATGCAGAAAGGCACCGTCCTACAAGTGGGAGGCTGAGGAGTTTTGGACGTATGCAGCAAGCAGGCTGTTCTTGTGACAGGCTTTCAAACAGTAGACCCGGCCTGGAAAATTAGATAAAGAGCCTCGGTTCATGAGTCTCGGAGTTGCAGACTGCGTTTTTTTATCTTCCTGGCATGTCCTCCTGCCAGCAACCAGCCCAGGTCAGACCTCCCAGACTTCCTGATCTCTGAGGCAACAATCCTTCAACTCTAATTGTTTGGGCTCTCTGAGTTGTGTTTGGCAGATGTATTCCATGGTATCTGCGTGCAACAGCTCATCAGAGTCATTTCTAGTCCTCCAAGATATCAAGTGGCATATGTTAGGGTTATTGAGGCTGTGCTACGTGCTTGCCAAGTCAATTTGTACCATGTTGATAGGAGAAGTCTCAAGAGAATTATTGCATCTTGTAAGACTCTAGCTGTCCTTTAGAAAAAAATACATTGTCTCTTGGAGGAAATGTACCCTGAACACAGCAGATAAATGTGGCGTACTCAAATTGATTTTCTGGTGAAACAAATTACATGTATGAACATTTGCGGGGAAGTGAGGGAAACTGAGAATGATGAAATGCTTTTAGGAGAAAATACAAGAAAAGAGAAACTCACAGCTGCAGTGAATAGTAAAGAAAACAGTCAGAGAAGGTGATGGGAAGGCTTGAGGTCTTAAGGACTGGCTGGTGGTAGAGAGACTGGGTCACTCATAAACTTCTCCTTCTGTCCTCCTGTAGGAAGATCCCCTCTCTTGGGAAAGACTGGGAGTCTGTCTTCCAGGATCTAATGAGAGCCTAAAGATAAAGCAGAAGTAAACTCAAGAAGCTATGAGGGTACTGCGGACGCCCACGGCCCTCTCAGCCAGCTGCTGGCTGCAGCATGTTTGCACAGCCGGGGAGAGCAGCAGCCAAGAAGCAGAAAGTTTTGACTTCTCATCAGCCTTCCCACTGCTGGCTGTGGGGAGGGGACAGAGAGGATGAGCTGAAAATGGCAGTGGTGTGTGTAGATTACATATTGTATCAAAGGGTCAAAAGCAGGGGTGGAGAAAAGGGTAACAGCCATGTTTCGTGTGCAAATTACTAAAGCTATTGTGTAATAAACTGTACGCGACACAAAACCTTAACACAGCCTGATTTATCTCACCAGCCCTATCAATGACTACGAATGCCAAACATTTCGAAGCAGAACATTATATTCATTGTGTTTTACATACTACACAGTGGGATGAGGAAGACTTGCAGATCACACAGCAACCATGTGTACCAGCAAAGGAAAAACCTGGCTGGAGCTCCAGAAACTGTGGTTCTCCTCCTGGGTTAGCTAACAGCCTGCTAGTTCACTTCTGCCTGCTTCTTATCTCTTAGTTGACCTTGTTTTTCAGGTTTTTTTCCTACCTCTCTCGCCAATTATTTTTTTCCTTATCACTCCTAGTACAGGGCATGAAAATGTATTGGCACTTTCTTTAGTGCTTGCATACAAATACTGTCTAAAATTTGGACAAGGTCTATCAATTCACTACTCCATTAATTCCTACAGTGACCTATCGATATTCTAAATATGACAACATGCAATTTCTGAATATTCTGATGCTAGGAACGCAACTTACAAAAGCTGCATGCTATATATATATATAAGCAAATTATAGATCTTAAGCTATATATTAAGTAAGGGCACACCTTATTCTTTATTGTGCAGCTATGTCACCAGGCAGTAAAGAATGCAAGGTTCAGGTCATGAGAGAAAACAGAGAGAAAGCACTGACTCTATATGCTAAGACCTTTATGGAATGTAGCTCCAGGTCTTGTTTCAGGGAATAAAAAACAAAGTAAATTGCATTTTGATGGCCATTGCCATCAGCACTTACAAGGACATTTGCAAATTCAGGTTCACAGACCCACCCAATGAAAGCACACTGCTTCATCAAAGGAGAAAATGACATCTTTCATAGAAATACCATCTCCTCAAAACTTCATGCTTCATGACCTTAAGAATGGCAAAACGGCAACGATGATTACACCACTTCTTGAAATACATACAGCCATATACTGAACTACAACTAATGACTTAGCGAAGTCCTATAAATACAGAAGTCCCTGATCCCCAAATACTTCCTCTTGCAGGTATAAATTACAGAAATCACACCAGAAAACATACAGTTCACTCACCAGTGGCAACCTACAGCCTAAGTACACATAACCAGTGCAATTCTCAAACTGAAGACAAGCGTTTATGAACCACTTGGACTAAAAGACCGTATCTGCCCCACACAAGCCTGTATATGTGTAACTTGTAGGAATGTCGCTAGACCAATGTTAAACAAAAGTACCAACGCAGCTGTTCCAGCAGTCAGGGCTCTGTAAAATTTAAAGGCCTATTTCCTGGAAGCTGAATAAATGAGATTTTACCACCTCATGGGAAACAAAGTTAGAGAGGAATGCTGACTTGAGCACAGGGGAAGAAGTACCTCTGCTAGGGCGTGTTCGCTGTGCAAATTAATTCCTGATGATTTTCTTTTTTTCAAATTCAGCTGCATTCTTGACCTTACTTCTGATAAGGTCTTCTACACTCTCAATGCAAAACAAGAAGTTCACAGCCTCTACATTGCTGATAACATTCTGTTGCTCAACTTCAGGATTTAGGTCCTTTTACTGGATAATGTATTTCTCCTTAATTGATAAGTGTTCTGTTCATTAATCTTTTCTATTGAGTCAGCAAATAAAGATTTCCTGCTATCAAAAATATTTAACACTGTGGTTCTTGTTTAACAAGGTAACATCAGTTTTTCACAGTAAATGTTAACATTTTACAACCTGTATCTCTTACTTGCTTACCTCCTAGCCTCTTCAGGGTAAGGACCTGGCCTAATCATAACATAAAACCTTCCTAAAAAATTAAACAGAAAATAATTCCCCTTAAATAGTTGAGTCAGTCAGTACTATATTACGAAAAAAAAAATTGAAGAACACATTGTGAAATCAAAATCCAAAGAGTACAAGGGCTTGTAGAAGAAAATAAGGAATGTGTTTAACTGCATAATGGAAGCGTCAAGACCTTCTATGCAGAAATGAAAGTAAACTTACTTCCAAAATTACAATGAAAACCAATCTATAATCTTCAGGCTTCATATAATTTACAGGTTTCATATTTAACGTCAAAACTGGGTGAAGGCGAAAAAAATCCTGAAGTGTGCCAGGTATCAAATGCTTTATAATGCAAAAGCTTAACAAATACCCTCTGAAAATAATTACAAGAACTGCTTAAAACGACACTACTTGGATAAAATATTAATCAGCTGAAATACAATTAAATTTATGAAAAAAGTTACAGCCTCATATACAGACTACTTAAAAATTTAGCAGCTTCTCTAAAGAGATACTGGCGTAACAGAGTTCAAATGCACACAGGATTTCTAGCTCCTGTTGCATTAGGAGACAGCAGCATTTTAGCTTTAGTAGAGCACCAAGCCAGCCATTGTTAATGAAGCTGTCTAACAGGCCGAAATGTAGCCACGCATGAAAACCCAACAAGATACTTCTGTGCTCCATGAAAGCTCATTTTTCAAGACCATCACCACATGACATTTAACTGCTTAAAAGTGAGCTGGTCGTTAACTCACAGAGTTGAATTCCCCTACAGTTCTGCACAGCATTGCACTAAAGATTTTAAACAGAAAAGATTTTCATTATCTAACCAAAATGCAGTATGTTCAGTTTCCTTACCTGGAACTCAGAAGATTTAATAAGCAATTTATTTAATTCCTGTACAGCAGACACATGATCAGCTGATGGTAACACATCCACTAAGTTTGTTCATTTTCTTCCTTAAAGGCTGTTCCTTTCAGAAGACTTTATATTATATTGCAAAGAAGCCCTCCAAACATGACATTAATGTTTTTCTTTTGTTTACTGGCTCTAAGCTCAAATAATAGTATGTTCACGTCATACAATGCCTCACCTTCAGGGAACTGGGATGAGATCTCTCAAAGTGAAGGAAATGCTGAAAGTTAAAATCCCCGTAAGAAAATATTATAGAAAGATAAAGGAAAAAAGTGGGAAAATGACAAAGTGCAGAATGCAGTCCAAAGAGATGACAGTGCCCCAATTTTTCAGGCAATCTTGCTTAAGTGTATATTGCATGTCGGCCTAGTTTTATAATCCAGTTCGCTGGTTGGGAAGGGACTCAACCCAAAGGTCTTAACAAGACAGAAACATGAAGTGCCCCTACACTTCTGCGAGATCGCAACAGGACCAGCAATACTGACGCAGAAGCTAAATAAGCTTTTTCTTTGCACTGTTTGGAAACGCTGGATGAAACACTGTTACCTCACCCTGAAAACCTTTATGGTCCAACAAGGTATGGAAAATTTTAAATTTTCAGAACTTCAGAAGTCTCATCCAACAGCTTTAAAAAAATTGGCTGAGGAGCCGAGATCTCGGCACTTACATCTAAAGCATTTTGTAATCCCCAGGGATGCGTCGGCAAATTAAGGCAGAAACAAAGAGGTATGTTACGTTGGCAAATTTTACGTACGATCAAGAGTTAGCATTCAAACTACGTAATTTGATGTCAGCTCCAAGGAGCAGGGAAGGAAAGAGGCTAGTGGTAAGAGAGATAATAACCAGGGGAAAAAAAGGCTACCTCCTTTTAAGTCATGCCAGCCTATGTGGCTGATGGAAAGTAGCTCTTGCCAAGCTAGTTATCAAGATTCAAAACTATCACAAGTTCAGCTGACAAAATTAACCATTGCCTAAAGCTATGGGGAACAGCTAAAGGCATTTTCCTTTGCGCTTGATGACATTCAGGCAAAAGAAAAAAAAAGAAAAAAAAAAAGCACCACAGCAGATGAATACAGCATATACCAAATATAATAAACTGGGACTTACAGTCTACTTGAGTCATCCTTAGTGAGATTACACTGTAATTTTTCTTTGCCCCAACACCGTTAATTAGAAAATTAAAAAACAAGGATTTTTGTTCATTTTTAGAAGACAAGCTAGGACACGCTAAATTATGGAGTATTTAGATTAGGCAGCAAACTGGGCTGTTGAAGCCATACATTTACCTTGAGCACGTACCATCGTTGAGTAATCCAGGTCTATTTTGCAAGACTGTGAACCTGGAAGTCTTTGGGGTGGACCAAAAATTTTGTATGAACTCTTAGTTTAGAACATACTAGTTAAATAGCCTTATAATGAAAAATACTGCAACTATGTAACTAATCTCTATACACAAAGCAAAGAAATTCTCTCTTTAGTTTTTGACCGATCTCATTCGTTCAGAGCCGTGTTAAGGAGTACGGCCAATTCACAGGCACAGCACAAAGTGATGCCATCGGAAGCAGCAGCGCACGTGGCGCAACTGTAGCCAACGTTGCTCGCTCCAATTCTGAAAACACCACTCACACCAAGGAACCACCTCAGCTGGGACCCTGCCGCTAGTGCTTTCTTCCTGCTTATCCTTCCTAGTACACTAGTACCCAGAGAGTATTTTTTTCCAGTGGATCCAAAAACTTGAGAATGCTTTTCTATCTGATGTAAATTTCACATTATTTCCTGCTTTATTAATCTGATTTAAATACTCTATTAGTAAAATAACTGCAAATCTGTTATGTCCTCAACATGCCTGTCAGACTGATCTACAGTCCAATCCCTTAAGAATTTTAAAACAGCCGAATGCAGTTTCCAGCACAGCTATCAGCAAGGGACAAATCTGGTGAAAAATACTAAGTCTAACTTGCCCCATCCATGTCTTTCTGTCCTTCCTACTTTTTCAGTATCAACTAGTTTAATAACCACTTACTATGAAAATACTTAAGGAGCACTGCAGCATAAATTGGAATGTGTAATTGCCCAACTTTCTTGAAATTTGTATTTTCCAGAAATGGAAGGATAAAGGAACCTAAAAATGACGTATCACAACACAAACATTTTTTAAAAACACAAGGAATTCTTAATGAGCTATCAAATCTCTTGGTTACTTGGATAGTTAAAGGCTGAGAAGGACAAAATATTCCCACTGATGCACGAGAAGGCAATCAAGTAATTTAAGTTCACATACTTCAATTAACAAGACACACACACACAAAAGAAAAAAGAGAGACATTCTTAAGGGGAGGCCAAATTGTTTTATTTAATTTTTTAGTGACCAATTAGATTTTTGGCAGAAAGCTCTGCTTTTTTTTTTCCTTTAAAGAAATCAGCAGTGCTCAAATTGATGGGCTGGAATTTTACTCAAATTCCAGTTAATTTTAAAAACAAACAAATGAACAGGAATTCCAGATACTGTTTCCAGAGCAGAGGGCAGAACTTCACATTTGTATGAAAATTCCATGTTTATACTCGATTGGGACACAGAAGGTAAAACTATTGTCAGCAGTGCATGAATAAAACATTCACATTTGATCTGGAACCTTAAAATCAGAAAGCTGTACTCTCCTTCCAAAATTTTCATTACCTTGTGCAAATCAAGTCAAGTCTTCATGTGTCAAGCACACACTTAAAATTGTCCGTATTTTATATACAAGACATCTACCATTCAGGCAGTGTAAAATACATCCTTTCATAACAAAACTAAAATGTACCTCTCAAAGTATGAACAAGAATATACACATAATACATGATGTACACTATTTACACAACCATAAAAAATATAATACAAGGATTTTTTAAATGTAATTATAAGACTTGACAGTCTTTTGCAAATTTTTGTTGCAACAAGGCATGTTTAAGTTTCCTGGACGGAGTTTCCTTTGCCAATTACTCCAGAGATGTTGGAAACTATGCTTGAACTTTTAGGAGAGTTTTCAAATGGACTGCCATCAACTCCCTGTTTTGGTCAGACGGTTCAGCTGTGCCACCCACCCAGTGGCTGGGAGGCTTTGGAAGGACGCTAGGAGACGGTGGGTCGCTAAATTTTGCCCCAGCGTAATTTTCTTTTTGGCTTGCTTCAGTTAGCGTGATAGGTTTCTTGGACTTGGCTTTTCTGAAGTTCTCTGTGTTTTTGAGTGGCTTTTTCTCCTGCTTCTGAATTATTTCTGGCGATACAGAATCTTGCCAAAAGTTCTCTACCTTTTTTGCCGAGGTGATCTTTGTCAGTGGCACATTACATTTACTCTTCTGTCTGTTAATCTTTGGTTGTTCACACAGATGTAAACTGTGAACAGGCTGGCTGTAAGGGATGGCAGCCTTCTCAGTCTTTCCCATCTTGTTCTTTAAGAACTGCAGAAACAAAGAATCCCCATCAACACACGACCCCCCCTCTCTCCTCAGGAAGTGCCTCTGGTAGCGCAGAGGCACGGTACCGCCACCGGGGCCTCCGCTAACCGGACTCAAAGACGCGGTCCCTCACCGCCCCTGCGCCGGGCTCCCGAACCACCGCACCGGAGACGCGGAGCGAGGCGCTAGGGGCCGCCTCCTCACGCGGGGGGGGGGGGGGGGGGGGGG
>JAVKLA010000014.1:12043409-12053885 GCA_034782735.1 Sagittarius serpentarius | reverse complement strand
TGGCCGGGCAGGTGGCGGCGCAGGTGGACGAGCTGCTGCGCAACGTGCACTGCGGGCTGCAGGCCCTGACGGCCCTCAGCGTGGGCTGCATCCAGACCTACCGCGACGGGGTGGAGAGCCTGGGCGAGGCGGCCGACCTCAGCATCCGCGCCATGTACGCGCTGGTGGCGCGCTGCGAGGAGCTGGACCGCGCCATGCAGCCCGTGCCCGCCCTGGCCAAGCGCATCCGCGACATGAAGGGCACCCTGGAGCGGCTGGAGGGGCTCTGCAAGTAGCGCCGCCCCGCCGCTCTTCCCGCTGCCGCCGGGACGCCGAGCAGAGGAGCCGCCGGGGAACCGGGGACCCGCCGCCGCCCGGGCTGCGCCAGCAGCGCGCCCGCCGGGCCTGCGCTGGGCGCTGGGCGGGGGGGAGCGCGGCCGGTCCGACCCCGCCCCGGCCCTGCCCGGCTGGGCCGCCTCAGGCTGCTGCTCCTCCCCCCCGCCCCGCGGCCTCCGGTAGCCCCAGCGCCGGGCCCGCACACGGCGCCTTCAGCTCGCCTCCTTCCTCTCCCCCTCTGCCGCAGTACGTGACCCGCCGACACCTGTGGCCAGCTCGCTGGTGTTCGTCTGGAGGGAGTGAAATTTTTGCAGCCGATGAATGAAAAGGGCCCCGTTGAAATCGCGGGGGGTACGTGGCAGGGGTGCTTTTTAGCTTCGGCTCCATTAAAGAATTTGGATTCCACATGCCTTATGCTTTCTGTTTATTGAGGGCTAGGAAAAACTAAGCAATCTTAATTAAAAGCAGCTGTTAATATTTTTTTTGAACCAAATTTGAAATTGTTGTGAGCACTTGCTTGATGCTTAAAGGCATACATGCTTACTTGTAGTTAGTGCCTGATGAGTAATTCTCACTTCTGGCGTTACAGCAAATAAACATGCAGAATGCTGCTCTCTCTTACAGGACACAGTTGTAAGAGAAAAGGAAATTTAATATATATCTATAGCAAAGACACTTGCTTTCTGAGAGGAATATAAAATCCATGGAATATAACTGAGATTCAGATAAGAACAAATCTATATACAAAGTTCTAAATAAAAGCTTTCAGACAAAGTATGCTTTGCCTCTATTAGTCTCTACAGTTTTCACAGTGTAGAAGTTTAAATGGCATCACTGTGAAATGATCCTGTGATTTTGTGTGGGTGTTTTTTTCAGTTGGGAAAATAGCTATTTAATTAGATGAAGAACATGAACATGTGATGATATTACATGGGTGTATGACTGACATAAAATGGGTACTTTGGGAGAATTTATTTGTATAACTTGAAGCTTTTGTATATGCATCGCTGTATGCAGAAGTGATTTTGCTGTATCAGTAAGTATTTTCTCTGAGGCCTGAGAGTAGCCAAATTTTCTGCTCACTATGGTTCCTATGCAACTAGCCTCTTAGGTGATGCTCTTAGTAATCCATTTAGGTCACAAATGTGCTTGTAACAAGATTTCAGCAGAGAGATGACCACTGTGATCTTACGTGTGTGTAATGGTGCTTTCGGTGACCAGCAGCTCCTAAACACCTTGGAGCGAAGGTAGCCTGAAATACTACGCAAGATATGTTTATTAAGGGTGCAGCTGCTACCCCACCATAATCTCGTTAAAAACACCGAGTGAGGGGTGGACACTGTGATAACGCTGTGCTTCTGCACGTAGGCAATACTGAATTGTAACAAAATAATTCATTTTTATGCCACCCTGGTTTGCATAATATCAGTCTCTGGCCTGTTTTGGCCTTCTCAACACGGCCACGTCTTCCCCTCAGCACAGGGATGTATTTCACCTCTGGCCTTGCAGCCCTGGCATTGGGAGAAGGCTGGAAGTGGGCTGTGCCAAGGTCACGCTCTTTGTGGTCGCAGCTCTTGTGGTACTGTCTCTGGGGAACAGCTGTGGCTCCAGAAAGGGACCAGAGGTCTAGTAGAGGTTAGCGGAGAGAAAAAGGACAACTTAACAGCCCCTGCCGAGGGGCCTGCAAGATACTAAATGTTTCTTAACACCACAGCAACAGCTGTACTCTTAATAGTTTTGGGGTGTTATTCTTGGGAAAGTTTGAACTTGTCTATCATGGAGATGCAGGGGTTTTGCTAAGTATGTTTTGTATATGTCAAGAGAGAAAACCAAAGTTTGATCTTGCTTAACTCTGAGTACTGTTGAAATGTACAGGAATGACCTGCAAGCTTATTTGTATGGCCACATACGTACAGCTGCGCTTTGTTCATACAGGCTCAGGTGCAGCCTTTAAAGCATACGCGTTTCAGTATGCGATCGGTTTTTGATAGCATTTCATTTGCAGTCACCTACATTGAATGCTAATTCCCTGCTAAAATTGTCAAGTTTGTAGAATAAAATGTTTAATGTTTCTAATTGTTAGTGATTAGTTCTTGTTGAAGCGTTTCAGTTCTTAATTACTGCTTTTCTTATTTGGTAATATAATTTGAAAGCTAATTTAAACTCTGCTCCTGCATCTGCACAGAGAGCCGTCAGTGTGATTGCAGAGCCGGTTTCAGTCTAGGTCCTCGGGCAGTAATTTCTGACAGTGATGTCATTCATGTGATGAAAAAGGGATGACTAGTGAATTACAGGCATGAAGGAAGCAGTAATTACACTGTTTGGTTTTTAACGTCTGTCTGAAAGCTTCAGCTTGTTTGAAGGGCAGACTTAGCCGAGGTAGGTGAAGCGGCTCCTGTTCCCAGGTGTCTGCCTGTACGTTTGTCGTCCCTGGGGCAGACATGGCTGAAACGATGCAAGCCTGTTCTGTGCCATCACGGTCGATATCGATATGACACCCCATAGCTGCTATGGTTTCCAGCCCTCCTGTCCATACTGGCCTCCACTGTTGCAGGAATGGTGCCAGCCCTGCCTTTGAAGTCCCACGTGAACCGCTTGTGAGCTACATGCAGCTCAGTAGCCTCTGGTGAGCCTGGTCCTTCTGTAGCCAGAGACTTTTGTACTGCCTTTTTGATCCCAGTCCAGGCTTTCTTGTGCATATGCTGTGGTAATTCTGGCACTTTCCAGCTTTTGGATGTTGAGCGCGAAAGCTGTCAGGTTCGTTTAGCCTTTTTTTGCTTAACCGGTCAGTGGGCAGAGTAAAACCATGTTTGGATTTTCCAAGACCTTCGAATGGGTGTGCATATATTTTCTTGCTTAGTCACTCAGCTTTACTATTGGTCTTGTTTTCCTTTCCTCATCAGCTGCCAAGTGAACTTTCATTGTTACAAGACCGGCAAGGTCAAAGAAGAAAGCTAACAAAATAAAATGACGTGCAGAGCACTAAGCAAAGCCAGATACAGAATTAGCTGTGTGCCAGGAATGACTTCCCTGCTCTGATAACCGCCAGTGACTCTGTTAGGAATTAGGTTAGTTTGGTAATTTTTTTTTTTCCTTCAGGGTAAGTGTCAGACCTGACTATCAAACCCCTTTTTCTGATGAAGGTGCAGTTGGTTCTGCTTCACTCAGGGCTTTTTCTTCCTTCCCTCCTTCACAGGGTTTTATATTCCCTGACTCTGAACTGATTCCATATCCATGCTGTTTAAAGGAGCTTTACCAGATAAAACCTTATTGCAGCTGAAAAAAAACACTCACCCAAAGCAGGAATGAACATTGCTGACGTTTCACCTTTAAGGCTTTTTTTCAGTGTTACTTAATTGCATCAAGTATTCAGTAAGTATATATATCAACTTTTTGTATGTCTTGCTGCCAACCAGACACAAATACCTAAATCTTTTGGCTGGATTGTCCAGATTTAGGGTGGAACAGCATGCGAGTTGAATCCAAGAGCATACCTCGTAGCATTAAAGATGCAGCTATTTTGAAATGGGTTCAAATAGCATGGCTGTACTACCAGAAGACAAAAAACTTTATTTTAAAGCTTCAAAATTAGCAGCAGCTTTCCAGAGGAGTTAGTAGATGAGCTCTTGTAGCAAACTCTGTTAGCTGAAACTGAAAAGTCTTTAAGATAGAGGCCTCTTGCAATAGGTGGCATCCAACATGACGGGTTCTTGCTGTCAGATGCCACGCTACCTCATCCTCATCGACACTGGTGTGTACAACTGAAAAAAAAAACCCTTTAAAAGATCTGCAGATCCTGTTTATGTTGCTGTCACGACATGCTTTTATCGCTAGGAAATTGCTTTGAGAAAAGGACATTGCTATAAAAATCATAAAGGGTCCAATTAGTATATTTTTGTGAATATTGTCTCCACTTCTGTCCCCACCCTGGCCCCATCCAGGAAACATATCCTGGATCCTCCTGCCATGCATGTAAGAGCGCACATGGCGGGGGGGAGAGAGAGAGATATTCATGACATTGTTCCTTCATAAAGCTTAACGCAGTTATTGCATCAGATGCAGGAACTGAAACTCAGCTGGGTTTCAAATTTGCTGCTCCAGCTTGGTGCCTGGGGAAAGCTTTTGTCATCGTTATTCTCTGCTGTTCAAAGCTCCAGAAGTAGAGACGTGGTAATGGACTTAGGCCCCAAGCTTCCACCTTGGAAGTCAAGATCCTCCTGCCCCCTCTTACAACAATAGTAGCATTGTGCCCTTATCTTGAAACAGAGAAAACGGTAATCAAAATTCTGGTTAGAAGCAATGTAAAAACCAAATGAAAATCAATAGCCCTTCCTCCACAAAGATTGCTAATTGATCCTTTTCCCAAATCTGAGAGGGTGTGAATAGGTTGGCAGTTTCATAAATAATAATTGTTGTTGGCTGTCAAGGGTAACGTGCTTGAGATGGCTCTCGCAGTAGTGTTGAATCCTGATGAGACTTAAGAGAAACTGCATTAAAATAAAATATGATAGGGTTGAAGATGGGGCAGCCTACAGAACACTTGCAGAACTGGGGTTGGACTGCTGTGTACATCGGTCAGGATGCAGCAACATTCATTAACTGGGAGAACAGAAAAGCAGAGTTAAAACTACCTAGATTATTTTCCTAGATTACAGCTAGAAAGCGCTGTCACTGTAATTGGTTCCAGAATTTGAGTTGATGTTGCTGTGATTAATTACTATGAAGTACCTTTGTTAAAAGTTGATTTATTTCAGAGAAGGGTAATAATTTATGTCAATATTTTTATTTCCATGAATGCTAGTTAGAGAGGAAAGAATCCTAGAATTTTGTCCAACAGTGTATTTCTTGTCTCAGTGTGACCAGCCATGGTTTTTCCTTGTTTTCTTTATGGGCAGGGCTGGAAAAATTCCCAGAATTGAACTTGCTTGTAAGACAAAGAGCCGTGCCCAGTGAGTTGTTAGGAAGTGTTTTGTTAAGGACAGCTTCCTTGTCGGGAGGTGCACGTAAATGAAGGGGAAAATATTCCACAAACTTGCCAGACAATAATTTCTAATTTTACAGCAGTGTAACAATCCTGGGTATCTGGTTTGTCACTGGGATCGTTTGACTACACTCAGTAGCAGAAAATGCAAAAAATCCCAAGTTGAAATCTTAGCGTTTTAATGAATGAGCTTTCTTTCTATGGCCTAATATCAGCAGTGATGTTTACCAGCCATTTTCACTCTAATGAGATTTTTCTTGTCTGAGCTTGAACTGTTGCCCTTCAAGGAAATGCTAACGTGAAAATAAACTCCTTTAAAGTCAAAGTATCATTTGACTTTGTTCCTCTTTCTGTTTTCACTGCCTACAGGATTTGTTTACTCGGTGGATTATTTTTTTTTCAGGCTGGGACTTTCCAGTGACGTGTCTTCAGCTGGAAGGACAGGGGAATTTCTCACTGCTGAGCAAGATCAGGATTTTCCATTTTCCAAAACTTCCCGTGTGCCGTTTATAGTTGATGATACGGATCTAGTTTGGTTTTGTGTCCCTCTTTAAAGAAAGAGATGTGCAACTACAAGCCTGTCATCTCTCCTGCTCTGATGTCATCACCTTCCTTTTGTCTGCTGAGAGCAACTGGAAAGTTATGACAGTCCCTGGCCCCCCCACCTCCCCCTCCCAGCTGACCATTTTCCACCGCCACCAGTTGTTCTGCATTTCCTCCCTGGCAAAACCGTGTTCTGGACCTCATCAGTTCTCAGCGTTATTATTTCATCCCACTTATCTTCTGTCTTCAGTTGCATGACTTAGTACATCAGTGTTGTTATCGTACTAACAAGGCACCATCCTTCTTATTTAGCTCAGTTGTGTCCTCTTTCAGCTGCCCTTGTGGTTTCTCATTCGTATTTTGCCTCAAATTCAAAATGTTTATCTGAAAGTCCTGGCTGCCTCTTGTCTTCTGATGTCACTCATTCCTTTATTTTTTTTAAATCTCTTAGTGAATTACCTTACACTTGCTTTCGCTGTGCCTTCTTTGCTGCTGTCTTCTGCAAAGCTCCTTGTATCCAGAATACCAGCGCTTGCTTTTAAATCAGCAAGTTGCCTCAGGACTAGGCAGCTCAGAAACTACACAGATAGTAGATTTCTACTTACTACAGTAAGCAGAAGGCATTGCAGAAAAATTAAACAACTGTAACAGAAGAGAGCTAGGTCTTATGACTTGGTTCTGATCTAATAATATGCCGACAAATGCAAATAAAACTGAACAAGCTACCTGCAAAATAATGCTGGTGTAACTGTGTGTGCTGTGATATATCTGGTAAGAGATACTGCTGCTTACATAGGCTCTTGAGGATGGGGTTATAGGATACCAGACACTGTGACATGGAGAGGTGATGCAATATTTATAAAATACGTGCAAGTCCCCAAAGCAAACTATGTTGTTTTTCCTTTTAATCATAGAAAGATTAAATACTGGAGTAAGACTACTGCTACATGGAATTCTGGTCTCCCTGCCTTCCTCTTGGCAGGCACAGACGCAGGGCTCTCACTGACTTTACTAAGAGCTCCATATATTTATGTGGAAGTTACAAAATATCATAGGATGTGTTATATTTATTACTTGCAACAAACCTTGGAAAGGAACAGTGGTAAAGAAGGTGGGCTTGAATATTAGGACCACAGGATAGGCCAAAGCAGATCCTCCCATTTGTTCACCAAGATTCACGTGTACATACTTTAGTATGGCAAATAAATTCCTTTTTAACAAGATGATTCTTCCTTTACTTTCAGTGATGCACAGTCAATGGACAAATGCAAGTCATAACCGAATTCTACAGAAGCGTTAAAATGTCATTTTCAAACAAAAAATAATATTAAGCTGTACTGAGCTGAACAGCTATAAAAAGCCAAGCTTAAACGCTGTTAAAATTCAAGTTTTAATAATGGTCAACTAGGCAGTTGTTAATAAGTATGCACAATCTTTTTATTAAAATACCTAGCAGCAACGATTGCAAAGGTTTCAGTCCAACCAAATGCCAGGGTCTGTTTCTTACACTTCAACTGAACCGTAAGTGAAGTAACTGATTTGGACGTTCAGTAAAGTAGGAGTCATGGAACATGTTTCCCCTATGTGTTAATATAAACCAGAAAAATTGTGTAACTTGTTGACGACTACTGGAATTTACATAGCACTGCAGAAATTTTTGGTTGCAGCGTTTGTTCATCAGCATTTATGGTTGTGAAATCACATGCACTTAGTCTTTGTCCTTGGTTATTTATGAGCTGTGCTTTGAGATAGGGATGAATACTTTGTCTCAGAAATAGTTCAGTTTTACTAACAGACAAAACAAAAACTGGGACAAAACGACATTTGTTTCTCTGCGAATTTGTAAGTGAGACTTTGATTTAAATATCTTGCTGATAGCCATTTACATAAAACTTTGGAAACAGAAGTTTTCTGGGTTGAACACGGGCAGTCAGCTTCTCATGACACCGCGTACCTTCAGCAGCATGACTTGTCAGCGCTGCCTGCTAGGTAGTGTATCTTTAACGTAATGTATTACTTCTGTAAAAAGGCAGCTGGATTATGTAAACACAGTGGAGTAATATAAAAAAGTTTCTCTGTTAACACTGTTTTATTTATTAGGATTTTTTTTTCGGATCCCTTTTCAGTTTTTATTTGTTCCCTCAGGGAATGCTACAACTGAACCCTTCTTTCCACTCCCAGCTTTCCTTCTGGTTCGTGGATCATTTTTCTAGGTTGCACTGCTGTTTTAAACTACCTCTAGGAAAGTAAATCAACAAATACACTTTGTTCATACATCGTGTTGGCACAGCCAGTGTGCTAGTAGGCTGAAATACTTGTTGTATTTTGGAAATATATTTAATAGCAGGCACAGCTGAAAGTGATTTATCACTGCAGAAGAGCTTTTTTGTGAGTCGCTGCAGAAGCGGCATGCCCTTAGGACAGAAAAGGAGCAGAGACCCCATAGGGAGATCTGCAAGCCTGGCTCCAGGTTGCTTCTCTAGAAGTAAGAAGAAAGAATAAATAGGTCGGGTGGTAGGTTGCCTGTATCGCTGTGGATCTGTGGGACTGGCTGCCGTCACTGTCTCCTTCAATGACAGAAATGACTATCTCTGAGGTGATCAATACTGTCGAAACGGGATACGCATTTATTTATCATGCTTTTGGATGCCATGGTTCATGTAGAAGAAAATAATATGTAACATTAACCAGATGATGAATGTAATTGAACCATCCTTTGTAGCCCACACCTCATAAATAAGAAAGCAATTGCATGTGTAGTTTTGCCACCCAAAGGTAAAAAAAGCTTCTTTATGGTGACAGTGGGTGTCGGGAACAGATGGAAAAGAACATAGCTAGATCAGGAACAATGGTGGACATAACCCTAGTTCGCTGACTGTGGTTATCCCAGAGCCGTCCTGAGTTTAACTTTGTCTTGGTCTTTTCCACATTGGAAATCTTAAAAGATACAGCAATAAAATTCCCACATGGATTTAATGTTAAAACTGAGAGTGAAATGTTTGTTTCAAGATCTGGATTAATAATGTCAGTTGTGTACTTTTATTAGCTCAGCTTCACACACTAAGCTGACCCAAATTTCCTTCAGATCCTTGGCAGATCACAAATCTAAGAGAAACTGAGGCCATGTTTTGATACTTGGCAGCAATGCCAGGCATGTGATAAGGCAGCCTGAACAGCCCCTGCCCTGCCCATTTGTTCCTGCCCATCCACTGCATTTTGCAAAAAACAGCCGCAAAACGAACCGGAGCGAGGAGCTCGACCCAGCCGAGCCCAGCGAAGTGGGAGTGGGAGGCGTGTTTGCTCTTCGGCCGCATCGGTTCCCTGCCTTGTGTCACTGCACAGACAGTGGCTCAGCACAAGGGAGGAATCAGCGCGGGGAAGAAAGGCTGTGCGAGCCTGATGCTCACAGCTGAGATAAGAGAAGTGCTCAGGGAGGGCTCGCCGCTGCTACCGCTCAAGTCGCGTTGACCTACAGCCTACAAAAGTGCGTTGCATGTGCTGGTAATTGGGCTGTTCCCAGGAAAGAGGCCTGTAGTTAGAAGCAGGGTTGCACTGGAAACAGTCATTAAACAATGCCTTAGATTTTGATTTTATGCCATTAGATATGTAAAAATTCTTTTCTGCATGGCTGAAACTTCAGCTACCAAGTGGGTGAAGAGCAACAGCTCTACCCGTTTCAAAGCTGGTACAAACTGCAGTGTAGAGAATAGAAAATAATGAAGTAGGTTGTGTTTTGGGACAAAATGCCTTGTCTTTTCATTCTACCTGTTCCCTCTGTGGTAATCAAACTGCATCTAAGATACTTTGCATCTAAGATACAAACAATCAAAACGGGCTTCTGATTTTTAAACCTGCATACCCTTGTGTAATAACCAGCATTGTGTCCATACTGTTTACGCTCATTCAAGACTCTCTCTCTCGGTCATCGTTCAATAATTTACATTTAATAAATCACTTCAGTTCTATTCTTGACTCTGCTGTTGTGTACCAACGTTTGCTGGCATGTTTTTCTAATTCTCCATGTTAGAGAACATGTATAGGTACAGCCTGAGTCACAGTCCACCGAGACTGATAGAAGTTTCACTGAAGTTTAGAAAGCTTAGAGTGTGTCACATAGCAGTTCTCTGGCAAAACATCCCATTATAGTAAAAAATACAACACTAAACTCATTTTAGCAGATCTAACTCTCAGTACATGGAAAGATACGTGGAGATTTTTCTCCCCAAAGGGATTTTTGAAAAGCAGTTTCTGTAGAGCAGAGAGAGATTCAGGAATTCACAAAGTGACTTTTCTGAAGAAGTGTTAACATTTTCCAGCAACAGCCTGTGCCCTTACAGTGCATAAAGATTGTTAGCCAAACCCCAACAAACTACTCATAGGTCTAGGAAATTAATTTCAGGCAAGTACAGAGCCATCTTCACACCTCCTTCCCTTTCTCAAGGACCTTAACCTCTCTAACAACTCCCTGCAAGTCCATCTGGACAAGGAGAGTTTCATACCCATACTGAGCTGTATTGGGTTTGCCTGGCAAGGTTTTGGTTGCGAGGGGGCTACAGGGGCGGCTTCTGTGAGAAGCTGCCAGAAGCTTCCCCTGTGTCCGACAGAGCCAAGGCCAGCCGGCTCCAAGACGGACCCGC